>OZ018326.1:49959238-50559238 GCA_963969495.1 Ceratothoa steindachneri | reverse complement strand
ATAACCATTTTCTTCCATTGGTTGAATTTTTTCCTTTTGTTTCCCCAATCATTTTTCAACAACTGAGTGAACAGGCTTCCATTAGCTTTTTTTTTCATTCTTAATCATCAATCAATAGTACGGGCTATTTTGGTACTGTAGAACGCATGACTTAATAGTAACTAGCTCAAGTTTTAACCAAAAAACGTAGGAGAAGAAAAACAACAAAGTATCCCCGGAAGAACATCGGTGCATCCCTCATAATTTGTATACGGGATAAAACTCCTGACAATCGGAGGTTGTAAACAAATATTTTCAAATATTTGAATCTTGTGACGTCATAATACAAATGGGTTTTTTCTTTTGCTAACAATCATCCGTAATTTTGGTTCAACTTAAATAATTATTATCTTTGAATGATTTTCATGACCTCCGACGGAAAATGAGTTTCATTGCGTAATTTCTTTAGGAACAGACAAATTTGCGGTTGCGAAACCACCTTTTAGCCTCTCTTCCCAGCCGCCATCTCCGGGATAAATTGAAATCATTAATTTGACCTTCAGAAAACTTATTTTGTCAAGATCCACTGACAGTGGAATCCACCATGATCACTTGAATACGATGTTAGTACTTTGGGGGAACTGATTATTATAGTAATTCCCAGTTTTAAGGCACAAAACAGAACTGACAGTCGATGAATTTGGGTCTTGCAAACGCCCGAACAAGAGTTCTTTATTGCTCGGGCGTTTTTCTCTACCCTTTTCCCTCTCTGTTGCCAAACACATTCATTAAAACCTTTTCACACTTTTTCCCATCATTTTTTTCACCTGTTTGTCCATCTTTCATAGTTTCCAAAATGCTTTTACAGGGGAATACACAATTTTGCATTCTCAAGAATCATTCTATAAGTAATAGTATCGCTGGACATGTGTTTACAAGCTATTCGTAGTTAACCCGATGTGTTGTTTTATTGTTGTTAATTCCTACCCAGGAGGAGATGAAGTCTGCTCCCTCCAACAGTTTAGGAGATTAAGGGCTTTTTATCCTACAGCCTGTGCTGTAGGCCTGGTCAACATTGACACAACTATAAGGTGGGCCGAAAGTCTTGTTACCCTGTGTAAATATTGTTTCAATTTTGTATTTGAAATATTGTTTTAATTTTATATTTCAGATGAACGATAGTCATGTCTCTCTGTTAATAATGTTTTCATTTTCTATCTCAAATGGTTGACACGAGCGCCCTACAGTTTGGGAGAGAGGATGATTGCAAGTCTATGGGCACATGGTCGTGTGTATTCTATTCTGGAAATAGCATAGAAGATGTTCGACATGACTTCACTGCAATGAAAGTGAATACTCTAATTGTTCGTTTCCTCTTTTAATGCCATTACATTTTCTTGCAGAAATTATTGCTACTTTTCTTTTCAATTGATCGCTTCCTCTTTTAACGTCCTTGCATTTTCTTGCACAAATTATTGTTACTTTTCTTTTAATTGATCGTTTCCTCTTTTAACGTCCTTGCATTTTCTTGCACAAATTATTGTTACTTTTCTTTTAATTGATCGTTTCCTCTTTTAACGTCCTTGCATTTTCTTGCACAAATTATTGTTACTTTTCTTTTAATTGATCGTTTCCTCTTTTAACGCCCTTGCATTTTCTTGCACAAATTATTGATAGTATTTTTTTCATTGATCGTTCAGAAGTAGCTTGATAGAGCGCATTGTTGATTAAATCTATTCGGATGCTCTAGACTTCGTCGAATAGTAACCGGGAAGAAGAACATCTGTAGGTTCGGTGTATGAGGGTTTTGATTATAGATATTTTGTATTTTTCAAGCTACTATCATTCAGAGTTTGTGTATATACCTTTGTCTGGGGAGGAGGGGGGGAGATTCACTCGACTTAATTATTAGATGTATAACAGCCTACGCATCTTGTGTAGAATTCTGAATTGAAGTAGTTGTTTTGGCGAAGGTCTTTGTTTTCCAGGTCGGCCTTATAAGAGGTGATGGTGGATCCCAGATGCGTTCCCATGGCAAAGACATCGGCCTGGATCTCAGTTATAAAATATGATGGTGGTCCCAGATGTGTTCCCATGGCAACGACATTGGCCTGGATCTCGGTTATAAAAGGTGATAGTGGATCCCAGATGCATTCCCATGGCAACGACATCGGACTTGATCTCGGTTATAAAAGGTGATGGTGGATCCCAGATGTGTTCCCATGGCAACGACATCGGCCTGGATCTCGGTTATAAAAGGTGATAGTGGATCCCAGATGCGTTCTCATGGCAACGACATCGGCCTGGATCTCGGTTATAAAAGATGATAGTGGATCCCAGATGCGTTCCCATGGCAACGACATCGGACTGGATCTCGGTTATAAAAGGTGATGGTGGATCCCAGATGCGTCCCCATGGCAACGACATCGGCCTGGATCTCGGTTAAAAAAGGTGATAGTGGATCCCAGATGCATTCCCATGGCAACGACATCGGCCTGGATCTCGGTTATAAAAGGTGATGGTAGATTCCAGAGGCGTTCCTAGAGCAACGACATGGACCTGAATCTAGGTTTTGCCGCGAAAACTGAGTCTAGATCTTGTGCCGCATGAGTTATTTGAGGAGTTGCTTCCAGGAATTCAGGGGCGGGGAGGGGGAGATTCTTTTCGCATTGCGGGGTCTTTGTTCTTTATGTTAATTATTCGGCGTTCGCGAATAATTAGTCTTCATGAAATAAACCTAATTTGTTCGTGTTATCGACCCACAAACAACTAGGCAGAGCCAAGAGAGTTGCTCACCTTCCTGGCCACTATACTCGCCGAAACGAGAAATGGACGATGGGGGTGCGGCAAGCACCGACAAGGATGTTCCCCCACTGTTGCCATATTTACACAGATCAGAACGAAAGACAGACAGACAGAGAGTAAGGTGGGTAAATGGGGCTGGGAAGGAAGGGGGGCAGCTGATCTGTGGAGATATGGCAACAGTGAAGGGGACACCTGTGACGGTGCTTGCCGCACCCCATCGTCCATTTCTCGTTGTAGCGAGTATAGCAGTCCTACACATTTTAATATCCCTAACTTCACGACTTTCTTTGTCAACTTTGTCCAAGATGCCTTCGTTGGTTGTTAATTTCTGAGGGTTATGGAGAATTGCGTGCCGATCTTTACAAGTGCTCCAAACAATCTCCTCTTTAGACTACTCGAGTTATATATATATATATATATATATATATATATATATATATATTATTCACACATTTTCACATGCCCTAATTTTACCACTTTGTTTAAAACTTCTGGCATACTTCCGGAGAATGAACGATGTTTAATTGCCACAGGTAGGGAGGGGGAGGTACAAAGACCACTGTAGGTTAGTTAGATTTCGCTACGTTAATGAACTATAAAATAACCCATTTTAAATTGGGAAAAATCAGCTACCTGTAAAATGGCAGGTAAAGATCAGCGAGCGCTAAGTCATGAGGTAAAGATTAGGGAATTCTAAGTTGCCAGGTAAAGATTAGCGACCCTTAAATTTTCAGGCAAAGATTAGCGACCACTAAGGTGCCAGGTAAAGATTAACAACTGTAAATCCTTGGGGGGTTGCTAATATTTACCACTTTCGGTTTATTTACGCATTCATATAAGTAAACAATGTCTTCTCTAGGTCATTAGATTTACCTAAGTTCTATGTTTACTTCCTAAACCATTACCACCTCTAAACCATTCCGATGGGTGGTAATTGCCATCTTCACATCAAGTGCTTGTGGAAGTGCCCCCTACCTCTGTGGGTGTCAAAATGGCCTTTCTAAATAATAAAATACTAAAATGTTCCACAAATAATATTTCGAGATTATTTTTCTAAGATTATTGACAACAAGTGCTCAAAGTTCCTAAAAGACCTAGTTTCGTCTGGCCTCTAAGGCCTTAAGTTCTTGTAGGTAAACAACCCATTTGAAACATTTGAACAACCCACAGAGGTGTGAAGTAACGAAGTACAAGTACTTGAGTACCGTACTCGAGTAACTTTAAATACTTTTACTTCCTAAAAAATACTCAACGATTTGAGTAGTTTAACTTTTTTCCCGTTACTTTTACTTTCTTACATTTGAAAAGCATAGAAGCATTCGTTACTTCCCAGTTATTTTTTATCAATCGCAGACGTAGAAGCAAAGGTCACATAATAACAGAGGCGTGAAATAACGAAGTACAATTACTTGACTGTCGTATTCAAGTAACTTTTAATACATTTACTTCATAAAAAGTACTCAATGATTTGAGTACTTTCCTTCTTTTTTTCTTACGTTACTTTTACTTCATTACACTTGAAAAACATAGAAGTATTAGTTATTTCTCAGTTAATTTTGGCCAAATCACAAACGTAGAAGCAAAAGTCAGACGACTCTTATATTCTGGAATTCTGTTAAACTGGATAATTTTATAGCGTTAATTTTACTTTTCATATAAACTAGACTTTCCGATCAAATATATAAGGGTCAGTAGAGCGCGTACAAAAGGGTTTACTGTATAGTATACTGAATAGTCTCTGAGGTAATGGGTACTTTACTATTTGCCGCTACCTTTTACTTTCACTACTTGAGTACTTCACGAATAAGATACTTTATTACTTTTACTTAAGTACATTTAAGTTTGGGTACTTTTACTCCTACTTTGAGTAAATATTTTGTCAGGGTAACTATACTTTTACAAAGAAGGGGACTTTTTACAACGCTGAGTCAACCCCCTCCCCACTAATCTAGCCATATTAACAGCCTCTCCCGAAGTTTTGGCAAGTTAATATCATCTCCCAATGCTTTGGGGTTAGTTAACTTAGCCTAGCTTAACCGAAAGTCCCACTTGTTGTTGCTGTTATTTATTTTTTTCACTCCAGCGATTAATAAAATCAATCTAATATCTTAATTGAAGTCTAAATTTGGCAAAATAAAAGAGAAAGATCCAGTTCTTAAAGAGATTTTTGATCTTAAAGCGTTTGCAATTTTAAAGCAACCGTATTTAAACCATTTTGTTCTTAAAGCGTTTGTAATTTTGATTTTGGCATTTCCAAAGCAACCGAATTTAAGCAATTTGCGGATTTGAACCTGGTCATTCTTTCAACACAACTTGTCACAGTTTCTTGTTTTTAAAAGCCTATTTTGTTGAAACAAACGGATTGCTGGGATTGCTTCCTGCTGGGCAGCATTTAAATACATTTGTGTATTTAGAACTATATTTATAAATACATTGGTTTTCATGTATTTAAATACAGTATTGAAGCAGACGAAAAACGACGGTCCGGAACGTGTTTGTCAACAATGATAGGCGAACCTGATAGTATCCGGATTTTTAACTGAACATAAATGTCATATTTTGCTTCGTGCCTCCTTCCCCTTCACTAATTTTTAATAAACCACCCATTTCTAAGCGGTAGGATGTTAAAAAAAGTGGTTTACTGGTACTTATTTATTATTTAATTAATTACACAGGGGAACAATTTTAATCACATTTTCTGGTGACTTAGATTTATCTGCCAATTTTAATTAGTTTTTTTCATTTTTGCCTACATGCTATCTATAGTTAATCTGTAATTTCTATTTCCTCGTTTCCCCGAAAATTGCCCTCCGGACGGACAGAGAGGGTGCTTGTAGAAAGCAAACACTTCACAGTACATAGTAGTAAGATAGTAATAAGTGTTATTGTGCAAATAATTGACATTATTGTTTCTTTTTTCAGGTCTCATGTTAGAGTGATAGCTTGGTCAAGAGGAAATTGCGTTAATGATCCAAACACCTTCTGCTACATATGTGGCTGTTACATGCTAGTTCACCAAAGGCGCAATATATCAAACTTTGTGATCCGCACTTATAAGGCATATTTTGATATTCCTCTTGGCGATCAAGATAAGAAGTGGGCCCCACATGCTGTTTGCCATAGTTGTGTGGAACATCTTCGTGAGTGGACGAAAGGAAAGATAAATGGTCTTCCTTTTGGAATCCCCAGGGTGTGGCGAGAGCCAAAGGATCATGTATCGGACTGTTATTTCTGTCTGGTAAATACTAAAGGGATTAGCAAGAAAAATCGGCACAAGTTCGACTACCCCAACATTCCCTCGGCGATCCGGCCAGTACTTCATTCTGAGTCTTTACCAGTTCTGATTATCAGTGGATATGCTTCCTCCGAGGATGAAAATGATGTACCTCATATGGACGTCCACGGAATGGATTCAGAGTCTGCAGATTCATCATCAGATGCTGAACAGTCATTAGCTCCTCACTGTTTCAATCAAGAGGATTTGAATTACTTGATACGTGATTTGGCGCTCTCCAAGAAAGCTTCAAACTTTTAGCCGCCAGGTTGAGTGAAAGACATATGCTTGATAGGGTGGTACGGGTATCATATTTCCGAACAAGGGAGAGTACATTTGTTAAGTATTTCTCTGAGGACAAACAATTTGTATACTGCCACGATGTTCCTGGTCTGTTTACCGAGTTGGGACTTGGCACCTATAGCCCTGCTGAGTGGAGACTGTTTTTGGATAGCTCCAAAGCCTCAAGTGTGTCCTTTTGCATAATGGCAATGACTTTGGTGCAGTTCCTCTCGGTCACTGTCCATCTGCGAGAAACTCACGATGACATGAGAATGGTCATGGATTTACTTAAGTACCATGAACACAAATGGATCATATGTGTAGACTTTAAGATGGTCAACTTCCTCCTTGGCCAGCAGAAGGGATATACAAAGTTTCCATGCTATATCTGTATGTGGGACAGTCGAACCTGTGACAAACACTGGTCTCAAAAAGATTGGCCAGTTGGGGTAACTTTGGAAGCAGGAATGCCAAACATTGTTAATGAGCCAATCGTAAATCGTTTTCCCTCCACTTCATCTCAAACTTGGGTTGATGAAGCAGTATGTCAAGCGTTGAGCAATGACAATGATTGTTTTCCTTACATAGTATCGGCGTTTCCTGCTTTCTCATACGAAAAAATAAAAGCAGGATTATTTGATGGTCCCCAAATCCGAAGACTTCTGGGTGATTCTAGATTCATGAACACCATGAATGAAAAAGAGAAGGCAGCCTGGCTCTCATTTTCTGCCGTTGTTCGTAACTTCTTGGGAAACAAAAAAGCGCCTAACTACGAGGATCTGGTTACTAATATGCTTTTAGCATATCGTAATCTGGGATGCAACATGAGTGTGAAGCTGCATTTCCTAAATAGTCACCTTGACCGATTTCCAGAGAATCTGGGAGCCGTGAGCGACGAACAAGGAGAACGCTTCCATCAGGATTTGATGCCGATGGAAGAGCGCTACCAACGTCACTGGGATGGACACATGACTGCGGACTACTGCTGGACGATTAGAAGAGATCAGCCAGAGAAGACTTACGAGAGAAAGAGTTACAAACGCAAATTTTTGCCCGATTGAAATCAAGAAGAGTTCCTCCAGCCTGATGAACGGTCATTAATAAATTAGCATCTATTTGATTACAGTATTTATAATCTTAATGTGTAATTCAAGTTTCTTTTCATATGCAATAAAATGTTTGTGCAAAAAACCTGCTTTACTATAAATAACGCAAAAGGATGATTCCAAATTACTTCAGGGCATGATGATAGGCGTGATAAAAGGAAAATTATTGTATAATATTAATTATTGATATTACGAAAAATCTGTAGCATTTAGAGAGAATCTGATTTCAGATTTGAATTTAGTATGCTCGAATTAGGTAGGAAAATGTACTTTTGTCAATTCGCCAAATACAGGGTGTTCCCCAGTGTTATCATCATTACTTTGCCTTTCGCTAGTTTCTCCTTTAAATGTTCTCGTTTATTTTTTTAAATCGAATCTGATGAACATCGAATTAAAACGTTAATTTAACCTGTATAAAGCTCGATTATTTTATCGTGTTTGTTTTTCTGTTTAATGCGCGTGAATTCATAGGGTCAAAGCACTATTTTATTGCCTGCTCGCCAGCTGTTTCAGCACCGAATTTTAGTTTGTTCGCCAGTTTGTTTCACTGACGTCAAACTCCGCTACTATGGTATCTTTTCTTATCACATGTTAAATTATTTGGTTTGCACTACGGAATTAATCATTAAAATTCCTATGTATTTTATTTCGAGGCCGATTATTCGCATTTTTTTAATCAACTTGCAATAAGTTTAAAATGATACTGATAGGCTAAAAAATCATTGGAAATTTTTAAAATAGTTCCCGATCATATTTTTTCGTTTCGTGATCGTAACCTATTGACCAATTAGAATTGACTGCGGTTTCATATCATTTGGTTTTCAGGGTCATTAGGCGGTTGGATTAATTGCGAAACCGGATAGACCGCTTCCATTCCATCAAGTACGAATAAAAACCGATGAAAAATCCCCGCCCCTGCATTTTTTTTTAATAATCTTTAATGACATACACATACCTACACACAGCTATAAAGGTGTGTAGAAGTAATGATTTGAATGGTTAAATACTAATGGGAGACTACAAAAATTTCTTCCCTAAATTCTCAGATGGTGTACACTACACATCGGTCGACCCACACCATATAACAAGTGACATTCGCTCACGCCTCAGATTTATTCCATCCGAGTGGCTAAAGTTAGGCTGTATATCCAATCTCCTCCATTTCCGATCAACTATTGATGGTTGTTGGTTTAATGTGCGTGAATCCATAGGGTCATAGGTAGACTATCATCGACCGATTTCTCCTCTGGTCCTTGGTATCTCCACTCTTAGAAGGGCAAGAAATTAGCGCAAGGAGTAAAGGCGGATCATGTGCAATCAAGGTGTGTAAGTACGGAAGGTAATAAAGTGAATTTCTGCCCATACTTTGCTTATTATTTTACAGAAAATTAAGGAAACACCGCTAAATGGCGGTTAGCGAATTACCTCGGGGTGCAGCCGGATAAACCGATGAGGCGTGATTCACTCATCCTTACCACTAATGTGTTCACGTTTCTCATCTTCCAGAACCGTTAAACTGACTCGATAACCCCACAATCACGCCTCTTTCATTCCTTAACCTTTGACTCCCCGAGAATAGAAAGGGGTAGGTGGGGGTGAGGGCCCCCAGATGTAATGCAGACAGGTTCCATAAATTTTGCCGTCTGTGATTTTTGTAGAAGATGGTCAAGGTAGTTGATTCTCCGGTCACACTTCCTGAACCCCAGTGACCTCATAAATATAATATGGGAGGGGGGGGGGATTTTTGCCCTTCTTGGATGACCCCCACTCCCCACGTCGAAGTGAACGGGGTTCTTACATTCTTTGGTCTGGATGAGCAAGTCTTCGTCGAGAGCTCTCGCTCGATGTGGACGTGAGTTGTCTTCTCCGTCCAAGGTTTGTGTCACTTCCACTCTGTAATTGGTGGCGATTCGAAGGCCGTCGATGGTGGTCTCGTACAAGTGGAAATCTTTACCGCCGTCTTCCCCCTTCCCCACCTCGGCGTCTAAGGCGTTACTTAATACCTGCCGAAAAATTGTTGTTATTGAATTTGGTCTAGACCTGGGATTCTCAACCATATTTCACTGGCGACCCCATTAAATGCAATGTCCCGCAGGAAAAATTAAAAGGTGCTTCCAAGTACTTTCGAACTTTATTCAGTTCATTCTCAAGGATAAATACAAGAGAAAATATAATAAGGGTATCTATAAGCTAGTAAAAGATAAAGGACCGCCTCTAAGACAAGAAATCACCAATGAGGAAGTAGGGGAAGGGATGGGTAAATTCACGTTAAGATTTAGCTATAAGAGGTAGCAAGGTCAAACCGAGAGGCAAGAAAGAGTCAAGAATAGAGCCAAAAGGGTGAAAACGATTAACGGATAAAGCGATAGTCTAAAGAGGAAGATTAGGAGAGAAACGAAAAGTAAATTGAAACGAAGGGAGAGGGACAAGGAGAGATTAATAATTAAATTGACAAATCGGGTTGCAATAAAATAAAGTTCGAAAGTACTTGGAAGCACCTTTTCGTTTTCCTGCCTGAGGGATATTGCATTCAGTGCGAACCTCACATGCTACTTTGTGAGTTATCTATATCATATATATATATATATATATATAGTACAAGAAAGAGAAATTTGACGCGAATGAGCAATGAGACAAGAAACAGGAGTTTTTTAGAAGTAAGAGAAAGGGACATTAGAAGAAGACTAGAATCATAGAGAGCAGAGGGCGGCACAATGAAGGCAATCCTTTACCGAGAAGACAGAGATAACGCCAGGGGAAAAAAGTTTGAAATTCCTGGCCGGGACTCGAACCTGGGTCTGCTGATTGCCGGTCAGATGCTCTACCGCTGAGCTACCAGGCACAGTAACTCTCCTTCGCTCAAAGCGTTATCCCATCAAACCCAGTATCTCTCTAAGCTAGGAACCTCCAAGGAATTTTTATACCACATCTTCTTACCCGCTCACAATTTAAAGGCTCATCCCCAAGTCACATACAAAAAAGAAGGAGCAAATGCAAGTTCTGCGGGTGATAACAACCACCACAGGGCTTTCGCCATATTTATTTTCTGCCTTTCAAAACAATTTTGAAGACAGAAATAAAGGTGCAGAAACCTTGCATTGCAGACTATATTACAATATAGTCAGATGCGGTAGAGCATCTGACCGGCAATCAGCAGACCCAGGTTCGAGTCCCGGCCAGGAATTTCAAACTTTTTTCCCCTGGCGTTATCTCTGTCTTCTCGGTAAAGGATTGCCTTCATTGTGCCGCCCTCTGCTTTCTATGATTCTAGTCTTCTTTTAATGTCCCTTTCTCTTACTTCTAAAAAACTCCTGTTTCTTGTCTCATTGCTCATTCGCGTCAAATTTCTCTTTCTTGTACTATATTGTAAGGTTTCTGCACCTTTATTTCTGTCTTCAAAATTGTTTTGAAAGGCAGAAAATGAATATGGCGAAAGCCCTGTGGTGGTTGTTATCACCCGCAGAACTTGCATTTGCTCCTTCTTCTATATATATATATATATATATATATATATATATATATATATATATATATATATATATTAGTAAAATGAATATTAAGTAGTCCATTTGTATTGCAAGTATATTGAAAGAATATGTCTTCGCAATTTGTTGATGATACCTATTTCGGGCTAAGCGACTTTAAAGACCAAGCAACACATTTTGCGTTGCGCCGCAATTCAAGGATTAAGCTTTTTAGAGTAAAAAGGAAATTGCTACTATTTATCGTGTTACATACTTTATTCAGTGGCATTCAGTACCTTGCTTTTGCATCTGTGTTTGCCCCACGCCTGGTCTTCGCAGTAGGAGATGAGGAAACCGAGGTGGCCTTCTTCTGCCCCAGTCGATGTCTGACCTCCAACAGACCCGACTCCTTTCCATTGGAGCTTTATCGACCGAAAATCTGGGACCCCCTTCAGCTCCAGCACATCTGAAATGAGCATAAAAATGGTGGTTAGCTCATCGACATTCCCTTAGGATTAATAAATAGCCATAAAATGAGCTGAAGCATTGAGATCTTTATTAGCTTTAGCTAACCCCAAAAGCGTCGCGGTCAAAAAAGGCTAGCAAACATCTGACATACGTGCGAGGCTTGCAAATATCCAACATATGTGCGAGGCTAGCAAACATCTGACCTACGTGTGAGGCTAACATACATCTGACCTATGTGCAAGGCTAGCAAACATCTGACATACGTGTGAGGCTAGCAAACAGCTGATCTACATGTGAGGGCTAGCATACATCTGACCTACGTGCGAGGTTAGCAAACTCACCTGATACATTGTATAAAATTTCTCCATTCCAGGTCATTATAAATAAATAAACTGTATAAAAACTAATTTGGTTAGGGGTTTATTACTTATCTGCATGTTTTTTAAAGTTCTTTCGATTGTAGGGGGGAGGCAATAGTTAAAGGGTTAAAGGCAACCTTACTCTGGACTCCATCTGGAGAGTAATCAAGGCCGATGTGACTTAACATCGCTGCAATCGAAAGGGGTGTTTCCACTCACACACAGTCGCCCATAAAATGTGTAAATGAGAGATAATAATAATACTGCAATGACTATTAACCTATTTCTGATTAGCCAGGAATAAATGAACATGTATTCGCATAATTTAGGGATGATTTGTTGATACATATTTCGTGCTGACCCACTTGAGAGGCCAAACAACACATTTTGTGTCAGGTAATACTATAGGATTGTTTCTTCACACTAACCCGGTCTACTTTATTGCTTGGGGGCAGAGGCTGGTCCAAAGTAAACTTCTCTAGATGTCGGTTTCTTGTGCACCCATCGGCTTATAGTTGCTCTAGAAACTAGCAACACTTTCCTATATCATATCTAGGGAAGGTCGCTTTAGTTCTATTTTTCTTTTACTTTCTTTGAATTAGTTTATTCATTACTTCCTCTCCGTCCATCTGTTCTACCTATTTTTCTGTTACAATAAGTCTATGAAGTCTGCCCTTAGGGCTACTCACATTTTTGGCTGATATTTTAAGTATTTGTTTCTGTTAGAATTATATTTTTATACTCCCCCCCCCCCCATTCCTTCTTCGTTTAGTCTATCTGCTCTAGTTTGCATGTTTTTCTATTTAACACTTGTGGTAAAGTTTGTTCGAATATTCCTTCATCACCGGTTGGTTCGTTTTATGGGGTCGTTTTTCAAACTTTATGCCTAACAGCGGCTGTTTTAATGATCGCATTCGCTAAGGGATCTTTGGGTGTATGTGTGTGTCTACCACCGCTCTTGGGGGCTATGGAGTAGGTTGTTAAAAATCTCCTTCCCCTCTTTGGCTGCTCAGTCTTTTCCTCATTATGGTGAGGGGCTGTTTCTCTCTTTCAAATAATAACACCAAACTAAAGAACTCCGAGAAAAAAAAGAGACAGCCATTTTCAAACTCATCGTTTATTACAACCAAGTCTCATTATTATTTGTCGTAGTGCATTTGATGCCAAACTTCAAACACAAAAGTTGTTTAGGTAACTATATTCATTTTTCAAACTTCAAACACAAACGTTGTTTAAGTAACTTCATTCACATTCAAATTTCAAACTCAAATGTTCCTTAAGTAACTTCATTTACCATCCAACTTCAAACTCAAACGTTGCTTAAGTAACTTCAGTTACCTTCAAACTTCAAACTCAAACGTTGTTCAAGTAACTTCATTTAGCATCCAACTTCAAATCAAACATTACTCAAGTAATTTCATTTATCGTCAAACTTCAAACAATACTGAAATAACTTTATTTGTCGTCAACCTATTATATTAATCTCCATATCGTTTAAACTTTATTTAGACTGCAATCGCACAGACATTATTTAAACTTAATATTTAAACCTTTAACCGAATTCCTATTGCCATTTCATTTCAACTAACGAGGCAAGTCCGGGCATTAAGCCCGTTTTCGAGCACCTCTTCAAAAGGCAACAATCTTTTTCGAACCGAAATCAATTCATTTTCGATGAATTCATACTTTTCCTTTGTCCAAGGAAAAAGCACATACCTAATATGTGGGATGGTGACGCAATTAATATTTGGAAATGATGTTACTGAAACAAATGCATTATACGTCACTTAAAAATATGCTAGATAAATGTCAATAAAATGTTGTTTTTCAAAATCACTAAAAAATCAGAAAATATCACTAAAATGTTTTGAAAATCACTGAAAATCAGCAAAATGTCACTAAAATGTTTTTAAAGATCAGAAAAATGTCACTAAAATGTTTTAAAAAATCAATAAAAAAAAATCAGAAAAAAATGTCACTAAGATGTTTTTACAAATCACACACACAAAAAAAGTTTTAAAAGTCACTAAAAATCAGAAATATGTACCTAAAATGTTCTAAAAATCACTTAAAAATCAGAAGTGTTAGTGCGACTTTTTAAATGATTTTTTTCAACATTTTCTGCCTTTTTTAATATGTTTAGTGACGTATAATGCGTTTGTTTCAGTAACATCATTTCCCACTATTAATTGCGCCACCATCCCTTTCGTTTGCCGGTGTCTCCTGACCCGCAATTAAATTACATAAAGATCGGTGTGACAATCATGGGTGGGAAGAACTGTAGTACTGCGTTTAGAATTCTTCCTGGCCCACGAGAGAGCCACCTGTTGCGCGCCAGTGGAGTGTGGATTCAAAACTCACCCTATGGGTTCTTTAGGCGGAAGAGTGATATGTTTTGTGTGAGAAGGAATGATGTGAAAGAGACAGGCGTTGTCAATGGCTATTCGTGTGGTAGCATATACAGATGGAACTGGCTACGCACATGCTGCAGACTCGACACCCGGTCGGGATTGGCGGGAGCTCCCTACAGGCGACAATGTTTTATGTCCGCTCTCGTTGAGATTCGAACCTGGTATAAAAACGTAGAAATCTAGCCTCTTATCCACCAAATTACGAGGGATCCATCCTCGTACCGGTTTGGTACACATATGGTCTTTTAATTTTACGCAAACATTCTTGGAATTAAAGATTTTTTTTTTAATTCAATCCAACCTTGGAGTGAAGTGGCAGGATGATCTGTGGTAGACCTCCATGAACCCCCGAACCACGTGATGGCGGATTCAAATGATCAACAGAACCCCGAATGCAGCTTCTTATTCTTCTTCTTCTTCTTCTTCTTCTTCTTCTTCTTCTTCTTCTTCTTCTTCTTCTTCTTCTTCTTCTTCTCGGCTTTTCCCTACCCGGGGGCGCCGTTTTTGATGAGTCGTTAACAAAGATTTCTGTTTAGTGCACTTCTTCTATTTATTCCTTTCTATCTCATGTCACTCAGAATACAGTCCTTCCATTTCATTTTAGAGTTTCCTCTTCTTCGGGTCCCCTCTATCTCTATATTAATGACTTCCCTTGCTACATGCCGCCCTTCATCGTCTCTTCTTGCAATGTGCCCAAACAATCTCAATCTTGCTTCGTGTACTTTACTTGATAGTTCGGTTACTTTCGCAGCTGCTCAAATAAAAATCTGATGACGACCAACTATCATACATTCCATCACGTAAATATCTTCTCCACATTGGGGTAGGAGCCTCACTCTAGCAACAATCTGACAGAGATAGCAGAGGGCGTGAGTGCTGTGAGAGGTTAACAATTGGAGAGCAACTGAAGTAGAGGATATAGTCCCTGAGATTTAAAAATTGGCAGTGGTTGCGTTATGGAACCAGTATGGTGGGTGTGTGGAAAGGTATTTTATAGTGGAAAAGTGCCTGAGGACTGAAAAATTGTAGTAATAGTTCCATTGTATAAAACACCACTTCAAAGACCTTCGGACACGTTCGTTACAGGAGATTGGATCGATCGGACGTCACCTCGTCCAGAGTTCAACTGAAGATTGGCGGTCCGATGAGCTTACACTCACAAATTGAGACAATCACTTTCTCAGAGCAAACCCTCGCTTTTCGACTCGAGTAGTTACTCATTAAGCCGGATTCGAAAGAGGAAATACCCTCGGCCTTACTGGCAAGTTAGCCAAAAGGATAGAAAATTGTCTCTCAAGACGGAGGCAACGAGTAAAGATCAACGGGGTAGCCTCGCAATGGGCGCCAGTCAGTAGCGGGGTGCCCCACGGCTCAGTGCTAGGGCCTCTATTGTTCATTGTCTACATCAATAACAAGTTAGGAGGTAGTGTGAGCTCGCGAGAAGGAGTATAACGCCTGCAAAATAGCCTTCTTAGGATAGGCGAGTGGTCAGAAAGGTGGCAGATGCCATTTAACCTTGACAAGTGCAAGGTAATGCACATCGGCCATGATAACCCTCGGGAAAAACTACTCCTTGCTAGGCAAACAACTAGATACCAGTGACCTTGAGAAAGATTTAGGCGTGCTAATTATCAGTGTCCTAAAGTTCTCCAAGCAGTGCCTCCTGGTGTTAAAGAGGTCCCAACGAATGCTGGGGTACATAAAGAGGCATTTTCGTTTCCGAAATAAGCAGATTGCTCTCGCCTTGTACAACTCTCTAGTCCGGTCACACCTTGAATACTCCGTTCAATTCTGGTCCCCAACCCCGCGGAAGGACATTGAACGGCTGGAAAGGGTACAGGCCAAGGCCACAAAATTTATCCATTCCCTTAGACATAAACGCTATCAACATAGGCTACGAGAACTGGGGATGTTCTCCTTAGAGACTCGCCGGTTAAGAGGAGAGCTGATTGCAACTTTTAAAATAATACGAGGAGTTGAAAACGTAGATCACAGGAGGCTGTTTACGTTGAACGCAAATGCTACACATAACCATGGTAACAAACTGGGATTACCGCAATTTCATACTAGCATTTGCGGCAACATCTTTCTGTACAAAATCTGCGGAGCGTGGAACCGTCTACTGCCAGAAGTGGTGAACAGTTCAAATCTCGACTTGGCGAGATAATTCACGACTTGACCTAGATGGTATCATCACCTTAATATAGATTATAGTTCAGAAGCAAGTAGATAGGGGTCAGCTTTTCTATCAAAATTTCCGAATTGTGTTTTTTTTCACAGCACAATCAGGTATCTTTCCCGCTTTCTGGCTCGCCAAAGCGGGTGGAGAGAGCCTTCATCTAAGCTGCGCTTTCTCGTATGCTATAGGTTAGGGCCTTCCCAAAATAGTACCTCCTCGGTATGGTCAGTAATGTCCTTTGAGGTACTACTTCTCCTTGTGACTCGCACTCCAACGCATACATTCACTTTGCTCGCTTTCGTCGAATTCCTGCTCACGATTCTGAGCGCTCACACAACATTCGACCAATGCCTCGCGCCTATGACAATTCATCTCACTTCAGCATCAGAGTGATTCATAGATATGGCAGGAACTTTGGCACTATCTCTTTAAGACAAGCATCTTCCTAATTTCATTTTACTTATCATCGTTCGCTTTGACTCAACTCAATTCTATATTTATTAACCTTTTGTTTTTTCTTCAATAAATATCGACTTTGGGTCTGTGGTTTGGTGCACTTTCTCCGATCTTTTTATAAATTAACAATTTCTCCAAAATAGCAAATGCGTCTTTGGAATCAATGTAAGAAAATATCGGATAACGTACACAAAACCTAAAAGATCCTCTATTTTACTTAGGAGAGTACGTTATTCCAAACCTCATCGTAATAGGTCAGTACCAATAGTGTTGGCGAGAGACCAACCAACTCCTGTCTAGTTTGTATCAGAATTACGGAGGCTGCACCAGCAAGTCCGGGATCCGAAATACAAGTCTATGGCAGTCGCCCAAGAAAGTCCCCTTCGTAACCAATCATAGCCACTGTAACTTAACTTTATTCAAGGTGGGAAACTGTTTCCAGTCATATGGGAGACAACTTACCCACGAAAGCTTCGGCATTGGATGTGGAAATTAAGAAGACGAAAAGGACTCGGAGCAATGCCATTCTTATGAATGGTTTTCAGATTCTGTAAACAAGAATAAAACCTATTAAAAACGGATATATGATCATCTTAGCGTAATTATTTATCATCAGGAATACACGGAAACGTATACATCAGCTTGTACACAACCCCGCTTATGTAATAACAATAAATTTCAAATTTTAGAGGCGAAATTTGATCTTGCATATCAGGAATTCAATGATTCATGAGGTCATGAATAATTATCGTCGATTGTGATTCATTTATGTGATTGGGCAATTAATTTTAATATCAAATACAGGAGTTGATTAAAATTATCATGAAATGTCCCTGTTTTTTAATCATGAATAGATTCATATGTAGCGAAATTTTTATTTCTTGTGCAATATTTAGGAACCTGTGATGTGCTATACAACCATAAGTTACTACCAAGTGTTGTACATCTCCTTAAGCTTAATTGGTCAGGGTTTTTTTATATTTTTAATTTGAAGAAAGAAAATAGTGTAATTAATGCGCCTTGGCCACAGAAGGCCGATGGGTCGAACATATTTATATTTGAACAGAAGAAAGAAAATTGGGTTATTATTTACTTTCCCATAATCACTTTTTTGTACATTTTATTAATTCATTCTGTAGTATTTTTTGTGCTTTGTACAAATGTGTTCTTCTTTTTTGGTGATCAGAAGGAGAAATGCATCAAAACAGAATTTGATTCCGATTCTTTCGAAATCGAGGCAAACCTCGATTTTGTCGCATTTCGCCTTACTACCGTCAAAAATTAAGGACAAATCTGGAATATTAACCTAAATTAGGTAAAAAAAAGCCTCTTCCATCCACAAATGTTTCGAAGAGATTCTTAGATTTACATTATTCCCCCCCACCTCCCCAAATTCCAACAGACGATTAAGGTTACTGTAAAAATCTTTTAAGAAGTATTCGAAATACATATCACATCTAGTACTAGTCAAAACGCAAAGCTGTCCAATCCCAAACAGATGCAAATGGGAAAAAAAAGTGACGAAGTAAACTCGGTCGAAAATATGTTGACAATGTGACGTCACTATATAAATTTTTACAAAAAATACTTCTCCATTGTGACGTCAGCACAATTAAGGAAGAGTAAAATATTGGAACTCAAACTATTATAATAATAGTAACATCGACCGCTCAATAAATTATATATAGATGGATTTGCAAAAAATATGCGTGGCATAATAGAACTGATTGAATTTGTTTTTAAGCAATTACAATTTTCAAAATATTAACCGAAAATTGTTATAAATCAGGTCATTTCCAGTAGCGGATCTACATTTTGGCGCCATGAAACTTGAACTGTTATAGGGATTTCTTTGCAACCAGCAAAAAGGTTCGGGTAATCCTATTATCTTATTTAGTGGAGGGGGCGGGGGGTATGAGTGATCACAATGATCACAATTATTTTTTTTAATTAATCACGACGTTTTGATTCAAATTTCTGCACTGTTTTATCTCGGATCTCAAATTCACAGGCATTAATAAAAGTTTCCTGTCATATCATATAATTTGCGAGTTTTTTTTGAGGGGGGGGGGAAGAGAAATTGTACAAGCATGGTACTTCACAAAACGATGAAATAAAACAGACACACCCTCCCCGATGAGAATATATCCGACACATACAATATCATATTTTCATGTGCGTTATAACAACATATCCACATACAGTTTAGTCTTATGAGAGCCTACTTACAATTCACTTTTCTTATGAGAGCTTACTTGCAATTCATTTTTAGTGTGAGAGCCTACTTGCAATTCACTTTTGCGAGAGCCTACTTACAATTCCCTTTTTACGAGAGCCTACTTACAATTCATTTTTTACGAGAGCCTACTCACAATTCACTTTTTCGTATGAGAGCCTACTTGAAATTGACTTTTCTTGTGAGAGCCTACTTGAAATTCGCTTTTCTTATGAGAGCCTAATTGAAATTCACTTTTCTAGGGACAATATGCATAATAATATTTTTTTAGAGCGCCCATTTGTCGACTGCCTGCAAGGAAATAAGTCACCGTAATTATCTTATGACCTAAAGCTAGGCTAGATTAAAAAATAAACACAAAACCAAAGGCAAAAACAAAAAATAGAAGCAATAAAACAGGAAGAAGAAGGAAGCGCACCCCGGAAACGGGGGAGGGGAGGCCCGCCAAAGACAAAACAAAACTAAAAGCAAAACAACAGAGGAAGAAGGAGGAAGCATGATATGGCGTCGAGTGGAGCCCCGCCTCCCCCCCCCCCCCGTCGATATGCATAAAGAATTTAATCGCTCTTCCCTAATGAGTGGTCGAAATTCGCTCTTTATAGAGGATAGCCTTGAAAAATGGCCTCCGCTTTACATACAGTGACAGACATTTGTTAAGTACAGAATAAACGCAATAATAATATTGGAAGCACAAAATTCACAGAATTACAGACCGGCGAAGACATTAATGCCCCTTCTAGGCCAATCCAAGAAAGGGAAATGAGGAAATGAAAAGACGGAGCGAAGATCAGAGTGAACGGAAAAGGGAGATATAATATATCATTTATAAAGGGTGTTCCATTAAGACGGATCGAAGTTAGCAGTAAATAAAACAATGTTATTAGTGAAAATTTATTGATTTCACTATTGGATCATGTTATTTGAGTCATGGCAATTATGTGTGAAAAATAATATCGCCTAAATGTCTGCCAAGGCTTCGGCGGCACACCTCCACTCGATGGTCAAATTTTTGATGACGTTTCTACATAGTTGCTCCTCGATCTCACCAATATGTCTTATTATCTCATCCTTCAACTGTTGAATTGTTGTTGGCTTGTTGGCATAGACCTTACTTTTGAGATGACCCCAAAGGAAGAAATCTAAAGGCGTCAAGTCACACGATCGTGGTGGCCAATTGACCTCGCTGTTTCGAGAGATGATGCGACCTGGGAACTTCTCATTCAATAAAGCCATTGTTGCATTGGCTGTGTGGCATGTGGCGCCGTCCTTTGAAACCACAAATCTCCGACATCCATAGAATTCAATCCAGGCCATAAAAAGTTGGTTATCATGGCACGGTATCGCTCGCCTGTCACCGTAACAGAATTTGCGGCATCATTTTCGAAGAAATACGGCCCAATGATTCATTCCGCTAGCAAAAAATGCACACCAAACAGTGACCTTTTCTGAATGCAGTGGCTTTTCAACAATCTTCCTGGGATTTTCATCAGCCCAAATGCGACAATTCTGCTTATTAACGAATCCACCAAGATGAAAATGGGCTTTATAACTAAAGATAATTTTTGCGAAAAATCATCATCGGCTTCTCTTTGGTCGTGCACCCAATTGACGAATGTACGGCGCTTCAAATGGTCAGCAGTCTTCAGTTCTTGTGTCAATTGAATTTTTTAAGTATGTAGAGAAGAATCTTTTGTCAAAATTGGATGTAACGTTGTTGTGGAGAGGTTCGATTCCTGCGCGCGATGACGAATAGAGGTTTCTGGATCTTCGGCCACATTCTCGCGCACTGCAGCAATGTTTTCAGCTGAACAGCGTAAACGAGCACGCAATGACGTTTTCATATCTGCCACTGACCCCGTTTGTTGGAATTTACGAACAATTTTCCCAATTGCACACTCGGTTGGTTGATTATGTTGACTCAAAAAATCGCGAAGTGCCCGAAATGCGTTTCTGTTTGAACGTCCATTTTCGTAATAGGCTTTGATAACTTTAATACGTTGTTCGATTGTTAATCTTTCCATGTTTGAAATTGCCAAAGACTGAAGTTGTTTAATCTGGAAGAAAAAGAAAAAAATCATCAGACGCTTAAACTTAACTCACATTTAAAATCAGTCCAAGTGATTGGAACACCCTTTACAAATGGGCCTACCATTGACGTCGGGGTGTGCTTCCTTCTTCTTCTTGCTCTTTTTGCTTCTATTTTTGTTTTTGTTTGTTTTATCAATAATATTCTGAAGCATTTTGAATGCGGTGCTTACAGTGTAATTTTATACGAGAAAAAGTTCTGCGTCATCGCAGTGTTAAAGCTGTTGTTAATAAACTTGAAGTCATAATTTTCATTTAACACTTGTTATTTCTTTAAAGATCTCTCCATTTAAACTTTGTCATAGATGCTCTCGTTGGTTTTCGTTAAAATATTATGTGCCATACGCAGTCCAATTCATAATCACAAAGGATAAGTAGCCACTAATCCTATGCGAGCGATTGCAGTGGTCAAAATGACCGCTCACTGGAATAATCTTAATTACAACTGGTAGTCATGGTCGGTTGAATCGAAGAAAGACTGGCACTCGACGGAGATAAAGAGTGTCACTTGACTGGGATACAGAGTGGCACTCAATCGAGATAAACAATGGCACTTTATGGGGGAAGAATGGCATTCGGCGGAGATAAAGAGTGGCACTTGACGAGGGAGAGTGACACTCGGCGGGAATAAGAGTGGCACCTGTCGGGGATAAAAATTGATAGTTGCCGGATAAGAGTGGCACTCGATCGAGATAAACAATGGCACGTGATAGAGAAAGTGGTACTTAACGAGAAAGAGTGGCACTCGATGGGGATAAAGAGCGACACTTGACGGGGGGAGTGGTAACCTATAGGGAGAAAGAGTGGCACTCGAACGTGAAAGAGAGTGGTGCTTGATGGGGAGAAAGAGTAGCATTGGACGGAGATACACAGTGGCACTCCCCGGTTAGAAAGAGCGGTACTTAACGGGTAAGAGTGGCACTCGCCTGTGATAAAGAGTGGCATTGCGCGGAAATACAGAGTAGCAATCAAGGGGAGAATGAGTATCACTCGAAGGAGTACACAGTAGCACTCGCCGGTTAGAAAGAGCGGTACTTAACGGGTAAGAGTGGCACTCGACCGTGATAAAGAGTGGCATTGCGCGGAAATACAGAGTAGCAATCAAGGGGAGAATGAGTATCACTCGAAGGAGTACACAGTGGCACTCGCCGGTTAGAAAGAGCGGTACTTAACGGGTAAGAGTGGCACTCGACCGTGATAAAGAGTGGCATTGCGCGGAAATACAGAGTAGCAATCAAGGGGAGAATGAGTATCACTCGAAGGAGTACACAGTGGCACTCGCCGGTTAGAAAGACCGGTAATTAACGGGTAAGAGTGGCACTCGACCGTGATAAAGAGTGGCATTGCGCGGAAATACAAAGTGACAATCGAGGGGAGAATGAGTATCACTCGAAGGAGTAGATAGTGGCACTCGCCGGTTTGAAAGAGCAGTACTTAACGGGTAAGAGTGGCACTCGACCGTGATAAAGAGTGGCATTGCGCGAAAATACAGAGTGACAATCAAGGGGAGAATGAGTATCACTCGAAGGATTACATAGTGACACTCGCCGGTGAGAAAGAGTGGTACTTAACTGGCAAGGGTAGCACTCGACCGTGATAAAGAGTGCCATTGCGCGGAAATACAGAGTGACAATAAGGGGAGAATGAGTATCACTCGAAGAGGTACATAGTGGCACTCACCGGTTAGAAAGAGCGGTACTTGACGGGTAACAGTGGCACTCGACCGTGATAAAGAGTGCCATTGCGCGGAAATACAGAGTGCCAATCGAAGGGAGAATGAGTATCACTCGAAGGGGTACAAGGTGGCACTCGCCGGTTAGAAGGAGCGGTACTTAACGGGTAAGAGTGGCATTCGACCGTGATAAAGAGTGGCATTGCGCGGAAATACAGAGTGGCAATCGAGGGGAGAATGAGTATCACTCGAAGGAGTACACAGTGGCACTCGCCGGTTAGAAAGAGTGGTACTTAACGGGTAAGAGTGGCATTCGACCGTGATAGAGAGTGGCATTGCGCGGAAATACAGAGTGGCAATCGAGGGGAGAATGAGTATCACTCGAAGGAGTACATAGTGGCACTCGCCGGTAGAAAGAGCGCTAATTAACGGGTAACAGTAGCACTCGACCGTGATAAAGAGTGGCAATCGAGGGGAGAATGAGTATCACTCGAAGGAGTACATAGTGGCACTCTCCGGTTAGAAAGAGCGGTACTTAACGGGTAACAGTGGCACTCGACCGTGATAAAGAGTGGCATCGCGCGGAAATACAGAGTGGCAATCGAGGGGAGAATGAGTATCACTCGAAGGAGTACATAGTGGCACTCGCCGGTTAGAAAGAGTGGTACTTAACGGGTAAGAGTGGCATTCGACCGTGATAAAGAGTGGCAATCGAGGGGAGAATGAGTATCACTCGAAGGGGTACATAGTGGCACTCGCCGGTTAGAAAGAGCGGTAATTAACGGGTAACAGTAGCACTCGACCGTGAGAAAGAGTGGCAATCGAGGGGAGAATGAGTATCACTCGAAGGAGTACATAGTGGCACTCTCCGGTTAGAAAGAGCGGTACTTAACGGGTAACAGTGGCACTCGACCGTGATAAAGAGTGGCATTGCGCGGAAATACAGAGTGGCAATCGAGGGGAGAATGAGTATCACTCGAAAGAGTACATAGTGGCACTCGCCGGTTAGAAAGAGAGGTACTTAACGGATAACAGTGGCACTCGACCGTGATAAAGAGTGGCAATCGAGGGGAGAATGAGTATCACTCGAAGGAGTACATAGTGGCACTCTCCGGTTAGAAAGAGCGGTACTTAACGGGTAACAGTGGCACTCGACCGTGATAAAGAGTGGCATTGCGCGGAAATACAGATTGGCAATCGAGGGGAGAATGAGTATCACTCAAAAGAGTACATAGTGGCACTCGCCGGTTAGAAAGAGCAGTATTTAACGGGTAACAGTGGCACTCGACCGTGATAAAGAGTGGCATTGCGCGTAAAATACAGAGTGGCAATCGAGGGGAGAATGAGTATCACTCGAAAGAGTACATAGTGGCACTCGCTGGTTAGAAAGAGCAGTACTTAACGGGTAACAGTGGCACTCAACCGTGATAAAGAGTGGCATTGCGCGGAAATACCGAGTGGCAATCGAGGGGAGAATGAGTATCACTCGAAGGAGTACATAGTGGCACTCGCCGGTTAGAAAGAATGGTACTTAACGGATAAGAGTGGCATTCGACCGTGATAAAGAGTGGCATTGCGCGGAAATACAGAGTGGCAATCGAGGGGAGAATGAGTATCACTCGAAGGGGTACATAGTGGCACTCGCCGGTTAGAAAGAGCGGTAATTAACGGGTAACAGTAGCACTCGACCGTGATAAAGAGTGGCAATCGAGGGGAGAATGAGTATCACTCGAAGGAGTACATAGTGGCACTCTCTGGTTAGAAAGAGCGGTACTTAACGGGTAACAGTGGCACTCGACCGTGATAAAGAGTGGCATTGCGCGGAAATACAGAGTGGCAATCAAGGGGAGAATGAGTATCACTCGAAAGAGTACATAGTGGCACTCGCCGGTTAGAAAGAGAGGTACTTAACGGGTAACAGTGGCACTCGACCGTGATAAAGAGTGGCAATCGAGGGGAGAATGAGTATCACTCGAAGGAGTACATAGTGGCACTCTCCGGTTAGAAAGAGCGGTACTTAACGGGTAACAGTGGCACTCGACCGTGATAAAAAGTGGCATTGCGCAGAAATACAGATTGGCAATCGAGGGGAGAATGAGTATCACTCGAAAGAGTACATAGTGGCACTCGCCGGTTAGAAAGAGCAGTACTTAACGGGTAACAGTGGCACTCAACCGTGATAAAGAGTGGCATTGCGCGTAAATACAGAGTGGCAATCGAGGGGAGAATGAGTATCACTCGAAAGAGTACATAGTGCCACGCGCTGGTTAGAAAGAGCAGTACTTAACGGGTAACAGTGGCACTCAACCGTGATAAAGAGTGGCATTGCGCGGAAATACAGAGTGGCAATCGAGGGGAGAATGAGTATCACTCGAAGGTGTGCATAGTGACACTCGCCGGTGAGAAAGAGTGGTACTTAACTGGCAAGGGTAGCACTCGACCGTGATAAAGAGTGGCATTGCGCGGAAATACAGAGTGACAATAAGGGGAGAATGAGTATCACTCGAAGAGGTACATAGTGGCACTCACCGGTTAGAAAGAGCGGTACTTGACGGGTAACAGTGGCACTCGACCGTGATAAAGAGTGGCATTGCGCGGAAATACAGAGTGACAATGAGGGGAGAATGAGTATCACTCGAAGGAGTACATAGTGGCACTCGCCGGTTAGAAAGAGCGGTACTTAACGGGTAACAGTGGCACTCGACCGTGATTAGGAATGGCATTGCACGGAAATACAGTAACAATCGAGGGGAGAATGAGTATCACTCGAAGGGGTACATAGTGGCACTCGCCGGTGAGAAAGAGTGGTACTTAACGGGTAAAGGTGGCACTCGACCGTGCTAAAGCGTGGCATTGCGCGGAAATAAAGTGACAATCAAGGGGAGAATGAGTATCACTCGAAGGAGTACATAGTGGCACTCGCCGGTGAGAAAGAGTAGTACTTAACCGGTAAGGGTGGCACGACCGAGATAAAGAGTGGCACTGCGCGGGAATACAGTGACACTGGAGGGGAGAATTAGTGGTACTAGAAGGGAATACATAGTGGCACTATATGGTAAGGAAGATTGGCACTAAGTGGGTAAGCATAATGCACCAGAATGCCTCGTAATTAACTGACATCCTTTGGGACACCTTGAGTTGAAGTTTATTCTATATGCTGCAACCAACGAGGTCATCTCCAGCAAAATGTTTATGAGAGATCTTTAAATAAAGTGATGATGATTGTGGAATATATATATATAGTTACAGTTTCCTCTGCGAGCTTTGGGACGGGAGGGCACGCAATAATCCAATGATATCTACAGCATGGTTGCCGATGCTGCACGTGTAACCAGCCCTCTTGTAGAGGCTGCCAGCGTAGCCTGGCCTTATAGCGACCAAAATATTTTATGCTTGTTAACATTTTGTAAATTTTAATTTTTTACTTAGCCACTAAACTATATTTTAACTATGGAACTTTTCTGTATTTTTTTCGTTTTAAAAAAAAAAGTTTGCATATACAAATTTAGCAGGAGCAAATTTCTGGATTTGGATATAGTCATGGTAAAAATGTTTAACATTAGTTTATCGTAAAAGGATATTTTAACTTTGGATTTTTTTAAAACAAAATTGGTGAAGTTCAGAAAAGATAAATATGATTATCGAATTTTAGAATTTTTAAAGCAAAAAGGATTATAAATGGTGAATTTCAGAAAATTAGATATGATTATCGATTGTTTGGGAATTTTTTATACTATAAGAATTACAAATGGTGAAGTTCGGAAAAATAAATATAATTCTCAAATGTTTCGGAATATTTTAAAAATAAAGAAGAAAACTGGTGAAGTTTAGAAAATTTATTAAAATTTAGGCCTGGATGTTTTGGGTTGTTTTTTTTCGTAAAAGCCAAATGTAATTATTAGAACTTATATGGAGTATATCCCACTCGAATGCTGCTTTAAATGTTTCGCTGTCAAAACTCATCCGACGAAGGACTGTTAGGCAAAGGACGTAAAGTGCATGGGGAAGCACAAGTCCTTGGCCATGAGGTATCCCATCTGTAACGAGGCAATTCGGGCCAAGAAAGAAAAAATAAAGAAGTCAAAGGAGGCAAGGACACGTACCTACGTGGAAGCAGCGGCCCCACCCCAAAATATCCCGGTAGAAAGGATAAACACCCCCAAATTATTAATGCCGAGCGAAGGCAGGGAAATTATGGCGGTGGTCATAATCACTCCCCTGTCTAACTTGGCATATCCTGACACATTCGCAAAGGAATTAAACCGCCCTTTACAAGAGAATGGAATTCAGAAAAAAAAATGTGGCTCCCCGAAAACCCTCCGTCAGAAGATTTACTGAAGATGCTGCAGTTCATCGACGACAAAAACGCAAAAGGAATTTTACAAGGCGAAACAGTGGAAGAAGACTCAAAGAACGTAAGCTCAAACAAAAGCCCAAAGAAAACGAAAATGAAACAAAAAGGAAGGAAATAAAACAAAAAAAACAACAGATCCAAGAAAACGAACCATTAAGTAGAGAAGACGACGACGAAGAAGAAGAAATAAACAAGTACGAAGGAGTACCCGTCACAATGAAGAAAGAAATCCTGAACAAGGATTATCTATCCGAAGCAGATGTCGACCTCGGCGTGTTCAGCTCGCCCCTGAGCAAACCGCCGAAGGAGGACTTAAGGCGGATGCTCCAAGGAATCAATTCAGGGAGGTTCAAGGCTACCTTTGAGGGTCCATACCCCCCAAAAGAAATCAAGGGTCTGCTATTGGAGAGCGCAGTATACATTTCTGCATCCTGCGTCCACACGGTCAACATGCAGCAGACCTTCAAACAAATAAGAACTGGACAGAAAACATCGGAAATCGAATAGAAATGAAATAATACTAAAACATTGATCGAGTGCAAAGTGAAAAATTATAGTGTTAAAATTAAAATAGTGACCGATAATAAAAGTTAATATTATAAAATTAAGTAAATTAGGACGATAAAAAGCGTTACAATAATAAAGTGATTAATATTAAGTTAATTAACATAAAAGTGTATAAAAATATAAAAAGTGACGAAATTTTTAAAAGTTAATTAATATAAAACGTCTAAAAATAAAAGAGATTAAATTAAAAACGAATTAGCGTAAAACGATGAAGCTGCGTAAAATTGAAATCTTAATAATAATAAACTAGAATGTATATAAACTTTTCTTGGAGATTATAAAATAAATAAATAAAATTCAAATAGTAATTTAAAAGTATTTTAAAACAGTCATAGTGTTTGAAAGTGAAAAGTAAGAAGTTATTCGAATTAAACGGAAATTTTAAATAATAACAACAAAAATGTATAGATACCAAAATTTAAATGAATATTTAATTTTTTAACAATCATTTTAAAAATCATAATTCTAAAATGTAAAAGTGTAAATTTTCAATTTTAAATATGTATATATTAGAATTACTATCATAGAATGTCTAAATCGCTGATTTCCACTGTCTCCTGGAAGCCTTTAAGTCTCCACACAATTTCCCTTTTCCCCACTATTAACTGTTATCCTTATATTTTGCATTTGTGTATTTAGTAATTAATTACGTGATTAATGAAAAATGTACTTTTTGTGTTTTCATTACTTAATAAATCTTATCTTCTCTTATGGAGGGAAAAAAATTAATCGTGAGGATTGTCTTTTTTTCCGAATTACATAAGTATTCCGATAAAAAACATTTCTTGCCTGTAGGCCTAGAAAAGAAGCAGCGACGCGAAAAAAAATTAGACCGAGAGTAAATTATTATGTGATATGTACTGGAAACCTTTTCATTTTTTTAGACCAAAACTCCGTTGCCAGAGCCGGATAGGCGGTAAGCCATCACAGACCGAGGGTTTAAACCGAAACGCAAGCTCCTATTGTAAGGATGAGGAGGGAAGCCGCTCATTTTGTTTGTTTCATTAAAAATGTCGAGATTTTTTTTATAAATATCATCATCATCACTAACTCTATAATTTAAGAAGCGGATTTTTTTGAGTATTTGAATAATAATTTCATCTTAGTTTGGTTATGTTTTTTTATCAAAATTATTTCTAATAACTATACTTTAGCAACATTATATTTTGAAAGGGGGGAAATTTAGTTTAGAGTTCCTTTTTAAAATTATTATAATTGGCGAAGTTCAGAAAATTTATAAAAATTTAACCATGGCTGCTTTTTTTAGATTTTAAATTTTAATCTTAGTAGTGAAGCGCAAGCTCCCCCTGAAGGGGGGGGAGGGGCGAAGCCGTTGCCTGGTTTATCTATAAAGATTTTGATCTGGTTAAAAATAAACCAGTGACACTACTAAACTTGCGAATCCTTTGTTTAAAATGCATTTATCCGAAATGGTTCGAAGTCGTACAGTTAGAGGATTAATGGTTTTAGGACTTATTTTAACCTATCCGAGCAACATATGTAGCCCGATTTCTAGTCACAAAGGGATGTGAGCAGGTCCATATTATCCATAAGGCGGAATAGGCTATATTCTAAGGACCTAACACAAACACGGGACCAATGCAACCTTTTTCAGGTGATCAAAAATTATGTAACCATTTAAGCTGTTTATAAATGTAAAAGTACACATTATTATTATTGATAATATTATTATTATTATTACATTTAAAAATAAATGTAAAAATAGACATTATTATTATTGATAATATTATTATTATATTATTATTATTGTTATTTTTATTGTTATTGCTATTTTTATTATTATTATCATTGATAATATTATCACGATTAGAATGTAATGTAAAATCAGCACAGAAATAAATTTTCATTACAGTATATTACAATTAATTCACTACTGACGAATTCATCTTAATAATACCGTTACATTTATTAATTATTTCATTTCTAATATCGTAATAAATTGTACGAAAGGAGAACGTGAAATTCGGGGAGTGCGGGGGCTAGGGGCCCAAAGGAAACTCGAAGCCTAGGGGGCCCTACCTTAGGTTAATAGGGCACTGAGTGTATTTTAATACTTAGGGGAGACATCTTACGACAGCATTGAGGGGGAGTTTATATAAAACTATGCGTGTACCATATGTGGTACACATTGGAAGTCGTGCTACATAAGCCCAAATGGATTTTTTTTATCGATAGACGCCGTTGATGGGACGCATTACGTGAGAGTAGAGAACCATACCCCCCCGCCCACACCTAATCATTGGGGTCAGTAGATCACGTTACAAACCTCTAGAAAAAATTTCGTACAATAGAAATTGAAACTAAGAATTTGATTCGCGTTTTGATGGCGATGGTGGGTAGGGGGGGGGGGTAAAGGACTTTTAGATCCCCACCTGAAAATTATTGAAAAGGTAAAGAAAGTGGTGAGGTAAGGAAAAGCGACAATGTGGAATCTAACGAGGGAATATTCATACGATGGAGAAAGGATTTGAGGAAAAACAAAAGGACAAAAAGAATATAGATAATGGCTAACGAGGGAAGATGCAGTTGTTTTTGCTAAGGTGATTGGAAATACGCAACTGCTCGGTGAGAGGAACAAATAAATGAATCTGATGAAAAGACGACGGATCGCAGCCACTCACTCGCAAAAGACTGCAAATGGAGAGAATTTAACTTTTGCCATTTTCCTACAAATTGGAATCGACGCTCTTCTTTGCCAGTAAAACTACCCTCCTACACCCCCCCCCCAAGTGTGCCCTTGTCAGAAGAGAGAAGGTCCCCCCCCACCTAGAACCCTAAGTCTACCCGTGGCGCCTGAGAAAGATGCATTTGCATAGCCAGACAGCCCCAAGGGAGCAGCGAGAATTTCGCGCGACTGCATGATCCGTTTGGGTTCCATTTCTTCCCCCACCTCATCACCTGATCGGCGCCAGATCTACGGTGTCAAGGACCTTCGCGCGAGGCTGTGATGCCCGCCGAGAATCCCCCCTCCTCCTGGCGAGCCAAGTCTAATGAGATCCCCGTCCCCCTTTAGACGGCCTCTGGCGACCTACTTCCGCCGAGGCAGCATAAATACTTCGGGAAAAATCTTTGGTAAATTAGTACCATACAGCCCCCTCTTGGTTAGCAGCCACGTACAGTCTCGTACGCCCTGTTTCGCCTCCCAAAGGCTTCCAGCTACGAACGCGACACGTCTACCCGGTCTCGCTCGTACCTGAGGCCAGAGTTCCCGTCCGACAGACGATAGACACGGACAGGCATTTATCACTAGGGTATCGACTTCGTTCTCGCCTGGAACACTCCCTCGTTCATTTCTCAGCGAGGTTGAAGAAGAAGGAATTTTGCAAGTGGAACTTTGCAGCACCCCGCTTACTCGTATCCAAAGCCTCCAGTCAATTAAACTTTACGTGAGTCTCCCCGTCATTTGCACTCCCCCCCCCCTTCGTCCGTGGAAGCAATCACCGTACATCCTCCGCTCGGACTCTCGTCCCCGTCGAGTCATTTGTACCCCCCTCCCCGTTTGGTACCCCGGGACTCATCTTATTTATTGTCATTTATTTAATTTTGCTAATAATATTTTCTTTGTATATAGTAAAGTTATTTTTCTACAATTCAATTTCTCTAAACCTGGAACCTCTAAGAATTGATTATTTAGGCCAACCGCACTCGCTTTTGTTTATTTAACCCTCACACTGGGATCTGTATCCCGATTTCTGGCGTGTTCCCTTAGTACGTCAACGCAGAGTCAATCCTTGGTTAGCATAGACGTTCGACTCTACGACAGCCCTATTATGTGCTGTAGCATCTAGTCCAGGTTCCCTTAAAGGGCTCCTGAAACGCCCCCTCACAAACCCCATGCCCGGATACCCATCATACGCAATATCATCTAGTTCCTCCTCGTTCAGCATCACTTTCCCTATCACAGCAATTCAGTGGTTTTCCAACTCGATAAAATTACAGATTAGCCGCGCGGGAGATTTCGACAATTTTTCCAAAATGAATCTTCTTTTTCGAATATAATCCTTTATAACTAATTATTCTTAATTAGTGAAGTTATATATTATTAGTTAATTAATTTGTAGAGCCCCCACCATAAATTTGTAATTTGAAAATTGAAAGAAAAAGAAAGGATTAAAAAAATTAATAAGTGTATAATTGCGCGATGAACGATATGTTACGGAAAAAGTACGATTCTTTATGGGAAAAATCTCGAAAATCCCCTGAGCGGCTAATCTATAATTTGACCTCCAACCCTTCTCTCACACACCCCAACTCTCTAGTATGCTCTCTTCAGTCACCACTTCATCCACTTCACACCATAAATATCTCTTACCTACTAGATCTTCACTCTTTCCACCTTTCGCATATCCACCATCACTCTCAAGTTATCCACTCACTCTCAATCGAGAGATCTTTCATTCTCCATCAATAAAATAGTCTCCTGCATCTTCCTGACACAGTCCACATTCAAACCTTTACAATTCACTAACGCTCTAATACCCACGGGGACTTTTCTCACATCACATTCCACATACCTTTGATTCCCACATCGAAGAGGAATAACGGGCCTGACTGAACGGAGTACGCGACATCGCCGCCTATTACCTTCAATGCCTCCTACAGGAAGGCGGCTTCTTAGGCCAGCGCCCCACTATCCGGCCTTAATCGCCTCTTACGACACGCGCCTTGGACGGTGTGGGTATTTTTCCAGCCCCCACATACAGGCATGTATATAAATAGATGCAATTCAACCACAATGGAGGAAAAATCCCCCACCCCCAAGATCAAGCGCTCGTCGTTTGTCTCCTTGTTATCTATTTGTGATCCTTTTGGTTATTGTTGTCTACTAGGGGTCCCTCTGTTCCTTTTTCCATCCTTCTGTCGTTCGTCTGTGACGAGCCATGACGGGACTGGATGTTTTTTTCCCGCTTAAACATCAATAGAATCTCTCCCGAGCTCGACTTGAGGTTGTCTCGATCTTCTGTAGTTTAAGTCCGAGGTTGGAGTACCGTAAACTGGGTACATGTAGGAATGGGAACGCTCTTATGACTCAAGCGTGTCTAGAGATTATATTATATGCAAATATCGAAAGATAGGCAAAGCTCTCTTAAAATAGCTGCATTTTGTGTAATGCTTCTGAATATAGTTACGATAATCATGAACAGAAAATGTAATGTGAATATATGGAATCTAAATAAGGGAAAAATAATACATTATTGTTAGATTGGCTAATTTACTGGCAAAAGATCATTGAGATTTTAATTAGTAGGAATACATAAAGTTTCAGCCTAAATATATAAACAAATCATATATTAACCAAATTTAACAAGTTTAACCAACTTATATGAAGTAATACAATGAAGGGAAATTAGATGAAACCTAGAGAATTATAAATAAGAACTGTAAATGAGCTACTGCTTTGTACAAAGGAACCCTTCTTCTGAATAACGTTGAACAGCTGATATTGGGAGGATGCGTTCAGAACATCCAGGAACAAGCTTGTACAAAGAGAACATACAGTGAGATTATAAACTTGAATTCTTGACGCGTAGTTGTAAATAAGGTAATACTCCAGATTAGCTTCTCCGGCCCTACATAAACAACATATGGATGCGCGTTGAACGGAACATAAACAAGCGAGGTTCAATTCATTTCGGCTCGAAAACAAACAAGCGCCGTCAGATTTACTTTACACTTGCACATAAACAACGCATTCATCCGCTTTGAACGAAACATAAACAAGCGAGTTTCAATTCATTTTGGCTCCCCCCCCCCCCCCAAAAAAAAAGTTCCTTCATTTTTAAAAAAATCCAACACTCGCCGCGGAGAAGCTAATGTTTAAAGATTACCGTAAATAATTAGGTTAGAAAGGTGGTCTACTCAAAACAATAGTCATATTTAAAAATCAGTAAAATTATATAAAAGAAAGCCAATTTTAATGGATAACTAAAACAGAAAATATAAATTTAGTTAATTTTTGTAATAACATGATACTTTTGAGAACTACTAACCAATTACCAACCAAGATAATCTATTGATCCTCTTACACCCCTAATTCTTATGAATGCAATCTTATTTGGATAAGCCAGTACAAAATCCGTATGCAAAACTGGAGTCCCAGGTGCATAGATTCCCACAAATTATGCGCATAAAATTAAAATAAACTCAATATTACACTCTCACGTCCTAAAACTTGAGACCCCTTGACAGACGAGTAAATAATAAGCATACTTAATACTTATTTGGGGCAGTAATATACTCTGTGAAATTAGATAACAGATGTTGAACGTTAGAATTAGCAGCAAAGAATATCGGTTGTCATAACGGGTCCAAACTCTCGCATGTTCCTGTATGCGTTTGGAAGATATCGAAGCTCTTACCTTTCAGTGAAAGAAAAAAATGTGTTGTGTTTTTAAATCCCCCCCCCCCCGCCTCCTAGGATAACGAGTGTGTGAATAATTTAATGAGGGGGATTTCATTCTCCATAAATGGCGTCCCTGAGAGCTTTTTAACACGCCCTTCCGCTCCTAATTCGGAAGGGGTGGGGAGACATTCTGTTGAAAAGTATCCTATGTCCATTTTGGAGCAGGGGGTGATTTGGGGGGAGTTAATGGATCTGGAGCTTGTCTCATCGTCCCATTTCCTATTAAATTATTGACAGTGGTTCGGAAGGATCCTGAAATACAGCGATTACTCACCAAGAAACCAGTTGACACCTAACACCAAACAGGGACGACTATATCTCTTTTACTTGGTACCTGTTTTTCACACTGTGTACCTATAACAGAGCCCTTCTAACGAAAAGTTTCCTCCTGTTTTCGGTTCCTCGCGCTCGTCTGTTTCACGGGTGATCGTAGCTTGTTTGTAGTTGCCTCTAAGCTTCATCGTGGCATACGCCTTTCTTCCTCACCCGGGGCTTTCAACCACCCTGCGATGGCTTCAAAGTCTTCAAGGCTGCCATATAAAACCTCTATTATTATTGGTGATCGTGTTCCCCGTTGGATTACCTTTCCCGATAACACCATAATCTTGGTAAAACCCTTCTGCGAATTCCAGATGGGTGGATGTGGTGAACGAATGCAACAGACACGAATCCACGAGACTGACATGAACGTGTGTAAAGGCATTTTGATGTCAACTCGCTCTGGTGAACATATGGGCTGGAGATCGTCTGCTCGAAGTATGCGAAGTCACCCCCCTCCCCTCTTGCGCATGTGGAACATGCACATGTACAAATGGGACGCTTGTATGCGGATGTGAGGACTAACGAGACCGACATTAAGGAAACAGTAGGTTTTGGCGCTACCGGATTCACGCAAGGGTTCAAAATCCTAGCGGGACGTGAGTCGGTTTGACCTCTATGGTGGAGGTGACCGGTCATCCACGGACTGACACCTTAACACCTGGGTTCGATTCTCGGGTTTAATAATGCGAATTGGTTCTGGTTCGCCGGTTCTTGATGTGGTGATCGAGTTCTAATAATGGAAAAATCCAAATTTGGACGTACGGATTTCCGGAGTTCCAAAATGCGAGATTTTGTCGCCCTGTTTTAAAAGTTACCTCAGCCCTATCCTCCCTCAAGAAGTTCATACTCGTGACCATGTAGGCTCAATATCTCCCCAGCGAAAACCAATTAGTAAGAGGATATCTGCAAGCAGAGGGAATGAAGTTAGAGGAGGTAAAAATGGAAGATATATAGCTGCAGATGTTCCTGCAGGAATTGGGGTCGAGAAGGTAAGCAATTCTACAGATGTTAGCTGCAGCATGCTATCCCATGCTGCACTTAACGTCCTCTTGGGGGAACACACAATCGAAGTTGATCTTCATTAGGTATGGTTACTCGTCAGATGGTGTTCAATTTAAGTCGGGTTGACAATGCGGTAGCTGCCATGTTGTAGCGATCCATGATTCGAATCTCACTGTAAACTGTAGACCGATACTCTAAATTATAGGTCGTCATTATAAACTGTAGATTGATACTGTAAATTGTAGGTCGCGATTGTAAACTGTAAATTGTAGGCCGTAACTGTAAACGGTAGATCGCTACTGTAAATTGTAGGTCGTAACTGTAACTGTAGGTTGATACTGTAAACTATAGGTCATCACTCTAAATTGTAAGGCCTCGCTGTAAACTATGTCTTCACTGTATAAAGTATAGGTGGCCACTATAAGCTGTAAATCACCCCTGTGAAATGTATGTCGACACAGTAGACTGAAGGTCGCCACAATCAACTGCAGGTCACCCAGGAAACTGCAGGTCACCCAGGAAACTGCAGGTCGCCCAATAAACTGTACGAAGTTTTACGACCAATCTGCTCCGTCGGATGCCCATCTCAGTGGAAACATTTCAACGCCAGATCCCAACCATAACAGAACTGTGAAATCAAGCCAAATCCCTCCCATCCAGCGACTAAACGGACCCATGTGGCTTGCCTTTGATCAATGCAGGAAGCCTACCTCGCCCACCTTAATCCCTAAAGCCCTCTTAATTGGCGCATGTAGACATCAATATACAGACAATGGGGTACATAAATGGGGGGGCACCTTTGGTACAATTCAGAAAGGGGCCTCAATCCCTCCAGAAAATAGGGGGAATTGTGACGTTATTCTTCATTGGGCGTTTATCCCGCGCTATTAGTTGATATATGTAAGTATCGCGCAATATTGATCAGGATTATTTCCCTGCGCATGGCCGCGTCTGTGTGTCGTGTCCCACATATGAACCCAACCATTAATAAAATGAACAAGTTTCTGGTCATTTTCGAATCCTCATCGTCGCAAGGAAGAAATATAACGAGTAAGAGAAAGCCTACTAGAGGGACATGAGCCAGTGGACCTGCAGCGAAAATGGCCGAGTTAGCACCTCTAGCCACTAGGTGGCACATTTTCACCTAAATTCAGCTTTTTCTATACGAACTTCTCTTAAAAAAACATGAGGCGAAAATGTCCTTGGTAGATTTCACCTATTTTTTATGGCATAATCACCGTCAAGGTCCTTAATCATGCACCAGATCAAAGGTATTAAAATCTAACACGAACTTTGTCATGTTTTTGCCCAAATGAGGAACAAGATCGATGACTTGAAGGTCTTAGACGCGTCGCAATATTTTGATAATATGGCAACGGTCACGTCACGCAGCCAAGAAGTGACGTCACGTAACCTAAATTTGCAAATTTTTCATCTCGCCTGGTCGTCTCGAGCCTCTCCCGACACCAGGGTCCTTCTCCCCTCGGTCAAGATACGGGTCCGAAGACTGCACGCATTCCTACCCGTTTAAACTTAGTGCAGGTTGATGCCCTCAAGAGTGCATCCGATCGAACTCTTCATTGTTTACAAGTACTTCGCCATTCTAAAAGGGCCTTAATGGGCTGACATTTGGAAGGTCATGCGCCTTCCCAACTCCATCACCGGCAGTTTACCCTCTCGGCCGCCGCAATGCCTGCAAAAGGATCTATTACCAAGGACAATTCAGACGCCGCGGGTAACGATCATTAAGCACCCGTGAACGGACACTGCGCTGGCCACGGTAGCCGGTGATGCCTTCCATGAAAGGCTGGATACAGGGGACAGGGGGACTATGAGGCTGAAACCGCCCTTCCCAAATTTCACACCCGTTTATGTTCATATTTCTCTTTTAAGCCATACTTGTATTCTGCTCTTTAGAAAGAGATATGCAATAATATAGAATATAAATAATAAAGTTTTTTAAACTGTTACGATCGAATGTATCTTATATGATACATGTCCAAAATAGAGGTAACTCTTAAAAATAATTATTAAATTCAGTATTATTACCTTAGCCAACGTAAAAAAAAACAAACTACAATTCATAATTTTCTGATGTGTGGAAAAAATTCGGCTCTATGGGTGGTAAAATGCCCATAAAGAGTGCACACGGATGATAAACCTCCTATCAAGAATGTTTGATTAGTGGTAATCCCGCCAATAGTAGAGATAAGTGGTAGAAAATTACCAAATTATTTATTTATAGACCTTTCGATGCCATCCTCGAACCCAAGTTAGCCTTTGACCCACAACAATCCCCCACCCCCGTTTTTTTTTACACCTTTCGGACCCTTTTAGCCCCCACCCCCCCAAAGAGAGTGGTACGCAAGGTTTTCAAGTCTTTCCGTCTGCCAGCCCGACGAAACCTGCATTAATACAGCTTAACTATCATTTATGTGATGCCATTTTGGTAATAACAAACCACACAATCACAAAATTTGCCATTGTTATCGCGAGTGAAAAATATCTTCAAAGTTAACTAAAAAATAATTAGATAATTATATTTAATTATTATTTTGGATTTGCCTGAAACTCTGACTGTCCTATTTTGGGGACTTGGTGAATTAAGAGGATTTGGCAAATTTAACCTCAATTTGTTAAAAGTTAACCGTCATTACATTTAATTCCACTTCCTGAAAGGTTCGAAAGTACAACCAGCACAGTTTAATAGGAATTGGTCTCCCCCCCCCCCCCGAGCAGTGAAGTGATTCTATACCTTCGGAGATAATTTTACCCCCGGGGTATTAAAATGAAATTGCGAGAAACGTGTCATGCGTAAAAAAAAGGTGTGACCTCTTGACCTTTGGGTCAACAAATCTTTCGTTCACTAAGTTCACTTCCTGCTTTTATGCTCTATTTCACTTTTCCCGTAAGGAAGTGTCAGGCGTATCCATAGCAAATACGTTATGGTTGACATCAGAAGGGTTACGTCTACTCTCGTCCCTAACCCCTGTAGGGGTCTTAATTACATTGTGGAGGGGGGGAGGTGCTGGAGAGCTGCGTCCCCTCGTCACTAGTGCGCCAAGTAGTCTCTTCTTTAGCCTCGTCGATCTATATACTTTACAGATTCATTTCACCTTACTCTACCGCTTTCTTCCCGGACCTTACAGACGTCCTAACCGAAATGATTCCGTTGGTTTTCGTTTCTTAATCTTAATTATGATAAAAAAAACGCCTTTAAATTGTTATATTTATTTTAAAAAACGAAGAACAACGAGGGAATCTGCACCCAAAAGATTTTTAGGGAGTTCTTAAAGAACGGTAAAATTAGGGGATGTGAAAGTTACCAGGTCCAAATAGAGACACCTTGGAGCTATAGGGTCTAAGACCCCGAAAGAGGGTTTCGGGGGCAGCATGGTTTAAGCATGCTGCAGTTGACATTCGAAGGATTTCTTAATCACGCCCTCAATGGCCGAAGGGGGATATGCGTCTGTATTATAATATTAGAGTATTATTATTATTTTTATTATTTCAGTATTATTATTGTTGAGGTATTATTATTATTATTATTTTCATCATTATTATTATCAACATTATTATTATTAATAAATATTATTCTATCTTTCACACATTTTCAGTTCGTCCATCTTCTCTTTCTCCACCGATCCTTGCACACCTTCCGCTCTTAATTACTAAGGGGAGGAAATATACTAAATAATCCCGAACCAACCACCCTGTATCACTGTCAGACCAGACAGTCTGGCTGGTAGGCTCCCATCAGCGTCTTCCACACATAAACCCGGTTCCGCAGGTTGAAAATAATGTGAGGACTCACCTCTTCTTCGCCTAACCTCCTCAGGCAGCCCAACTATGACACGCTTTATCACTTCGACTAATATTTCCACTTTCCCCACCTGTCTCCTTGTCTCCTACTCTCTCCCACTGCGTTTTCCGGCTGTACCCGACTTCTCCGAAGTCAATTGGCTTCGGAGAAGTGGAGAAGGAAGATAGGATAAGGGGTTTGGTAGCCCCCCTCCCAACCCGCCCTTCTTCCCACTCCGAATGGGGAGAAGGGCGGGGGGATGGTGGTAGCAGACGACAACGATTTCCTCTCTTACAACTGGCGGGAAATATTGAGAAAAAGTATTTTCTCAACAGCCGTTTGGGTCGATGCTGAGGTGAAGCGATGCTCATTTATTTCTAGATGATTTTGTTGGACCAAGTTTGGCAATGGATAATTATCCATTTTCCCGCGCAACTTTTGGATGTTTGTTATTATTCCTGTTAAAATAGTTGGTACAGGTCACGTTTTGGGGGGTTTTTTTTACCATAAATCTCAGAAAATTATCTTCCGTTGCAATCTTATGGTCCTTCTTCACAATCATCGTTAATAGCGATAGGTCTCGATATGCGAACGTAAGTTTCACACACCCTGGAGCATTTGGGGAGTACAATTTCGGAGCGGTAAACAAATGACGTGAATTAAAACAGTATTAAAGTATTTCGATGACTGGATTCCAGAAAATAATTTCCCCGCCATCAAGAAATGTACAGAAAATGATATCGGATTAAAGAACGGATCCCAGACGGCCTCGTCTGACTTGTACGTTGAACCTTTGAAGGAATAATAAAAAAGAGACAAAAGCAGAGAACAAAAAAACAAAAAAAAACAAGAGGAACTTTCTTCTATCGACAGACAGGGAGTAGCCATTTTATCCGCCAGATGACCTCTCCATGGCAAATTCTCAAGTCATTAATATCTCATGACTGTCCTCTCTCTCCCTTCCCTAATGTATCTGGCCTTCGCCTGACGAATTGGTCATGGCAAACCCTCTCCTCGGTACGTTTCGTGAATATTTTCCTCGAACTTTCTGTCTCTCCCGTAATCAACTACGGGAAAGTAGCACCGCCATCAACATACTAGAAAAATACTTTCCTTCGGGTTTCACAAACCACAACCATTGTAAGATATTGGCAGCAAAATCTTATTGTTGGAGCTATTGGTAGCCTAATGAATATGGCGTTTGATTTCTGGCGTCGAGGTGTCGGGTTCAATCCTAGCGAGCACGGACATAAAACTTCAGCGTGAGGGGCTATCTACCAATTGGGGGGAAGCCCTGAACCTATCCCCCGCAGAGGTAAGTAGCTCATACACATGTAATCAGCACATAGCCAATCGCAACACTGCTTTCAGTTCCATCCCCGTCTTCACAGTGGAAAATATGCACTTTCTCCCCAGTTACAGAACCCTCCGAATGGGGGTGCTACTGTCCCCGTAGTGTTACTCATATCCGCATTTCCCTGATGCAGCACGGGTGTTTTCCCCTAGGGTCCCGGGGTCCCAGGATCGCTTGTTTCTGTCAAAACACACAATGGTCCCTTCGATTGTCTTTCTGATCTTTATATTAATTTCATTATCCGGTCGGGGTCCGGTCTCGACCACGTTACGAGGGATAAATGGCGCAACTTACGCTCACGGGGCAGTTCTGATCCGTGCGGTTGTAATCCATTACTAATTATTGTTTTTTATTATTACATTATTGTATTTAATATTATTACATTTATTTAATTTGTTCCTCGCATCTTGTGTTATATTTTCTGCAATCTTAAACCTTTGTTTTACTTAACTTCTCATTAATTTGCCTCCTTTACTACATCATATTTTTGTCAATCATAAAAACAAACGAGTCATTGATCCTTTCACCAATGAAAGAGCAATTTCTCGTTTCCTCGTTAGCTAACTGCGTCACCATCCCTTTTCCAATCGTAAATAAGGTCCTGCGACAGGATATTAAAATTCATACAAAGATCAGAATGGCAATCGATGCCAAACCGGAGCGGCACGAAAGGATGATCTTCAGGATGGTGGGTAGTAGTGGGTTTCGCCCCCAAACGGCAAGCAAGGAACGCTCGTGGCACTATAGAGGGTCACTGGTTATGCGCTAGGGAAGTGTGGAAATGATAACCACCTTCGCTGGATTCCGGGAGAAAAAGTGATGTGTTGAATGTGTGAAGGGAGATGGAAGAGACAGCGGTGTTGTGATTTGCTGTTTTTGAATGGAGCTGTCCGCACTCACCCGTCAGACTTGGGGCTGCTGCTAGTATGCGACTAGCTCCATACGAACGCATTTTTTTTTTCAGTTTGTTCTCGCTGGAATCGAACCCACCACCTCGACGCTAGAAATCCAATGATCTACCTACCAGCGAGATCTCAAATTTAGTTCGTTAAAAGAAGGGCCACAATTCAATTTCCATTCTCTTCAATATTTTTTCTTAAGCATTTTGTTTATATAATTTCAGCAATGTCATTGTTTTGCATCCATTTCCCCCCAATTCCTTTCTTCTCTCCTTTATTTACCTCATTCTTTAATGTTACGAGTATTTGGTTACCGCAAGTTGCCTTGGGGCTATTAAAAAGATGTCCCCGTTAGACAATGTTCAAAATTCCAAATCAAGTTTAGCGATTTATTCGTACATATGGATCCGCCGCCTCCTACCACAACCCCGAAGGCAAGGGTCACGTTCGTAATTGTGAGCGTCTTTTATTTAAAAAAAATTACGACACTATTCATTAAATAATCCCTCTTTTTATTTACTCATTAATCCACCTTATTTATTCATTATTTGACACCTTTAACCAAAAAAGTGGACATGATTGGAAAGTGAGCAGCAATTTGATTGCTCTGATTATTCGACGCCCCGACTCTTACACTCAAACGGGGGGGAGGGGGAGAGGGGAGAGGGGAGAATAAACAAATAGGGTGATTTCAAAATGACGTCACTTATGAGTTTAGGAATTTTTTATGTCAAGGAAAAGGAAAAGAGTAGGAAGAAGGGGAAATGATAAGTAGAGGGGAGAGCATTGGTATTTGTACAACATTATTATTATTATTCGTAGAAATAATAAATTATTAGTAGCTTGATCATTATCATTATCGAAATTAAATTTAGAACTATATTATTATTATTACCATTAGCAATTATTATTAATTATTATTAGTACCACTACTATTATTATTATCATCATCATTAGTAGTATTATCATTAGCATCATCATTACATTATTTATTATTACTATTGTTATTATCATAATTATCATTTTTATTATTATCAATATCATTGGTATAATCATTATTATTATCAATATCATTAGTATAATCATTATTATTATCATCATCATTACTTTTATTATTATTATTTATTTCAGAATAAGAAGCCAAAATCAACGAGAACATAGCCAGTTTAGGAGGAGAGGTTTGTAAAGAAAGCGGAGAAGTTGGGAGTCGTGAAAATGCATGGATCTATAAGTCGAGTAGCATAAGGAGGATACTTCGAAAGTGCTACTAGGGACCAAAGGGGGGCGCACAACTCTCCGGAAACTGGCCTCGCCCGAGCGACTCGTTTAAACTGGAAACGAAGAAACATTGAAATTCTTAAGTGTTGTGGTGGAGTGGAATCACCGCTGCTGTGATGAATTGGTTGTTCCCTTAGACATCGATGATTTCCCTCATTTTCCAACACAACTCGACCAAGAAATTCAATGTTTCGTCTGGCTTCAATTTCGAACTCGCCCACCTAAAAATCACTCCATTCTTCACACCAATCATCGCACCAATGTGAGAATGAAGCTCACCAAAACATGAATTAAAGCTTGACGCTTAGTTTCTTCGGAAGATTGCATTTTCCGGCAACCTTTTGAACGCCCCCGCGCATAGGTTTCCTCCTTCGCCCCAGACGCTTTGTTTCTCTTGTTGGATTGCCTTTTCCGGCAACCTTTTGAACGCCCCCGCGCATAGGTTCCCTCCTTCGCCCCCTGCCCCTTCACCGTGTAAACGGAGGCCGTCCTCTACTTTTCGCTCTGCTTCCACCCAGGAGCGCCGCCGTTTCCGTGCACGTGACTTCATCGCTTGGAACAATCGAGTAAACAAGAAGCGGCCGTTGATCGACCGCTATTCAATCAATCAATCAATCATCTTTCTCTTTCTCGCTCCTCGGATCGCAATCTCACAGGCTAAGATTGACCTTCCACACGGTGTTGAGTTACTTTTCTCCCTGATACCCTTCTCATAGTGTTGTGTTACCTTTCTGTGTGTATTACGTTTCTCACGGCATTAAGGTACCTTGTTATGTGTGTTACCTTTAATACGGTATCGAGTTGCCTTTACCACGATATCGAGTTACCTTTATGACGGTGTCGAGCTATCTTTATATATGTTAACTTTATCATGGGATTGAGTTACCTTTGTGTTACTTTTCTGTGATTGTTACCTTTATCAGTGTTGAATTACCTCTCTATGCATGTTACCTTTATCAGTGTTGAATTACCTCTCTATGCATGTTACCTTTATCAAGGCGTTGAGTTACCTTTCTCTGTGTATAACCGTTTATACGGTGTGGAATTACCTTTATATGTGTTACCTTCACCACGGTGTAGAGTTATCTTTATGTATGTTACCTTTCTCACGGTGTTGAGTTATCTTTCTGTATGCTACGTTTCTCACAAGGTTGAGTTACATTTATGTGTATCTTACCTCTCTCACGTTGTTAGTTACCTTTCTCACGGAGTTGAGTTACCTTTCTCACTGCAGTAAGGTACCTTTCTGTGTGTTACCGTCCTCGCGGTGTTGTTACCTTTACGTATGTTGCATTTTTCATGTGGTTGTGTTACCTTTCTCACGGAATTACCTTTATTTATGTGTTACCTTTTATGGTGTTGAGTTACCTTTCCTTGTGTTACCATTCTCACGATTTGATTTACCTTTCTGCGTGTGTTACCGTTATCATGGTGTTGTGTTAACTTTATGTGTGTTATCTTCCTCACGGTGTTGAATTACCTGTCTACGTATGCTAGATTTCTCACGGTGTTGAGTTACCTTTCCGTGTGTATTACTTTTCTCACGTTGTTGAGTTACCTATCTGTATGTTACCTTTTTCATGGGGTTGAACTACCTTTCACACGGTGTTGAGTTATCTTTCTGTGTTACCTTTCTCACGGCAGTGAGTTACCTTTCTCACGGTGTTGAGTTACCTCTATGTATGTTACCTTTCTCTCGGTCTTGAGTTTCCTTTCTGTGTGCTACCTTTATCACAGGATTGAGTTACTTTTCTGTGTGTGTTACCGTTATAACGAGGTGAATTTCATTTATCGGTGCACATTTCAGTAATACATAATGCCATTAGTGCTGAGGGGCATGGAGAGAGTAGTGCATTTCCTTATTATTTATACTAAAATATTAAATAATTGTGCGTTCTCATTAATGCACAATGCATATAACAAATATGTAGCGCGAATTAAAAGTTTTAAAAAGGTGTATCGATAAAGGCAATGGTTTAAACTTAATACAGAAGTTCAATGTTTTCATTAACAGTGATTGACCATAACCAAGGCGAAAATTTAGCCTTAGGAGCGCTACGGGGCACACAATCAGTCGCAAGAAATGTCTTTCAGCTTCTTTAGCCAATTTGTTTTGCAACTATCTTGGCACAAATAGTTGCCAAACTTAGTTTAATTGGTTAAACGTCTTATTGCTAGTGAATAAACATGCAATATAACCTTATTTACCTCTTTAATCAAAACATATTTTTAGATTAAAATAAAAATGCGTAAGAAGTGACTTGGCTTAATCATCATTAAAGCAAACACTCTCCTACCGTTTATTGATCTCCGTCCGATGTTTTAATTAAAGATGGAAACCTAAAATGTTTTGTTTGTTGTTGGTTTTAGCAGAAACATAAGGTAATTTGAATGATTTTTATATTTCAAGTTATAAACTCCCGAAATATTGATGAAAAGTCATGCTATAGTATTTACTACTCGTCATACATAACGTGGGCTGCAACGAGAGGCTCCTGACAAGAGACTCAAATGCTAGCTTTCCTTCGTGATTGGATGATTGTCGTGTTGTTGTTGCATTATTTCCCAAGCGCCAACGACTGAAGGATCATACATGAGAGAATACGGTCACAAAGGTAGCAAATCCCAGATGAAACACGTTTCCTCTCCCCTGAAAGCTATTTCCAATGTTCCTTAACATAAATAATAACCGTTCGATTGGTCATAGGGTAGACAGAAAAGCAAAGATAGACTCGTTTTAGCCGAAAGCAGGATTTTAGTTTTAACCTAATCAATTCCTGACTCTCAATCAACAAATCTAAAAGGACATTGTGTCATCAAAGTATCTAAAATGCATTTCGGAATGATAAACCACAACGGATCTACAATCAAGCTCTATTTATGTCTAAAATTTTGTTAACCACCGTAATTCTTTGAATCTAGCTCATTCGCCATCATCATCAGCAATGGCAGAAATAAATGAACGGGATATTGCGGGTAATTTAATCATTTACATGAGGCAATACACCTAAAAATTTAAACTTAAAAGCCTCTCGTCTTATTTAACCATAATGGTTACATAGAAAAATCAGGATATTTTAGTAAGGTTTTAATGATTATGGGCTGATGATGGGTTGCATGAAACCTCAAAGAATGTCGGAACAGAATAAATCGTGAAGATCATTTGTGATTGGTTAAAAAATTCCCAGAGCTAGAGGTTGAACACCGTTTCATTACTCTAACCATTAAAACTAGTTATGTAACAATCAAGAACGCCTGACTGAGGAGAAATGCTTCCGGAGGAAAGATATTAAAAAAAAAATCTTGTATTGAAATTGCAATTGAATAACTCTAATTTTTTCGTGATTTACAACAGCTAAATTGCAGGGAAAACATCGATTTGGATATTCAAAGCGAATATAAGAATACCAGGCAAATTTCGAGTAGTATTGAGAGTTGTTCAAACGTAACGGTTTGAGTTTTGAATTTAGATCGGGCTTTCTTTGACGTAATTGCATCCATATTTGGATTTCCATCAGATCAAACCTACCTTGTAAATAAATATTCAAATGTAGCCACTTTTTTGCAATTCTATTCTCGATTGGCACAACATATAATTAAAAGATTGCATTGTTCGACACATAATTTGATGCACAGCCTAAAGGTGAAATAGGCTCGCCATTAAAACATGGCTAGATAATTCTTCCCATGCTGGCTTTATACAATGCTAATTTCTTAATCACATTATTCTTTTTGTTTGTTTTCCCCCTCCCCCTCTCATTTTCCCTCAATCGGTATTGATAGATAACGAACCTACCACACCTATAGGAAAAGCATAAAATTTTAAAGTTGAGAGGTTGAAAAAACTGCTGAAAATCATGAGTTGTAAACACTAAATACCCGAGTTGAGACAGCGTATTAGATAGAAGCCTTCTTGAGCAAGTATGTTAACGAGTTCACGCCTTGAAAATTACAACACCCATGCACTTTACTGGAGAACGTTGGAAATATTTGCACCCCTTTCCCTGCCCAGATATCATTTCCAAGACCAAGGCCACCAGAAGAAGGAAAAATTATTAACCCCTTAGTTGCGCCTGAAGACAAAAATCTAATGACCAGCCTAAAGACTCCATTTCTACGATGTGGATAGTAAAAACTAGAATTCTGACTCAGCATCCTAAAAGCTAAAAGTTCTGATTCGGCATCCAAAAAGCTGAAATTCTGACTGGGCATCTTAAGAGCTAAAGTTCTGACTGGGCATCTTAAAAGCTAGAGTTCTGATTGAACCTCCTAAATGTGACAAATTGTACAAAATATCATAAACATGACGAAAAGAGTCACCAGAACCCACCACGTTCCTTCCTGACTTCATGATATATATATATATATATATATATATATATATATATATATATATATATATATATATATATATATATATATATATATATATATATATATGGCTCTTTGTGGGGGTATTAGGACAAGTTATGACAAGTCAGGACCTGCAGCCGCACGCTCTTGCCTCGTCTATTTAAGAAGCAGTAGCTGATCGCAGATCGTCAGTCACAAATTTTTCAACAATGGACAAGGTTGAGCACACCAGGCAGTGATAAAATTTTGACCAAGGAAGGCATGAATGCAAAAGAGATCCATGAACGCATGATTGCAGTGTACACCGACACCGCCCCTTCCTATGCAAACATTGCTCGCTGGAATAGGGAGTTCCGCCATGGTCGTGAGTCCCTTGAAGATGACCCCCGTCCAGGACGCCCGTCAGACGTGACCAACGAGGACAATGTGGCCCGTGTGGAGTGGATGATCCTCGAAAATCGACGGGTGAAGGTCGAAGAAATCGAGCGACAACTTGGAATATCACATGGAAGTGTTATCCACGACAATTTGGCCATGACCAAGGTCTCTGCCCGTTGGGTCCCTAGAAACCTGACGCCCCATGATCGACTTCAACGTCGTCAAAGTCCACAAGGCCAGAGTTGCACAAGCTGCCCTGCGCGAGTGCGGATACGAGGAGCTCAACCATCTCCCCTACAGTCCAGATCTGGCCCCTAGCGACTACTTTTTATTCCGCCAGCACAAGGCTGCACTGCGTGGACGCCGGTTTGGGGACGATGAAGATGTCCAGCTCGCCGTCCAAGAGTGGATTGAACAGCAGTCGGGAGATTTCTGGTTGTCGGGATTTCGAAGCCTCAGGGACAAGTGGCGCAAGTGCATTGAAGTCGAAGGTAGTTATGTTGAAAAATAATAAAACACTTTTCCTCATATCTCGTTTCCTTATATCCGAATTGCAAAACTTATTGACCGCCCCTCGTATATATACTTTTACATCCATCTGTTATAGTTCGATTTAATTTTATTATACGATTTTATAAGAGCTAGTTGGACAAAACTGCTGGTCTCCAAATAACGACCAAAAAATAGCTAGTGAGACAAAATGGCTAGTGGGATATAATAACTGGCTCATAAATAGTTTTTCCCAAACCAGTTAAGATCGCCAGAAATATTTCTGTTTAACACTCATTCCGCGTCCAAATTCTTACCTAGTTTTAACTTAATTGACACTAGTTCATCGGCACTAGTTATTTTGTACACTAGCTCTTTTGGTCTAGCTATTTGGGCGTAGCCAGTTAAGGACTAGCCTTTGGGGGCCACCACTTAACCCCCACCCCCTCCTAATGGTATCCAGAAACTCGATCAGTTTACTTTTAAAACAAGCCAATATTAAAAACCAATGATGGCAGTTAATGGCATCTAACAAATATATTACTTAAAATGGCCGGCCAAGTGGAAACATCGCTATTAGAAAAATATTTTTGGCCGTTAGATTTTCCCTTTCCTACTTTCGTCTATCTGTCCTTCTTTCGTCTGTTTACCACTCCTTTTCCGTTTATTTTTCACGTATCAAGGTATCATTTTTTTGTTTAAGGAGCTTCGGTGAGTGTTGCGGAACTTTAGTTGAAATGCAATGGTGGGTGGTTGAAGGAGTGCGTCGGCCTTCCCTCTCCTGACCGGGGAGATTTTAAATGAGGTTGCGCCTCCAGCCTCCTATATGAGTTTGGGATAGTGTGAAAGCACATTTAAGAAGCGTGGAATCACGAGGGGAGTTCCCTCGATCTCTCCACCCTTCTCTGGTGGGGTTGGGCGAGGTTCAATCAGTTACACATTTTCAAAAAGAGTGTGTCAAGAACCACAATTAGGAGGGATTATGCGTGTTTGGTAGGGTTCCCTTTTTCAAGGAGACAAGAAAGGAATCGAGGCGTCCATTTCTTTTGGCATCTCATCTCACTTTTTATAATTAACTTCGTCCCTCTTAACTATAGTTTTTATAAAGTGTTTTTAAATTAACGATAAGTTAATTTAGGCCCTTTACAGGAATAAGGTAATTGGTTAGCTTCATTATTTTGTAGTGGTATAACCTTGTACTCTCAAATAACTTACGTTGCAGGAAACTTTGATTCCCTTGCACGCACTGCCAAATCAATCAGATCACTTTCAGGGTGCATCATGCAACCTCCTTTCAAATGCACTCTCCTTATCAAACTTTAACACATTATTACCAAATTTTCAATTCATCTTTCTACAACTAACTATTAACTAATGAGAGAATTTTGTACTCAATGTCTCATATCATCTCTGGGAAGGCATTTAACTTTTCCAAAACTATCAATCCGAGTTTGTTGCCTAATCTAAAAACCCATTATTAACTAGTAAAGACTAGCCTCCCTAACATCGGGGCGAGGTTGACACTAACACCGCTTCCGATTTTAGAGAAGTTCAGACACATCGCGTGTGTTTAATCGATGGATGGAAGTCAAATTCGTACTGACTTCACGGTGGTAGCCAAGCGCTGTAGATACTCGTGGTTTGGTGCATGCGTTAAACTGTAGGTCTAAACTGAGAAACCAGCTCAATAGACCTAAGTCGGGTGCTCTCAATTATTATGACCTATGGCCTTATGACCTTACGACCTTCAAAACATTCAATAATTCCAGGACTAACCTTGAGAATTATATCATTCTAAAGAGAATGTAAAGCAACATAAGGGTTTCAAATTTTGTTAGAATCGGTCGAATAGTTACGATGTTATTGCCAAAAAGCTCATTGAAAAGTAAAATGGTTACCATCCGCCCGATGGACCTACGGACCAACGTAGTAATTTATATAATTGCATGCACGCGACTCATAAAAAGAATCTTAAATAAACTCAGATTGGCGGAAAAACACGTAAAGTGGAGATCGAAGGTAAAATAGGAAGGGGGGGCCTAAAAAAAGTATTTCCTTTAAATTTTGCCGTAAGAATCTTTTCCCCCCGTAAAAACAATTTGTGAGATGTGTAAGTGAAAACACTTAGAAGAACGTGTTACAATCTTATATCAAATTGTTTAAGTTAAGTGATCATCTTAGCGAGTCAATCATCATTTTGTATGAGCTAATCCGGGATTATTTCAGTTAATTTTAAAATTTTTGGTGGAATAGTTCAATTACTCCAATTAGGATATCGCCCTAGTGCCAAAACTAAATCTAGAATAGTTCAACTACCCAAATTGGGAGACCGACTAAAGCGCCAGGCCTAACTCTACAATATTTCATTACCCCAATTGTGAGCTCGACTAAAGAGCCAAGCGTAAATATACAATATTTCCATTACCTCAGTTAGGATATCGACCCAAGTGCCAAGCCTAAGTCTACAATAGTTGTTACTCCAATTGGGAGATCTGCTGTCATACCTATTAAGGAAATATTCTAAAATTGCAGTACAGTAAGAGCAGCATGACATGATAGACAACTGATTTATATGTAACAGACGAGGAATAAAAAAAAATGGATTTACAAATAACCATATTTACCCTTATTAATAATTCCAATAAAAGAGGTTTTATTTTTTCCATTTTACCCACAAATTTAATTCCTATTTACACTTTTACAAATTGGTAAATTCTGAGCAGTAAAGGGAACTTTATGGTAGATGTGTGAACCGATTCTATATACCTATATGTTTATAGTGTACCGTCCAAAAGTAGAGAACAAAATACTAAAGTCCTTTCCTAGAAAAACGAACAAGAAAATTATTAGGAAATTACTATTTATTTGGGCGATTAATAGTCCTAAACTAGGGAACGATGTGTATAAAGGCACCATAACAAAAACAACATAATTATCTCATAGACAATTGAACGAAATACTAATGAGAAGTTACAGACCCCTATTTTGAATGTTTTGAGCGCATCTTAAATCGAAGGACTTCACCTATTTGTCGCATTGTTCTGGCATGATTTCCTTCCAATTCTTCTTCCAATCTTTGCCAGAGATCTTCCAGACACGCTCAGTAGCGAAAGCCAACCTAGCTGCTTTTTTTTTCCTCTTTTTTACTTAGGAGTGGTTTCTTAGCAGAAAGGCATGCTATGAGACCCATCTCTCCCAAGCGACGAGAGGCAGTCTGGCGAGACACATTTAGGTTCAGGTTCTCGGCAACCTGATGCGAGATACCAACGGCTGTCTCAAATTGGTCTTACATCAACATCTGTCGCATCGAACGATCTTCTCTGGTAGTGGTAATTCGAGGGCGACCCGTTTTCTTCTTCGACTCGCAGGACCACTCAGTATCCACTTAGATTCTTATTATACCTGAAATCACTTCTTTTTTTGACCGATTACAATGGCTAGAAATATCAGACGTCATTTCTTCACTCATCGCTATCCTGATGAGTACTACCTTCAGAAGCAGTCTATAATACACATAGAGTATTCATACCATATATAACTTACGAATTGTTACGTATAAATTGAAAGTTATGTTATCGTTCTGTTGTTTTGGACGCCTCATTTTGTCGAATCACAATACTTTCCTCAACTTCTTTAGCCGCTGTTTTATCAAATGAAACTTGGACCCTTTACCTTACGTTACCGGTTCTCTGGTTCTGGCTACAAAGACGTTGGCGACCATGGAATACTATTCAATTCTGTTTCTCGATGGTTGCAATAATATCCCGCTAGCAAACCTCCGGCGCTCTCCTTTTATCAGCCAGAGAGCTGTAGAAGTATCTTCAATTTAAGAGTGATATTCATAACTAAAGAACAAGGAGCAGCAGAAGTATCTTCAAACTATTTAAGAGTGATATTCAGCATTTTAGAACAGGGAGATGCAGAACTATCTTCAAACTATTTAAGAGTGATATTCAAAATTGCAGAACAGGGAGCTGCAGAAGTATCTTTAAACTATTTTACGAGTGATATTCAGCATTTTAGAACAGGGAGATGCAGAACTATCTTCAAACAATTTAAGAGTGATATTCAAAATTGCAGAACAGGGAGCTCCAGAAATATCTTCAAACTATTTAAGAGTGATATTCAGCATTTTAGAACAGGGAGCTGCAGGAGTATCTCAAAACTATTTTACGAGTGATATTCAGCATTTTAGAACAGGAAGCTGCAGAAGTATGTTCAAACAATTCAAGAGTGATATTAAAAATTGCAGAACAGGGAGCTGCAGAAGTATCTTTAAACTATTTTAAGAGTGATATTCGGCATTGTAGAACAGGGAGCTGCAGAAGTATCTTTAATAAACTATTTTACGAGTGATATTCGGCATTGTAGAACAGGGAGCTGCAGAAAAATGTATACCTATTTAAGAGTGATATTCGGCATTTTAGAACAGGGAGCTGCAGAAATATCTTCAATTCATGAGTGATATTAAGCATTGTAGAACAGGGAGTTGCAGAAATATCTTCAATTTAAGAGTGATATTAAACATTGTAGAACTGGGGGCTGCAGAAATAAATTCAATTTAAGAGTGATATTAAGCATTGTAGAACAGGGAGCTGCAGAAATATCCTGAATTTAAGTGATATTAAGCATTGTAAAACTAGGAGCTGCAGAAATATCTTCAATTTAAGAGTGATATTAAGCATTGTAGAACAGGGAGCTGCAGAAGTATCTTCAAATTATTTAATAGTGGTCTTCGGCATTTTAGAACAGAGGTCAGCAATTTACTGCTAAATAATATATAATTATAATAGTTACAAAAAAGAGAATATGAATAAGGTTAATAATAATAACAGTGAAAAGAATAATGAAAATAATAATAAAACGAATAGTAAAAATAAAAATGATAGTAAAATAATAATAATAGAAATAATAATAATAGTAACAAGAATAATAATAATAATAGTAGTAAAATAATAATAAAATTATAATACTAAAATAATAATAATAATAATAAAAGAATAATAATAGTAACAAGAATAATAATAGTATTAAGAATAATAATAACACTAATAATAAGTGACCACACAAAAATGAGAAATAAAAATCAGCTGATTCTAAAAAAACCGGCCACTGTATAATGGTTCTTGCGGTCAACCACGAACCACAACTAAGGTCATGTAGGAAATTCTAATTTAACGCAAAATAAAATAATTTCATTGCTAAATTGATCTACAGGTTACTAAAAAAGTCATCCTACATAAAACAAGTACCAAATTCTAAAACAACAACTAGTGTATGGTGATTTGGGGTTTACCATCAGACTGAAGAGAGCTCGTCATGGCGACCAAAAAGAGCACTGACCTAGTACAGACTGACTAATCACTAATTCTTTTCTAATTACCTTCTTTATTATTTCTACAGATAAATTTAATTATCTTCTTTATTATTTCTAGATATAAATTTAATTACCTTCTTTATCATTTCTAGAGATAAATTTAATTACAGGATTACAAAGTCTTAGGCGATAAATAACATATATTCAATATAACCATACATAATTAATCTTCGGTGCTACTTAAGTATTTAATCTACAAAATGTTTCTTCATAAATGTGTAATCTACAAATCTGATTCCTTTTGAGGGGAAAATTTATAAGTATGATTATTACTATGTGTGGAATCTATAAATATGATTATTTTAAGTGGGTAATCCTATAAATATGACGCTTTTAAGTGTGTAATCTATAAACATGATTCTTCTTAAGTGTGTAATCTACAAATATATTTCATCTTAAGTGATATTCTATAAATAATTCTTTTTAAATGTGTAATCTATAAATATCATTCTTCTTAATTGTGTAATTTATAAATATGATTCTTCTTAATTGTGGAATTTATAAATATGATTTTTCTTACGTATTGTAATCTATATGATTCTTCTTAAGTGTGTAATCTATAAATATGATCGTTCGTAAATGTGTAATCTATAAATATGATTCTTCTCAATCGTTAATATATGCATATGATTCTTCTTAAGTGTATAATCTACAAATATGAATCTTCTTAAGTGTATAATCTATAAATATGACTTCTTAATTGTGTAATTTATAACTATGATTCTTCTTAATTGTGTAATTCATAACTATGATTGTTCTTAATTGTGTAATTTATAAAAATAATTCTTCTTAAGTGAGTAATCTATAAATATTATTCTCCTTAATTGTGTAATTTATAAATATGATTCTTCTAAATTGTGTAATCTATATATATGATTCTTCTTAATTGTGTAATCTATAAATATGACTTATTAATTGTGTAATTTATAACTATGATTCTTCTTAATTGTGTAATTTATAAAAATGATTCTTCTTAAGTGAGTAATCTATAAATATGATGTTTCTTAATTGTGTAATTTATAAATATGATTCTTCTTAAGTGTGTAATCTATAAATATGATTCTTCTTAAGTGTGTAATCTATAAATATGATTCTCCTTAAGTGTGTAATCTATAAATATTCTTCTTCTTAATTGTGTAATTTATAAGTATGATTCTTCTTAATTCTGTAAGTTATAGCAGACAACATAACATAACCTAACCTAACCAAACTTAAGTAAACCTAACCAAACCTGACCAAACTTGATCAAACCTAACCTAACCTAACCCTTATTGTAGCAAGTCGTTTTATTCCGATTCCCAAATTTATTAAAATTCTTAAAAAGTCGAGAAATTATTACACTTCCATAAAGGAAATTTATAAGAAAAAGTGGACGAAGTCTTTTGTACTGGGCGTGTGCATATCACCCCCTTCTTCCTCCTCCTAACCGAGTCCTTGCCAACAAAATCAACCTAAATCAAGATGCCCATCTAATAACTATCCATACACAATTGGTTTAACTTTAACCAACATGAAGATTTTTTTAACCCTCATTTAGCATTGGCTGATTTGGGCCAAAGAGAAATTAAAAAAGAACTATCATTTCTGAGACTTCTCTCTCTCCCAACGGAGATAAGCAGTTCAATAATGATGAAGGAAGAGAAGGACGAATAAAAAAATGAAAAGAAAAACCAAGAACTTGTGTAAATCTCATCCATATTAAATCTTGAGGCGGAAATGTTGAACCTCCAGGAGCAAATCAGTACAAAATAGACTCAACTGCCCTGAGACGTTTCAACACATTCACACAGTTCCAAGTACATCCAGGCTGGATTATTGATCCTCAACTTGACCTTGTGAAGATGGTTAAGGAAGAGATAAGAAAATATGCTTATATATTTTAAAAATAAAGTCTATCATAGAGTGGAATACGAAAGAATTTAGTGAGAAAAAAATGACGAAATATAAAATGGGTTTAGAGGTTATAATGCGATACCTCTTCAGCACCCACCTTTTCCAGAAAATGTGTAGAAAACTTTGTGTTTCATATACGTTTATGAAAGTAACAAGCCCCTGTTCTCTTCCTTAACAGGAAGAGCTTGGTTACACAGGCACCCCAGCGGGGTGTGGCCTACGGCCTTATTTGCTAATCTTAACCGCCTTTTTTAATCCCCTTTATAGACTGTTTATTTTAACACCTTCTTCTTCTTCTTTTTTCTTTTTTTTATCTTAGGTGACAACCGAACTAAAAGAAAAAATCTTATTCAAACCTTAAAAAAATCTCGTTCTTAAAATATAAGGTTATGGATAAGCATATTTTAGTAGATTTAACGCTAATTATCTCAGATAGTCAATTTTTTGAAAATCGATTACAACGACCCTCTGGAGATTTTTTGAAAGAAGCAGTTTTCTGATAAAATGGCCAGATTAAAGGAACTTTTCCAAGGAATTAGGTAAAGGAGAGTCTTATCTGTAAATTTCCAAAGATTTGAAGTGTAACTGTCACACTGGGAAGAGAATTGTGGAGAATGGCATTTAACCAAGAAAGAAAAGGGTTCTCAAATCAAAAGAGAAGTTGCTAGAAACCATGATGCTAGAAGCAAAGCCATTTTTCAAATGGCTGGGTCTCATTCCGTCTGAAAAACAAGGTGTAAGGCTCTCAGGAATTTTCTACCGTTAGAAATAAGACCAAAAAGCCGTTCCTAACGAAAAACATAAGGAAAAACGTCTGTTGTGGGCCCATATATGAAAACTAGCTTTAGCAAAGTTATCTTCACAAACGAAACAAGAGTCACTATGGATGGGCCAGATGGTTGGGGAAGATCCTGGGTTGCCATTGGATATCAGGTGAAGGTTTCACCAAGCCACTACAAGGAGGAGGGCGATAGATATTTTGGACTCCAATTGGCAGAGACAAAGCTACTGAGACCTTTCAAAGTGGATGATGCCATCAAAATGGATTAGATAGCGTATTGAGTGTTTCTTAAGAAAAGCTTCCTATCTTGGTTCAAAAGACAACCAGTGAAGATGAGTAAGTCACTTACTTGTCTTCATGCAGGATACTGCTCCTTGTCATACTAAGTTCTGTAAAAACTGGTTAGAGTCAGAAGGCTATCATGGACTGGACTCACAAATAGTTGCGACTTAATTCTCATAAAAACCTTGTGGAGAATCCTAAGGAGAGATAGCAGGCAGACAGGCAGAGAGACAGATGGCAGGTAATTTAACAACAAACATGACCTTTGGGGTGCCATCCAAAATGCTGCAATGAATGCTTATGCTGATTGCAGCAAAACTTTGACTTCAACAGTAGATAAGAGGCTGTTCAAAGTTATTCAGAAGAAGGGTTCCTTTGTGCAGTAGTTCTTTTACAGCTCTTATTTATAATTCTCTAGGTTTCATCTAAGTTCTTTTCATTGCATTTTTCTCATTACTTCATATAAGTTGGAGTAGTCACATTTTGTTACATATTATATTTGTTTAATTATTTAAGCTGAAACTTTATGTATTCCTACTATATATAATTAAACTCTCCAAATGATCTGCCAGTAAATTAGTTGATCCAATAAGAATGGATTATTTTCCTCTCATTTAGATTCCATATATTCACATTACATTTTCTGCTCATGATTGCCTTAACTACATAAAGAACGCAAAAAAATACAGCTTTAAAAGACAGGTTTCGCTATATTTTTTAATCTAGACACATTTCATTTCTGATTTTTTGTTGATCCTTTCGAATCCATTTTATAAACAAGTAGGCCTATTTCATTATATCTTAGAATCCCTCTATCTACCTGAAAATCCTTACAATTCAAGCCGAGAATCTAGAATTTCATGGTTTCGTAGTCGCGTCTCTGTTCTCTATTGTGAGAAACCAAATACCATGATACAGACTCATAGCCAGAGGTTTCCAGCCACCGAGAATTCGTTATTTAATTGGCATTCGAAAAAAACCGCTTCCCGGGCGAATTTGTCGGAAAGATCAAGAGTTGCCACACACCGCCATAAAGACGCAAAAAGAGTCGACCCACTTGACGTTTCCACATGCATATATAATTTACTTCTTTTTTTTTGTCTTGGGTGGTGTCGCCATTTGAGGGGGTGGAGGAGCTTAGTGAGATAGGTGGAAAAACGGTGCTTTTGTATAAATTTCCGTAGCAGATAAGGAGAAAAAGAAGTAAAAAATACCGCTATGACTTTTCCGGGAGGTGGTTTTAAGTATGTATGCGCGAAAAGACGTCCGGAAAGGAAGTTAAGGGGATGTAATGGTGTGACAAACACAAAAAATAGAACCAACAACGTATGTTGTCCTAAAACGTGGATGTTTACATTGAAGGTGGTTGTCACCAAGGGTACATACATGGTTAATTGGTCTATTAATATGAACAGTACAGTGGCCAACTATGAAAGATGGGGTAAATTAGTTGGAGTAGAATAGGGGCTTCATTATTCCAGGGATTGGAATACGATATCTTTATTTCGGAAATGAGTCTCGGGAAACCTTCATCCTGATTTTCAGTTCGTCATTGAAAAACAAAGAAAATGGGCTATCATACATGAATAATATGACAATTACAAAATAAATTATGCATGGTGGGTGTGATTAGTCAGCTGCTTCAATACTGTCCAGTTTAGACTTAGATATTTAAATCCACTATATTAATCAAGGTTACCGTACCATGAAATTTATACTAAATTACCAGTCACTTTGCCTCCCTTACCCCGTACCATTCGTTCAGCCACTTTGCCTCCTTTACTGAACATTTTCAGTTAGGACCTGCGGTTATGTAATCTAGACATTTTCACCACTTTCTTTATAGATCGCTTCAGTGTGATACGACCTTATTACTTGAGAATAACGATTTTGCGTTTTTCAAAAGGAAACTGGAATGGCCAATCAATCCCCTCCTCTGCCAAGTCAACTAACAGGTAAGAGAAGAGAATTAAATAAAAACACACGGAAAGGAATAGAAAAACCAGAAAATAAAGGGAAATGGGAAGGGAAAGATGAGAAAACAAAGGGAATTGAATAGACAAAGAAATCAAAGGTAAAAATGAATGAATAGGCAAAAAACAAAAACAAAAGGAAATGAATGAAAAACAAAACCCAAAAGGAAATGATTAGTCAAAGAACCAAAAACAAAAGGGAAATGAAAAAATAAAGAATGAAAAAGGGAAATGAATAAAAAATAAAACCTTAGGGAAATTAATTAAAAATAATAAAAAACAAAAGTAATTGAATGGAAAAGAATAAAAACAATATGAATTAAATAGACAAAGAATAAAAACAAAGATAAATGCCAGGATAAAACATAAAACAAAGGGAAATGAAAAGAGAAAGAAGATAAAATAAAGGTAAATGAATAGAAAAATAATAAGAAACAAAAGGAATTGAATAGACAACGAAACAAAAGCAAAATGAAATGACCAGACAAAAAACAGAAAACAAAGAAATGAATAGACAAAGAACCAACTTAAAATTAAATTAAGACAAAGAAGCAAAAAAATAAATGAAAACAATGAACCAAAAGAGATGGAAATAGAAAAGACAAAAACAAAACGAAATGATTAGTAAAAGAACCAAAATGAAAGGGAAATGAAAAAAAATAGAAGGAAATTATTAGTAAAAGAACCAAAGACAAAGGAAAATGAAAAGAAAATATTAAATAATACAGATAAATGAATAGAAAAGGCATATAAGACAAAGGGAAATGAATAGACAAAGAACTGAAAACAAAGGAAAATTGATGGACAAAGAAACGAAATGAATAGACAAAGCACCAAAAAATAAAGTGAAACGAATAAACAAATAACCATAAACAAAGAGAAATGAAAGCCAAAGAAACAAAAACATAGCAAAATTAATACACAAAAAATGAAAATACGAATAATCTAAAAACCAATGGAAATGAAATGACAAAGAAAGAAAAACAAAGATAAATTAAATGAAAGAAACAAAGACAAATCAAAAAATCAAAAAATAAAATCTAGGTAAATAAAAAGACAAAGAAACAAAAACATATGACTACACAAAGTACCCCAAATAAAGGAAAATTAATAGAAAATGAAACAAAAATGGAAATGAATAGAAAAGAAACAAACAGAAATAAATAGACAAATAAACTATAATTAAGAGAAATGAATAGACAAAGAAACAAAAACAAAGAGAAATGAATAGATAAAGAACAAAAATGAAAAGAAAAGCAATATACAAAGAACTAAATCAAAGAGAAATAAAAGCCAAAGAAACAAAAACAAAGGAAATAAAAAAAAGAGAAACAAAGAGTAAAAGACAAAGAACCTAAAGCAGATGGAATTGAAAAGACAAAGAAACAAAAACAAAGGGAGATAAAAAGGCAAAGAAACTAGCACCTATGAAATTGAATATACAAAGAACCCAAAACAAAATGAGATGAATAGACAAAGAACCCAAAATGAAATGAATAGACAAAGATAAAAAATAAATAAATAAACGAACAACTATAAAACAAAAGGAAATGAATATGCAAAGAATATGAAATATAAATGAATAGACAAATATTAACAAAGTAAAATGAATTGAAAAACAAACAAAAGTGAAATGAATAAAGAAATAACCCAAAACAAAGGGAAATGAATAGGCAAAGAAGCAAAAACAAATGGAAATGGAAAGACAAAGAATCAATAGCAAACGGAAATGAATAGACAAGAACTAAAAACAAAAGAAAATGAATAGACAAAGAACCTAAAACAAAAGGAAATGAATAAGCAAAGAACCCCAAACAAATGGAAATGAATAGACAAATAACCAAGATCAAATATAAATGAATAGGCAAAGTGGGAAAGAAGAGAAAAAACCGGCCCTTGTGGAACACCATGAGACATGTATCCACCCAGCTGGACACAGCACTCCCAATATGGAAACTGTGGGATGATAGGTAGGAACAGAGCCTGTCAAGGGTCTTTCCATACCCACCCTACAATTCATAGAGACGATTAAGAACAGTGTGACCAACGTTATCAAAGGTTACCGAGAGATCGACAAAGACCCGATAGAAGCAAGGCTAGCATCAGTCGCTCGAAGGAGGCTTGTCAAGTTCGGATAGCAGCGATAAGCGATAAATGACATGATCCAACAAAGACGAAAACGTCTAAAATCATAAACGAGTACAGGAAGAGACCAATGCAATGCCGTTGCATTGCACATTTTTTCTTGGTAATTAACCATGAATGGTTATTGAGGGGGGGGGAGGGGGGCGTATTGCTCCGGTTTGCCGCAGAATGGTTTTTGCGTGACGAGGTGCACTTAGCCCACCGCCGTCCTTAAAATCGACTGAACGCGTGATGCGATCACATTGGTTCTTTGTGTAGCCACAAAACTTGGTCCGAAACTTTATTTCGTCGGGTTTTCATCACTTATTCGCACCCTCCCCACCCCTATATTATTCATAATGGCATCGAAGAGGAAAAAAAGAAAGGGAGGAGTACGAAGAAAGAGAAAAAAAGAAGAAAAGGAAGAAAGAGAAATGAAGATGAAGAAAAATAAAAGCGAAAACTTCTACTTTTTTGGCCTCTACTCGTACCTCTCTTCTGCGAAGCGAGCGTCCCTCAAGACTGTCGCCGCTGCGCCGGGAAGGGGTGTGGGGACACAGACCCCTCGATAAGGTGATGGAATGTGTATGTACCGTTGTTGTGGGAGGTTCGGGCAATCGAGGAGTTAGGTTGTCTGGGTCTAGATTATATCGGATGTCTGTTGGCGCTGGGGCAGAGAGGCATGGCTTATGTTGTGGTTGCACATTTGGAGGATAGTTGAATGATGTGATCTGAGTTGGGCTAAAGTAATTCTGTCAAGTGTAGTGATTTCTCTGAGTTGTATGTTGGGGAGGTGGTTCATTTAGGACACTGTGTGGCGGTGGGTGTTTAAGCGTCTGTAGGTGTTTGAACAGGTTTCGATTGGGAGGTGGGATTATTGTAGTAATGTACTGGGCTATTATTTTTTTTAGACAAGTTGTAGGTGGTGGTTGAGATGGTATAGAGTTCTGATGAAGTGCTTGATACCCATCATGTTTAAATGTACTCCAATTGGTAGTACATATTTTAGTTTCAGCGTGTAAGGATAAAGGTAGTTTGCCTGCACCCTGTGATAATTCCGAGTGGTTTATTTTGTAATGTTTGAAGTTAATGTCTTTGAATGGTGTTTGGTGCTAAGATGGAGCTGGGTAAATGGCGGAAGTGCGGATGAATTGTGTGATTAGCCAACTCCTGATGTCCAAAATTGGTTTGCTCTTGCTTTTAGAGTGTTGAGTTTCTTTGTAATTTTGAGAGTTATATGTGAAGCGAATGTAATGTGAGTGCTGGGTGTGTCCGAGGAATTAGAGTGTTTTGTTTAACGATAGGAATTGTCCAATTCAATGTAATTCCTATGTGTTCTGTTGATTCGTTCAAGTCCAGTGTGAAGTGTTGGGACCATAAGCTGTATTGTCACTCAATGTTGCATTGATGTTGTGTTCTGGTTGTTATTTTGACTTTGTGGTGTTGTGCCGTTATCGAGATGTCATTTGCGTGTTTGCTTGGATAATTGGGGATTGTGGTTGCAGAATATCGTGAGTGAAAAGGTTAAAAAGTAATGATGAGAGGATGGCACTCTGGGCGACGCCGTTGTGAACTGGTAGTATGTGTCATTTATGTATAACTTTTCCTTGTCTGCCGAAGATGAAGTTTGTAGACCAATGTTGCTGTAGTTGGCGAAGATAGTTTTTAGGATTTTCCTGGCAAGTATATGTTTAGATATTGTATCAAAAGCTTTTGTTTATTTAGGTTGCTTCTAGGATTGTGCGTGGTAATTGAAACCGCGTAAAATGTGCTGCGTGAAATTGGTTAAGAGAATTGTGGTCGAATGATCTTTCCTGAATTTGTGTTGTGTCTGTGGGATGGGTAGTATGTCTGGGCCTATTCTTCGGTGTAGCTTTTCTTTGGTTTAGATAAAATGTACAGTATTAAAATAGATCGGTATGGGTTTGTTAGGTCCGCGGCTTACCTGATGTGAGTATTGGTATGGTGTTTTGTTTTCCACATTGAGGGAGTGTTATTGGTGAGCCAGTAGTTAAAAGGTCTCTGATGGTTGAGATTGTTGTTTCTTAGGTGTGAAGGGATTGGGCAACATTGGAAATATTTGCTTATTTCATTTGTTTTTATGAATGAAATTAATATCACATAAAATTGGGAATAACTGAAAAACAGTTTTGAAAATATTACAATTTATTATATGTATTGTTTTATCTATGATCCTCATCTGGGTTTTATCCTGATAATGATACTAGTACTTTATAGTTATATGAAAGCCCTTGTAGACTTTCAGATGGAAGATTGTATGATGTCGAATGGCTTGGAACATCGGAAAAAGCTGAAAGTTTTATTTAATATTTCCAGAAAAAATTAACTAAACCCATAAAAACTTAAGAGAATCAAATCAAGACGAGCTCTGACCGACAACAGTGATAGGGGACGAAATAAAAAAGGTTAGCGATAAAAACCTTCGAATTAAAAAACGAATATTGTCGAAGAATCAGAGGACCGCAGCTTCGAAGGTGATTACAGAACATTAATCATCTAAAGAGTCATGGTTCGACCAAGGCTGTTCATCGAGAGCACGAAGCCGAGTATTGCGGAAAGGCTGAAATTGCCAAACCTTTGCTTACGCAAATCAATTTGGTGATATATTCGGGTTCAGTGTTATTGCATGGCAAGATGAACTCCCAAGATTATCTGTCAATTTTGGGTAACGATGCGCACCCCACGGTATAAACCATCTTTCCCACTGGCGGTGCCATATTTTTAGGAAAATAATACACCCATTCACAACGCTAAAGTTATTAAAAACTGATTTGAAATTATTATAAAAGAAGTTGAACACTTGGATTGGACCCAGCAATCGCCAGATTTTGAAATAATAGAGTATTTGTAGTATCAATTGGAGCAGAAGCTAAGGAATCGATTTCTTCTACCAGCATCTCTGAAAGAGCTGGAGGTTTTGCTCGAAGAACCAGTTAAAATTCCTGTAGATACTGTCAAAAAGCTGTATAAATCAATTTCACTACGTATGAAAGTTGTTATTAATGGTAAAAGAGAGCCTGTTTGCTAATAAAAATAAAAAATATTAATTAAAATAGTGTCTCTACTATATTGTCCAACTCCTGTATATTCAGATCCTGTGTTTGCGGGGTTTTGAGGGATTTTAGGACAAGCGGGTAGGAAATGTCTGTGTGGGTATGAAATTGGTGTTTGAGTAGTGTTTCATCAGTATGTTGTAGTGCTGTTTTGGTGAGGCTATTCTGTTGTTGCGAGTTAATATGGGAGGTGAGTAAGCTGTATTTTTGGCGGGGGTTCTCTAAGTGTTGCGTTCGTTTTGTGATTTATTATGTTCGGGTATTAGTTCCACTTTCGCTTCTTTTGAGATGAGATTAGTGATGTGAGAATTGGAGTATTGGATTTGTTGTAATTCGTGTTCTGTTTGTGCTTTGTTTTATTTTATTTTTTTTTACATCTTTGATGCAGTATAAGATTTTGAGGTGCTACTGTGCCATGATTCCTACCAATAGGCTTGATTCCTACCATAATTATTTAATTAAAAAGAACATAATCATTTTATTTATTTTAAAAATAAAAAAAATTAAAAGTCAAAAAAATTGGAATGGTGAACCTACTGTTTGGCAAGACTATAAAAGAGAAGGGTTCGATTAAAAAAAAAATCATTAATCATCATTATTATCAGTAGTAGTATTATCATTATTATAATTATTATTATTTTAAGATACGAATCACACTACAGTAAAAGCCTATTGGTTGGAATCATGTTACAGTAGTAACATTTTTTTGGGGGGGGGGAGGGGGGGGGGGAAGCATTGGCTGTATATTTTTCTTCGGCCGTGGGGGATGTATTTTTGGCTGGGTTCGTTGATTGTTTTGTGTTGGTGGAAATAAACAAGGCAGCAGAAGCGATTAAGACGAAAATAGTCTCGAACGTGGTAAATTTGGGGTATGTGAAAAAACGGATGGTGTACATAAAGTCGAGTATCTTAAAGAAGAGGCTACTTGTGGCGGTCTCGAAAGAGGAAGTTTCTCCAAATTATTCCATTGTCCTGATTTACGAGCCCTCATCTTTATAGGGTGTTAGGGGGAGGGGGCACAACCCATTTTTTTACAGTGCCAATTTGGCGACTCCCACCAGGGATATAATTCGCCCCAATTAAAATTTTAACCTAGTACCAGGCTACTTTAAAATTTACGAAAAACCAAACCAAACAAAAACGACCGAAATAAAAAAAAAGGCCAGAAGTAATAAACAGAACAAAAGCAAGAAGAAGAAGGAAGCAGGCTTCGCCTTCGTGGGGAGGGGGGAGGGCGCCTCCACCCGGCGTGGGATCTGCGACCAACATCAAAGCGATTTAAATAAAATAGAGGAGGCCGGCCTACTCCTGGACACAAATCGAAGATCATTCACGACACTGGAATAATACGAAAGGTGCCTCATAAAGTTCCCGTAGACAATAAAAATATGGTTTAATTCTCGAAAACCAGAAGTTTATTTTGATATAAATATAACCAGGCAATGGCTTCGCCACTTCCCCCTCCCCCTACGGGGGAAGCTTGCGCTTCACTACTAAGATTAAAATTTAAAACCTATAAAAAAGCAGCCATGGTTAAATTTTTATAAATTTTCTGAACTTCGCCAATTATAATAATTTTAAAAAGGAACTCTAAACTAAATTTCACCCCTTGCTAAAATATCACGTTGCTAAAATATAGTTATAGAAGAAGATATATAAAAATAAATTTTCTGAACTTCACCATTTGTAATTCTTTGGGTTTTAAAAAATTTCACAGAATTTCGATATATTTATTTCTGAACTTTGATAAAAAAACAATTTATAACCAAACTAAGATGAAATTATTATTCAAATACTCAAAAAAATCCTCTTCTTAAATTATAGAGTTAGTAATGATGATGATGATGATGATGATATTACGTTATCCTTTTTTTTCTCTTAAAACATTTTTTTTTTTATTAAATTGGAATTTTAATCGACAAAGAACTTACCAATATTATCAACAGCGGTCTCACACTGTTCAACTAAAACAGTGGTTTTCAACCTTTTTATGATAGTGGCACCCTAATTGCTATTTAGAAGCAGCCGTAGCACTCAATAAATACTTAATTACAGGGAAAGCACTGCAAAATTAACCACGATTAACATTTAACCTGATTTAATCGAAATAAGACAAATTTTAAAATAAATAAATTTTACCTTTAAAAGTTTAATGGGAAATTTGAGCTTGATGGTTATAACATAATTCTTTAATATTGGGACGTATAGTTGACGAGGCAATTCTCATTTCTTCATTCAGTGTCTCCAATCTTGTTCTTTTCCTTGTTTTTTATGTTGCACAAAGCAGAGAAGCTAATTTCAAAATACTTTAGTGTCGTTAGATTTGCTTTAGAAATGTTTAAAATACATATTTTTGAGGCAATCTATGCATTTTAAAAACGATATCTCGGTCGCTCCCGCGACACCGAGGTTGAAAATCCTTGAACTAGACGGTTAAGACAATGATGAAATATTGAAGAAATCTATGCATTTCTATCACTCTATACATCGCCAATAACTTATTTGATTGAGATGGTGTTGTAATAGTTGAAAGATGGGGTAATCAGATGGTGCGAAGATGTGGAGGTTGAGGGAGAGCTTCCCAACTTAGGTCAAATGTCGTTTCCTTGGTTACACTACCCAAGCTGGGCGCTCATTGTTATGGAGATGTTTTTTTAGTTTTAAAATCTCATCATGTCATACAAGGTTTCCGCATTGCTCATTGTGTCTTCAAAAGGGTTTTGGAAGGCAGAAATGAAATATGGCGAAAGCCCTGTGGTGGTTGTTACTACACACAGAACTTGTATTTGCGGTATTTTTGTATGTGACATGGATAATGAGCCTTTAAATTGAGAGCAGGTAAGAAGATATGGTATAAAAGTCCCATGGAGGTTCCTAGCTTAGGGAGATACTGGGTTTGATAGGGTAACACTTTGGGCGAAATTGAGTTACTGTGCCTGGTAGCTTAACGGTAGATCATCTGACCGGCAATCATCAGACCCGGGTTCGAGTCTCGGCGAGGAATTTCAAATTTTTTTCCCCTGGCGTTATTTCTGTCTCTTTAGTATGGATTGCCTTCATTGTGGGGTCCTATGCTCTCTTTGATCCTTGTGTTCTTCCAATGTCTCTTGCTCTTACCTTTAAAAAACTCCTGTTTCTTGTCTCATTGCTTATTAGCGTCAAATTTATCTTTCTCATATAATATATATATATATATATATATATATATATATATATATATATATATATATATATTCGAAATTATGAGACGCCGTGAGACGCCGCGATGACCTGAAATGCGGCAATCACAGAAAGCTGCGACAAGTGTGAGAGCCCAGAAGGTCCCATCTGAAGTCGGACAAAGTTCGCTTCGCCGGTTTAAGAACCTTCTCGCGCTCGCGCTAAAAGGCCGATTCTATTCTGGTGTGCCGATGCGTCTGACCCTAGAACCTTCCCCTTCGGACGAAAGGGGAAGGGGGAAACCTCATTCGACCCCTATAAATCCTCATGCGCCAGAATTGGAAGGCAGTATCCGCCGCCTTTCCTACCCTGTCAGTATCTTCTGTCCGCCCCCATCGGTACCCGCAATTCGCAGAATCCCTCAATCTCCCGGTATTCTCGATAGTCTACCTCGACCCACTCCTTCCGCTCCTCGAACGCAGCGCGCCCAATCTCGATTCATGTTACTGGAAAGCAAGATTTAAGTTCATCCCGGTAATAGTCATTATCCAGAGACGATTGTTTGAAATTTGCGCCAAGGCAAGGATTACTCCCTTGAACCAAATCTTCGAGGTAACAGCAATGCGCAACTCTCCTGTGCAAGTGCTCTCTCCCCTCCACTGTAGCCTCATCATCGGCTTAGTTTACGCTCAAGGTCGTTCCCGCGTCCCTCGGTCAATATTGTCAGTTTGTTTGTACGGTGACCGTCCTCACCACGTCAACCCCTCCCCCTTTGCTGCGGAGACCCGTGAAAATCTAGTATCTGTATAGCTCATTCTAAAATTCCTTTTAACCTTGTAAAATAATATTGATTTGCATATTAGTAAAGTTATTTTTGTACCCGTTTTTATGTTATCCCGGAACTCCAAGATAGTCGACTATTGGCCAGCCTACTTTCAGTTAATTTGCACTCTGCTTATATTGTAAACTTTCCACGCACTCGTAAAGCAGAAAGGGTGAAATTGACCCTATTCTACGACATCTATATTAAACTGGTGTAAGGTGTGCGGGGTTAACCTACAACAGTCAACTATGTGTCAGAATAGACTAAAAAGTCAAGGTGGCTTGACAATGGAAGCTCGTTTCGCAAGGAATCTTAATTTTGATGGCTATTTATGTTTGCCAGGGGTAAAGCTCGAAGAATGCAATTTGAATAAAATGTAAACAGATCCATGTTTTGCCTAACAATGTATGAGAGCCTTTGTTATTTTGTATTGAATATATACATTATACATGATACAATTCTTACTGTTTTATGCTAATAAAGAACTATTCATTTCATTTTTTTATAATACTAATTAAATGCAAGGACAATAATGTTCATTTTAAAATTCACCACTTTGAAGCATAAATGATAGAGATACGAGTTTGGGGACCCGAAAAATGCCTAGCCCAGGGATCCGGGTTAACTGGATACGCCCCTGTTTCCCTTATATATATATATATATATATATATATATATATATATATATATATATATATATATATATATATATATATATATATATATAAATGCAATGTCCCGCGGGAAAAAATGAAATGGTGTTTCCGAGTACTTTCGAACTTTATTAAGTTCGAAAGTACTCGGAAACACCAATTCATTTTTTTCTGCGGGACATTGCATTAATTTGCTATCCTCACGTAATACTCGTACTTTGTGAGTTTTTCATTTCATATATATATATATGAAATGAAAAACTCAGGCAGACAAACACAATCTACCACGAACGCACTACCTACACAACGGAGTCCCGCAAGGATCCGTACTTCCCCCCAACCTTTTCCTATATTACATCCCCTTTCTGCAATTCCAACATAATACTACAGCTACGTAGATGATATCACCATTCTCCCACAACACCTAAATACTTCACAATCTACAACTCTACATCACAAGATGGCTGCAACAGAACCAAATTACCGTCTCACCTTCTAAATCTTTCTCTTACACTCTTCACAACCTACAAACAAGTACAACACCCTCTCATCACTTTAACAAACACATCACTCAACTTAAATAAGTCTACTGTGCTCTTTCACACTAGATACAGGATTACATTCACAACAACACACAAAAAACACTCAGAGACACACAGGTCCCACATTCACACACCAAAAGATCCACCACTCACACATATAAGCAATACATCCCACTTACCATGCTTTCACAGACTTTGCACCAAACCTCGCCCCCACTCCAGCACACTACAGAAGATACAAGACAACGCACTCCGCCTCCCAACAGCCCCTCGATTAACTACCTAACACATGGTCACTACAACACCATCTCAACCTCTGACGAACACTTCTCCACTACATACAAGCCTCATAACACCTTCCACCAAACATGCACACAACTCCATCCTACTTCAAGACACTACATAGAAATCCCTCCACCCCCAAAACCAGGCCACACCAATCACCACAATCTCTGGGTCCAAACTCTCACCTCAAAGCCATTCCATTGGACGTCAACTCAGGCGGAAAGATCCCCTTGCTACGCCATAAACGGATCGCCCTAGCAAGGCTCCGGTGCGGTTATCACCCAAAACTAAACCCATACAAGTGACGCACCGACATGACCGAAACGGACATCTGCACCCACTGCCACCAGGAACCAGGCACGGTGTAACACATAATAACAACCCCCAACACAACCACATCTGAGATAAAAACCTACACATACGCGGAATAGGGATCTCTGGGAAGAACCCCGATCCGGATTTGAAGTTCATAGAGTCTGCCGACCTAGGGGGGTGGGGGGCAACCGAGACTAACATAAGTAAACTCGAGTGAACTAACTCCCTCCTATGACCAGGTGATAGTAGTAATGAACAGAGTGAAGATCTGTGGAAAAAACATCAAGTAACCATGAGACTACTCGAGCCACTAGAATGGGAGCGCAACTCTCCTAATCGATGGTTCAATGAAGGAAGTGTCACCTGCAGGAGGAATACATAATAAACACTAACCCTCATCGTCGCTAAATGTCTGGGCGAGACTGTGCTTCCAAAATCTATCAAACGGACATAATTAACCCATCAGTCGCCCGAGGGCCTTTATCAATCTTCGATTCAGTGCTGAGGGGTTTTTGTGGCCTTTCCCGTATAGACTCATATTTGCCCTGATAAATATGATAATTTGTCAATTTTGTTTTTCAAACTCTTATGTTAGTGATTAAGCATGTAATTAAAATACATAAATGGCTTAGGTCAGGCCTTCTTTTTTTGTAAACCGAGATTTATGAATGAGAGTAACTTGACTCCATTCTAGGCCTCACCACAACATGACCGCGAGAAGAGGTTGATTTATTACTCACATCTGTGTAAACACGCCGTTCTTGATGACTCTTCCTTATTTTTTAGTTAAATACACTTATGTTTTTTATCCAAATTAGTATGTTATTGAAAGCACACAAACCAGCAAGCCTATTTTGTCTGGAAAATACAGTTTTATAGGTACTGTTTTCTATAATTAGATATAGGTTTAAAGCGTAACTGATTTAAAAAGCATAAAACAACCATGGGTGTAGATGAAAATTTGTAAGAACTGAGAATTATCAATCATAATTATAAATAAGTAGGTTATTTATAATTTTTTAATTATATCAATAGAATTATTCTTTTCAATTAAAATGATATATTATTTAATTTCTAAAAAAGGATTTAAATATTTTATTTTAATTATCTTCGATAACGTGTACCATTTGTAATTTTGCAGAGAGCGAGTTCGAGAAAAAAAGCCAGGCAACTAACTAATAGGTTAAGTCAATATATGTGATCAAAACCTTAAAAACACCCCACCCAAATCCCAATACAAAAGAAACAGATGAAAAACTCGGATATTCTTGTAATTATGTGGTCTCTATGGCTACCGATTCGGTAGCCATGCATAAGTGAGGTATTCCATATATGGATTATCAAGATTATGTTTGGTTTTCTTGAATAAATTGTTTTTATCGGACAAAACTTTGTATACAATCCTCTATATAGGCAGTGCAAAATTTACAATTCTGTTTCTCCAAGGGCAAACAAACTAACCAAAACCATAGCATTATCCTCTAAAATAGAATGTCCATTAAATATGTCGCTATTTGTAAATATTTAACCTAAGGTTTGGCACCTTTTCCTGTGTTAAAAGCGGCATTAAGTTAGCTGTAGGCTGAAATTTTAATTATTATACTGCAAGTTGCGCATTATTTTGCATGTAACTAACTGTTATTAGCTTAAAAGTGGAAAAAAAAGTTCAATTCTAAAGTTATCTTAATTTTAAAGGACTTGATTGAAGGTAGTTTTTGTTAGAAAGTAATAAAATTATTTGATCGGCAAACTTAGAATTCATTGAGAAGGCTTCACTTAATGGTCAAAGCTAGATGGGGCATAAAGATCCATAATTTACACCAAAAGAACCTCAGCTCCGATGATTTTTTAAAAACATAAACATACATCACATGAATAGAGGCAAAACCTTCGTAATTTAGAATTAAAGACTGTTCAGTCTACTTTCAAAGTAGGCCTATACACTGCAACTCCCTTTTGAAGGTTCCCCCCAAAATTAATAGGCCACTCTTATACCCATAGGGGTTAAGTCAAATGGGTAAAAAAAAGAACGGATGCTAACAAAATACAAAAACAGGGTTTTTTTTTCACAGCTGGGTTACTTACCTCCAGTCTTAAATCTTCCTTTTTTCACTAAGCCGTCAGCTCCATTTAGACCCCTTTCCTCAAAAGAACACTAAGCGATAAAGGCAATAAAAATCAAATATTACCAGTCTTTAAATTTTCATTTTATGTCTTTTTTCTGATGTAATTAAAATTGCGATTAAATATAATTATTTAGGTCGTCTCCACCCATTTGTGATAAGTGACCTAACCCACATTTTTTATAAAAGAAAGAAGATTTCAGGATTGCCAGTTTACTTCCAGAAAGAAAAAGGTAAGTTTAATCTTTGGTAATTTGTGTTTCTAAAAGTACTTCCTAGTTTTTTTTTAGTTCTTGTGTGCATAGAATAGTTGAGTTGTGTTTAAATTTCTAACCAGTTTAGCTAATATTATAAGGAAATAAAAATGTTATAAAGGGAATCATGTAACCACATTTTTGAGAACCAGAGACTGTAAAGACAGACAAACCGCCAGACAAAGCGAACGATCTTGGGAATAAACACTTTAATAAAGGATTTAAAATATGTTATCATACGGTAGCACATACATATATACATCCACACCTACACAACAAAATGTGTGTAATAGAAACGAAAGAACATCCGCTAAAAGGGAACATTTATGTTGATTATTTTCCGTTTCGCCAATTTTCTGCCATAAATTTTAAATCAATTTACAAAAACTCCTACTGATTTAACCTTATATTTAGGGGGCTAATAGGATGGTAAACTTCTATCAAGTTAATCACATTAAATGTTTTACATTTTGATACGTTTTTCACATAAAAAAAATCAATGTTTCCATATTCATGTCTTCAAAGTTGTTTACTTTTTATCTACTGAAGTAAACGTTCTTTTAATTTCCAAATATTAAAAAAAACAACATAAATTCACGAGTAAAAAAAAATGCCATGGCCTGAACTTTTTAACATATTCAGTGTCACTAATCGTACCGTGACAAACCTTCGTCTACGGAAAAAAAAAAAAAAATGGAACAGGAGACAACGCGTTGCCTTGTGGCACAACGCTGCGTTCAGCACGATTCGCGGCACACAACAGCGCCGTTAGCCGTTGTCACCCGTCCCACGGATCGACGGTAACTGAAGTGAACGGGGATGGTAAGCCAAAGGTTACCTGAGCCGGTGGAATTGGGGACGACATCGGGAAACTATAGCTCGTTTAAGCTCCTAACTGCGGTGCGTACCACATGTGGCCCGAGGCACAGCCGATTAGTACTCGACTGTTAGGGGGTGTAAAGATACTGCCGGCTCCACTGCTCAAGTGGGGCGACACGAATACGGGGCTCCCCCCACCCCAACCCTTATAGTGGATCGTTAGTAGTTTTTACTTAAACCAGTGAAGCGTTAACCAGCAAGGGCAGTGCCAGAATGTATGAATTTGTAAAGCGGCGAAGATGGAGAAATTGAGATTGTGTGGAAGATCTATAACTGCAAAACCACCTGCAACCTGAGGTCAGTAGGGCGGGGAATTCTTCAGATATCAGTTCAAATAGCATGGTTGCCCTGTTCAAGTAGCATCTTCCATCCTCGGGCTGATAGGGCACATTGAGAGCTTCCAGGAACAAATGTGCACAGGTTCTCAAAAGTACCTTTTAGCCCCCTTTAGTCCGTTTTAGCCCCTTCCCTTCATCCCTACTAGAAGGCGGTAGCCTGTGTGAGCCCCCCCCCCTTGCCCAACTCGACGTCAAACCACCCCCTTTTAAAGAATAAATGGGTACCATTATGGGGGTGGGGGAGAACCCCTTAAAATTTTGGTCGATACTGAGATATGCATCACACGGTGCGAAGGGGCAGTAAATGCCCCAAACAATACATTTTGGAGGGGCTGTAGTAGAGGATGTATGGTTGTAACAGTGAAAGAAAGATGGGATGATAAAAATGAGATGCGATTAAACAAAGACAAATCCCCTTGCCCCGACGGTCGCAAGTGGATCTGTAGCAATCTTCCACACAATTTCACCTCCATTATCTTCACCACTTTTCTTACATCTCCTTACAACATTTATGCGGGAGATTCGCTCGTTGGTTTCCACTTTTAACTAAAAAAAAAGAACCGATATTCCATCGGTTTTTACTCCTTATTTTCAAGTAATAACAATAAGAAGAAAAAAAAAATAATAATAATGATGGTAAAAATAATATTAATAGTAATAATATGAATAATAATAATAATATTAATAGTAATAATATGAATAATAATAATATTAATAGTAATAATATGAATAATAATAATGATGGTAAATAATAATAGTAAAAATAATATTAATAGTAATAATAATAATAATGGTAAAAAAAGAAGAAGAAAAAGAAGGGAAGAAGTAGAAGAAGAAGAGCGCGAACGAGGCTCTCATTTTCCGTTACTCCATCGCACGTGGGGGAAATATATTAATCACACCGAGATGGTGACGCTGTATTGTTTGGGTGTTCACAGTTAGTCTCTAGTGAACACACTTCCTTTCATAAAGAAGAAGAGAGAAATAGAGCCGTGGATATGGAAGGCGAGGTTGATTGAGGCAGCAGACCTGAAACTCCCGCTGGTTGTCAGCGTAGAATCCCCAACACCGAGGGAGAAAAAACAACAGGACATAACCAAGGCCCTCCCCGAAGGTACAGTCAAATGTTCTTACAAAGCAACGCCGCAGGAGGAGGATTGTTGTTGACAATTTACTCCACAACGACAAAATCGCACTACCCTGGCGACTGTGTCACCTTACACCGGAATACATACAGAGATGTTATATGTGGGGAGTATAAGGCAGGTAGTACCAAAACAACTAAGAGATCCCACCAGACAGTTGATGAAGGACAATTGAATAAATCCATAGGGGACAACGGCTCACCATTCCCCCTCTAAATTATCAAACAGAAGATGGATGAGGAGCCATTGAACTACATATGTGAAGCGTGACAGCATGCTAAACTAAAATAACCGAAAAAAAAGTAATAAATGAACCCGAACACGACAAGAACTCACAGCTCTTACAAATATCCAATTAAGACAATCTTACCGGACAAGACTCCCGGACAGGAACAAGAAAATGGCTGAAAAGCGACGAAGTCTCAAAACTGAAAAATATACCAAAACAAACTACAGTGAACTAAGTGAAACACTAAAACAAACGCTCACTACAAGCAAATAAACACGAAAACAAAAAAAAATAGCTCAGGCTAAAGCTCAAGCACATATAAACAACGGCATGAATGTTACAGAATACACATGAATACAACAGTGAATAAATGAAAACAAGAGAGATTGAACGGATGACCTTTCAAGTTAATTAGAAAGAATAAAGAGAGAATTGGAATAACAGAGTGACAGAGATTGGCGGTTCTCCCGCACACTACGGAGAAGTTGTTGAGAACGACTGAATAGATGAAAGACAAATGACAGATATAAACAGATTATGGACCGTGGTTCGGATACTACGTCAATCAGTAGGTCCAAATAATGGAATATCCCATTCTTTGTCTTCTATCCACTTGGTTGCAGGAAGAAGGCCAACTTAGATCAACTTCTATCCTATTGATTTCTCTTTTCACACATGTTTCTTCTATCCCAACACGTTACCCCGCCGATCCTTCTCCCTTGGGCCCACCAAACACAATGGGACCTGAGGGGAAAGGGCGTTGGGAGCCGAGAGGGGTCGCTCGGGATGTTCTCCCCCTCCCAGCCAGGGAGGAGGGGGAGAACCTGTGGACGATACTCTATTTATCTTCCACAAAAAAATCCTTCCATAACAGAAAATAAACGAGGCCCACGGTGTGAGTACCAGAATCAGTGGCGGATCCAGGATAAAAATGGAAGGGGGTAATCTGAAATCCTCCCTCTGAGTAGTCTGAGAAAATGGCATTGATGATTAATAATGGTTACCTTACACACCATTGATAATAAATAACAGCATCTCATAAAGGAGTGAGCACAACTCTCTTGATATCGGAATTTTTTCCACATATCAGAAAATTAGGAATTTGGGGTTTATTGTCATTTTTGGACGTCATCTAAAGTATAATACTGAATTTAATAATTATTTTTGAGATTTACCTGTATTTTAGACATGTAGCATATATGATACATTCAATCGCAACGCTTTAAAACTGTTTATATATATATATATATATATATATATATATATATATATATATATATATATATATATATATATATATATATATTCTATATTATTATCTAACATTTTTCTGAATTGTAAAATAGATGGAGTGTCGGGTGTTCCTGACATTGCCATGGTGTATTCAACAAGACATTTTTGTACATTTTAAGAACCAATTATCGCCAGTACCGATAATGGCATAGTCATGGCAAAACTGACTGAAATTTGTGGAAAACATATAGTTCCCAGACCCTCATACAACTGGGGCCTGAAGAGGTGTAAAGCACAATAACAACTAGGTCATTTCACGCAGATTGTTTTTAAGGAGAGATCGGTAAAGACAGGACTTGAAATGTGAAGAATATATAATGAAGGAATTGGGGCCTGGAGGGCACGCAATAGGAATGCAAGATTAATAATAAGTTGCGTAAAAGAATGCCATAGAAAACCTGGTTAAACAAAGGTACATTCAAAGCCTCCAGCAAATTTCTACTAAATACACAAATTCGTACTAAAACCACACACACACACATGTACTCAAAAACAAGTTTGTATTAAAACAGGTACTCGAAAGCACAAATAGGCACTAAAATACCCATTTAAAAGCACAAAGTCGTGATAAAACATGTGTTTAAAGCATAATTTTTTAACATATACTTAACGGACAGAATTATGTTTAAAACATATACTTTCAACACCACTTCTTTTTTTTTACTAAATCCTGCCCTCAAAAGCATAAATTTGCATTAAACATGTACTCAAGTGCACAAAGTTGTGCAAATGAAAACATATACTTACAACATACATTGTACATAAACACGTACTCGAAAGCACAAATTTGCAGTAGACTCGTACTCAAAGAAACGTTATTGTAGAGAACACGTATTAAAAGCTAAATATTTAGTAGAAACATGTATCAGACGTTTTTATTAAAATAAAGAAAGAAAAATACATCTTAAAACCTATAACCCGCACGCGCAAGTTTTTAATGAAACAAGTACTCCAAAGAAAAAGCGTGTAACTAAAGACACGTACACCAAGAAAATGTGTAGTAAAACATGCAGGCAGCCGCCCCAAATAATGAAACATGTAGTTGCCGCACAATTGAGCAGTCATGTGCCCGCTCAATTGCTAGTCCAAAGGTACCCTCTTTGAATGGACCGTAAGGTCTCCTAGGGTACTTACTTTCCTTGTTACTCCTTGTTACTCAAACGCACAAATTTTTTTGTAGAAACAAGTACTCAGAAACAAAAATATGCACTAAAAGTGTACTCACAAGTATAATACTGTAATAAAAGTGCTCAAAAGCACAAATTTGTGCTAAATCAAACTGAAAAGGAAAAATGTATTTAAACGTATTCGAAAGCATAAAGTTGTACTAAAGCAAACTGAAAAAATGTACTCAAACGTATTCGAAAGCACAACTTTGTACTAAAGCAAAAAGAACATAAAAAATGTACTCAAACGTATTCGAAGAAAAAAATTGTACAAAAGTAAACTGAAAAAATGTACTAAAACGTATTCGAAAGCACAAATTCGTAGTCAAAATTTTTACTAAAAAAAGTACTAAATTTTGGTATTAAAACTCAAGAATAAGACTGTGTACTAAAACATATAGGCGGCGCACATATTTTCACTAAAACATGTATTCTAAAGCACAAATATGTATTAAAAAAAAGCAACGGCAGTTTGTGTAGCTATGGTTGCATACTCAGGAGCATCTGTAACTATAACAACCAAATTTGGTGTTACAAAAGCAACGGGGGTTTGTGCAATTATGACTGAAGACTCAGAAGCGTCCGTAACTATGGTAACTAAATTTAGTTTTCCCCATAGCAACGGCGGTTTGTTTAGTAACTATGGTAACTAAATTTAGTTTTACCATAGCAACAGCGGTTTGTTTATTCATGACGATACTCTGGAGTGACTGTAATTTTAGTAACTAAATTTGGTTTTACCATAGCAGCGATTTGTGAACTTTATGACTGCATACTCACTAGTGTCTATCATTTGCAACTACTTTTGATGTTGCTAAAGCAATAATTATATAGTTATCACTGCCTACTCAATGTGTAACACAACCAAATCACCGACAATAGACTGAATGCCGAGAGTGACTAACACGGACGGCCATAGATGGAGGAACAGGAAGGAGGGGGGGGGGGTCTGGCCCCCTCCACTTTTGAAATCCAGAAATGTAAAAATATATGCCTATAAGTTCTATTCCCTAATGGTACCTGTAGGCAATGTAGGCTATTTTACATAAATATAGTTCCAATAGGCCTAACATGCATATCACAGCTGTTTTTTCCTGATTAGTCCAGTCCTGTTTGTAACCTAAACAGAATATTGTTTGTTCTCTTGGTTGTGTATTTGTGTGTTTTTTAAGTGATATAATTATAGTGAATAACAGTAATTAAGTGAAGTTATTTAGTAAATACTTTATATAGCCTTCATGATTATAAATCTTTTCGTTTGTATATTTTTCAGAAACTTGTGCTGTAACTGTGGATGGTGTGAGTCCCTGTGACAAATATCGTGACGTCATCATTAGCGTTTGACTGTGCAAGTTGTCAACCGCTAAGTTGTTGAAAACCTGAAGCCACAAGATGAAGAAAATGACATCTTTTTTTGGCAAGCGGTCTTCTGAGGACCAATTGTGGAAGAACCCAATTCTAAAAGGCGATGTTGGAAGCAGATGACCAAGATGACACAGATATGTCTAAAAGTGCGACAAGCCAGGCTCCTGATCAGGCTAATCCCAACTCTCATGTGCCAACATTCATGGGTAAGTACATGGTTGGAGGAACCTTTTTCAAAGTGGGGGAACACAGGGGCCAGGCCTGGTCAGCGCGCCCCGTCATAACTGAGCATGTTTGAATAACAGCTACACAGGACATTGATGTAACAAAATAGTCAAATTTTAGCAGTTTAATCCACCATAGATTTCCAGTGCAAAACAAACACAAACATGAAATTGTATTCAGAGTCAAGAATTATATTTCAAAGACACAAACTCACTGAATTATGAATAGAATAGATAAACACAATAGTATTATAGCTTCTATAAGAGTATATGTAATTCAATTTGTTTTCAATATGATACCCATGTTAAATGCAAGTATTTACGAATTTCTTTCCCCAAAATTTAATTCTACGATCACTGACAGTAATGAATTATTGATACACTGAGGCAAGATCAACCTGATCAATCAGGTCTTTGTGGGTATGCAAGAACATCCTGTGGTTCAAGTGCTCTTTTGTCAGTCTGTTTCTTAAGTAGTTCTTTCGCCGTCTAAGGCATGAAAAAGATCTTTCTGTTGTAGCATTTGACATTGGGATTGTCATATATAACTGTATAAGTTTAGATCCATTTTTGTATATCCGTCTCATAACGGGCGTGAAGACTTTGCTTAGATCAGACAGAGTGATGAAGCTTTCCTGCATGGAAGCTGATGTTATATTATTTAAAAGTTTGAGTTCATTTTCAAGTGCCATGATACGAGGGGCAGTCAATAAGTTTTGCGAATCGGTAGGGCAAAACAGAGGAAGGGAAATGGCTGTTTCTGGGGGTCTTAGGACAAGTTATGACAAGTCAGGACCTGCAACCGCCGCACGCTCCTGCCTCGTCTATTTAAGAAGCAGTAGCTGATCGCAGATCGTCAGTCACATTTTTTTCAACAATGGAGAAGGTTGAGCACCGCGCAGTGATCAAATTTTTGACCAAGGAAGGCAAGAATGCAAAAGAGATCCCTGAACGCATGGTTGTAGTGTACACCGACACCGCCCCTTCCTATGCAAACATTGCTCGCTGGAATAGGGAGTTCCGCCATGGTCGTGAGTCCTTTGAAGATGACCCCCGTCCAGGACGCCCGTCAGACGTGACCAACGAGGACAATGTGGCCCGTGTGGAGAGGATGATCCTCGAAAATCGAGCGAGAACTTGGAATATCACATGGAAGTGTTATCCACGACAATTTTGCCATGACCAAGGTCTCTTTCCGTTGGGTCCCTAGAAACCTGACGCCCCATGATCGACTTCAACGTCGTCAAAGTCCACAAGGCCAGAGTGGCACAAGCTGCCCTGCGCGAGTGCGGATACGAGGAGCTCACCCCTTCCCCTACAGTCCAGATCTGGCCCCTAGCGACTAATTTTTATTCCGCCAGCTCAAGGCTGCACTGCGTAGATGCCGGTTTGGGGGCGATGAAGATGTCCAACTTGCCGTCCAGGAGTGGAATGAACAGCAGTCGGGAGATTTCTGGTTGTCGGGAATTCGAAGCCTCAGGGACAAGTGGCGCAAATGCATTGAAGTCTAGGGTAGTTATATTGAAAAATAATAAAACATTTTTCCTCATATCTCGTTTCCTTATATCCAAATTACAAGACTTATTGACCGCCCCTTGTATCAATATCCCCATCTAGCTTGGCCTTAGTGTCATCTTTCAGTGACAAAGTTGATGTGTTCTCTCCTCTTGCTGCAGCCAAAAGCGCGTGCTCTATATCAGAAAGATACTGGAAAATTCTTGGTCAAATCTTTCATCCAGTTTGTTGGTTATTAAGATAATAACCTCCACATACTGCTCTGTCAAGAACTGCTCACGAGATGTGAATCTTGTGTTGTCAAATCCTGAATCAAATCTGCTTGGAAGTCTATGCCACCTTGGCAGAACAGGGGTTTCTATTTCAAATTTCTCCGATTTATTTTTGATTTGATAGATTTTATGGACATAATCGTTGTTTCTGGGTGTAATTGGTTTATTGGGGTGCTGAGAGGGCATTCTATGGCGAGACGGATTACTTTTTTGTTTTCTGTACTTTGTTAAGGTTAATGGATACGAGATTGGGAGTTCCAGGTTCTAGTGATGGAGGCTAGTAAGGGACGGATATACTTCTTGATGTGTGGAGAATAGATTCCTTGGATTGTTCGAATGGGTGTTCGGGGTAAGTTGATTTCTTATATCAGCTTTGTTTTTTTGTTTCTAGTGTGTTGTTAGAAGGAGTTCTATTTAAGGAGTGTGTAGGTCTAGATAGGGTGGGGGGGCACCTGAGCCCCCCACTTTGAAAAAGGTTCATCCAACCATGAGGACGGTCAAACACTGACAATTAACATATTCATAGAATGTGGAACAAAATGATCCGAACTCACACTCTCGAAGACCGTGTTTCCATAAAATCTGCTGACGGACTAATCGACGAAGCCAACATCCATGCAAAAGCTAGAATTCATAAAATTTTTATTAAAAAAAGGTCAACAGACCTAAGTCGCGTGCTCTCAATTTTCTGATTTATGACCTTACGACCTTCAAAACTTTCAATAAGTCCCGGACTAACCTTGTAAGAACCTTGTCAATTAAATTATTTGAAAGAGAATGTAAAACAACATAAGGGTATCAAATTTTATTAGAATCGACCCAATAGTTACGATGTTATTGGCAAAAAACTCATTGAAAAATATAACGGTTACCATCCCACCGTCGACCTACGGATCAACATCGTAACTTATAAAATCGCCTACATCACGCTGCTAAAAATATAAGTGAAAATCAGCATAAGATGGGTTCCAGATCAATAAATCGGCAAGATGATATGAAAAGAGTAATATTGCCAAAGATGTCATCATTTACATCATTCCTGACTGGAAGTTGCATTTTTGTATGAAGATCATACAGAGAAACCTGACTGGAAGTTGCATTTTTGTATGAAGATCATACAGAGAAACCTGACTGGAAGTTGGATTTCTGTATGAAGATCATACAGAAAAACCTACAAACCGAATTGTCTGGTTCTATCTGTCAAACATGGGGTGAAGTGTCATGATTTTCGAGACCATAATAGCCAAGAGTCCAGCTGATGGCAACACGTAATGGATATTTGGGGTTATTTGGTTTATCTTATGGTTAATGTATTGTGGTCTAACAATGATACACTCTTTTAAGATTGTAGTAACCCCATAGACACAGCAAGAACACTTCAGCCTTCGTATGAATTGCCCTGTAAATAACTTCGCTAACTGCTCAGGTTGATTCACAAACCTGGTTCAATGAACCCCTGTGGGTAGGTGAGGAGCAGAACCCTTCTATCTCTGAGATCATTGACCCATGTTCTGAGATAATGGGTTCACCATTCTAGTTTAGACCTTGAATTTATTCAATTTATGTTAATGTTTTTTTAGGAAAATAGTAGCGTAATTACTTGTAAGAGTTAAATGGCTTGTTAAAAGAAATTACAAGTCCAGAAAAGGTTTTATTTTTAGGCTCGTACACGCAACTCTATAAGTTTACTATGTCGGTCTGTGGGTCGGATGGTAACCATTTTACTTTTCAATGAGTTTGGCGAAGGGGGGGGGGCAATAACATCGTATCTATTCGGTCGATTCTAAGGAAATTTGAAACCCTTATGTTATTTCACATTCTCTTTCGAATTATATAATTAACAAGGTAATCCCAAGGTTAGTCCAGGAATTATTAAAAGAAAACTAACTATGGGTCGCATTGCCCCACTTGTTTAAAGTTTTGAAGGTCATAATAATTGAGAGCACGCGACTTAGGGCTGTTGAGCTTGTTTGTTTGACAAAAAAGAGGCGTTGTTATGATTCATCACTCTTCAAATGATGGAACAAAAATATGCGAGGGAATTATGTTGATCCTGGAGATAAATTGATCGTTGTCTACCAAGAAAACGTCTTTAAAGATGAAACGAACGGGATGCTGAAGGAGTGTTCGGGGGGAGGGGGGGGGGTGATGTTCCGCAAGGTTTTGACGTGGTGCCGTTAATATATGCAATCCGAACATATGCACAAACTTGAACCCAGTAAGGTAAATATTGAGGTATAAGTACAGTAACACCTTACAATTCTGTGCACCCGTAAATTAATCCTCCCCATCAAATTACATAGAGGATTTTTAAATATTTGTGACAACTTAATTGAAACAAGTTCTAGTTCAAATTGAAGCATGACTCAAGTTCTAGTTCAAATTGAAACATAACTCAAGTTCTAGTTCAAATTGAAACATAACTCAAGTTCTAGTTCAAATTGAAACATAACTCAAGTTCTAGTTCAAATTGAAGCACAACTCAAGTTCTAGTTCAAATTGAAGCACAACTCAAGTTCTAGTTCAACTTGAAACATAACTCAAGTTCTAGTTCAACTCGAAACATAACTCAAGTTCTAGTTCAAATTGAAGCACAACTCAAGTTCTAGTTCAAATTGAAACATAACTCAAGTTCTAGTTCAACTTGAAGCACAACTCAAATTCTAGTTCAAATTGAAACATAACTCAAGTTCTAGTTCAAATTAAAACATAAATCAAGTTCTAGTTCAAATTGAAACATAACTCAAGTTCTAGTTCAAATTGAAACATAACTCAAGTTCTAGTTGAACTTGAAACATAACTCAAGTTCTAGTTGAACTTGAAACATAACTCAAGTTCTAGTTCAAATTGAAACATAACTCAAGTTCTAGTTCAAATTGAAACATAACTCAAGTTTTAGTTCAAATTGAAACATAACTCAAGTTCTAGTTCAAATTGAAACATAACTCAAGTTCTAGTTCAAATTGAAGCATAACTCACCATTGCTAAATACTCGTGGGTATCCGATACGTATCACTCATTATTCAAGGTTTATATATATATATATATATATATATATATATATATATATATATATATATATATATATATATATATATATACACCAACTTTAATTTAGATGATTTATTTATTGAAATATAATAGCCATTTCTGAAGTAAACCTTCAGTGAAATAAAGATTCCCAATAATAAAGGATCGTATAATGCGTTCTGTCAACAATATGGGTGTGAACGTTCAAGAATGATTGCAAAATATCCTCTAAAAATTGGAACGCCATTAATTTCCACAATTAAACAAAAACATCGGTTTACTATTAAACAAATATAAATAATTAGGTATTTATGATAGCACTTTTCCTTCATAGTACAAATAACTATTCCTTCTGTCTGGTCCCCAACAAAAATCATAGATAAATTATCTTTAACTTATGTAATAGCAAGCGGAGAAGATCATCCATGTAACATTCAGGAAATTTGCAAAATAAACTTGCACTGTTGGCCTCAATTCACCATACATAAATATATTTTGGCAAAATGGACAAAAACTGAAAAAAAACATATAAAGTGTGTTTTATCGATAAATCAACCCTTATTTCCCTCCTATTATAAGTATCCCGATTTTCATTAAAATAGAACATTACAAAGAATGTGGGGGGTCATGAGTGACCACCAGTGGTAATTTTTAGAAAAGCTTGAAGAAAGGTTGAGAAGAGGCAGAACCGGCTTCTTGGTCAGAGTTTGCCCCGGAAAACATGGAGAAGAAACTCCCCCCTGAGGTCGAAGACCGCTTGTCCGGAGGTGTTCCACCGCCTCCCATGTCGTAGTTGAAGTTGAACGACGCCGCGATTTGGTTGGACTCCCCGGAAGGGAAGAGGGAACTTGCTGTAGGTGCTGAAGCCGGGTCATCTGCCGAAGGAAATTTGTTATACAGGTCGGGAAAGGTCAAAAGCCAATGAAACTGGTGACTTCTGACAATAAACGTGATTTTTGTGAGGAAGGGTAAAATGCGAAAAAAACCCGCCGGGGATGGGAGATTTTCAGTAGTTTTTAAAAGCCGGTCATAAAGTGGTAAAGCTAACAGAAGTGAAAATGTGTAGGAAATACATAGCCAAAAAATACTACTGGTGGCGATATGGACAGCAATTTACTTAACCTGGTAAAGCAATTTAAATAAACTGACGCGACATATTTAAACTTGAAAGAGCAATCCAAGAACTCTCAAGTAACTATTTAACTTGCAAACAAAAATGTAAAAACTGGGACACAATCTACTTAACTTGGAAAGAGCAATCCGAAAAAAACGTGACGCAATCTACTTAACTCGAAAAAGAGCAATCCAAAACCGGGACGCAATCTATTTAACTTAGAAAGATTAATCTAAAATCCGGTATGTAATCTATTACTTGAAAAGAGCAGTTCCCCTGAAAACGGGATGCAATCTACTTAACAATGAAAGATCAATAAAAAACGGGACACAATCTACTCAACTTGAAAAGTGCAAACCAAAAAGCGGGGCGCAATCTACTTAATTTGAATAGAACAATCAATCACACACCCCCCCCACCAGGGTCACAATGGACAATCTATTAACTTGAAAAGATCCCCCCCCATCCAAAAACACCGCTACACAATCTACTTAACTTAGAAAGAGCAATCCCCCAAGCCTGTGACGCAATCTACATAAGTTAGAAAGAGCAATTCAAAAAACGGGGACGCAATCTACTTAACTTGGAAAGAACAACCCCCCCAAAACCGGGACGCAATATATTTCACTTAAAAAGAGCTATACCGTTTTACCCACTAAAACCACTCTAACTGGCGACTGGTCATTTCCTCCTTCTTTGCAAGAGCACATTACCTTTGCAAAAGTGTAATTATTTTGTAAATAAAAATAGTTCGAGGTATTTGCATTATAAGAACAGCTTTAATTAGCCTGCCATTTAAGACTCCTTCTCCTGAAAAGTGTCAAAGGAGTTCTTGTACTCACTTATTCACACATATATCTGAACCATACAATACAAACACCCCGGTGCCCTAGCATCTTCATCCCTTCATCATCTTCGGCTTACTCTGATCCTTCACTTCACCATATACTCTATCATTCATGCTGATGTGGTGGTAACATTTTTACCACCAATTTGTATGCCTACTTAAGGGGTAAAATTAGAACAAAAACTGTTGTTATGCTAAGGTTTTTCTCGCGCTTTCGCACTGTTTAATGCTTAACTCAGTAGTCAACCAAAGTTTAACGTGGAATCCGAACCATGAATCGCTGGTCACTACATTACTGGGCACTGTAAATCGCCCTAAATCTTGGACTCCCTCCGACGACTAGCCAGCGCCGATGTGGCCTACTTTAGTTTATGTGGTAAGCGGTATTTAATTCATGCGTGCCTACCATTGTTCTTCGGAGATCCGAAGAGTGAACGAACCCCGCCATCTGCTGGAAGTGGACTAAAGTCGTTTTGGGGATCGAACAGACTGAAGCTGAACGTGGGCACCTCAGGGCTGGTATTTATCGTGGGAGTATAGGTATCAACATTGAAATAGGGATCATCCTCTTCCTGGTGTATTTGGGACCCAGTTCCGTCACTCCCGAAGTTAGAATCTTGTTGGGAAGTGTTGATCGGCAGTCCCTGCGAAGTCCCTTCGGCGGGTTGGGTGCTGACAACACTTTCGGTCTTCGTGAATCCAGAAGGTGCTGGGTCTGAATCAAGAACAACTGTCAGACTACTAATTATAGGCAATTACAGTTAAGCCCTCACGTTTAAACCCACTCAGGCCCTATTTATTCATCATTCGTCTCATCTGATGTCCCGGTTCTGCCACCCCTAAGAACACAAGGAGTCTGCAAAAGGCTAATCAAGAGCTTATACGAGGTAGCTCCTGTTCCCATCATCCAGTTCACTCTCACCTAGCATCCTCACCCATACATCTATCCAATTTATTCTTATAACTCCGCAGGGAGGACGCTTCTATCACATGACTAGTGAGTCTATTACATTCATCTACCACTTAATTTGTAAACCAATTTCTACCAAATCTCTTTCCTAAACCTAAACTTGTCCAGCTTAAACCCATTGCTACGTGTCCTATCCTCTTCATTAAAAATAAGAACCTTGCCCATATCTTCCCTATAATAACCTTTTACCCACTTGAAGACTTCAGTTAAGTCTCTTCGAACCCTTCTCCTTTCTAACGTATGTAGATTTAGTCTACTAAGCCTTTCACCCTAAGGTAAGCTCCCTCAATCCATGTTTTGATGTTTCAAATTGTTTGCATTTGTGGGGAAACTTGTCTAATTTCTCGGGAACGGGCAATATAAGAGCCATTAACCCTCACACATGCAAATCTCGTGTCGTGTTGATCTTCTGCCCGCAACGAGTCTCTAGCTCAATGTAGCCAGCTAAAACCAATGATACCAAAAGTAATTGAGGTCACTGAGTTCAAATATGATATAGGTTGACCACCAGGTGGCGTCACCTAGTGGCTAGAGGTGCTAAATTAGCCATTTTTCGCCGCAGGTCCACTAGATCATGTCCCTCTATTTTTTTGTTTTGTTTTGTTTTTTAGTCGCGTGCGAGTCTAGTCATGAGTGACTCTACATTTCACTATGTCGCCTGGTCGGTCAGTCCCCGTTTTGCTTTTATTTTTGTTTAGGTAATAACATCATAATTATTCGGCCGATTCTAACGAAATTTTAAAACCTTATGTTGTTTTACATTCTCTTTCGAATGCTATAATTGTCAAAGTCCTCCCAAGGATAGCCCGAGAATTATTTTGTTTTGGCAATAACATCATAACTATTCGTCCGATACTCTGCTAGACTAGACTAGACTATAATATGCTATACTCTGCTAGGAAAGCCTATAATAGATTATACTATGCTAATCTATGCTAAAATCTAATGTACAAGGGTAAGATATACTATGTTAATTTAGGCTATAAAATGCTATGCTAAGATAACATATAGTATATTAGGCTAGACAATATTAAGCTAGGCTTGACTAGGGTATAATAGGATAGTATAGGCTATACTTGTTTAAGATCATTAATGCTAGGCTAGGTTATACTAGGCTAGGCTAGGCTAGGCTAAGCTATACTAGGCTAGACAGAGCTATACTATGTTAGGGTAGGCTAAAGTATAATAGGCCAGGGAGGGTTAGCTCTGCTATGCTAGGCTATGTTGGGTCATGCTAGGTAATACTATGTTAGGTTACGATAGGCTATCTAACCAAGGCTATAATAGGCTAAGCTATGCAAGATTATTCTAGTCTAGGGTATGGTATGCTATACTAGTCTAGGATATACAAGGCTATAATATAATACGCTGGCTATATTATGTTAGGTGTGGTTATGCTAGGATAGGCTATACCAAGCTAGCCTATACTATGCTAGGGGCTATCGTGTGCAAGGAAATGGAAATATTGTCTGTTATAGTAGCCTATTCTAGCTTGGCTATACTAGGCTAGGCTACTCTAGGCGACGCTAGGCTAGGCTCTGGCATGCAATGCTAAGCTATACCTGCTTAGGCTAGGCTATAATAAGCTAGATAATGCTACGCTAGGTAAGGCTATACTATAATATGCTAGGTTAGACGTCTACTAAGCTAGGCTAGGCTACAGTAAGCTAAGATAGGATAAAGTAGGCTATACTATGCTAGCTTATACTAGGCTAGCTAGATTATACCAAGCTAGGCTAGATTAGGCCCGTCACAGCTAGGCTATTCTAGTTTAAACTAGGATATCCTATGTTTGGCTAAGCTTGGCTATACTGGGCTAAAACAGGGTAGGATACTATGCTATGCTTGGCTATGATATACTATGCTATACTAGGCAAGTTTAGGCTAGGCTATACTAGGCTATGCTATGCTAGACAATACTACGCTATGATAGGCAAGGCTATTCTCCACTATGTTATGCTAAAGTATCTGGCTATACTATGCTATTTTAGGCTAGGCTAGATTATTCTGTGCTATGTTATGCTATACTATGCTATAATATACTATGCTATGTTATGTTATACAATGTTGCGCTATATTATTCAATGCTGTGCTATGATGTGCAATAATATTCTATAATATAGTATGCTCTAATCTGCTATGGTATATTATGCTCTATGTACTATGGAATACTGTGCTATTATTGTGTATCAATCTTTTCAACGTTCTAATTACATAAATGAAGGGTGCTCAAAATTTGCAGCCCTACTTATGAATTCTAAAGTTTGTTTGTTTTTTAAATATAATTTTAGTTCTACTTAGTTAGCTACTTAAAAGTTTTGACTTATTTTTGTCATCTTGGGGAATTAAATGACTTATTATTATATTAATAATTATATCTCTTTCACTTTTTTTTTCTTATTTCACCGTTTGAAACATTCATCAGTGTGCTGAAGATTACGTGGCCTTCAGTACTACCATCCTGCCAGTGGCATTTGACCTACAATTGCATTTAAAATTAGGACAAGACTGGCGTCATTCAGACATTTGAACACCTAAATTGAAAATAACAGTTGTTGCCATCTCAATTCCAAACTCTGGTTGCCGTTCTGAAATGTGGATGTGAGAAACTACCCAGCAGTCAATCTTGCAAAGGATATTTACCCTAAAGTGCTTGAAAAGTGGGAACGAGGGAACAGTTCTTTTCTAGACCCTGTTGCAAATTCAAGAGTCCAATCTTTAACAGATCCTAAAGAACTGGGAGCATACCAAAAACATATCCCTTGGGAGAGGAGAGCTACAAGCCTAAGACACTTTCATTACAAAATTAGACAACCTGTTGATATCCTCAGGCGCAAGTGTAAAATTATTTTTGCTGTGAATTGGCTGCCTTGGTTGTGAAAACGAAACTCAAATATATTTAAACCCCCTATGGAGATGAAGATCTCTGTGGAGGAACTTGCTTTCATTAAAAGTCAGAGAGAAATGATTACTTCTTTCGGACCACATCAAGTTTGCTTTCGAGATTAACTTGAGTAAAATCGACAATTCAATAAGTAAACAGGAAGGTGAAGGAAGAAGAGTTGCTTATATAAATAGGCCAATGTATTAATGCTATCAAGTTAAATAATTTTCTCCTTTGAAGAAAAAGAAGAAGAAATAGCTGATGCTCAAGATGAAAAGGATTGAATTTATGAAGTGACAATAAAAATACCAACCACATCTTCAAATTTCAACCAACCCGGGAATTAATTATTTTGGCAATAACATCATAACTATTCGGCTGATTCTAACGAAATTTGAAAATCTTATATTGTTTTGCATTCTCTTTCAAATAATATAATTTTCAAAGTCCTCCCAAGGTTAACCCTGGAATTATTTTGTTTTGGCAATAACATAAGTAACTATTCGGCCGATTATAACGAAATTTGAAACTTTTAAGGTTTCAAAGTAGTAAGGTCATAAATCAGAATAAGTGAGGGCACGCGACTTTTTGGTCATCAGACCTTGTTTCTTTAGTGTTTTCTATAACCCTTAAAAAAAAACAGAACAAAACTCAACCCGAGATATCTTACAACTATACGGCATACGCAACAAACAAAGAGAGTTTAAGGAATTCTCTTCTACCACAACACACATCGGTCTTTCATCGAAAAGAAAAAAAATCAGCAATACAGACACAAACAACAAAGATGGAAGCCTAATCACACGCATCGGAGATATATTCACTTCGCCAACACCTCCAGAGTCACTTCACCTTTCCTCCTTCACCATGAACTAATAGAAATCCATGCCATTTGAACATGCATCATCAGAACATACTATACTTTCACCAACCTGCATATACCTCCATCAACATCTGGCCTCTCAAAATACGAGCCAACCCCTGACCAACTTCCAACACTACAAGAAAAACAGACCTTGTGGTAGACTACTTCAAGACACAATAGCCTGCAGTAACATGGAACACCTACAACATCTGTCCACACTCACACGGAACTCCATTAAAGCCCACTCCCGAGACTTTTTCCCAGACATTATCTTCCGTTCAATAAACCTAGCCACCGAAACAACTTGGAAACCCTTGAACACACCGTGTTCTGGCCAGCTTCCAATCATCATTCAAATTACTGTAAAGAAGCCAATACCCCGAACAACCCTACGAACTTACACTAACTACAACCGAGATGACTGGGACAATTTCACCAACTACACTGAATAGAAATCCCCAAACTACTCAGTCCCACAGTTCATTGACATTAACAAAGTATGCACCTCCTTCGCCAGCAATCTCTGCATCAAGTAACAAATAGATCTCTAGCGAAAACCTAATAAATTAGAACACAAAGTTTCCCACCGAAATCAGACAGCTTACGAAAACTAGGGACGACCTAGAAAAACAATCACGGACCCAAAATAAGAGGGGCACTATCAAAAACATGGCATGAAACATCCAAGAACATAAAGGCCTTCCTGGACACACTAAATCACAAAACGGAAACCAAGTAGTTCTAGAAGACCGGCAGGAAATTTGCCAACTTTAACAGCAATGCAGGCATGAAGCCATCTGATCCAATCCAAAAAGTCGATTCTACCAAACAGGCAAACGCCCTTATAAAACACTACAACAAAAAGTATTAAGATAACGCGTGATCTCTCACAGAACCACATACAAGCACCTGAACTCACTTGTAAGAGACCATATCTTAATGACACAATCCCTATATAGTGGTAGCCCAAGGTTATAAGGCAGGCTCCTCCTTACCTCTGACCTGACAAGATCTCCAACATGTACATAAAACACTTAAGTCCAAGAGGTATTGAAGCTGCCATACAAATATTCAACCATCTATTTCCAATAGGTGGACGTTATCGCGATAACGATATCGGGTTTATTGGTTATCCGATTTCCCCCGCGTTATTGATTCATCGGTATCGCCGATACTTTTGGTTCCAAACTAGCGATAATCGATAATTTCAGTTTTTGGTTCCAGTTTAGCACAGGGGCGAGCCGCACGTTCCTTAGAGGCAGAAATAGATAGGTCCGAGCTGGGAACCGAACGTATACTGAACGGAGTGCGGGGAAGCCGGTCTTGACGTCTTCTCAAAAGGTTTGTCCCGCTTCAGTCTCTCACCAGCTGTCGGACGAGAGGTCACGAGGTGTTGCTCCTGCGTGCTACCGGTTTTACGCGTTCTTTGATGATTTTTTCCCTATATTCACGTGCTTCTTCCATTCTATTTTTTGTGCACGTGTATATGAATGGATATACTATTCGGTGTTATTCTTTAATATACGTTTATTAACGTTTTGAACACTTACGAAGTTACGCCCCTATTCTGATCCTATTTTTATTGTAATTTAGTAGTGCAGTGCTTTGCTATTTTATAGTATTGAATTAGTGATGGCGTCGCAAGAGACTGTGCCCACAGTATCGGAATTTTAGATTTATTGATTTATCGGTCATCACCTTATCAGGCGATAAATTTATCGCCAGTTATCGATTATCGGTTATCGCCGATAATGTTATCGTTATCGATTTATCGGTTATCGTGATACATTTTTTCGTTATCGCGCCCACCACTGCTATTTCCCATATCTCTATTCCTAACTCCTGGAAATCTATCCACATTGTATCCATTCTCAGGTCAAACGAACTATCCAACGATCACGTATTATACCGCTCTATCTCTTTATTATGTAAGCCTACAAAATCATAGAGCGTATATCCTTATACAAAATAATTCCACTAAATGCCACTCAATACTGATTTCGCCTATTCCACTTAACAAGCAGTCCTCACCAACATCAACCCGCCCATGCAAGATGGCTTTAACCAATTGACCCAAGTATGCAGGAGTATATAGGCAAAACACAGTACTTAAACACATCCTCGTCAACAAAATACCAAACTCACACTTCTCTCCAGGTGCAAAAGATGACTTGCCAACTTACGGGCAGGTCGACCGGCACAAGTAATATACCACGGCAAACTGTCATGAAAACATCATATCCTCAATGGCGTACCGCAGCGATCCCTTCGATCTGCTACACTCTTTAACTTTTCCGCTATGACATACCTCCTCGAAATGCCGACATCATACTTTTCACTTATAATAATGACTACCGTCTCTGCTCAACATTCTTAGTATATTCATGCAGAACGTGATTGACAACGCTATATCACAAGATTCAAACCATGGCTGCAAAGGAAACTTAGGACCGCCATACCTTCAAAATCCTCCGTTACCCTTTTCGCAATCTACTAACATCCCGCATCACCTTATCAAAACTTCCACACTCCTTAAATAAAACTCCTTTCAACAACACACTAGAAACAAAAAAAACAAAGCTGACATAAGAAATCAACTTACCCCGAACACTCCCATTTGAACAATCCAAGGAATCTATTCTCCACACATCAAGAAGTATATCCGTCCCTTACTAGCCTCTATCACTAAAACCTGGAACCCCCAAGCTCTCATTCACTCACCCTAACAAACTACAGAAAACAAAAAAGTAATCCGTCTCGCCATAGAATGCCCTCTCAGCCCCCCAATAAACCAATTACACCCAGAAACAACGATTATGTCCATAAAATCTATTAGTACTTTCGAAGAACGCAAATTCCATAGTACGAAACTCTAGCTTTCCATATGATTACATACCTGATCTCTACCACTTCTCACGAAACATACGCAAAACACCAACATCATATTACACATAGATACTTCAAGAAATTGCATTTTCCCTTAACCAGGCTACCTTAAACCACAAAAAAGTTAACTCACGCATAACACAAGATCCGGTATCTAGATACAAACCATCTCTTCTAAGTCATTTCATCAGATATCGACTCAGAAGACATCTCACATCACACGAATTGCCGAAGTAGGGGTTCGAAGAGGTCATTATCCTAAATTAAACGCAAACATACGCCACGTTGGCATAGCCGATGTAGAAACTTACTTGCGTTGCAAACAAACACGGTTCAAAACATATTCCCAGTATGCAGACACAAACACAGCAGAGAAAAAACTGAAGAAACACGGATTGCGTGATCTCCAGGAGAATCCAGTTCAGTCGCCGGATTTCATCGATGCTGCTGGCCCAAAGGCGAATGCTGGAGGCAACATAAGTAAGGAATATCTAGATAGGAACTGACCTTGATCATCGCGCTCCATTCCAGCTTGTTTGCCAGATTTTTCCGGTTCTTCTGATCTCTTCCCGGACTTCATACATAAAAAAGAAACATTGTGCCATAGTTTTAGTTTAAACCACTCTGTCACTTCGCTTAGACAGGGTTTGTACGAGATGCCTTAGCCCAGAGCGAGCCTTCTGCTAGAGAAGGAACTGTGACTGGGCGAGATACTCGTACTATAACACACCACCCCAATTTACCTGGAGATCAACACCGGTTGGACGTGATGCTACAGCACCTATTAACCTATCTGCCCTGGGAAGAATACGGATTAGACGTGATGCTACAGCACCGAGTACTCCATCTGCCCTGGGGATGAACCCTGATTGAACGAGACGCCTGAGGGCCCGTTGGAAACCCCCATTTTTACCAAAATTACTGAGAAACACAAATTCGACCCCCTTTGACGCAATGAGCCCCCATTTGAAGGGAATTGCATGGCGCTGGATCCCTACCTTGCTTTGATCTACCGAAGGCGAAAAACTGAAGCATGGGCTTTGTAGGAGGGATCGAACGTAAGCGTGGCGCTCGTTCTTCCTCGGGATCTTTCGGATCGTCTCTACCATAGAAAGACTCGCATTTGCTGAAGAATGGCCACCATCACGTGATTCTTCACTTCCCAATTGATGGGTGGGGTTCAAAAATCCCTCTTTTCCATTCCCTCCTTCTATAGGCGAGGGATCGATGTCCATTGGAACGGGGGAATCATTTGGATTGGCGGTCGCGATGGGGTTATACGAGGTATACGTAACTCCTTCATCCTCGCTATGAGCCTGGTTAACTGTTTGATCGGGTTCGATACCCATCGGAGGAGTTGAATCGGTCTTCCGAGATGGAGGTGAAGGTGTAACGGAAGATTCTTTTGTTTGTGCCTCGAAGGGAGATTTTTCTTTCTGTCCCCCCAAGGCTGAAAAGAAAAACAGTTTACATAATACGTCAAGAATGGTTTTTCGTGGAAGTATTAACACCAATTGAATTATTATATATATATATATATATATATGTACGTTTTGTGGTAAGTAGATAATATTTACCGCGAGGGCGTCTTTTCTCCCAGGTGGGTGACCATGAGAGAGTACTCGTTCTAACGGCGCTTGCCCCTACTCGGGAGATTTCAGATTGGGAGTCTTTCTCGAGAGACTTGTTTTCCAGTGTCTCTTTTCCTTCAGTGTCTCTAGTGAGACGATGAGATTCATTTAGCTCGCTAGGTTCTTGTAAACGTGTTTGAAAACCCACATCGAATTCCTGTGAACGTTTTCGGGAAACTATATCAAATTCTTGTGAACGTGTTCGAGAACTCAGATAAAGTTCCTGTGAACGTGTTAGAGAACCCATATCGAGGTTTTGTGAACGTGTTCGAGAACCCACATCGACTTCTTGTGAACGTGTTCGAAAACTCAAATCGACTTCTTGTGAAAGAGTTTGAGAACTCAAATCCACTTCTTGTGAACATGTTCGAGAACTCAAATCTACTTCTTGTGAAGGTGTTCGAGAGCCTAAATCCACTTCTTGTGAACGTGTTTGAGAACCCACATCGACTTCTTGTGAACGTGTTCGAGAACCCACATCGACTTCTTGTGAACGTGAGCTACTTTGCATCGACATTTGAAAACCTGGGGAGGATGGCGGAGGCCTCGCAACTGCGGAGGCGCGGTCCTCAGGTTGGCTGGGGGTCTCTTCAGCTCGCGAAACGTTCTTCTTGAGAGTCTTAAAACACGGCATCTGAAATTGGGTTAAGAGATGTAATTTGGATGGAATGGGAGAAACAATGGGATAAAAGAGAACAAGGTCAACAGACCTAAGTCGGGTGCTCTCAATTATTCTGACTAATGACCGTATGACCTGACGACCTTCAAAACTTTCAATAAGTCCCGAACTAACCTTGGGAGGACATTGGTATTATGTAGAGGAATCCGTTAAAGTAGTAGTATTTCCCCACCTCCTAATATATTACTTCAGGAGAGAAAGCGAGCTGTTACTCCCCCTCCCCCTCCAACTTCGCCCTTTTTGGACTTGCTGCCAGGTCACTGCGAAATTCACACTGAGTCATGACGCTGAAATTGAAAGCTACCTCCCCGCCGTCTCACCCCTTCCCCCTTCGGGTCGGGAGATTACCCATCTATTTTGTAGGTTTGCCGCGAACAACCTTTATGGCTCCAGCCGCTGGTCGTTCCGCCTGACCCGCTAATCTCGGCCTCTTACACTTTCCCGTAAGAAGAAGCTCGGTTGTCCCGGCCGATAATGATGGTTCGAGAAGACCTCTCTCTTTCTCTCTCTCTCTCTTCCTGTTTTGGAGAACTCCGGGTATATATGCTCCCTCCCACGGATTACCGAGAGATTCGGTTAGTAGACGCTTCCCCGAAAGGAGTTCGATTCAACAAAGCTCTCTTCCGAGAAGTGTTTAGTGACGGTCGCAGGCCACGGAAGAGCTGCACATCACATGCGTATCTTCGGGGCAGGGAGAAGAGTCTCGTGAGGCAACGTCAGCATTTCCCAACCGCCTTCGGATCAAGGATTGGAGAAGCTGTCCTCCGAAGTTTTTCTGGTGACCTCTTGAGGACAAGAGGCCCGATAGCTCGCTCAATCCGAACTTGGAGAAGTCATCTCCACTTCCCCTTCGAAGTTCGAGCGGTGACCTCTTGCCGATAGCTCGCTCGATCCGAGTTTGGAGAAGTCACCTCCCCCCCTCCTTCGAAGTTCGTCCGATGACCTCTTGAGGACAAGAGGCCCACATCTCGAAAAATCCAAGTTTGGAGAAAGTAGCAACGCCTTCTGCTGGTTCTCGGCTACCCCCGTGAGTAATCAAGGTCACCAAGACCTCCCTCCAAGTTCGCCTTCTTTACTCGCGAGGTTCAAAGGAACTAAATCGCTCACTACCCTAAATCTCCCATTATAATCATCTAATAACCCTGGTTATCCAATTAGTATTCGGAACCTAATTCGGTCTTATTCATGTACCTATATATATCCATATTTATTTTGTGCCTTTTATTTAGTGTGTATTAAAATCTATTTTTTTCGTTGTGTTTGGAATATTCTTTGGTCACGCAGCTGCAGCTATCTATTCTAATTGCACTCTTAGAACAATAAAATTTGTTGCCTTGCTTAGTCCACCTTAGGCCCGTGTGCGTATATTCCCGTACACTGGGCCATACTTAGACACATTATATAATTTGAAAGAGAATGTAAACAACATAAGGGTTTCAAATTTTGTTAGAATCGGTCGAATATTTATGATGTTATTGTCAAAAAACTCATTGAAAAGTAAAATGGTTACCATCCGATTGATTTAAAAAAATGAATCTCAACAATAATATTTCGTAGTGGACGTAAAATCTCTTATAAAATGAACACGAATATTTATATGAATATATGAAGTTGTATGAAGTCAAGTTTAGCAAAGACCGGCAGAAAATCCCTGAAAAAGTTGGTTGATTGAGTTTAAGCTTTGGGAGTGATTGCTGAAATGACTTCTTAATTTCTTTACATATGGACTTGTTCAAGCACTCAGTTCACTCAATCTTACTCACTACTTTATGTAGATAAATATTTTATCATGTATCAGGTGAGGATCTTAATCGTTTAATTTTAATGTTTTTTGATCTGTCAATAACCTCCTGCATGTCTCCACTGACTTTCAAAAACATTCAGGGTTTTAAGGACTTAGATTTGTTCCATGAATCCATTTGTTGACACTACGTTGAATTCTAATTTTGCTCGAACAAGAAGAGGACATTGTGTCGTATGTCCAAACCAAAACTTCCACGAGAGTTATAATGATATCATCTAAAGATGGAATTTCTCCTAATAAATTCTTCGAGTAATAGAAATTCTTGTATACCTTGATGTCCCTTAGTTGAAAAAAAAAATCATGGTCATGTTTACCAAGGCTTTGCTCAGGCATGCTGGAATTGAACCTTATCTTTGACAATCCTCGGTATAATACTCCAATTTGGGGAGCATTAAACAGTTGCGACTGGTTGGTCAGCAACCATAAGGATTGGTTAGCTTCTCAGGATGGACTTTGGTTCCGGTTATCGAACCTTAATGATGACCGGGTTAAGACGAAGAATGTGTCTAAAGGAAGGACAACGGACTAGTAGAAGATGAGATGAGGTCAGATACTTTCTATTCCTTTATACGTCGATACAGTATTGGGAGGTTTCGGTGAGGCAGCTTCAGAAGCCAGTATAGCCACACACCAACCTCCACCACCAAGTCAACTTTTGAACCAAGTCTCCTAATTAATAGTAAGTTAACAATTAGTAAAACCCTCTACATAAATGCCATCAACAGACATGATTCAAGAGTCTCCCTAGAAGGTGTATTTTTTCCACAACCTTGCTAGGTAAGGCTAATGGTTAGTTGATACCTACCTTCAGCTGAGGAAAGTGGAAGGTTTTTATTTTCAAGGTAGAAACTGGCGTTGATTTTTGAGCTGCATGCGCGACATTTGGTCTTGTAAACGACATAGGTTTATCGATGACAGGAACATCTAGTTTTGCCTTGTACGTCTCCACTTCAGCAGTCACTTGCTTTCCTCTCTATGAAGGAAATTATCAGGTTAGTGTTAGTGATTTATTCATAATACCCTCAGTTTCCCCTTGAGAAAGAAACTGACCTAAATGTATACCCATCTCCTGGTGTAAGTTTAGTTTCAAAGGTATAGTAGACACAAATGTCCGCCTTAACCAGTTGGATATACATCACCTTTATACAACTAGACAAAATACGTACACATGTGAACAAGATTCCAATAAACATATTAACATTTATACAATATTACTAGTAGCAATTCAGCAAAGTAACAAGCCATGAATATAATCCTTCGTTGAAAATATCGATCTCTTGTAAACTTAAATTTACTCCAGAAAGTATTTATATTCCAACAATACCAAAACAAGGCCAACATACTTAAGTCGCGTGCTCTCAATTATTTCAAAAATTAAAAGTAAAAATATTAATTAACAAACGTATTATCAATTAACAAACATATCATCTGAGCTTACGACCTTCAAAATTCTCAAAAATTCATTGACAAGTAAAACAGTTACCACCCCACCGAAGAACCTACGGACCATCATAGAAACTTATAAGAGTTGCGTGCACGCGACTAAAAATTCGCCATATTTCATGAATCACTTATTGCAGAGTAACGAAATTTAGAGATACTGAGAAACATGTATTATTACACATTCACTCGAAAATCCAACAAGTTTAATCCAGAAATAAAGGAATAATAACATTTTTTACGAACATTTGTTATTAAAAAATATTCATATCCCATGAAATTTTAGTACTAACTGTCCCGAACTGTGCTGAGTGAAATTTTTCGACGAGGACATAGATGGAATTAGGAAGTTGTCCCCAATTCCATAATGACACACTTCAAAGGTTTTGACTACGTTCATACAAACCTCGGATGTAATTTTGCCATTGGCCATTACAAAACTTCTCCAATTGATCGATGTTTTGGCCTTGTCTTGCATGGAAGCAGATCTTCAGTTCATACCATGAATTTTCTATCGGGTTGAAATCGTGCGACGAGGATGATCATTCCAAAATGCTTATTTTAGTTTCCTTCAACCACAGAGAAACCCATTTCGAAGTGTGCTTGCGGTCGAAATAGTGTTGAAAGAACCATCCACTTCCTAGGCTTAGCTTGCGGACATCATCACTTTTCAGATACTCTTCAACAATCGTCTTTGAGGTGTCCAATGCCCGGTGCACAGAAACCGACCCATAACATAATAGATCTACCTCTATATTTTACTTAGGGAACAATGTTTTGGAGAAGACCAACCTCACCACTTTTATGTCAAACATTTGACATCATTTGTGCCAAACAACTCAATCTTTTTTTCATTTAACCATAGAAAAATCAAATTATTTCTTTAAATAGTCGTTTGCCGTGGTTAAAACGGGGATTTCAAATGAATGTTTTTCAATAAAGATGTTTTCCTCGAATGCCGTCCATGGATTTCTGCTTGATACCCCATATTCAAACTAACATCGTCTAGGTATGGCCCGCAAAACTTTACATAAGCTTCAATGTGGCCCCAAAGCTTTACATGAGCTTCAATATGGCCGCAAAGCTTTACACAAGCCTAAGTGTGGCCCGCAAAGCTTTACATAAGCTACAATGTGGCCTGCGATGCTTTACATAAGCTACAATGCGGCCGGCAAAGCGCTACATAAGCTACAATGTGGCCCGCAAAGCTTTACATAAGTTCAATGTGGTCCGCTGCTTAAAACTATTGCCCATTCCTTGTGTAAACTTTATAGATTAAACATATGGATGGAAAAATGATATTGTATGAATAATGTTTGGCCATGAAATTTCGTTAAAATAGTTATTACTTCTTTATTTATCAATCGAACTTATTTAGATTTTGTGGAAGTATTTATTAATACATTCTTCCCACCACCTCCAAATTTATTTCCCATGTAATAAACGGTTCATGAAGATTGTGGTATTAGATAGGGGTATGAATGCTTTCTGGAGCAAGTATATACCTAGGCAAACATGTTTAGAGCAATGTTTTGTGGATTCATTTTTTGAATAAAATTAGATCTTTTGGATAAGGAGTTCTCTATACGATGGGATTCACCTTAAAATTTAAAGGATCTTTTCTTTTAGGTGATGGTGAGGTGGGTTCACTCGTGTTTTTTCTCACTTTTGTCACTACTTCTTCTGCTATGGGGAGAAATCTGAAACAAAATAGGAACGCAGAGAAAACGATTACATCAAATGACCTCTTACCCCCCCCCATCCCATCTCCGACCGATTGGGAGATTAAGCGAAAACGCATTTGATCCTACAACCTGTGTTGTTGGTCCCACCAACGTTACCACAATTAAGTGGTTTAGAGTGTAGGTAGGCTGTTACATGCAATGGGAATTTTATAGCCCCCCCACGCGGTAGTAGTCTATGCAATAGCTACGAAGTGGAAGCTCATTGCAAACTAGCATCCACCAAGATTGAATCCAAGTGGAGTGGTATAAACTCAATGAAGGCATTCAAGTGGAGTGGTATAAACTCAATGAAGGCATCCAAGTGGGGTGGTATAAACTCAATGAAGGCTCATTGCAAACTAGCATCCACCAAGATTGAATCCAAGTGGAGTGGTATAAACTCAATGAAGGCATTCAAGTGGAGTGGTATAAACTCAATGAAGGCATTCAAGTGGGGTGGTATAAACTCAATGAAGGTATCCAAGTGGGGTGGTATAAACTCAATGAAGGTATCCAAGTAGAGTGGTATAAACTCAATGAAGGCATTCAAGTGGGGTGGTATAAACTCAATGAAGGTATCCAAGTGGGGTGGTATAAACTCAATGAAGGCATCCAAGTGGGGTGGTATAAACTCAATGAAGGCATCCAAGTGGGGTGGTATAAACTCAATGAAGGCATCCAAGTGGGGTGGTATAAACTCAATGAAGGTATCCAAGTAGAGTGGTATAAACTCAATGAAGGCATTCAAGTGGGGTGGTATAAACTCAATGAAGGTATCCAAATGGGGTGGTATAAACTCAATGAAGGCATCCAAGTGGGGTGGTATAAACTCAATGAAGGCATCCAAGTGGGGTGGTATAAACTCAATGAAGGCATCCAAGTGGGGTGGTATAAACTCAATGAAGGCATCCAAGTGGGGTGGTATAAACTCAATGAAGGTATCCAAGTGGGGTGGTATAAACTCAATGAAGGTATCCAAGTGGGGTGGTATAAACTCAATGAAGGTATCCAAGTGGGGTGGTATAAACTCAATGAAAGCATCCAAGTGGGGTGGTATAAACTCAATGAAGGCATCCAAGTGGGGTGGTATAAACTCAATGAAGGTATCCAAGTGGGGTGGTATAAACTCAATGAAGGTATCCAAGTGGGGTGGTATAAACTCAATGAAGGTATCCAAGTGGGGTGGTATAAACTCAATGAAGGTATCCAAGTGGGGTGGTATAAACTCAATGAAGGTATCCAAGTGGAGTGGTATAAACTCAATGAAGGCATCCAAGTGGGGTGGTATAAACTCAATGAAGGCATCCAAGTGGGGTGGTATAAACTCAATGAAGGCATCCAAGTGGGGTGGTATAAACTCAATGAAGGTATCCAAGTGGGGTGGTATAAACTCAATGAAGGTATCCAAGTGGGGTGGTATAAACTCAATGAAGGCATCCAAGTGGGGTGGTATAAACTCAATGAAGGCATCCAAGTGGGGTGGTATAAACTCAATGAAGGCATCCAAGTGGGGTGGTATAAACTCAATGAAGGCATCCAAGTGGGGTGGTATAAACTCAATGAAGGTATCCAAGTGGGGTGGTATAAACTCAATGAAGGTATCCAAGTGGGGTGGTATAAACTCAATGAAGGTATCCAAGTGGGGTGGTATAAACTCAATGAAGGTATCCAAGTAGGGTGGTATAAACTCAATGAAGGCATCCAAGTGGGGTGGTATAAACTCAATGAAGGCATCCAAGTGGGGTGGTATAAACTCAATGAAGGCATCCAAGTGGGGTGGTATAAACTCAATGAAGGCATCGAGGTGGGTTAGTCGTGTAATATCGACGTGGAAATGAGTTAACACTCAACAATTCTGTTTCCCTTGCCCTCTAGGGTGGCTAGTTTAAAATAAAACAAACCCTTTCCTGCTGGGCGACCGCACTCTTGTAGATCTATACTGGCGATTAGCTTCCTGAAGAGATTGTCGTTCTATATATCATTTCTATATATATTCTTAAACTCTATTGAGGTAGAATTAATTTTAGCTGGGTTCTAGTATTTGATACTTGGTTTATTTAAACAAATAGATAATACAGAATATTCTAATTCTAATCGAAATAAACTTAATCACGAAACTACACTGGCGAGGAGGATGGTTCTTACCGTTTTGTAAAAGGTTGAAGAACAGGCTTCGGTTTAAGCAATTCTGCCACCCGGATCACGTGCTCCTTCCAGAGATTCCAGCCTAGAAGGAGCACATGGAAGAAGAATAGAATAGAGTAAAAAAAAATGTTTTCTTTTAAATTAAACCTAAAACCAACGTGATACATAGAGTACACACAACCTCCCAGGTATCAGCTGCAGCATGAACACCTACGCTAAACCTGATTTGGGGGCTTATTCACTAACGATCAAACCAATGTAGGGTTCAATTAATTGGAACAAAACCAACTTTGGCCATTCTAAACGATAAACCTGAACCATTTCTGGTGTTTTTTATAACTTTATCACCACCTATTTAACCTATCTGGGGTTCATAATTCACTGACAACCTACAATACCAGTATAGTGTTCAAGTACTTGTTCGTAGTCGACTTTCTCAAGGCGTTTGGTCGTACCTGTGTTAGCAGAATCGACCGGCAGAGTCAACTTGAGTTTATCAAGTCGACGGCGAAGCTCGTCTCGGTCCACCCTAAGGCTCCGTACTCGGGACACGGCGGTTTCCCTCTCGCCACACAGTTCTTCGGGATATTTGGCCTCAGGAGAACAAAAACAAAACACCAGTTCACGGAGGCGGTGACCTTAAATCGTGCTGTTTACTAAAGGTAGGTTAGGGTAGTTGCCAAATTTAGTGACCTTATATTGAACAGTTTACTAAGGTTCTTAGTTTAGATATTTAGAGACTTTATATTCTTCAACTTAATAAGGTTAGGGTAGTTCTCAAATTTAGCAACCTTAAATTGTGCAATTTAATAGCGGTAACTACATAAAATTAATAGGAAATATTTAAAAATAAGTCAAAACTATCGAGGGCGTCCCGGACACTAAATATTTGCACATACGAGTAGGTTCATAAAACTGTTCTGGTTATGTGAAATGAAAATGTGTAGGAGGTTTCTAGCTCGAGTAACTAAAAGAAGTGACTACTAGAGGGTTAGCGTAAAGGCGAAGGGGGTAGTTTTCCGGAACTTGATTCTCATAACAAAGGGAAGCCCCATTGCAAAGAAGGCCAAATACATATGCAATAGACTGATTGAGGCAGGCACAAGAACGAAGCAAAACTGGTTCCCATTTGTTGAACCACACTATTTCCTTTCAATGTTCATTAAATGTCCACAATTCCCATTTACCTTTAGAAGTTTAAACGTGTTTATTAAATGTCCGCAATGCCCACTTATTTACCTTTAGAGGTTCAAACGTATTCATTAAATGTGCACAAGGCCCATTTATTTACCTTCAGAAGTTCAAACGTGTTATTATACCGTTCCTTCATAGCCTGGATTTTGTGTTTCAACTCCTTCTCCTTTTGCTTCCGACCCTCCTTCTCCTTCTTCTCTAGCACCGCTTTCTGTCGCTCCACGAAGACGCTTCTCTCCAATCTGTCGGTTTCCAAATATTTCACTACACCCTCTCCCTCCTTCGTTACAACTGGTAGATGTTAGTAACCATTATTAAAGTACACAAACGAAGCTTCCAAAAATGCTAAATCAAATTTAGTAGATCAGAAGTTAAGATAAGAGGCTCTTGTATTTGACAACCTGTCCCTCGTTGCTAAGAGTAAGGTGTGTTGTCGCTTGAACGCCTCTATTTTCTGCTGAAGAGCTTCAATTTCCTTTTGACATTCATCCCTCTCCTTCCGAGAAGACTCAAGGTATTCCAACAGAACTAGGGGGAAAGGAATTTGGTCAAATCCAGGTTTAGGAGAAGTTAAACTCTACGAGTGTAGGGCTTGAGAATCAAGACTTGTTCCGGCAGTAACTAGGGCCAGATTAAAAGGAGAATTGTATCCAAGGGTACAAGTGGGGATTGCAACCAATAAAAAATTACCGGTAATTTATCGCTAAATTAAATTTAATTACCGAGTATTTACTGATACTTTTTATCGGTAATTTAATGTAACTTTATGTAATTATGATTATTTAAGTTTACGATCAATAAACAATTTTCTTTCGTATTTACGAAAGAAATTAATTGTGAATTGTGATAGAAAACGTTTTAGTTTAAAAAGACGAATTAGGACCATGTTTAGTTGTGCTATTTGTGCTATGTGTTGTTCTTTGAGAATACAAGTGTTATGTATGGATTGACGTAGTAAATCACTGGTAATATATTTCGTACTCATTGTACTATGTGTTGATAATAATAAATATCTTCTAAAAGGCTGCTGAAGTTCGCTACTTCACAACATTATGTTGTTACATTAATTTACTGGTTGATTCTAAATAGGTTAGTCCTAATAAATATTAATACCGCCACGTATTTTCGATTATTTTTAATGTGTAAGACCTAGATATTTACACCACGTGAACTATTTGCATTTCATGACATGTACATTTTAAGCATTTTTTGAAGAGAATATTACTGTCTTATGCTATACGTTCTGAATAAAGATAAAACACTTTTATTGGTTATAAAAACTCATAATGGCAAAGGATCTCATTATAAAGTTCTATATACATGTGATTTTTACATTTCTAATACAGTTAATTTAACTAGAAATTTATCGAGAATTTACCGGTAATCAAAAATTTTCTCGATAATTTATCGATAAAAATATTGTCGGTAATTTGCGACCCCTAGGTACAAGTCATTAATTATCCGAAAGCAGATCACACAAATCGTTCTACCCACTACATGCATTCACGATCTCAGGAAATAACTTATATGTATAAGAAAATTATGATAACCCTTTAGAAATCCCTTTGGAGGGCCACCGGCAAGACGCTGGTCGCAAATTTCGAGAGAGAAAGAAAAAAAGGAAAAAGCAAATAATTGTTATTTTATGTTTCAATTAAAACATAATTTGGTAGGATTTTTACTACAGATCAGCACTCCTTAACCCTGAAGGTGTTGCCTTTTATACTTAATACCTGGAAGACACCATTAAACCACATTGTTTTTCGATACTGTATCATCGAGATCCTTCACTCGATGGGGGCGAGGAGACGCCTCCAAATTTTCATATGAGTTTTTGCGAGATCGTCGATTCCGCCCATGAATTGGGGGTAAGAGTGGGGCTTCTCTGGCCCAATAAGGCAGGAAGAGGTATTCTCAATGTCACACTAGTTGCCCTGAGCATCAACGGTATCACCTCGGTGGTGCCGGAAGATGTCCTCGCTACGCTCTACGTGGACCATCTTTTCGATCTCTTTTCGCGCGGCCCAGATGCCAACGCTAGAGCATCGAATCTAACAGAAATTGAACTGTATCTCTCGCTATACCGAAGCGCACAAATTTCGGATTTCCTTGCCCAACGCTAAGGTGGTGCACTTCTATCGCCATCCACGGCATCACACCGATGAAGACTTGTTCCTAAACGGGGTTTGTCTGGAAGTTGTATATTCGCACTGTTTTCTTGGTTTTGTTTCCCACCGATAGCTCACCTGATAGGCCCCTATTCCAATCCTTAGTTTCTGTTCTACCTCGACCATGATCATTTTTGGTTCCTTGACGGTCAGCACTTGAGTTGCTGATATGGCTACCGCTCTGCTGTTTTATCGTTCCTTGGTTTACTCAAAGTTTGACTACTGATGCGTTTTATGCATCTGCAGCCAATTGTGAATAAAGGAAGGTGGAGCACACTGGTCTCCGTCTGACGATCGGCGACTTCCGTACATTCCCTATCAAGAGCCTACTTGTCGTTGCTCGAGATATGCTACTTGTTATGCTCCATGCACAGTGCATTGTGCGCGAGTACGCGAGGGCTTGGTGTATGTCTCATTCGTTCTCGGCTCTCATCACATCCGTGGGTTTCTCAACGCAGCCTATGCCACCAAGAGATGCCAGTCAAATCCTAAGCCCTTCGAGTTTAGGGCTAGAACACTTCTTCGAGAGCCTGGTATAGGTATTGGCCGCTGGCGCCTCTGGTTCTGCCTAGGACAACACCATGAAGGGTACCATCTCAGACTATTTATCGCTACGCTTCTGCTCCCAAAGCTTATACAGCGTCTGGAGTATTGCCTTCGACCGTTATGGAGCACATTTTGTATCACGCTGGATCCTTGCCAGTGCACACAGATGGCTCCAAGTGCGAAGAGTGAGTAGGCTTCCACGCGGTATCTCCTTTCTTCAAAGTCAGCTTTACATGCTGCTGCCCCTTTCTTACCGACTGAGCTGGTTGTAATACAGCGCTCGGTACGGGACATAACGCGTTGTGCCTGGTTCAGACCCAGGCCGTGATCTATAGCAACTAAGAAAGAGTCCTGATTGCTCTCGGAGCATTAGAATCTCCGCACTCGCTGGTACGCGGTATTTGGGACACTACAGTTGCAGCGAACCAGATGGATATCGAGATTATCTTGTGCTGGGTTCCTGTATTTTTAGGGACTGCGAGGAATGAGCGTCCCAATGAGGGCGCAAATGAGACCGCGGGGTCTGGGTGATCAAAACAGCGTTTCACTCTACCTTACACTAACTACATTGCAGGAACCAGATCTGCCCTCTAGGCTACCTGGCAAAGATGATGAGAGACGGTTGATAGAGCTTAAAATTGCGTGCCATCGCGCCCCAAATGTTTTGGAATTTTTTAAACAAATGGAATACATATAAAATTCGGAAAATTTTTCGAAATCCAAGCATAACTGGGGTTTTGGATTTTTTTTTATATATTCTAAGATTTTATCAAAGTTATTTCTAAAATAGATTTTCCATCTTAATATTTAGCAGGAACAAATGGCTACAGGCCCCTGAAAACGAGTACAATAAAGCGAAATTATTAGAGCAAATTTATTTTTAAAAAAAGAAAGAGTTGTGAGAAATTTTTTTTCTGCATTTCAATAGAATTCTGATAAAAGTATAGGTTCTTGACTTTACCTATTTGTAGGTTGATAATGGTCACCAGTTTGTGGAGTAAAAGAGGGAATCAATTTGAAGGGCGTAGGTAGGTAACCTATTTAAGGTCTTGCAGTCGAGTTTGCTCTGAATCCCAAAGTTCTCACGAGGAATCAGTTTTATAGGCTGGGTTCCAAAAAGAAACCTGGTTATCACTGGTTTAAAGGAAAGGAATCGAAAGGAAAGCGGCAATAAGTAAGCTTTATTCTTGGTTCAGGTCTACCTCAGTTGGATCAAGCGAAATAGTTCGAATCCTACGCGGCTGTGTGTAAGTTTTCCCACTAACGTTAGATAGCTGGGGCTAGGACAATAGGACTTAAGGGTGAGGAACGGACGCGTGACGCTAATAATAACAAATTAGGATAATGGTCAAATGAGTGATCCTGAAAAATGACTTAATCGATTCTCTTGTCATAATGTTTCAGCCCGTTGATTTATAAGCCCCCCCACTTCAGGGGGAATGACTTCTTTTCTCCTAATCTGGATGTGGGGCAGAGCTAATAAGGTCAGTAGTATGTTTATTTGTTCCTTTGTCGACTGTTGGGCGGAGTCGAAAGAGGTGTGTGCCTTTTAATGTAGTCAGATACATCTGGCCCCAACCGGTCTGACAAGCCCTATCAAGATGATAGGACAGTTTATTTTGTCGTTTCACAGATCCACGACAACTTTAACTGGTCAAAGCATTGAGATCTTTTGTCTCGCAGCTGCGAGACGATATATATATATATATATATATATATATATATATATATATATATCACGGAAGGAAACTGAAAAAAAAGCGGATTGGAGTTAGTACTTTCGTCTATTCGACATTTTCAAACTCAATGGTAAGAAGAATAAGACACCCAGTATTTATACAAAGCACGTTTCCCTGGGATGAGGTGAACATTTTAATGCTATCAGATAAGTCGGATTTTAGAAAAAGTGATAAAATTGGATCTAGCGAAAACAGCCCTGGGCTAATGTTGAGATTACTCTCCTTTGTGTTGGAGATTAAAAATGATTCCAGGATATTCATCTCTATGAAATCATTACTATGGATTATAATATCAGTTTTTGACCAGTCGATTCCGTGTCCCATCTTGGAATTGTGGACAGCTAAGGCATTATTCAGATAACCCTTAATTACTGCATTTTTGTGTTGTTGGGTCCTTATGGAAAAAAAAATTATATGCAAAGGAACTATATCCCCTTGGCATATAAAAAAATCCCTTGACCTTTGCAATAAATTAAACAATATGAGAGTAACATCAGATCTGAGACTAGTCAGTTTTGATGTCGCCTCATTATTCACCAAAGTGCCCATTGATGACTTATTAGACTTCCTAGCCTCTATTCTAAATGCTTATGACCTTCTTTTACCAATCAATACGATCATTGAGCTTATTTGTTTATGTATTAAAAAATGTAAATTTAGTTTCAACGGCAAATTGTATGAACAAGTGTTTGGTATGGCTATGGATAATCCCTTATCTCCCTTATTGTCAAATTTATATATGGAATTTTTCAAAACTAGGTTCATTCCCCCTCTTTTGTCTACTCGAATTGTTTGCTTCCGGTATGTTGACGACATCCTAGTAATTTTAAACAACAGTTTTGACATCGATAGTTTTCTTTTAATTATCAACTCATTGGTTCCGTCAATTAAATTCACCGTAGAAAAGGAAGTAAATAAGAGCCTTCCATTTTTGGATGTCCTAATAATTAGAGAACCACATAGATTTAAAATTAATGTTTATAGGAAACCAACAAATAATTTATCTTATGTCCATTTTTATTCAAGTCATGCCAAAAATAAAAAATCTGCTGTTTTTTCCTCCATGTATCTTAGGGCTCTTCGAATATGTAGTCCCGACTATATAGATAAAGAATACACAAAAATTGAAGATATTGCTACCAATTTATGCTACCCAAAGTACTTTCTAGAAAAATGTATGAATATAGCCAAAAAACATTTTATAATTGTAAATTAGAGACAATAGAACCTCGTAAAAACCTATTAATTTTACCCTATCATGATAATTTTATGTCTGTAGTACCCATTCTAAAACAACTTAATATTAAGGTAGCCTTTAAATACAATCATACATTAAAAAATCTCCTAATAAAGCATAGACCCAATAATAATAATAATGTAATTTACGCAATTCCATGTTTAGATTGTAATTTATTCTATGTAGGCCAAACTTCCAAAAATGTTTTCATAAGGACCCAACAACACAAAAATGCAGTAATTAAGGGTTATCTGAATAATGCCTTAGCTGTCCACAATTCCAGGATGGGACACGGAATTAACTGGTCAAAAAATGATACTATAATCCATAGAAATGATTTCATAAAGATGAATATCCTGGAATCATTTTTAATCTCCAACACAAAGGAGAGTAATCTCAACATTAGCCCAGGGCTGTTTTCGCTAGATCCAATTTTATCACTTTTTCTAAAATCTGACTTATCTGATAGCATTAAAATGTTCACCTCATCCCAGGTAAACGTGCTTTGTATAAATACTGGGTGTCTTATTCTTCTTACCATTGAGTTTGAAAATGTCGAATAGACGAAAGTACGAACTCCAATCCGCCTTTTTGTCAGTTTCCTTCCGTGGTATGTATTCATATTTATAGTTATCACGCGCTAACTTTCGGGATATTTCCCATATATATATATATATATATATATATATATATATATATATATATATATATATATATATATATATATATATATATATTTATATATATATCAATGTGAGTAAATGCCCTATCTTGAAATGTTAAAGAAAATGAATTAGTTATCCATAAACCGCGGCAGGAACAGTCTCCAAATATGATTAAATCTTCTTTTGCGCAATTTTCCTCTCCACAAAGTTACATTGAAATGCCATTAACATTTTTAGATATCGTGTACACAAACAAACAACATAATCTCATAACTTTCGCCAAACTCTTTTAGCAGAGGAAACCATGAGAATTTCACATAAATTGTATTTTCTAAAATAAATATGGGGATTGAAAATAGAATACGCTAGTTTATCCTTTAAACGATATTTTCTTTCAAACATTCGTTTTCTTTAAGTATTTACTTGTCTTCAGGCCTCACTATTTAGAAGCCATTTGTTGTCTGTATTCTTAGATTCTTGTTTGTCCCCCTGAAGGATCAGGATTTTCTTTCGAAATTAACTAAAGGAAGTTCTAAAGTACTTGGAACTCGTATTTTCTTTTTCCCGTGGAGCATCATTTTTATCCCTCTCACGGTATTTTATAACCTGCCTCTAGTTATATTGGTTAGTAAATATTAACAAGAAATATATAAGCCTATTTATCAAGTTTGACCACCCGCGGGAGAGACTGCGTTTGGTAACATAACATTAATTAATGGATGACAAAAGTCACAAAGGCCTATCAGAGGTCTTTCGAGTCAATCAAAGAGCTCTGTAAGAATTGTCCACCATCCCCAAATACTGCATCCATAGGATTACATCCAGAATAGTACTTCCGAAGCATCAGCAATCAAGGCTTGCCAAAACCTAATGCAGCTATTAGGTTGAGGAATAAGTTTTTGCGGTTTTTTTAATGTTGAGTTGATTTAAGTTTTGTTGACGTGATTTGTGTACATATTAAGAAACAATAATAAATAATGAGAGCAAAATTTGCAAAGGTTAGGCTACGTCTCTTAACAGCGTAGATAGACTATTAGGCTTTTGCTTAGGCTACGTCTCGAAGTTGAGTAATAAGTCATTGCGGTTTATTTAAAAGTTGTGTTAATTTAATTTTTGTTCTGTACCCTCAAAATGGAATGTCAAGTTGAAAGAAATGTGCATTTTCGACACTTGTTGTTATTCATTTTCAATCGAGACTGGAACAATGCAAATGCAGCCAAAGCTCGTCGCGATATTTTTGCTGTGTCCGGAGAAAATGCTTTATCAGAAAGGACAGCTCAATGGTGGTTTTCACGTTTCAAAAACGGTCATTTCAATCTTAATGACGAAGAACGTTCTGTTCGCCCCATTAAGTTGGATGAAGATCGATTCAACGACCTTCTTCATGAAAATCCTCGTCAATTGACTAGAGAATTGGCTGTACAATTGGCGTGTGATCAGAAAAGTGTACTGAATCACCTTCATTCGATAGGGAAAGTTCAAAAACTCGGTGCATGGGTTCCGCACGCTTTGAGCGAAAGCAACAAACTTCAACGCTCTACGATTGCCACAGGTTTGCTTGCTCGTCACAAGGCTACTCGTGAATATAAGGACATATTTCTTCACCGCATCATCACTGGCGACGAAAAGTGGTTTGTTTAGGTCAACATGAACCATCAAAAACAATGGCTTAGCCCCAATAAAAAACACTTCCGCGATTAAAACAAGGACTTCATCCACGAAAAAAGATGCCGTGAGCTTTATGAGCACCTTGTGAACAATGAAATTGTCAATGCAGAACTCTACGTTCAACAAAAGTATCGACTCGCCGAAGCTATTGGTGAAAAGCGACCTCATAGACGTAATGGAGTCCTTCTGCAACACGACAATGCTCGTCCTCACATTGCCAATATGACAAAAGACGCCATCCAAACGCCTAATTGGGAAATCCAGTTGCATCCTGCATATTCGCCAGACTTGGCTCCATCGGATTTCCATCTGTTCCGATCGCTCTCCAACAATTTGCGCGGCGTTTCGTTCAATACTGATGTGGAATTAAGAACCTGGTTAGACGAATTCTTCGAGTCAAAATCCAGAGATTTTTATTGCAGATGCATCGAAAAACTAGTTGAACGTTGGGAAGAAGTCGTAAATAACAACGGAGAATACATTATTGATTAAATTACATATTGTTCTCAATTAAAAATGAAGTTTTTCTAAAATTGTTAATGGTAATGAATAAATTTGATAAAACCGCAAGAACTTATTCCTCAACCCATTACATTATTTACATCAATATAAAAATATGTATCTTTTGCCCAACATAAAACTCAAAACAGCCCATAATCTTCTTTGTCCATCCATTTCTCTCACCTGCTCTCAGTGGCGGGGCCAGGATAAAGGGGGGTGGGGGGTAACCTAAATTCCTCCCTCTGAGGAATCTAAGAAAAGGACGTTGATGATTAATAATGGTTATCTTACACAGCATCATAATAAATACCAGTATCTCATAAAGGACTAAGCACTAACTCTCTCAGATCCGATTTTTTTTCCGCACATTAGAAAATTATGGATTATGGTGTATTTTAGTTTGGGGACATCAGCTAAGGTATAATACTGAATTTAATAGTTATTTTTGAGATTTACCTGCATATTATACATGTATCTTATATGATACATTCGATAGCAACGGTTTTGAAAAAAAAACTTTATATATTCTATATTATTACATCTCTTTCTGAATAACAAAATACAACTCTGGCTTAAAAAAAATTATAAACATAAACGGGTGGGAAATTAAGGAGGGGGAGCTATTTCAGTCCCCTCAGCCCCCCCCCTTCCTGGATCAGCGCCTGCTTCCCTTTGAACACATTTAAACACGTACTACTCATAACCCCCTGAAGTAATTTACCCCATAAGTCTACCACTAAATTGGTGAAAGAATATTTTTGATCATCTGACCTAGACAGTTGTTTTTTAATGGTCGAAGAGCAACACATTTTACTAACCTGTACAGTATTCCTCCTCTTTATTCACACAACTGTTTCGACGAATTAAATGCGAGGCAAGAAGCTCAAAAGAGCTAATATTAAACGTTGGAGCTTCCATTACTCTAGCAAGATACTAGAGATGACTCAAAAATATCTCGGTGTCGTCCCCAAAAAACCTAAAATACGGGAATTACTTTTAATCATATTTATAAGTTATTTAAACATTTCAGTTTCACTTAATTATTTGTTATTAATAATGAGCAAATGATTGATTACGAGTCGATGTTAAGGTAGTCCTAGAAAGCTACAGATGAAATTGTAGACAGGAATAAAAAAGATGGAAAAGGATTAGGGATTTTCTACACTGAATAATAATGCTCTTGTATCCTTTTCTTTTCTCAACCCTAAAAAAAACCCAGGGTTACTTATATTTACCTGTCTTTTTAGGGGATGAGAATTGTATATTTATGTCAGTTAATCCACCTTTAACAGAATTCAATTCTAATCATGATTGATACCACGTTTGATTTGAGAGATACTGAATTGCAATTTTGCTTGTGTTGGCCGTGGGAGTTCGGGATTTTTAAAATAAATGATTAAAAATTAACTATTTACAATGAATTTATTTACTGATATTTGAAGATTAAGTTAATTATTAATTACTACTTGTTGGATTTAAATTACTTCATATAAGAGTTTTTTTCGTCATTTCATGATTAATACGGCTATTCATATCACTTAGCCTAACCTATTTTCGGATTAATGTTTGGGGAAGATTTATTTTTTAAATGACTTAGCAGGTTTGACAGTTCAAGTAAATAATTTAGCCTCAATATTAAGGTGCATTGCAATGATCATGCATATTATATAGATTAATAGGTACTTAACTGGCTAGGATGTGTTGAAATGTAAAAGGACGATCCTCTGACCAAATGATCTGCTTACTATAACCTTACAAACTGAGTCACTAGGCTTCTAGGCCTCATCATATTAGCTTTGGCAATAATAGGCATGGTATCGTGTTGCTTTTAGGGTATGTTATGATTTGAAGAATAATTTAATATATAATTCTGAGATGCATTAATCTCCATTTACTGGCATGTAATTTTTTAAATCAAATGATAGATATAATTAGGCTTATAGACCGACGTTAGGCATTGTTGTAGTGATAGGCTATTTAGATTAAAATTGTTTTTCCTATTTCATCACAATTCTATATAAAAAAAAATAGTCCAAAACAAATGTCAGAAATAGAATGCAAATATATGCAAATTATATAATAATGTATAATAATGTACAGTGCATTCTATTTACAGGATATATTGCAAACATATAATTATTGCCTCCGCATTGCAGATTATATCATCATTTACCCTTTTGAATAATACTACCGTATCAAATGTACCTTCTATTTTGGGTAAAGTTTGTCCAGCTGCCGACGTCATCAACTCATCCAAAAGAAGACTCCTACAACTTTGGCTTGACATAGTATGCCGCTATACGTATGTATAAGCTACAAATTCTAGAACTCTGACGTTCATGGTGAAATAATTAGACTAAGTCAACTTATTAAGTTATATTTTGTGAGACATTCTGATCTCCAGACACTCAAATAATCTGGTAAACATAAGTTAACCGGAGAGATGTCTGTTAGGGATAAAGAAAATTGAATTCAGAATCTATATAGCATTTATTTGAACAAACAAACAACAAAAAATAACATATTAATAGAATAGCACTATTAAAAGACAAAATAAGACTAAAAAAATGTGAGTTGAATTGATATTGAGCAGTAATTGTACCGCGGAAAGAATGAAAAGTATCTTGCTTATTTCTTTCTCTCTATATAAATTCCTGAAGTAGGGAGAGATATTAGGAGAAACTACAGGTACTACAAGGTTCTTTATTACTGACGTTTCGTTCCTCTGGAGCATCCTCACAGCAGCCAAACGTCAGTAATAAAGGACCTTGTACCACTTGTGGTTCCTCCTATTCTCCCTCTCTATTTGTTGTCAAAGACACCCATTGAATTCCCGAAGATATTGATTTAAAATGCCCCTTTTTATGTCCATAGTTTCAGGATGCGTTTCCAACAAAATTGCTAAGCATCAAATTTAAATAAACCAAATTATTAGGTTCCTATGAACACTAGAAAGGCAAACTATTATAAGCCTTCAAAAACAAAGCTAATAAAGATAAGCTAACCCGAGTTACCTTGCGGTCGCAGATGTTTATAATGTCCCTAATTCTATTTTGATATCCCAAATATTTTGCATATTTTATAAATAGATTAAGTTGAGAGGGTTTTTACTAGTGTAAAATGATGCGATCTGCGAGAGGTATTAACTCTTATATTATTATTAGTTTTTTATTAGTGATTATTAAGATCATAATTGAAAAATTATTTAAGTTTGGTTTATGGTGTGGATGTCTGTTTTCGTAGTGTATTCGGTAGGGGAGAATTCGGGAGTAGTGAGCGGGGCTCCAGTTCTGTTGCTGATGCCTAAATGTGGGCAAATTCGAGTATGTAGTGTGCGCTGTGTCGATCCCAAATACACATCGGAATTACATCTCGAGCAGGTGAATTCATATATGATGGAGGATCGAAGCAGCGTTTGTATTTTGTCTTTGATGTTGAAAAGATGTTGTACTTTGCGTATGTTTTGAAAAATTGGTGTATTGCTCAACTCAATTTCTCCTTTGTCCTTTGAATTCCCAGTTAGTTCTCTTTCTCCATTTCGCTCGACCATGCCAAGCGTGCTTTAAAAAAAACTTGTCTATTCGCAAGAGCTGAGTGGTCTAAAGGGCGGTTTAATTGAGATCAAAGCGGTTGCTCGCTAACTCAATGTGCACGGTTCGAATACCACCCAAGCTCGGATTTTTTCGAAGTAAGAAATAAATATTTCCGAAGAAAAATTATTCAAATTATTCCGTTTTTTCTGTCCTGCGGTGAAGTTGGATTTATTTCATCATTCTCTCGCGCTCATGATATATATATATATATATATATATATATATATATATATATATATATATATATATATATGTTGAAGACCATGGTATATTTCGCCTTGAGCAATTTCCTTTGGCAACTTTCTATTTTTCTTATTGTCTCTTTTAGTCCATCTTGTAGATAACTTGTCCTATGTTCAGATCTCTTTTTAATAAATGCGTTTGGTAAAAAAACAAACTTAAATTGCTGAGCTTTCGATCTATTTGATCATCTTCGGAGCGTCTTTAGGTATTCTTTTCTCCTTTACCGACGAATTATGGTGGAGTCTGAATCAGGTTGAATCTGAATCTGAGGGAATTGATGAGGTAGGTGTGTGTTAGAGATAGTGGCGTACAAGAATAATGAGGCGGGGAAGGGGGGAATAATAATGGTGAAGAGGAAAGAAGTATAAGAGTTGCATTGATTGCAAAGTGGCCTGGAGATCAGGCTAATCTCTTTCTTTGTTTTTGATGTTTTTGTTTCGTTAATGTTGTTTCTGGTATATATATATATATATATATATATATATATATATGAATGCAATGTCCCGCAGGAAAAAAATGAAATGGTGTTTCCAAGTACTTTCGAACTTTATTAAGTTCCTTATCAAGGATAACTACAAGAATTAATCTTATATTAGAGGGATATATACGAAAGAAAACTAAAAGACCGCCTCAAAAAAAGAAATCACCAATGAGGAAGGAGGAAGGGAAAAGGTAAAGATTCACATTAAGAATTACAAGAAGCAGATAGTAAGGTCAAACTGAGAAGACGAAAGGGTAACAGATTAAAAGAAATGGAGATAGCGTAACGAGGGAGATTATAAGACACGAGGAGAGAAAGAGTTGGGAAAATACAATGTACATAACAGAGCAGTGATAATTAAAAAAAATAAAATAAAAATAAAATTGGGACCACATAACTAAAGATTGTATATAAAAACTAAGAACGAAAGACAACTAATTTCTTTAAGTATTAATCTTTTAATTATACCATCTATTTTATATAAGCCAGGGGAAAGGTTAAAATTATCACATTGGCTTATAAAAGCACATTCAATGATATTCCTTTTTATAGGGTCATTGGAATGATAAACAAATTTGGCCGAGTTCCAGTTAATTAGATGGTCCTTATCTGACATATGGACAAAGAAAGCACTGTTATCTTCCCCTCTACGGACATTATTATATTTATGTTGATTTATGCGAACAGAAAGTTGTTTACCTGTTGTCCATAATATTTACTTAGGCAACCAGAACACTGAACTGAATAAACTTCCCCCACAAACTATTACAATTTTTACGTACTAATAAATTCTTAATGGTCGTCTCATATTTAAAAGCAACAGAAATGTTAAAGTTATTCAAAAGAGAGGGAAGATCACTAAAACAAAGAGAAAAGGTAGAACTAAATTGCTATTACCATTAAAAGGGAGAGTAGGGACAGTTTGATAAAATATCTTTTTGGCAGAAGAAAGACAGTTTTGAAGAAACGGGTAAGGGTAACAAAGTTTATGGCCAATTTCAAAGATATTGGAAAATTCCAAATCCTTATATTCCGATTAGTTATTTTATAGTGACATTTTTAGATTAACATTAAACTTCAAATTAAATTTCACTCTTCTAACTATAAATATGACGGGGTTCATTAACAATTGTCTCTACTTCAGTTAATTTGAGTACCGTAACAAACTCATACTAAAGCAATACAAATATAAATGGTTATTCTAACTCTAATGAAATAAAGGATTAGGGGTTGCCGGATGTCATTAGATGGCTTTTATCGCGCTTCGTTATGTTCGAGCGGCCGATTTAGATTTTCCACGAGATGGGAGGGGGAGGGGGGGGGGAATCCGATGTCTAATTCTTTGGTTCTACGTAAAAACGCGGAGGGAGGAGTTGCACTCTTTGGCTCAAGGAATGCTTTTCTGGATGCTCTTGAAGCCTCTTTGTATCCTAGTCTTCTTTTCTCTTCGGTATTAAGATCGCAATTTGAGAGTCACTTGAGGGTGACTGGTTCTTCTTTTATCTTACCTGAGAAATTCCTGTTTGGCACTCGGAATATTGGTCCAGCCAAGCTTCTTACTAAGCCTGTACAGGATACTTCGGTCTGGCACCGATACAAAACGTGACGTTTTTCTAAGTTGATTCAAAACTGGGTGGAGGACGATCTTCTCGAACTGGTCCTCTATCGTCTCTCACCAAATAATCCATTCTTTTTCCTTCAGGGGCTTATTTATAGCCTGGCGACCACCCCATCTAAGGGGTCAGGGGTGAGGACACAGAGTGTAGGGCAAGGGGTAAGGCCTCAAAAGGGAGAGCGAGGGGTAAAGAGGGTGGCACCGCGGTGCCAAGTCGGCTTGTTAATTAGAGGCACCACCAACCGTCACCATCCTTGGTGTTCCTTTTGACTGGCACCGCTTTTTGTTGCGATTTAACGACGGCTTCCGGATCTCGTAGGTAATTGGATCCTTTGAGCGCCGCGTAATGGCCTTTGGTGGTCACCTTGTCACAGCGGCTCTCTCCCGACTACCTATGCGTCGGAAAGATCAAAAAGGGTAGGCCGTTTGACTGTTATTCCGCCGGCTAACGTTCCCACGACTCTCCTCATGTGGTTCGATTCTCTTGCTTTCTCCGCTAGGGGGGAAACTTTAACGTATATGTCCGCCTGGCCCTCCGGGAGGCTTTATGTTATAATTCCTCTATATTGATAATATAGATGCACTTGTTTTGTATTTTTTGCATCTCCTTCTTAGAGCTTTCCGAAACTTCAAAAAGAGATGCCGAGAGATAGGTGAGGGTGGATCTGACCAGCGCCAGATATAATTTCCTTTTGTTTCTTTGGTTGAGGGTTTTGGAATGTATAGAGGGTTCTGACTGCCGGAAAAGCTTTTTGGATCCGTTCTTTGACGTGCATCCTGTACCCTGTTGAAGTGATCTTCATCCCGAGTACATTGCACTCGTTCGTGTATGGATAGCGCGTATCCTCCACTCTCACATCTGAAAGTTTTATTCTTCCTAATGGGACAATCTTGAATTTGTCGCTATTAGTTCAGATCTTCCATTTTGACTCATATTCATTAGGTTGTCTTATTTCTTCGGCAATCATTCGAGCTTGCATTGGCGCATTCTTATATCCCCAAACGATGAGTTGGCTTATATCATCAGCGAACTGTATGTTTATGCTATTGGGGTTGCTTGGTTCTGGGATGTCGGCTGTATAGATTGCGTACAGGGTAGGCCTGAGACACCCGCCTTGAGGCAATCCTGCCTGTACTTGGAAGACGGGGCCATCCGTGCGCCCTATCCTGATGTAAGCCGACCTCTCCATGCCATAGTCACAGAAAATCTTTTCAAGCTTGGAGCTTAAACTCAGCTGGAGGATCTTGTATTGCATCCCCCTTAGCCACACTTTATCGAACGCCTTTGATATTTTCCTACATAGGATGTCAATATAGCTCCAATTTTTCTTCGTTTGAACAATCTTCTCCGTGATGACATTAATTGCCATCTCAGTGCTTCCGTTTTTTCTGAAGCCGTATTGCCGGTCGTTGTATAGCGAATTTTCCTCCAAGTGAACGACGAGTCTTGTATTTAGGACTTTCTCGAAGAATTTACCCCCAACTTCCAGAAGGTATATTGGGCGATAACTCTCCTTCCTCGTCCGGGGTTTTCCAGGTCTGGCAATGAAGATCATTTTTGCCGTTTTGTATGCGTCGGGAAAGTAGCCTACATTTAGACAGGCATTGAAGATTTTAAGTAGACCCTTTTTTTACGTATCTCGGCGCTTTGACGAAGTTTAGCTTCGTCAAACCTGACCGGCTTGGTGCTTTTTGTTTAAAGGAGTAGAGCGCGCTTTCCAGTGAAGAAAATACCGGCCCTCAATATTCAGGCTACGAACTGGAATCGAACAATAAAGTTCTTTTAAAAATTCCACTCACCGGATTCGCTCGTTTCCCTTGACATTACGTTCAAGCGAGGAGGAATAAATATCTCCTAAAACCATTTTATTTCCATTCGATCTGATCCAGACTCCACCATACTTCATCGGTAATGGAGGAAAGAATACCTAAGGAAGCTCCGAAGATGATCGAATAGATGAAAAGCTCAGCGAAATAAGTTGTTTTTTTATCAAATGCATTTATTAAAAAGATATATGAACAGAGGACTAGTTATCTACCATCTACAAGATGACTAAAAAAGGCAGTAAGAAAAATAGAAAGTTGCCAAAAGAAATATACCATGGTCTTCATCAAAATTTCCATCCAAGAAAGACTGCTACCCATCTACACTAATGTATATATATATATATATTTGTGTGTGTGCGCTAGTGTGTGTGTGCGTGAATTTAAGCAGCATATGCATCATAGTAGGGTTTTAGTGAAAACTCCGTCTAATTTTGTATTAATAATTTTCTTTTAAATCTTCCGTATACACCTCTTTTCTTGGTTTACTCGTGAATAAGCTCCCCGAAATTCATTGAAAACTTAAGGTTTCGATCTTAGGGAAAGTATTAATAAATTAATGTGCTCTTTACCTAATGTTTTATTACATTGACGCGTTTCGATACGCTACGTATCATCTTCAGAGACCAAGTGGACAAATATTACAAGAAATGGGTTTATATATTACAGGTGGGGGGGGGGGAGGGCCGTGTGGATGACTGAGAAACTTAAACTGCGGCTGATCCGGTCCCTCGAGATAGAGCCGGTCAGTCAGACATTCTGCAGCCGAGGATGACGCCTTCACTCTAGTTGGCCAGGGAGTTCCATGAGACAGCCAAAGCCGAGGTCGCAGGTAAGAATGAGTAATAGGTTTTCAGTTTTAGGTTCTAACTAGGATCGGAAGGATTTCGAGTTACTCTATTACTAGGGGCCAACTAGAAGAATTCTGCGGAAGGAAACCAGCGCTATCCGAGAAGCAGTCAAATATTGGTTCGATTCAGTGGACGACTTCACGAACGGATCCTCCGTGACGTCGTTTATGCCATGCATTTGGGTATTAATAATGTCTTATCTACAAGGTTTAAGGAATCATTGGCTAGTTACCCTTAACTGATGAGAAAGCTGAAGGAAAAGAGCAGGAAAGTAACGTTTCCACGAATTGTTTCGAGAATCGGTGGGGCGAATGTTTTTTTAGGGAAGAGTTTCATACATTAACCACTCTATTAGTGTTCTTTGACGGAAGAGTGTACTTCATTAATCTATGGGTCGAGTTTTACGAGCGCTGTGACCTTTTTCTCAGAGACAAGCTGTAGCTGGACAGGGTGCGCTAGGCGAGACTGGGAAGCCTTTTAAATTTTTTTTTTAGGGATTTTCCGACAGGACTGCATCAGAGACTGGGAAACACATAGGAAAGTCCTGCTCGCTACAACGTAATAATCATACAAATAACCAAAGTTCTATAAATTGAACATAGATTTGTCGTGTTTTTACTCAAATGGGCGCAGTTTACGAAACAAGATAGATACGACAGAAGAATTTGATATTATCGCACTTAAAGAGACGTGGAGAGGAAGTGCTAAAATTGATTTTATTTGAGAATTTAATCTACCTGGATATAAAAATTACTAGGGAAGAAGTAGATGGGTTATTTTGTTGCGATAATGAAATACATCAATAGATATTACGTTTGGAATTTTAGCTAACGAGTTTTTAATAAAGACTAACAAAATACATTTTTACGTGGTATATAGGCCACCAAGGCAAATAGAAGAGTACGATATGATATTATTCGTTTTGACAAGTTTTCGGTCTTAATTAATTAAGCAAAAATTAACGGTTATATGTGAAGGTTAATTTTTTCGAATGTTGATTTTCTAAATGAAACGGTGGACAATGCAGGAAATCGACTTCTAGAATTTATAAATAATTCCTGCATCATAATGCAGACGAACCGACAAGCGAACAGAATATCTTTGATTTAATTTTCACAGACTATAATTTGCTTGATAATATACACGTTGGCGAAACAATTGGGAACATCGATCAATATATAATTCGATTCAATTTAAGTATTCCTTAAAAATGTTCAAGAGAGCTTTAACCTTATCCTGAACTTTAACTCTTGCAATTTTTTATCTTATTAGCTCACGCCTAAAACTATTAAATTGGCGAAAAAGTTAAAAAGTTGAAAACGGCTAACTAATAACAAAGTATAATAAATTCCAGCTATCGTTTTTTGCTAAATAATGAGATAGTGCAGTATAAACCTATGACTCCTAATAGATCAAATCGGGTGCCGTGGATAAATAGTAAAAAATAAAACGTGCAGAAGGGAACGTAACAAACTGTAAGCTAATATTTAATAAGCTAATTAGGTTATGGTGTCTCTATGAGAATGAATACTGGTTTTAAGTTGTGAATGTGTGCCCGAATCTGTCCCTCATTTTGATATAATCAGTAAGCATGTTTATTTCGCTGAATTATTTTATACGGGCTGGTATAATGGGTCTGGGAGGGGGACTTGCACGGATTTCGATTTCGATGTCTCTCAAAATATTTTTTAGTAATAATTTCCTGTTTCATCTTATTTTTTATTAATAATTCCCTGTTTTCTCTTATTGAAGGTGTCCCGGTAAACTAATTTTCTGGATACTATTGCCCGTACTGAATTCATCCTGGATAGTAAATCCAGAATGAAATGACTTTTGAAGGTTTCATTACCTCGGACAGTAAATAGGCCGCCTGGGAGATGTAGGCTGCATCTGTACGTCATGTCTGCTAGGGAGTAATGGCTATCTGACTTGAGAGTGTTAGATTAGGCAATGAGATAGTGAAGGTTTCCTAACCACCTAGATAGGCAGCTCTTTGCTAGAAGATAAAACTTCACAGTCCGATGTATGCATCAAAGAAGACTATTTGGCTCTGGGTTTCCTGGGGTAATATAGATGTGTCATGTTGACGTCAGATGCAATAGCTGGTTGAATAATTACACAGGGGAAAAATATTAATCACATTTTCTGGTGACTTAGATTTATCTGCCAATTTTAATTCATATTTTCATGCTGATTTCAAATATATAATCTATTTTTACCTACATGCTATATTTATTCTGAAATTTCTATTTTCTTGTTTCCCCGAAAACTGCCCTCCGGACGGACAGAGATGGTACTTGTAGAAAGCAAATATTTCACAGAACATAGTAGTAAGATAGTAATAAGTGTTATTGTGCAAACTATTGAAATTATTGTTTCTTTTTTCAGGTCTCATGTTAGAGTGATGGCTTTGACAAGAGGAAATTGCGTTAATGATCCAGATACCTTCTGCTACATATGTGGCTGTTACATGCTAGCTCGTCAAAGGCGCAATATATCAAACTTTGTGATCCGCACTTATAAGGCATATTTTGATGTTCCTCTTGGCGATCAAGATAAGAAGTGGGCCCCACATGCTGTTTGCCATAGTTGTGTGGAACATCGTAAGCGGACGAAAGGAAAGAGAAATGGTCTTTCTTTTGGAATCTCCATGGTGTGGCGAGAGCCAAATGATCATGTATCAGACTGTTATTTCTGTCTGGTGAATACTAAGTGGATTGACAAGAAAAATCGACTCAAGATCGACTACCCCAACATTCCCTCGGCGATCCGGCCAGTACCTCATTCTGAGTCTTTACCAGTTCTGATTATCAGTGAATATGCTTCCTCCGAGGATGAAAATGATGTATCTGATATGGCCGTCCACGGAATGGATTCAGAGTCTGCAGATTCATCATCAGATGCTAAACAGTCATTAGCTCCTCACTGTTTCAATCAAGAGGATTTGAATTACTTGATACATGATTTGGCGCTCTCCAAGAAAGCTGCAGAACTTTTAGCTTCCAGGTTGAGTGAAAGACATATGCTTGACAGGTCGGTACGGGTATCATATCACCAAACAAGGGAGAGTACATTTGTTAAGTATTTCTCGGAGGACAAACAATTAGTATACTGCCACGATGTTCCTGGTCTGTTTACCGAGTTGGGACTTGGCACCTATCCTCCCTGCTGAGTGGAGACTGTTTTTAAATAGCTTCAAGTGTAGACTCAAGTGTGTCCTTTTGCATAATCGCAATGACTTTGGTGCAGTTCCTCTTGGTCACTATCCATCTGCGAGAAACTCACGATGACATAAGAATGGTCATGGATTTACTTAAGTACCATAAACACAATTGGATCATATGTGTAAACGTTAAGATGGTAAACTTCCTTCTTGGCCAGCAGAAGGGATATACAAAGTTTCCATGCTATATCTGTATGTGGGAAAGTCGAACCTGTGACAAACACTGGTCCCCAAAAGATTGGCCAGTTGGGGTAACTTTGGAAGCAGGAATGCCAAACATTGTTAATGAGCCAATCGTAAATCGTTTTCCCTCCACTTCATCTCAAACTGGGGTTGATGAAGCAGTATGTCAAGGCGTTGAGCAATGACAATGATTGTTTTCCTTACATAGTATCGGCGTTTCCTGCTTTCTCATACGAAAAAATAAAAGCAGGAGTATTTGATGGTCCCCAAATCCGAAGACTTCTGGGTGATTCTAGATTCGTGAACGACATGAATGAAAAAGAGAAGGCAGCCTGGCTCTCATTTTCTGCCGTTGTTCGTAACTTCTTGGGAAACACTAAAGCGCATAACTACGAGGATCTGGTTACTAATATGCTTTTAGCATATCGTGATCTGGGATGCAACATGAGTGTGAAGCTGCATTTCCTAAATAGTCAACTCGACCGATTCCCAGAGAATCTGTTAGCCGTGAGCGACGAACAAGGGGAACGCTTCCATCAGGATTTGATGACGATGGAAGAGCGCTACCAAGGTCACTGGGATAGACCCATGATGGCAGACTACTGCTGGACGATTAGAAGTGATCAGCCAGAGAAGACTTACGAGAGAAAGAGTTACAAACTCAACTTTTTGCCCGATTGAAATCAAGAAGGGGTCCTCCAGCCTGATGAACGGTCATTAATAAATTAGCATCTATTTGATTACAGTATTTGTAATCCTAATGTGTAATTCAAGTTTCTTCTCATATGCAATAAAATGTTTGTGCCAAAAAACCTGCTTTACTATAAATAACGCAAAAGGATGATTCCAAATTACTTCAGGGCATGATGATAGGCGTGATAAAATGAAAATTATTGTATAATATTAATTATTGATATTACGAAAAATCTGTAGCATTTAGAGAGAATCTGATTTCAGATTTGAATTCAGTATGATCGAATTAGGTAGGAAAATGCATTTTTGTCAATTCACCAAATACAGGGTGTTCCCCAGTGTTATTAATCATGACTGAATTTGTAAGAAGTTGTCCGTTACACAGAATCGGGACACTTAGTCATTAAAAAGGACCATCCATTGAACCTGATACCATGTCCCTGATGGGAAAGCAGCTATCCATTTAGTGAATCTAAAATAACCGTAAGGGGCTGTTTAATACCTTCGCTAGTACTGGAAAAAGGACCAAGAAAGCTAATATGGAATGGGAAATCGACTATCGGGATTTGTGAATCGATTGTATGGCTGGATTTGCGTAGCGGTGCTTTTTATTAGGAGCTCTGCAATTTTTGACCCAATCTCGTACTCGTCATCATCATCATCATCATCATCATCATCATCATCATCCCCACTAACTATAATTGTATAACGGGATTTTTGAAGATGGGTGAAAAATTAATAAATGTTTTTTTTCCTTAATGGACAATTGACTTATGTTTTTTGCGTTTTTTTGAAAAAATAATTACAAATCGTGAAGTTCAGAAATGTATTAAAATTAAAAGATGAATGTTTTTCATTTTTTAGTATATAAAAGCAATTTCAGGTGAAAAAAGCTCTATTTTAGAGCAAAACCACGTAGGTATATTTAAAATTTTTAGCAAAGTTATTTCTAATAATTATTTTATAATATCAAAAAACAAAATGGTGAAGTTCAGAAATAAATATAAAAATCGAAATTTTGTGAATTTTTTAAAACGCAAAGAATTACAAATGGTGAAGTTCAGAAAATTTATTTTTATATATCTTCTTCTATAATTATATTTTAGCAACGTGATATTTTGAAAGGAGGGAAATTTAGTTTCGAGTTCCTTTTTAAAATTATTATAATTGGCGAAGTTCAAAAAATTTATACAAATTTAATCATCGCTGCCTTTTTTAGATTTTGAATTTTGATCTTAGTAGCAAAGCCATGGTTGGTCTACTCATACTTTTCCAGACGAGACGATCTGAAATCAACTGCAATGTCAATAGAGTGCCTAGATGGCCCAGATTGTACAACTGATCAAATGCAAGCCTACGAAACTGAGGAGGGAGATAGAGTGTGACTAAAACCTGTGATAAATACAAATGATGGAGACGTGAAAAGAAGGTAGAGTGATTTTATGAAGTTTAATGGAAGATGAAGAATCAGATAGTTAAGTTCTGCACCCTCAAAAGCATAACTTAAATTATCCAGGATTTGCCATTCGTCGTCGTGGAACTCCTCTAGGAGTGCTCCCGAGTCTCCGTTCTAAGCGTCTGTGATGAGGCGTAGGGTACAGTCGCTTCTTGGGTGTACCGAAATTATAGCTTCTACTAAGTCCCTTTTATTGTCCCAAACTAACGTGGAAATTGAAAGACCTAAATTCGCGTTCTTTAGGAGACTAGTTAAATGAAGGTGGTGGTTTCGGTGTCCTGTAGGTATGTTCTGATGAAATTAACTAGGCCCAAGAATTATTTCAACTGTCGTAATGTGTGAAGACGTGAAGACCTAAGTGCTATTACTTTCGTGCCATTTAGGGTGGTACCGTTTGAGTCTACTTTAACGCCTAAAAATTCTACAGAGTCAACTAGGAAGCAGCAGTTTGCAAGGTTAATCTGCAATTTATGCAATCTCAATCTCCCAAAGAGCCATCTTAGGTGTTGTATGTGTTATTCTTCGTTTTTAATTGCAATCAGAAAGTCAACTACATAGGCGAAAAAGAAGTCGAATCCTTTTAAAACATGGTTAATGCGTTACTGGAACGACTGGGCACTGTTGAGCCGTCCTTATGACATTACAGCTGACACGAATATCTCAATTGGCGAGGCCATAGTCGTATTCTCTATAAAATTTGGTTCAATAAATATTCGTAAGAAAGCGTCCTTCAGATCAACCTTCGAGAACACTTTGCATTATTGTAAGTTTGTTGCATTAATAGTTAAATAAGACTAAAGATAGCGATCTTTATGGTAAATGAATTTAATACCTGGTTTGATATCTGGGCTAAATTTATCGGTCTTGCAATATGCGATTTTGAAGGGCGTCATTTTCCTCCGTGTAACAATGATTGAAATATTTGTCTTTGATAACGGTTAATAATTCACTATCCCAAACTTCACCACTGCCATTTTTCGGCTTATATAAATCAACCCTATATTGATAAGGAATCACCTGCTCGTGAAGGGCTCATTAATGTGTAAGTAGGAGTTCTCAAGAATGGTAGTGGGCACATTTCCTATTAACACCCTATCCTGAATTTTCTTTGCGGCATTGATGGGCCTCATCCCTGAATTCCTTGTAGTACAAACAACTCCGTTGTATAAGTCTGAGGTACTCTAGTGAGATGTGGAGAATCTTCCTTTTGAGGGGGACCTTGTTTGTCCCAACTGTGATAGCTTCTTTGAAATAGGAGCTACTTTAGCAAAGGGAAGACGCTGATATTTATAATTCAAGGCACGTCTTTTAAAGTTTGTTCTTGATTGAGGCGAACTGCCGGTTGGTTACTCTTTCTAGGGTGCGGGCTGCTGCCGCGATTAAATGGTCTAGGGGAGTGTTAGATGACAAAATTTCAAGCGCCTGCTGTATGTGGGACGGCATTAGTAGCATGAAGCATTCCCTGAGGAAGTCCTGGCCATTGCTGTCTTCCGGCGTGTCATCTAATCTCTTAAAGGGATCCAATCGTGTAGGTGTGAAAGTCCTGTTCTTGACTAGAATCGCCATTTTCTGGGCGACTGTAAGAGCAGGGCGCTCGAGAATCTCAGCTTTGAACGTCACGTTAGGTGTAAAAGCTGTTCTGCTCTCTTAGTACGGGGGATACACTGTTGAACACGTGATGGGGAAGGGCACGAACCAGCGATTTAAACATGCTTGTAATCGTTCGTGATCTTCTCCGAGCGGAAAAGGAACTCTATTTGGGTGAACTATGACGTGGGGAGTTCGTTTAGAACTTTGGGAGTAAAATGATGTTAACAGGCCATCAATCTTTGTTGCTTGTGCTCGGTTGAAATGCTTTCCTTCCGTTAATTGCTACTGCGGGTAGTTGTAAAGTTGTTGAAATGAATGTCATTCATTGCGGGAGAACCACAAGATTTATGGGGGCCCTCTAGGAGAATAACAGCAAATGAAGAATGGGTGTCGAGCGTTCGTGCTGAACTTATGCAGCCAATTTCGTGACAAGGAAAAGAAATGCCGTATGTGTGTCAAAAGAGATTAAAGTGGAAAACTATCTTCTTCCCAAATAATAAATCACAGTTAAGAGTCTGGACCAAGGCTACAGATGAATTGAAAAGTGGTAAGAAAGATTGCATTCCAAGTTTATCCACCGGAGAAAGATGGTAATTGAAACAGTTCATGATAATCTCAGAGATTATAATATGGGTAGTCAAATTTTAAACACCATCAACACCGAAAACAATTTGGTGTCTTAATCTACAACGATCTAAACTTTCGACAAAATACTCTCTAGCGTTGCTAAAAGCCAATAGGGTTATAGGATGCATACTCTAGCTAGATATTTTGCATTTAAATCGAAAGATATTATTCTTCCCTTATAAAAAGACCTCGTTTGGTGTATGCGGTATAATTCAGGTCTTCATCTAGGCACAAGGACATTATATTATGGGAACGCGTCCAACTTCAAGCGAAGAAATTATCTCCTGAACTTAGAAATAGATCCTGAAAAGAAAGGTCGACGCTTCTCAATTTACCTTCAATGAAAGATCCGTATCTGCGCGGCCAACAATTCCTTGAATATCCAACCATACACTCAATATGATATTTTAGGATGATGTCCTCTCGGTTGATAAGAAATTCTGTTTCCTCGACTGATCCACGAACGTTATGATAAAGGATCCACTTATGACCAGTAACAAGCCTGCCCCAAAATGATGCCTGATGGTGTCGTGAAAATAATGACTCACAATAAGCAGTACTCTGTTGCATATTCGCTGTGGACAGTTCTTGGAGGACCTATTTTTCAATCACGGGAACCTTTCCAATCTTTTTCATTTGGCGCACGACAGTCGTATGGGTTACGCTAAATTGTTCTAAGAGTTCCTTAAAAGTTGTATCAGGATTTGGTGTGACAACAGCTTTTAACTCTTTGGAATCAATCACTTTTGGACGACCTTATTTGCTCCGTATTTTAGACTGAAATTCCCAGTTCAGAAACGAGAAAACCACCTCCTGCAACTTTTCACTTAAAAGCTCCCGATTTACTCGTCTCTCTCGCTCTCACCGGGTAGTCGGAATACGCTTGGGCTTGTACGACTCTCCCCGTTCCCACGACAACCGCTATCCGTGTATTGCTTCACTTCTTCCGTGACAGGTATTTGGAAAATTTCTTTTCATCTTACGCCCCATTCTTAGGTTCTCGTTATCGAGACCTACGTAAGACGGAGAGGCGGGGAGGTATATTCCGTTCCTGGAACCGATTGTTCGGAGTAGCAGTGCATATTTTGTTACGACGTGTTGTCGTTGATGGTTTAATCCTGTGACATATTTAATGCACCTGTTTGTGCACTGTATTTATTTGATACGCTTACATTGTATTTAATATCATCCTTCTGGCCACTGTATTTATTTAATATATTTGAATCATTCATTGTATTATTATACCCTCGCAGATATCTTATTACCTTCCTGTGAACCTATTTATTTCTTCTTTTGGGGCCGAGAGAACTTAGTTCCTCGTTTTGCCTTTACACTGCTTAATAACTTTAACTATGTAGTACTGAGAAAAGTACGAATGGTAATGGTGGAAAGGGGTGTGAGAATGATGAGAAATGGTGAGGGATGGGCTCTATCTATGTTGGTATATGGCGATGATCTAATGTTGGTGTCAGAGAGTACGAGAGATTTGCAAAGGTTGATCGAAATTTTGACAAGATGTGTGAGAGGAGGGGGCTAAAATTGAATACAGACAAGAGGTACTGATAATTGAGTGAGAATAAGGTGGAGTGTGTTATCAGAGTCCATGGTGATAGCCTTGAACAAGTGAGAAATTTTAAGTATCTGAATGCATTGTAAGTCATAGTGGTACAGATGAAGCAGATTTTTTTTTTACCAGGACGATTTAAAAGGTAGGAAACTCTCTGGGGCCAAATATAACGTGAGTGAATTGTAAGGGTTTGAGTGTGGAATATGCCAGTAATTTGCATGGGAGTATGCTGGTGCCAACGTTGGTGTATGGGAGTGAGACTATTATATGGAAGAAGGAAAGATCTCAAGTGAGAGCAGCGAAAATGGACACCGAGAGAGAGAGAGAGATGCTCGGTGTGAGCTAGGAGGAGCGAGTGAGGTGCGACTGGGCACGAGATATTTTTGGTATGAAGAAGGGTGTGAAAAAGGTTATGAGTGAGTATGTTCGAAGGTTTTATAGACATGTAAGAAGAATGGATGATATTGTGTATCGTAGGTGTGCATGGAGGGGATTCGTAAGGGGGCGCGCTAGGGCCCTTCTGCCAAGGACTGAACCCTAATCTGGCAAGATGTTACAGTGTATAGCTCCCCATCTCGACGAAGGGCCAATACGCATGGACAAAATGATTGGTGTCCTGTGCTTAATAGGGGTTTAGGCGGGAGTTAGTTTAATGGGGTTTAAGCACCCTCCATTTGGCTTTACCAAAAGCCTAGCAATAGTTTTTGACTTCTAATGGCCTCAGATGGACCTCCACCCCCGATTTAGAGGGCCAAATTATGGCGAGTGGCGGTACTTAGCGACCTATAACCAAATTTCACTTCAATCGTTCCAGAACTGTTGCCAATAATGAAGAACAAGTGCATATATAATTCATACAAAGATTTTATTAAGTACTAATTACATCTGTAGAAAATTTGATTAATTATCTGTTCAACAAAGGATATTAGAATATCGATGGGGAGTCAAAAGCAAGACCACTTTGCGCCTTGAAAAAAACAAGCCCCATTTTTCGACTAAATGTTTACCTTTATTTATATATAATTTAGTACTTTCACATAATCTCCAGGAGATGGAGGGGGGTAGCAAGGGTAATGCCCCTGCTACAAATAAATGTTGGAGGAGCAGCATGCCCTCCATAACCCAGTGCCCTAAGAGAAAATATCCTCTCTCAGGTCATCCTATGCACATTTTTTTAAATCCACCACTATCATTGCCGCTCCTTTATAGACACCACAGAAGGTGAAATGGAGTGTTAAACGTTCTATAATAATAATAATAAAAATACTAATTTCACATAAATTTAAAATAATTTAAATCTATAAATTAAATTTAATGTCAAAAGAAGTATTCCAAATCACCACCTATTTCCCTTATCAGATTTGACGCCATAATGTTATTTTTAAGTTTCAAAATTGAATCGATAAAGCGCTAGCGAACTTAAAGACATAGGAAGATTTTATGGTTTTGATGTGATACGAGAAATAAGGGGTGATTTTGAATATTTCTTACTGAGGAAACTATTAAATCTAAGGTGAGATTAAATCCATTCAAAACTTGTCGAGCAAGATTTAATAAAGATTTTGCCTTGCTTAAAGAGTTTTCGGACTTAAGAAGTTTAAGGTATATTTACAACCCAACCCTTATATTTATGGGCTTCTCAAGATACATAGGAAAACGTTCCTATCTGGCCTATTGTCTCTATTGTTATTGTTGAAAGCTTCTCATTAAAAATTCTGAAGACTTTGTAGACAAAATTAGGAAGATTGATAGACGCAGCAAAATTAGACTTAGTTTATATATAGTTTGTTGTTCACAAATGTCCTTAGAGATTTTATATTGTTGAAATTAGAAGATTGGTTTAAACCAAAAATTCTTATTTCCCTTATGCGACTGTTTCAGAAATAACTATTTTAGCTATAATATTTACACACAAAATATGGCCTACCTTTTCCTTAGTTTTGGCAAATAGTCGCATGGAGATTTTTGAAAAATTAGTACCTGATTCTTTGGTTCCTATGGTAAATTGGCTTAGATATGTCGATGACACCTTCGTATCGGTTAATTCATCAGAACACAGAGAATTTGAAACAGAGGGAAAATTCCTTCTTTTTTTCCTTTCCATTCAATTTACTATTGAAATCGTCATAGATGGAAAACTTACGCTTTGGATGAATTTGTTAGAGATCAATGAAACTTTCCTTCCTGTAAATTTCATAGAAAAGACACTCATTCCAAGCTTGATGTCCATGTATTTTCTAATCATCATATTTCTACTAAGAAGAGTGTAATGCTCTACGTATCTGTGATCATTGTTAGTCGCGTGCACGTGATTCTTTAAGTTACTATGTAGGTCCGTGGGTCAGTCGGCCGAATGGTAACCATTTTACTTTTTAATAGGTTTTTTGGCAATGACATCGTAACTATTTGGTCGATTCTAAGGAAATCTGAAACCCTTATGTTGTTTTACATTCTCTTTCGAATCATATAATTGTCAATTGCCTCCCCAGGTTAGTCCAGAAATTATTTGGCAATAAGATCGTAACTATTTGCCCGATTCTAACGAAATTTGAAACTTTTATGTTGCTTTACATTTTCTTCCGAGTGATATAATTGCCAAACTCCACCCAAGGTTAGTCCGGGAATTATGAAGGTTTTGAAGGTCGTAAGGTCATAGTCATAATAATTGAGAGCACGCGACTTAGGTCTGTTGACCTTGTTTTATTGATAATGAGTTTTGTTTTATTAAGATGATTTTTACAAACTTAGGCCTAAGTGGCGCTCTCTGGAAGGCTAGAAACAGGTTTTATAATAAACGTACGGCAGAGAAAGAAAGAGTCAATTATCCTTAATTTCCAGCAGGAACATTCTAAAGATAACCTAAAAATAATTCTCAACGTAACTAAAGTAGTTTCCTAATTTTTCAAAATCTCTTAAAGAATACTTGAGTCACAATATTACAAAACCCGAATTTTCTTCAAGTTGGGACTATGAAATAAGTTGTCCCAACTGCGTTAAAAATGTATTGGAGAAATATAGATATGAAACGACGCGTTGAACAACACAAAAGGGACCTTCCTCTGTGAGGTAACTTAAACAGCTCTTTAGTAAAACACAAAAGAGTCAGAAAATCATCCCATTGATTTAAATCGTGCAAAACCCATTATCTTAGTTTAAAATGTAGAGATTAAGCAAATTAGCGAATCAACTTTCATCTTAGGGGAAAACACTCGAAAAAATCAAAACATCTTACAATATCGATATTGATTTTAAATATGTTAAATAATAATGATGGTTTTGTGCGTACGAGGGGCAGTCAATAAGTTTTGCGAATCGGTAGGGCAAAACAGAGGAAGGGGGATGGCTGGTTGTGGGGATGTTAGGAGAAGTTATGACAAGTTAGGACCTGCAGCCGCACGCTCCTGTCTCATCTATTTAAGAAGTAGTAGCTGATCGCAGATCGTCAGTCACAAATTTTTCAACAATGGACAAGGTTGAGCACCGCGCAGTGATCAAATTTTTGACCAAGGAAGGCAAGAATGCAAAAGAGATCCATGAACGCATGGTTGCAGTAGACACCGACACCGCCTCTTCCTATGCAACCATTGCTCGCTGGAATAGGGAGTTCCGCCATGGCCGTGAGTCCTTTGAAGATGACCCCCATCCAGGACGCCCGTCAGGCGTGACCAACGAGGACAATGTGGCCCGTGTGGAGAGGATGATCCTCGAAAATCGACGGGTGAAGGTCGAAGAAATCGAGCGAGAACTTGGAATATCCCATGGAAATGTTATTAACATCATCCACAACAATTTGGCTATGACCAAGGTCTGTGCCCATTGGGTCCCTAGAAACTTCACGCCCCATGATCGACTTCAACGTCGTCAAAGTTCGGAGTAGCTACTGCTCGTGTACAACCAAGACCCGGCGGGATTTGAGTCACGCATAGTGACAGGTGATGAAACGTGCGTCCTTCATTGGGATCCCGAGACCAAGCTCGAAAGCATGGCCTGGCAGCACAGGGGCTCTCCGACCCCCATCAAGTTTCGGACCCAACCCTCAGCCGGGAAGATCATCGCCACCATCTTCTGGGATTCTGAGGGAGTGTTGATGGTGGACTATGCGCCTCGTGGAAGGACCATCACAGGCCAATATTACGCCGAAGAACTGGATGGGTTTAAGAAGTGCATCCGTCAGAAGCGGTGCGGCAAGTTGACACTCGGTGTCCTGCTCCTCCACGACAATGTCCCTGCTGACAAGGCCAGAGTTGCACAAGCTGCCCTGCGCGAGTGCGGATTCGAGGAGCTCAACCGTCCCCCTTACAGTCCAGATCTGGCCCCAAGCGACTACTTTTTATTCCTCCAGCTCAACGCTGCACTGCGTAGACGCTGGTTTGGGGACGATGAAGATGTCCAGTTCGCCGTCCAGGAGTGGATTGAACAGCAGTCGGGAGATTTCTAGTTGTCGGGAATTCGAAGCCTCAGGGACAAGTGTCGTATGTGCATTGAAGTCGAGGGTAGCTATATTGAAAAATAATAAAACACTTTTCCTCATATCTCCTTTCCTTATATTCGAATTGCAAAACTTATTGACCGCCCCTCGTAGATAGAGCGTGACGCAGTATGATGTCACGAAATTTATGACTTCTGCGCATGATCACTTCGCGCCCTTTTTTGAATATATACTCTTTCTATCGGTGGATTTGAAAAGAATAAAAGTTTTCGCTAATCGAAAAATATCTCAAACGTTTTAGGTCGTTTTTGCGAGTTTATAATATATATATATATATGTTTATTTCAGGTAGTATTAGCCGACTTAATACTATTTTTAGGAATTGACCTGAAACAAATCGGATAGTTAATCCCCTGAAATACGAAGCGCCGCCATTACAGTCAAATTCCCGCCGGTTGAGAACTTGAACAAATAATTCCTCTTTTGCCCAAAGAAAAAATAACTGACCTTAAATCTCAGTTCATGGAGACAAAAGCTCTTTGTATTCAAGGTGGAGGTCGAGCTCGTCCTCGAATATCTATTTCCAGTTGTCAGAGATCTGTTGTAGGCGCAGATATTTAGAAACTTGGCTATGTGGACGATCCGTGTAGGCGCGTGTGCGTTTGGCGGGAGAAAGGAAAGGCAAGCAGTAGGAGAAACGAAGCCTGAGTAAAAAGATTTGCGACGGGCGTGGGGGTGGTAATTACCGAGATTAAGGGACATTATTATTATAGGGCTGGAATAATACCAATAATATCCTCCTAAGGTTATATAAGGCAACTAATCCAGGATATCGTTGGATGGATGACCTGTAAAGTCGCACACCCGAAAGCTTTGTCCCTGTAATAATATGCCGGGGAAGGGGCACACGGTCTTATCAGGTCATTTGATCCCCGTCATTGTGTTAACCGGGTGGGTGGGCGTAAGTGTGGGCGTACATATGATGAACAAAGGGGGATGGAGTCTAGTCAATGTATTCAAATGACGTAGGGTAAACAGATGCTTGCGTCATGCGACACAAACAAGAAAGAGAATGAAGACTTTGTTCAGAATGGAGTGAAATGGGTACGATCAGGCGGGGATCAATGTGCAATGTGTAAAGAGGGTTTCAGTGTTTTTGAGTTGCATGATGCAATGATTGGGTATGAATGAGTGAACTCAGGAATTAAAGTAGTGAAGTGGAGATTTACATGGGTGAAACTGCGTGGTTGTAGTGTATAACCCTGTAAGGAGAGAAAAGATGGTGAAAAAGAGAGGTTCTGGAGTTGGGAAAATTGGTGGGCTCAATTTGGAATAGGAATCTGTTATGGTTGTAAGAGATGTGAAAGGACGAATGTGTGACATAATAAGAGGGGGTAACAGGACTTTAGAATGAAAATGGAGAGATGTGTCGTAAAGTTCTGTGCTTATGGAAACGTGGGTGTGGCGAACACGTTCTTTCAGCACAGAGATGTGCATAAATACAAATGCTTTGGCCAAAAAGACATGGAAAAGTCTGATTGACCTGTGCCTTGTGAAGAAGAATATGTTGAAGAATGCCTTTGATGTCAAAGCTGCGAAATGTTATGGAGTTACCCGACTACATGGTTGGGCGGTGTAGGGTTAAATTGTATGTTGTGTGGATGAGAAGACGTGAGGAAGAGAAAAGGAAGGGAATATCAAATTTAAAATGTAAAGAAGTAGAGAGGGAAGAGTAAGTGGGCAGTGAAGTGCTGTATTTTAGGTGTGTCAGAACTAGAAAGAGGAAGCAGAACGCTGAATGGTGGAATGGCGATATGAAACATGCGGAGAAGGGTTCAAGGGAGACTTGCTTTCAAATATTTACTAGTGCTGATTTGAATGGCAAGGGCATGAGAGTGAATTAATGAAAGGAGGCGAAAAGACAAGTGAAACGAGTGATTAACTAGAGTATGAAAGCAGCGAATGAAAAATTTGGATGAAAAATGAATGAGGATCCGGATGGAAACAGGAAGTGAAAAGCATTGAATGCAGAATTTGAATAGAAGATGAATGAAGATCCGGATGGAAACACTAAGTTAAATGTGAAAGCAAGTGACAAACTTGAAAAATCAAGAATAATATTGTGAACAAGAAGTATAAGAATGGAAGCGTACTTGAGAAAAATAAGCAAGTCATAAGTTGCTAGTCAAAGTACTTAGACGAGTACTATAATGTGGGTGTGGAAAATGAAGCGAATGTGAATTTGTGTGTGTCGTGGTATAGCAAGAATCGAGTGATGGTGTATGTACGTATAGGTTTGGTACGTACTTCAAAACTCCGTGGTTAAGTTTTCTCTCTAAGAGTGATATATTAGATTAATCTGATTATTATTACGTTATTTTTAATCTTTGAGAGTTTCTAGTGCCATGCTCAGCGTTTCGAGGATTGAATTAAATGCTTCTAAGAAAAATAGAACTTTAATTGCAACATGAACTAAAAATTGAAATCTAACAAACAAACTACACAGTTTTGAATTAAGCAAGTTAAGTGAGGTTTGCTAAATTACACAATTGAATATACAGTAATGGTTGACCCAAAGCTCACTTTAATATTGAACGCTTATTTACCTTCAAAAAAAAAAAGAGATGATGGAATTCATTTACATTTAAAAAAAACACACGGGAATCGGGTTTGAGACTGACCTTGGCCTCAATTTTTATGTCGCTTCAAGAATGTTGTTTCCGGGCAGGCACGTGGACGGCAGTCCACGCGCCTTTAAAGCCACAGAGGAATTCGGAGCGTGCGACGGATGGCGTTAAGTACGTTGTCTTGGTAAGATGATTTCACCAACGGGACGGGGAAAGTATTCTTCCACTCTTCGGGGTAATCTGGGAATAATTCGCACTGACGAGCGATGAGCAAACGAGTGAATCCTTTAACGAAGGGGAGTGCTTGGGGGAGTTCACTTTGGGGTATTCCTCAATGGCGAGGACTATCTCTGTGTTTTGGGGTACACCAGGATAGGGTTTTTTCTGACGAGAGATAGTTAAGCTTGTTTCTCAAATCAAGTTAACTTAAAGTTCTGTGTGACCACCAGGAACTGGCTCAGCATGAGCTTCTTCTGTGTTCCTTTCGTACGGTTGCCGGGCACTCGCCGGACTTCGCTGTCTCGATGACTCTCGAACTTCCTCGTTATTTCTGCAGTTATTTGATTTTATACTTAGTCACCTCACTGGGGGGTAGGAGAAGGAGGGGGGGGGGTGAAAACGGCGGAATTAAGTCTCCTCCTCTAACGGTTTTTCTCAGAGCTTCTTTCACCTAGCCCTAACGGCACCTTCTGGCATTTCGTTGTCGCTCCTCTAATTTCGCATATGAAGTGAAATTACATACTAACTCTTAGGGGAAATCTGGCTGGTTTAACCAATGTTAGGCTCGCCCGACCCGAAATGTGATGATTAGTGCATTATGTGATTGGACGAATGCCTTTCTGGTGATATTCGAGGCGAGGGAAGAGAAGGGGGGGGGGTAAGTAAAGGGATTACGCCGCAAAAATGCCGTTGGACGTTGCGGTTACCTAACTGGGCCTCTGTTTTGAAAGTGGGATATCGATTCCCGTACAGTGTGGCTTGTCGGGTGTAAACTGGGTGCCGTATCTGAGTGTAGAAGTGATAAGCTGGCAAGAGGTTGTTAGTACTGTTGTAAATCTAAAATATGGTGAGGTAGATGGAGTACATAATTAAGTCGCTGAAAGGCTAAAAGGAGCGGTGATTATGTTCTTAAATGGCTACGTCACTAATGTTGTAAGTTAATTAAAAGTTGATTTCTGTCTCAGAAGAAGAAAGGGAAGAAGAAGAAGAAGAAGAATAAGAAGAAGAAGAAGAAGAAGAAGAAGAAGAAGAAGAAGAAGAAGAAGTAGAAGATGAAGACTGCCTAAAGACTCGAGGAATGTTATTTTAGTACCATTGTGTTAAGATTTATTGGGGAAACGTGAGTGCAAAATTACCCAACTTCATCATCTTGTGAGAAATGGAATGGAACCAACAAATGGTCTGTCAGATCATCGAGGATATGGGATAAACAAGCTGTTTATCCATGTTCTTGATCCCCTGACGAGCCTGGTTTGTGCCATGCCCTTGCTTGAAAGACGAGCCTGTTTTCCATGCACTTATCAGCTAAAGATCTTAGGTTTTCTGCTTTGTTTCATGCCCCAGATTACCTGATAGATTTGATTTTTTTCAGAGTCATGGATGGTACCCAGGTTGAGGGCAACAACTAAACTTTTTTTACTTTTCCCCATTTATATTTTGAAAAAAATGTTATCAATAATTGGGGGGGAGGGGTCATTAAAATACGCACTTACATTTGAACACCCTATATTACAAAGATTTATTAATTCTATTCTTAAACATAATTGACCGAGGTGGCTTCAACGACTTACGATTGTAAAGTATTCCACATCTGAATAATTTTATATGAGAAAAGTTCTGTACTATCGCGGGGGTCAAATACTTTGTTAATAAGTATGTAGTCTTTATCAGTAGTAGCTGCTCGATTATCTAACTCAAATAGCAACTTATAATTTTGTTAGTGAGACAGTTTATTATTCTAAAGACTTCGATGAGTTTACGCAAATAACGATTTTACAATAAAAACAAATTAGGAATTAATTTCCTCCTCTAAATTGAACGCGTTCAAAGTTAAGATTTCTTTCACAGATGAGGAGCTCAAAATGAACCACATATTAAAGGGGTGTAGTCTAATAAGCGCTTTATATAATGGAAGAAAAATATCTTTTGATTTAAATACAAAATCTCAGCTATGTAACTCAGAAGTCTGTTCGGCTTTGGGGATTCTAAAACACGTTTGAAAATATTAGATAGCTCGAAATTAATACTACCACATCTTTTCCCCACGTAACATTTAGATTATGACCGCTCATGTTATACACTTGCAGTGGATATTAGTGTCCTCAGTGACCTTACACTTATCAACAATGAATTGTATCTGTTATTTTTCGTACCATTGCACTACTCTATGTAAGTGGTCTTGAAAATTTTTAGCTCACAGCGATATTTTGCTGTATTTCTTATTTGTTAGGATCCAAGAATATTAAAATGTTTCATAATAAACCACTGTTAAAATCGTTAATATAGATTATAAACAAGACAGGATCTAGAACTGATACCTGAGGGACACCGCTCGTTGCTGATTCCCAGCTTGTGTCAATCCTATTTACCTCGATTCTCTGCTTGCGGTCAGCCAACCAGTTTTTCGATCCATTCAAGCGCATCTCCTTTATACCTCCTTTCTAACTTTATCAGAAGTCTCTTATGCGGAAATGTAGCAAACAGTGTCTGAAAAAGTTCAACAAACCTAAGTCGCGTGCTCTCAATCATTCTGACTTATGACCATATGAACTTACGACCTTCAAAGCTTTCAATAATTCCGGGACTAATCTTGGGGGAACCTTGACAAATATATCATTCGCAAGAGAATGTAAAACAACATAAGGGGTTTTAAATCTCGTTAGAATCGGCCTAATAGTTACGATGTTATTGCCTCAAAAACTCATTGAAAAGTAAAATGGCTACCAACCGACCGATCGACCTACGGACCGACATAGTGACTTATAGAGTTGTTATCACGCGACTAAAAGTGAGGCAAACTATATTAACAGCTTAGAGCTAGTCAAAGGTCGAGATAATTTCGGTAAAAAATTCTAGCTAGTTTCTTAAGCATGAATGCTCCATGATTTGATATGTAATAATAGAATCCAACAGCTTGCCAGCAAAGAAAGTCAGGAAATTCGGCCTAAAATATCAGGAATTTTTATTTATAATTTTTTTATTCGAACTCACATTTGTCTTTGTAAACTTATTTGGTACTATTCCTCTATACCATGATTTTTTTTTTAAGTTACATATAAAGGCTTAACTAGTGAATTTTCCAATTCTTTAAGGTTAGTCGAACAAACTTTATTGGTAACTGGTTGTATATTTTCATTTTCTTTATATTAAGACATTTAATTTTCGGTTATATGTATATTCAAAAGAGTAATCATTATTCAATTAATTACGTGGAAGATTTTCAGTAAATTAATGGTGCTTTCCACAGTAAAGTCGTTTGCTGAATGTTCATTTAATGCCTTCACTACATTCAGAGGGTCGTCTCTTAGCGCACCCTCAACATCTTCCAAGGGGGCCAATGCAATCTCTAATGGGTTTGTGATTATTAATTTATATATGACATCTATAACATCTTTTAGGTTCACGGTTCGATGCGCACGTTAGTTCCTTTTTATCAACCCTTTTAGTTCTCCTTGGGATCCATTTTACAAGATGTCGATAAAGAATTGATCGTTAAGGTTCATAACAATATTACTAGTTTTAAAGAAATTCATAGCCTCGTTTACGTTACCGTTTACATTTTAGTAGGATCACTAAGTTCAAAACATATATTGTAAGCTCATTATTTTGTGCAAAAAAAAAAAGTATTGCTGAAACTTAATAATTCAAGAAATATTTATAACGAAGGAAATTATGGTATGATCACTACTCTTTAATGATTCACAAACATGTACATTTGTACTCATTTTACTTCTGTGATCAAAGTCAAGCCAAAATGTTATGGTACTGCATAAACTTATTAACTCCTTGATGAAGAATTTATTATTTATAAAATCTACCAGTTCTTTCCCTTTACTTTCTGAAATTTAGTTATATAAAAAAACGTTCCAGAAATTAAAGTTGCTGCATATTTTCTTGATTTTACTAGCGTAGAAAGCGTGTGAAAGAGAAAATGCCATCATCATTTTGCCGCTGTATTGGCGGCAGCAGGTAAATAACAGCGATATTGATTTTGGTGCGCTCAATCTCGATTTCAGCAGCTGTAAGATCTCAGATTTCATATCAAAATTTACGTCTCCTAAAATAAAATCCTCTATCAGTTTTGTAAAATATATTAAAACTCTACCGCCGTTTCTTATTATTCTATCCTTATTGTGTAGCTTATAAATTGATAATTTAAAAGGACCGATAAAGTCACTGCTACTGCTTTCTCTCCATGTTTCAGTGACAGCAAAAATATCAAAGTCTTCCGTTGTAAGTAAGGCTTTTAATTCTTCGATTTTATTTCTCAAACTGCGCACGTTTGTAAATATCAGTAAAATTCAAAACACCAGTTTGTGAAACGTCGTAGTAGCGTTGGTGATTTATTTAAATCCGAGTTTCTAATGTCTATTTTGAAGATTAGTGCTAGCTTCGAAAATATATACATCAAAACGATTCAGGAAGCTACCAGACCTCGCCGATCCTACCCAGTTTAAGGGAAGCCAATCTGATCTAAAACAGATCACGATGCTCGTAGAAGTGATCCCAGAAGTTTACAAAAAGAAGTACTTCCTCAACTTTTGAGTCTTGGCAGTATAACTGTCCGAACAAGGCGATTACTTTTATCTTTAAGTTTAGTTAGTATAATTTTAGCGACGCGTTTTTCAGGTCTAGTAGAAACAATATGATAGGTCCCAACATGTGCTGGAAATGCAGTATCTCTAGTAGATCCAGCCGTAATATCATCAAGGGAATTCGTCAAGTCCCCGAATTTACCCTCTTGGTAATAGCACCAGCATCTCTTCTTTGGACACTTACAAATTTCTTACAGTTGTTCTCACAAGTGAGTCAACAATCAAACAAATTTCAGATTCTTCCTCACCCCTCATAGATACAGCAGTGAGAATAGTACCAATTTGAATGGCGAAATGGTTTGATATTGATGAGAAAGTTGATGGATAGGCTCTATATTGGTGCATGTTGATGATGTAGTGTTAGTAACTGAGAGTGGGAGACATTTGCACAGAATGACTGAAGGATTTGATGTTTATGAGAGGAGGGGAAAATGGAGCAAAGAGCAAGCTAATGGTAATGGGATGTAAGGATGGAGAGGGATGTAACATTAAAATCCGTGGTATTTCCCATGAATAAGTACAAAGTTTTAATTATCTAGAATGTAGCGTAAATGATAGTGGTACAGATGAAGCAGATTGCAACTACAGGGTTTTAAATGGTAAGAAAGTCTCAGAGGTGATCAGATGGTTAGGAAATGATACTAGTTTGAGTGTGGAATGTGATAGAAAGCTGCATGAAAGTACTCTGTTGCCGAGGTAAGTGCATGGAAATATGACTGATATGGAAGAAGGAAAGATCTCGAGTGGGATAAATAAAAATGAGCAAATTGATAGGGATGCTTGATATGCGAATGGATATAGAGTGAGAACGGCTGGGTAAGAGATGGTTATGGTGTGAAAAAGGATGAAAAAGAGGTTGTAACTAAAAGTGTTCTGAGATGGTGTGGATATGTAGGATAAATGTATAAAAATGACTTGTGAAGAGAATATAGCAGAGTGTCAGGATTGGTTGATTACGTGGAGGATTTTTTGATAGATAAAGGCCTGTGTGAAGAATAAGTGGATAATATAGTGTATTCTAGTTGTTCATGGAGAGTGTTTGTAATGGTGTTTCCCAGGGGTTTTCTGTTTAGGAATAAACCCACTAACTAGACGAGATACTACAGTACATAGCGCCCCAATCTTCCCTCAGATGAGTCCTGACTGCGCGAAGATGCTACGGCACACAACACCCCATCTACCCTGGATGAGATGCTACAGTACACCACACCTGATTTCTATGGTGGATCAATGTCGCATAAGGATGGCAGTTCTTGTGTTCGATATGCCATATAGGGGCGAGACGGAGAGGTAGGCCGTAGGGGTATTTTTTGAGTAGAGTTGATGATCGGCATTGGTTGTCCGGAAACAAGGACCTAAGAGCGTTTTCGTATGATATGACTAACTAGCTTTATATCCTTGGGTATATTAAGCCTTGTCTTGGCGTGGATAGCACAAGGTTTGGATCCTCAAATGGACCAGCCAAATAGGCTTCTTAGAGGTCTCCTGAAAAAACATCACCGCGGAAGATTGAAAACGAACCAAACACTTAAAAAGGAACTACCGGATCAAGAGTTCGGTTTCTCTCTGGTAACCACAGATTTCCCCAATGGCGACGATTCCAGGTCGATGCATGTGGAGGGTTTCCAAATCTCTAGTAGTAGTAGCAGAGTTGATAATTAATTAGGTTATTCAAGTGTGGTAAAACTTTGTTGTATTGGGCTATTTTATAATTATTCGTGCTCCTCCAATATATTGCGTATGCCTTTTCATCTCTTCTTTCCGTTACTTCTTCCCAACTCTGTCCCAGCCATCTTGGTTCCTGCGGAATTTCTTATAAGATGGAAATCATTCCTTTAATGGGTATTCAATATCTGCCCGTATAAAAGTCGAGTCTGTTACATATAAATAGCAATTTGGGCAGATTACCGGTTATTTCAGAGGATATTCTCAAATAAGTTTCCCCTCATATCGAATTTCTTTATTCAGCGTCGCTATTTCCCGTAGGCGTTCTATAAGGCTCTCTCATTCCTAGCCACGAGATCGCAAGGAAATGAGAATACAGAAGATAATGATGAAAATCAACATCACTTCATACTTTGTTTTGTAAGGAAATCCTTTGATGGATATCTCCTTTGGTATTAACGGAAACTGGAAAGGAATTTAGGCACCTTAGAAAAGCATTTGATTAGGTATAGTTAAGAGAGTTGTAACGAAACTATTACGGATATCTTTTACGACCCTTGTTTCTATAGTTTCGCGAGATGTGCTGGCACAAACCAAGATCTGACGATTCACGCATGTCCAAAGAACGGGCCTATGAGGGATATTCAAAAGGTTCGTAGAAAATGGAATAAAATTAAAATAAGAAGTAAAAATTTTATTTTCTTAACATAAGCTCCATTAAGGGCAAAACACCTTTGCAAGCGATGATACCATCCATTTAAATCAATTCTATAGAACTGTGAATCAAATCAAGTTAAAACAGCTCTTTTAATAAAGTTGTTATTTCTTTTGTCTTATCTAATCCTATCGAGGCTATCTCGTTTGCTTTCTTTCATCCCAGAGAATCGGATGACCTAGCTCCATCTGATTTTCTAGAATGGCTCTTGTTTTCTAGTGTTGATGATGTTAAAAGAACTGTTTTAATTTATTTATTTCTCAGTTTCCTAGAAATAGTTTAAGTCAGGGTTTTCTAAAGTGGTCGATATAGACTATTCTAGGGGTCGATGAGTACATGGGAGTCGATTAATGCTAAGGAGGGTCAATTGAACTTTTGGGGGTCAAAAGGACACATTGGAATAACCCACACATCATTGCATACTAGTGGTCCCACATTGTTATGCAATGCTTCCAGACGTACGATATAGTATTATTTAATTTATATACATATATAAATGCACTGTCCCGCAGGAAAAATGAAAACGTGCTTCCAAGTAATTTAGAACTTTATTCAGTTCATTCTCAAGGATAACTAGGTAGTTAGTTAGCCCTGAGAATGAACTGAATAAATTTCGAAAGTATTTGGAAGCACCTTTTCATTTTTCCTGCGGGACAGGGCATTCATTGCGAACTTCACGTGCTACTTTGTGAGTTATTCATTTCATACCTAAATAATAATAAAAACACACAGCCTCTATCCTCTGCCATATGGCAGGCGTGGTTACTGTTCTTTTGAAAAACTTTGCCCCTATGGATACTTAAATTTGCGGAAAGTTAAAAGAAAAACTCACACTTTCATCTCATAACTTACGTCTTAAATATTGAGAGTAGGCGAACTCACAAACGAACCACACGACGGAACAGCAATAGCAATAAAGAAAGGAATAGAGTACAAAAAAATCAAGGACGAACCGAATCTTACCTCGCAATTGAGGTCAAAATGGAATTAACCAATATAATAATCGCTACGGCATACCAACCACCGCGACGACTGGGACTCCCAATAAATAACCTTGTGAGAATATTTAACAATAGACTTCCAACTTTGTTTTGAGGAGACCTGAACGCAAGATGAACGGACACAGGATATAGGAACAGAAACCAAACAGGAAAAGACCTACAAGCTCTAATAGACAGACGGATAATAAGAAGACTAGGACCAGAGTACCCAACGCTAATTAAAAACAGAACAGCGACCTCTACATACATCTGCCTAGCCAACAATAAAATTCCTTTTAACTACCACATGGAACCTATAGATGTTATCTGCAGCGACCACACAGCAACACCGTGAATCAGCAACCAATGCAAATACCCGCTAAAAAATGGAAGGCATACCATAGAGCATACTGGGAAAAATACAAACAAGAATTGAATGACTACGCACCAAACAGACTAAATGAAGCTACTTTAGAAGAAATCGACGGCGAGCTGGGAAAAATAAGGACGCAAATACAAACAGCTGACAAGAATGCAATACCCAGAAACACATGCAAAACAGTTAAATACTTTATTGGACAGACGAAATGAAAACTAAGAATGCAGAAATAAAAGCCATAAACGAGGACATAATAATAAACGGAACGTCAAGGGAAAATACCGCAATCTGAGAACGAAGAAGAGGGAACTACTAAACGCAATAACGGACAAACAAAGAGAATACTGGGACATAGCCGTTCAGAATATTGACAACGAGCTATTGCCCCGAGAATTTAAAAAAAAATTGTTCAGGGAACACTGGAAAGGACTGTTCAACATCGGCGAAGAGGAAAACGAAAACTACGATATAGACTTCGAAAACCAAATAATTGACGAACTAAATGAACGGATTGAGAGGACTTTCTCATATCACTACGTAGAAGAGGAACGGTATGCGAACGATAGATTTAACGCGAAAATCACAATCGAGGAATTAAAGAATACCATCTCGAACTTTAAAAAAAGGCCCCTGGAAAATCGGGCCTCGCCAGATAAAACTATATAGAAGCACCGGATAATATACTTGAAGGGATAAGTTCTCCGATGAGTTAAAAATAGCCAAAATGATATTCATACCGAAGCCGATAAAACCACCTTCGGAGGTCGAAAACTTCCGACCTATATTCCTTCTCGACTTCATCGGGAAGGTGTTTGAAAAAAATCCTGAACACAAGATTAAATGAATATTTCACAGAAAACAACCTCTGGAACAATCAACAATTCGGTTTCAGAAAGAACAGGAATATGGAGATGGCCCTCAGCGTGATTACAGAAAAAATAAGCAAAGTGAAAGGAGAAAAATGCAGTATGGACATTATATGCCGGGACGTATCGGAACCATTCGATAAAGTCTGGCAAAGAGGCATACAACATAAAATTCTAAATCTGGAAATGAACACTATTTGGAAAGAATTTTATGCGACTACGTCATGGAAAGATATGCAGACGTAGACATGGGGAATTACCAAGGTGAAAGATTCAAGCTTAATGCGGCCCTCGCTCAGCGAGGGTGTTTTAGATCTTCGCTATACTAAGTGTATACTTCGGACATTCCCCCACTCAGAAACGAGGGCTGTGTCAACATACAATATGGAGATAATTTCACTCAATTAATTTCCTGTGTTTATCGGAACCCTCAGGTGCAGGCCAGAGTAAGGGCAACATAAATAGAAAATTTAAACGAGTATGAACGTAAATGAAAAATTAAAACGAATAGAGATTAATTTAAAATTATACCTATGTATCACAGAAAACTATCCGACGTTTACGTAGATGGAGAGCGATACAGGTATAACGGTGAAGGCAAGGTTTTAGGCCTAACAATTACTAAAAATGGTTACAAGAAACACGTGACCGAAAGAATAAACAAAGCACGAGGCATGCTAACTTTACTCTACAGATTAATAAATCTAAACATGAAAAATAAGAAAAAGATCTACCAGGCCATAATACAGCCTACTTTGATATATCCAACAATTGCCATGTATACGGTTTCAAGCAGCGATCTAATAAGAATGCAACGTATACAGAATAAGGCAGTATACATAATTAAGAACAGCGACGACTAGAGAGGAAAAAACAAAGAGAGCGAAAATAAAACCATTAAACAAAATAGTCGAAAAAGAGCCAAAAAAAATCATAGAAAAAACACAAGAAGAAATAGGAGAAGAACTAAATAATCAAATAGCACGAAAGGGCAGGATGGAGACAACATATGCTGTTTTCTAGTGTTAAAAACAAAGCGGACCAAAGGGAAGAGGGAGAGATTTGCGTGTAAACCAAATAAGGAAACCCGATTGTGACAAAAAATTCCCGAATAATGACAAACTCACCGGATTGGACTTGATACCCACGAGGAATGACAAAACTAACCAAAAAGTGCAAATGAACGTAAAAGGAAAAACAACATCAATAAAGAAGAGAAAAATAAACAAATACATAACCAAGGAACATGAGCCCACACAGCAGATACAGATACGAGAATTATGCTACAAAATTCATAGAAACTCGAGTTATTAACATAGCAGGAAAACAAATAACACTAACAATGGTTTGAACGCCTATCTCATACACACATAACATAATAGCAAAACAACCCTAGAAATAAACAAACAGACACACTTTCACTCTAACTTATTTCGAACTTAACTCTAAAATTAGTTTATAGTACAGAGCTTAGCGCGACCTCCACGCAACTTGAACCTCCCTGCAAACCTCCAACTTCCTCCCACTTCAATCATCTTCCTCTTTTACCGCTATCCAAAGATGGGCCAAACACTAACACCAGGGACAAGTACAGCAAATAGTAACAATTAAAAGCTAGGAAAACATAAAAACACCGGGGTCCGGGTCCCACGTTAAGCAGGTCTAGAGGCCAACTTTCAAGATTTTTACTTTATTTCAGTCTGTCCTATCCTTACTTCTTTCTTCTTCTCCTCCCTCTCTCCCCCTCTCCGTAGCTTTTTTCCCTCGGTGCCTTCAGGCCTAGAGGGAGGAGGGCGCCGAAAAAACTCGTGGGAACCGGGCCTCGCCCCCTCCTTCGACCGGGTCCCTCCTCCGTGAGGGACTGGTCTGGGGGGGGGACCTGGGGATCTAAAACTTTTTCTCCCACTTTCCCTTTCATTTCATTTCCTTTTAAAAATAGTTTAATCATGTTTTTTTATGATAATATTAACGGTAGAACATAAACCGGTAATTGAGCCAATTTGAAAATTATAATGCCTGTCCACTGGCAGTTATTCTAGGATTTTCTGTAACGAACGTTTCGTTTTCGTTCTGATCTATTTTAGTTTGCTGGCATGTTGAACCTTGAGAGTGAGAAGAGTGAGGACAACCAGTGTATACATAATTAACGTTCTTAGCTATCGATGTGGTGTTGCGAACTTATAGTTGTGCATTTATATTTAAATTTGCCCATTTCTAATGGGCACAATACAGGCCACTAATGCTAAGAAGTGCAACAATATTCACATGAGTATTTGAAATTTGGTTTCATACCTTCGTTTATTAATTAAACAAAGCTTATGTGTTTAATATGCGAAAAGACTTTCAGTAATGATGGCATGAAACCCTCAAAAATGAAAGAGCACCTTGAAAGGATTCATTCTAATAAGAAAAACAAAGATCTTGATTATTTTAAAATGCTGAAAGAAAGATTAAGTGCTCAGCCAAATTTAAAGAAGTTTTTAAAGCATCTGCCAGCGCTGATAGTGAAGGAGAACTGAAGACATCATACAACATTGCAAGCTTTCTATTCAACTTGATGAAGTAACATTTGGCAGTTCAAATATTTTCATTGTTGACGAATTTTTATTTACTAAATACTTTAAAGGTGATGCAAAAGGTGAGACAATTTTTCTATGTTTGGAAGATTATTTGAAGAAACACAATGTGCCCCTCACGAATATTACTACAGTGGCTACTGATGGTGCACCAGCAATGGTTGGCCGTTACAGAGGATTTGCCGTCTTTCTGAAAGAAAAGGTTCCTAATGTACGCACTGTTATTCACTGTTTTACACAGAGACCATCTTGTAGCCAAGATACTCATTAGTGAATTGCATAATGCCTTAATAGTGTGTATCAGGTCAATAAATAAAATTAAAGCTCATCCTCTCAATTCGCGACTGTTTGTAATGTTATGTGAATAAAATGATGAAACTTTCAGCCAATTATTTTTGCACACTCAGGTAAGGTGGTTGTCAAGAGGTGATAGCTTGCAAAGGCTGATTGACTTGTATGGCTCAACTGTAGAGTTTCTTATGAATGTGGTCTTATTACTATGTGACGAGTTAAAAATGTGTAAGAACCATTTGTTCTATTTGGCAGATCTCTATTCAAAATTTAATGAAGTACAGAAAGATGTTACGATTATTCAAGCTCGAACAATTCTAATAGGCTTTCAAGTCAAAATAGAGCTATTTAAATCTTCACTGGCACGTAGAGATTTTAAATATTTTTCAAACTTGCAAAAATTGGAGGAAAATAAAAAAATTCATACTGTGATTTTGGATATATATATATATATATATATATATATATATATATATATATATATATATATATATATAGGCCACCTTGAAAAATTAAGGGAAGACTTTAAAGTACGTTTTGAGGACATGGAAAAATGCATATACCCGACTGGATTGTTACACCATTTGAATTGAAAATAGAAAATGAAAACATTGAATCTTAATTAGAGGATTAACTTGTTAAAATGAGTGGGGATTTCGCAGCTAAATTGTTATTCAAAAGTAAAAGCCTCAGTGATTATTGGAGCAATGTAAATACTGCTACTAAATACCCCAAGCTTAGAGCAGCGGCTGAACCGTTTTACCTGCATTCCCAAGTTTATACGAGTACATGATTGAAGCTGGTTTTAGCCACGCAAATGCAGTTTTATCAAAACAGAGAAACAGGCTGAACTTGGAAGAACGTGGTGATTTAAAGTTAAAACTCACCAATTTTATGCCGAAAATCAATAATCTTTCTGCTACTCATCAAATACATCCTTCCCATTAATGATGTTAACTACTTCAATAAAAAGGTATGTTAATGTATTTTTAATGGATTTAATATTTGGCGCCAAATGGCATCAAGCTGCTTCTCCCTTTTTATTGCTCAATCCATAGATAACGAATACTTGATTGGTAGCTTCACCAAATTCCGGATTCTGCTACTTCCATAGTCGGGCGACAGTCACCGCGGTTGTTTGCCGCTATGCCCGCCAGGGGGCGATTCTAGTCATTGTTATGATTTACTTTGGATGAGATGCTGCTGCCATCTTGGAAAATTTTGAAATCATAAGTTAATTGTATTTATTTGCCGTTGTAGGCCTGTTAGCTCCATTACTTGTAAGTAGTGAAGATGTGGACTCCTGCTATTTAAGTGAATAAGTTATAATGTGTGTTTAATAAGGGGAGCCAGCATATGATACATATATGTTGCTTGGGAAGGGACGCTATAATGATCTAGAAATTGCAAACTTAGCCTCACAATGCACGCGTTAATTTCTAAAATAACTTAAAAGTTATAGCAATAATTACGTAAATAATACACTAATTTAACTTAATAGTGCATTTACGCTACAATAAACTTAACTATTATCGAATGATCTTATTATTCATAGTATTGTATCCCTTTGTAAACAAACGAGGACGACTAGGCTTAACAAGATGGCGATCGTCTAAAATTGTCAGAAATGACGTCCTTGAACATATTTTTTTTTATATAAGGCAATAGCTCCTCCATTCGGCACAAATATTCTCAAATATATATATTTTTTTTTATTTCGTTAACCTTGTATCAGCGCCGATATATCGGTATCAGCTAATTTGCATATCGGGGCAACCCTAATCTATGGTATTGTTTATCCATAGATAACTGTTTATCATAACTGAGATATTAAAAGTCGTGACTACGATACGCACCCTAAACTACACCTTCACCGATACCTTGGGTTGATCAAATCATCTCTGGCTAGTTATTACGGTAAAATTATATTTTATTTTCGTTTATCATCATCACTAACTATATAATTTAAGAAGGGTATTTTTTGAGTCTTTGAATAATAATTTCATCTTAGTTTGGTAATGACTTACGTTTTTTTTATCAAAGTTATTTCTAATAATTCTTTTATAATATCAAAAACAAAATGGTAAAGTTCAGAAAATTTATTTATATATGTCTTCTTCTATAACTATATTTTAGCAACGTGATATTTTGAAATGGAGGAAATTTAGTTTAGAGTTCTTTTTTTAAAATTATTATAATTGGCGAAGTTCAGAAAATTTCTAAAAATTTAACCATGGCTGCTTTTTATTAGATTTTAAATTTTAATCTTCATAGTGAAGCGCAAGCTCCCCCTGAAGGGGGGAGTGGCGAAGCCATTACCTGGTAAATTTATTAAACACGGGTTCAAAGACAGCAATAAAATCTAATTAATAATACTGTACTGTTATTCATATGATTACAAATGGTGTATTACTTTGCCAGAAAGGCCGGCAGCCTCCTAAAGTGTGTTTCTTGCCAGGAGGCTCTGGTAGAAGGCAACACCCTTATGCCCTCAGTGCAGGTGGCCGACCCCGACAAGCTACCAGAGACTTTCAGAGAGATGATTGAATTCCAGGACCGCGGCGGTCTCCTCTACCCCACAAACGAGTGCATCCACATGGCCATGATGGCCGTGGAAGGCTTCAAGGCGATTACAACACCAGTCGAAAGGAGGGCCAAGTTCCTGGTGGCCTACTCTTCAGAAGAATTGTTCGTGAGTGTCTACAAGGAAATAATGAGCAATGACTTAGGAATGTCCCTGCTGGACTGTGAAAAGGGTTGCAGCCTGGCCAACACCGTTGTTCCTGCCATCCCAGGCCCCTCTTTCATGTCATGGGCAAAAATATGGTGTCAAAAGCTGACAGTCAGGCCCATGCAAAAGTCAAAAGAAGAGTCATAAAAAGAGGTAATCCGGATGCACCCGAGAAAGCTACCAGGAGCAAAAGTGACTACAAGAAGAAACTTTCCATTGAGAAAAAGTCCAAAGTCAATTTAAGTGTGCGTAGCCACTGACATTTGTTATGTATCTTTATTTTGTAGGGTAGATATTAGAATCCAGGTTAACCATGAAATAGGTTACTACTACAGGGTGTCCACGCCTTAGATTCTTACTAGCTATTACTTTATTATACCTATTTCAAAATAATATAGTCGGTACTCACCCATGGGCTATGAAAAAGATTTATAAAGTTAAAAAAAAAAAATTAAATGCAGGGGTCTAGCTAAATGATACCTAATGGAAATATAATTGTTTGCTAGATTGGTCAGGTGTGGGCCCTGGAGGGATTTCTTCTTTATTTCTTTAATTGATGCTACCTACTTTATTTCATTTATTAGAATATACCTTAAAATATGTTTGTAGTTAAATGTAATATACCCATTTTTCATTACAGTTTTAATTAGAGATTTTGCCATTTATTTTTTTTTTAATTTGATATTAGTAGACACCCTGTAGCATCTAAGAATCCCATTGTACACAGCCTTATTAAATAAAATTGAATTGAATATAACCAACATCGGTTATGAATATAAGGTTTTTCTTTTTTCTTTTTCATTAAATAAGTCATACTTTCGTTCGTCACGCCGAATCTTTTCGTCGAATAAAAAATTGACTTTATAGCGTAAAGTACATTGGTCCCAGGGTGCTTGATGCCAAATTTGGGGTGAATATTTTTATAAATAAAGAAATAAGAACGATTTTTGTTTTTTCCTGGCTAGCCCGACTATGGAATCGCCCGATTTTGGGCTACCAATCAAGTATTCGTTATATATGCCCAATCTAATATTTTATAGGACATATTCATTTATCATACTGTATTTCCACGTATTTCGATACGTCTGAACACCTCTATGGGTAAATTTCAATATTATGTTCATAATTTTGCTAATTTTCCACGATCTCCACAATGATAGTAAAAAGTTTTTCTTTTTTTCCTTCATATTTAATGGGAGATATTAACAAATGAGAGGAGCACAGAACAACAGTTTTGTGGGGTTTAGTATGCAGTTTTCCTTATTGATGTACATCAGAATTGGCACAGGAACTTAATTTCTATTTATTTATTTTTAAGTAAATGCCTGGGGGGTCGATGAGGAGTCCAAGATTCCATGAAGGGGTCAATGGGCAAAAATGTTTGGGGACCCTTGCAAAAGTATTTCGATCTTAATGGAGCTTATGTTGGAAAATAAAATCATTAATATTGGGATTATGCACACCCTAAAATTTTGTGGGCGCTTTGTTATAGATAATTTTTTATTTTAAATACGCAATTGCTATATAGAGTCTTTCTACTATATACACTATATAGCATTTGCTATATAGTATTTACTATATAGCATTTGCGTAATTAGCACTTTCATTACTTAATGTGGGCGAATTTGTAATTATGATGCTATGACGAAAAATAGATTGGCTGCCATCTTGGGAGACACATTGTGAGTTGGAATCCCATCATAGTGTATTATATATCATTTTGAAGGGATTTTTTTCTTAATTAAAATATGATATTGACATTTCATATTAATCAATTTAAAAAAAAATATGATTGATTTAAATGGCATTTGTGTTGAAATCAAGCAACACGATATAAAAAACTAGAGGCATAACGACATTTAGCAATCGCCTTTTGAATTCTAATCTAATGTTAGGCTTTCGAATTAGGAATATTATGAGGGTTTTTTAAAATTGCAAGGGAGGGGGCAACCCCATAATTAGGTGGGGATATGGGGGACTTCTTCCCCATTTCGAAATTACCCTAAAAATGATATACATATGATACAAAATAATGCGATTGAAATAGCCTAAAAAAAAAACGTTTCTTTTTTTATTTGCCCCAGAAAAAATTTGTTTACATTAAAAAACAATTGGTTTGAAACACACACACACACACACACACACACATATATATATATATATATATATATATATATATATATATATATAAGCCAAAAATTCGAGGGGGGCATAATCCCAAAATTAACAAATAAGATTTATACTTATTTTAATTTTATTGCATTTTCTACAAAATTTTTGAACACCCTTCGTATTGTAGAATCATCAGGCAAGGCTTTAATAACCCGATAATCAGCAGGTTTGATCTTCGGTAACATTTACGGGTAATATAATAGGCCATCTGGAAAGTTCAGACCATTTTGAAATTTAATTTAATCAATTATCTAGCTACCATTTTCCATTCTATTAGTTAGAAAAATGTAAACATTCCCTGAAAAAAATGCAAAGCAAACTATTTTGAGCTAACACTCCAACTCTCCCCAATAGGCGACAGATGAGGACTAGGCGAGCCTACTTAAGCTATCACTACATTTTAAAACAAATTTCCCTTTTCGTTCAGGTCAGAGTGCGCCGGTAGGAAGTTAGCCTAGTCCTATCTATTAGCCTTAAAAATTCACTCTTTGAAAAAAAAATGGTCAATAATATTAACGCCTTGGAACATTATTTAATTACTTTCTTGTTTTATCGCGAAGGAAAATATCAATTAGTATGATGATTAATTCATTAAATTACCCTTTTTAGTCCCGTACATGCGATTCTGTAAATTCACTATGTCGGTCCGTAAGTCGTCGGTCGGATGGTCACCATTTTACTTTTTCAATGAGTTCTTTGGCAATAACATCGTAACTATTCGGCTGATTCTAACGAAATTTTAAACCCTTATGTTTTTTACGCTCACCTTAGAAAGATATAATTACCAAGGTCCTCCCAAGGTTATTCCTGGAATTATTGAATGTTTTTAAGGTCGTAAGGTCATTAGTCAGAATAATTGGGAGGACGTGACTTAGGTCTGTTGACCTTGTTCTTTTCAAAACGGCTCAAACTTTCTTAATAAACTGATAGCAGCTATTTGGGGCGAACGCCATAAGGAAGAACTTCATCACCCGGACCGGGGATCAAAATCCCCTAGTCAAGAGCCATTACCGAAGTAGAAACTTTTAACAAGTGGGGGCAATCCGACCCATAGTTAGTTTTCTTTTAATAATTACCGGACTAACCTTGGGAGGACCTTGGTAATTCTATGATTCGAAAGAGAATGTGACATAACATAAGGGTTTCAAATTTCGTTAGAATTGGCCGAATAGTTACGATCGACAGACCTACGGATCTGTGTGACATATTACTTATAAAATCGCGTTCACGCGACTAAAAACTTCCCCGATCTTTTTATCTGCAACTATGGAGAGATGGAATCAGGTATTCCAATCCGATGATTGTTTTCTCTTTTTTAGATCATTTTCCTCTCATTCTCCGCTACTTCCCCTTTCATTAAAATCTCCCTCAACAATGTTTTTCTCCTCATTTGTGTAGAAAGCCAAGAGATAGAACCTAGGAATATAAAAGAATGTATTGATAGAAATGTTAAATATAGTGGCAGAATAGTCGATCTATTTGATCGTCTCGATAAAAACTTTTGGGCTGAGCCTATGCTCATATTGACTGTCCTTCGCTCGCAGCTAAGAGGCTTTAATGTTCAGTTTTGGACCGAGAGCGACTGTCTCCAAAGGGAGGGGGGGGGGGCTACATGATAAAGGAGGGAGATCTTTGACAATCAAGGGCGGATCCGTGCACTCCAAACTAACCTATAATGAGTGGTAAGCTTGATAATCCTCCAAATTTCTTGTTTTTTAATTGAGTAATTCAAACTGTATCATCATACCAATTGCCACTACTCAAAGAAGAGCAAAAAGAAAAGGATTGAGACTAACACGAAAAAAAAGATGCAAGATGGCTGAAAAAGTTCAGACAGGTTATTTTTTTTAATTAGTTCGTTAATGGATTAAACTGTTTGAGTAGCAACAGTAGCGAATCATTACCTATAAACGTGAAACTTACGTAGATAATTATTTTCTACTTGCTGTCTGTCGCTAGTAAGCGTTCGAGGCAACAACGAGCAAAGACATAACCATACAAAATACACAATAGTAGGTACCCTCATATCAGTTATTCCAATCCTGATGATTGTTTTCTCCTTTTTACCTCGTTTTTCTCTCATTCTCTGCTACTTCCCCTCACATTAAAATCTCCCTCAACATCATTTCTGTTCATTTGTGCAGAAAGCCTAAAGATAGAGCCTAGCAATAGAAAAGAATGTATTGATAGAAATGTTAAATATAATGGCAGAATTATCGAATCGGAAGCAAATTAACACAAGTGGTCTGTAGAATGCATACGCAGTCTTCTGAAGGCGAACTTAGTGATCACAATATTCCAAAAGTGGCTGAAATGTTTTCTAATAGAAATGAGTCTCTTGAAAATCCACCAAAACGCTTTATTGCGATAAATTGAAGTTTTATATTGAATTAAATTCCGTCCAAAGTTACAGATGATTTAATTAGTGGTCAACACGAGGGACTATACTCATGCACCACATCAGAAAAACAAACATGTTAGAACTCATCCACAAAGATCCCCCAAACAGCATTGAACTTTGTCTCGACGTGATGAAATTATGTGGAGAACTGAAGGAAGAGCGTAAACCAAGAATACAATAGTAAATATCGAGAGATTTTCACTGAGAGGTTTTTCGTTCAAAGTCTTGTTAGAATGGCAAGACAGTTCGGTCGCCGATCAAATTGTTTTGTGGATTGAAAGATTTTAGGCCTGAGGAAGTAAATATATAGCAAATCCTACCCTGTCATAAGGCTTTTGAAGAGGAACCTCATTGCCAAAGGTTGGAGAGACAAATGAGAGTACAAAACTAGTAAGAAACCCTATCGACCATAGGAACTGAAATCAGGATGACGCCTCTCAAATACCTGTCAACACCTTTTCTCACCACTTGTGAAAGTAAACCAGATCGGATGTGGTTATTCATGGAATTGAGGTATCAATTCGAGTTCACTTTGCCTAGAATGCTACCATACGCTCTAAAGGGCCCATAAATTGGTTCCCACGTTAAACTGTTAGTTCTGCCTCAGTGGACCTTTAGCGATTTAAGGACATTAAACGAATAAAAAACATAAACTAACTAGGGAATTATAGAAAAGGATTCACTTAATATCCTATAAATTTGTTTTATATTAAGAATATTTGCATTAGGGGAGGGGCATTTCGAACTACGATTCTTCCTCCTAGGGAAAAAGACCAACCAGTTACACCCATGCTTGCCAATCTTCCCGATTTTATTGTACTCTCCTGGTTTCCTCCCAGGGCCACAATTCTCCATTACAGACAAATTTTCATACATAACTCTTCTTTATCATATCCTTTTGCTACACCATGCATTTAACAAAAAAAATGTAATTTACTTATTATATTGTTATTTACAGTCTCTAAAAAACACACCAGAATGCAATGGTGGGTTTTGAAATCCTCCCTATTTATGAGGGCTCAAGGCTGGCAAGTATGGCTAAACTAGCCTTCTTTTAATCATAACTTTCTGAAACACGCTAAATATGTTTAGTTCGATCTCACTGAACAATTAATTTAGACGATAAACCCTCATTAAGATGTAAAATATTAAATATGTATTATTGATTTAAAAAGCCTAAATTAGGGAAGGAAAAACTTTTCCAGTCGGTTGGAGGGAATTCGTATGTTATTTGCGCGCATGAAATCATGCGCGCTGATTGGTCGGTTTGAATCTTGTAGGCGGGGCCACTGTGGTATATTAGAACGCCGATGTTGAGGAAGACTCGAATTCATTCTCCAGGAACTCTCGAACAGTTGCATATCAGATCAAGCCTAGTAAACAGAAAATTTTCATCATAGTTTAAAATTTAGCTAATATCTATGAATTGTGAAAAGGTAAGTAACTTCCCCCATGTTTAGATGCTTCTTGTATGCAGGGTATTTACTTTTTATCTTAGCTTTGTTTAATTAATAAACAATCACATGCAGGTTTTAATACGTCTACTCAGTCTCAACACCCACTCGTATTAGTAACAGAATAAAGAATCTCACCTTTTTCATAGCCACTCATCGAAATTTCTGATACTTTGAGCTGAAAAATAGGTAATTATTTACTTAACTGTAATCACTCAGTACAATATATTGTATTTTGGGCGATTTCGCCATATATGTCCCTTGTCTTTAGTCCTCTATAAGTTAGTATGTCGGTCGGATGTAACCATTTTACTTTTCAATGAGGTTTTTTTTGGGGGGGGACAATAACATCATAAATATTCGGCCGATTCTAACGAAATTTGAAACCCTTATGTTGTTTTACATTCTGTTTCGAATGATATACATCCCAAGGTCCTCCAAAGGTTAGTCCTGGAATTATTGAAAGTTTGGAAGGTTATAAGCCAGAATAATTGACAGCACGCGACTTAGGTCTGTTGACCTTGTTAGCGGTCGCAAGACGGAATGCAGCAAAACAGTTTGAATCCGAATCCATCGAATTCGGATTCAAACTTGTCTGGGCTAAAAACGAAGATCGTATTTGGACTAAAGACACAAAATACTATAAGAAGAAATAACCCAGCTCATGAGTTGATAAACTGAGTTCGAGTTCAAATCCTTCGGATTCAAGCTCAATTCTGCCCCCCCCCTCCCCAACTTATTTGATTAGTGCAAACTTACATTAACACTAACTCTATAATTGAAGAAGGGGATTTTTTTGAGTATTTGAATAATAATTTCGTCTTAGTTTGGTTATGACTTGTTTTTTTTATCAAAGTTATTCCTATTAATTCTTTTATAATATCAAAAAGCAAAATGGTGAAGTTCAGAAATAAATATAAATTTCGAAATTTTGTGAATTTTTTAAAACCCAAAGAATTACAAATGGTGAAGTTCAGAAAATTTACTTTAGAGTTCCTTTTTAAAATTATTATAATTGGCGAAGTTCAGAAAATTTCTAAAAATTTAACCATGGCTGCTTTTTTTAGATTTTAAATTTTAATCTTAGCGAAACCATTGCCTAGTTGTATGAGAGTGAAGTTTAGCTACAACACAATGGGGAAAGGAAAGTCGCGTCGGAACATTTGGTTGTTCAGTCATGAACTAATTGAGCAAAAATGCGACGGGTTTTTTGGAGGGGGGGGGGGATCACCCCACTTTATTTGTGCCGAACCACAACCGCGGCAGTTAAATGAGTTACGAATCATACCGTCGTTTAAAACTAAGACACCATTAAGGTCGCTGTGAACCTCTTTTTACAATGTCTGCAAAATCCATTTCTCAGGCAGCACAAGTCATCCCGCAAAGATATCAAAATATAAACAGAGAAATATAAGAAAAGGGGAAAAAATCTCGGTTGTAAACATTTGGCAGCGTGACGTCATAAATATTGCTTAGAATAGTTCTTCAATGTGGTCATCATAATAAATGCAGAAAAGAAATATGAGTATTCAAACTAATTATAATGCGGTTGCTATAGCAATTAGTAGCCACCTTCACGCTGTATCTGACACGGCTGGGGGACGCTCTTCAGCTACCGTAATGGGCAAAATTAGAAATATGATTATATTCACCGGGCCACAGAAGTACTTAAATATAAATATTAAAAAAAATTCAAAATATGAATAATATATATATATATATATATATATATATATATATATATATATATATATATATATATATGGATAAAATCAGAGTAATAGGACTAATTTTATATGCGAAACCAGGTTTCGACCGAAACATCCGTCATCGTCAGTCGCTGGTGGACAAGTGAACTACAGAAGTTGCTTAACGTACAAACACAAATCAGAGTGTCTACTACGTCTAAGTCCTCATCCTCCACTGAATTCAGCCAATGTCCATCCATTTCAGAGCTAAATTCCCTATTATCCTTTCCCATGTTATTAACTTTACATTTTTTTAAGGTTAAATGTCATCTGCCATTTCTGAGCCCAAGCTAATAACTTATTTAAGTCACTCTGCAATTTAAAGCTACCCTCAACTTCTTTGACTACAGCTGCCAATTTAGTGTCATCAGCAAAAAATGACACTTGGCTATTTACAGCCTCCTCAAGATCATTTATATAAACTATGAATAATAATGGGCCGAGAACTGATCCATGAGGTACGCCATAGATAACATGGCGTAATATTATTCAGTACCATTCTCTTTTTCTTGTCTTTCAGCAATTCAGCTATCCAATTTAAAACTTTTCCACATATCCCATGCATTTTTAATTTGTGAATTAGCCTCCTATGTGGAACCTTATCTAAAGCTTTGCTAAAATCTAAGTAAATTACATCAACATTCTTTCCTTTATCTAATTGTTTATTTACATAATCCATAACATCCAGTAAATTTGTTAAACACGATCTACCTCTTCTAAACCCATGCTGACCATCATTTATTAACTTACTATTCTAGATGATCAGAAATTCCCTTGTTAATTATCTCCTCGATAATTTTGCAAACTCTCGAAGTTAAACTTACTAGTCTAAAGTTATATGAGTCCTCTTTACTTACCTTTTAAAAATTGGCACTGCATTCGCTAGTGATCTAGTATATATCTTCTCAAAAGCTACTGCAATACTATATGCACCTTCTTTGAGTAACCTAGAATGAATGTTGTCTGGGCCAGATGCCATACTAGTATTTAACTCCAATATAAGGCCTTTAATTGTTTCCCTGTTCACATTAATGGTATTCAACACTACTTTTGACCTAGAATTGTCATCAATTAATATATCTGGGTTATCTTCTGTAAATACTGAAGAAAAATGATTATTAAGAAACCACTATTTCTTCCTCAGATTCTTTCAAAATCCATTCATATTTAATAGGCCCTATTTTATCACTTTTAGATTTGTTAGTGATTTTATAATAGCTAAATAATTTTCTGGGATCTGTATTATTAGTTTGAGCTAAATTAATTTCTGCCGCCTTTTTGCTCTTCTTAATAATCCTATTTAGCTTATTGTCGACCTGCAATGATTTAAATTGTCAATAGCACTTTCTCCCTGTAATCTCCCGTATGCCCTTTTCTTCTCAAAAAATTTCATAGCTATCTCCTGATTCCACCACAATGGCTTCCTACACTGCTCCTGGACTATGTTTAATATAGTCTTAAAAGTGTATTCTTACCACTGAATTATATCCACTCGATCTGATTATGCAAGTTTGTTGATTTTCTACCTTTCTCTATACCCAAGTTAAAACGAACCATCTGAACCAAGTGATCATCATTTGAAAGAACTAGATCTAATACATTGGTACCCCTTGTTGGCTTATTAAAAATTGAGTTAAAAATTATCCTCAAAGCATTCTATAAACTTACAACTTGCTCTATCCCTTCCTATCATATTTTCCCAGTCCACAGAAATTAAATTAAAGTCACCAAGAATAACTATATCCTTCATACTTCACATCCTTTACTTATTTCCCTGATCATTAAATCATCAATACAATCAGTCTGTCCAGGTGGTCGGTAAAAGGCTCGCAGGTGTATTATCCTATTTTTACTGACCCTAATATCTATCCACAGTGACTCAATTTCTCCTTGATTTATAGAATTATTTAGATTTGAAGAAATGTCATTTCTGATATAAATAATTAAGCCACCACCAGTCCTATCTCTCCTTTTATGTAGATGTTGAATAATATATTATTGACCTAGATAGCTTATGATACAATATTCTTCACGCATAAATTTTGATTGATTGAATTATGAATAATGTAAGCCAAAGGAAACGCTTCTCACGTGGGATGGAAAATAAATGCAACAGGTTTTTAAAGAAAATAATATATTAGAGATTAACAAAACAGATTATAAGTTGAAATACGTTAAATTAGGCAAGGTTGAAGTTGAGTTGAAAATAACTTCGCGTGACGAGATGAAGTGTGACGTATAAATTTTGTAAATGGATGTTGAATGTGGAAAAGGATTTTGATGCAGCGAATGTAATCGTTTTGCTGTAGCGACTATAATTAGTTAATTGGGCTGTAATGAAAGTGTGAATGGGAATTATGATCTCTCTCTCTAGTATGGGGTTATTTTAGAGAATAAGTGAAGAGGGAACTGACCTCAATATGACGACGACGAGAATACAAGTGAGAGAGTCTTTTCGCGTTATTTCACAAGTGGTGAAATGCGTGTGTTTGCATGTGCGTGAAATTCTAAGAGATGTTGTTTGTATCTGTGCATTAAATGAAATCAGTTTCTCGTCACGGAATGATTGAATTATTAAAGGTTACATAAAATAAATAGATTGAATTGCAAAAAGTTATGCATAAAATAATTGAATGATTGAGTTGACAAATGTTAAGTAAAATAAATGAATGAATTATTAAGTTATACATAAATTACATGAATTATTTAATTGACATAAGTTTTTAAAATAAATGATTTGAATTTTATACATAATATATATATATATATATATATATATATATATATAATATTTAAGTTTCCCAGGAGGATTTTATTATAGGAATGCCCAGAGGGCATTGCTATACCTTTGACTAATGTACATATCGTAACCCTGTAGTTAAAATTCACTCCCGTTGTCATTAAATTTATTTTCATTAACCCATGATTCTATTACACATATTATATCTATATCTTTATCAATAATATAACTAAATAACTCATCTTTCTTATTTCTAAGACTACGAGCATTGGTATAAAGACAACTCAACCATCCTATCCCTGAAGCACCTCTTTTAGAATGTATACCTTCCGCTCTATCTCCTCTGCAACTCTTTCCTTTCCCTGCCCCACCCTGTACGCTTATATTTCCCTGACCACTATCAGTAACTAGTTTCCCACCTGTAAAGACCCAACGACACTATCCAACTCCTGCCACAACACGTTAACCCCAGCCTGAATTAGATGGAGCCCATCCAATTCATATAATGCCTTATTCCCATAAAAACCCATCTTCAAACACTAATTCCGTCTCTTCACACAAGCCTTTCACATACTGATTCAGTCCAATTGCCGTTTCGTCCCTACATCCAATCTCGGAAGCACACCTGAAACTTGCATTTCATTCCACTTTCACTCATCCTTTCAATCAACCTTTTGTACCTTCGTTGTAACACACACGAACCCACCTTCTTTACATCATTTACTCCCACGTGGGTAATTACAACTGCATCCCTCTCACACCCAGATACCAGACTTTCATACCTCTCAGACACATCATTTACACCAGCACCTGGCAAACAAACTCTCACTCCCTTCCATTTGCTCGCACTCAACTTCCTATCCAAATATCTAATCTGAGAGTCACCCATCACAAGCACCTCAGTCATCCTCCTAGTCTCCCTAGGCATAGCTTTACCCTCCCTCCTGTTCTCATTCAGGCTATAACTTATCCACTTTCTGCCGCAACCACATTAGACAAATTCCTTTCAACCTCTTCCTATCTCAAGGCATCGAATCTGTTAGTCAACATAACAGGCTCCATGTCCCTCTTACTCACACACCTAACCTCTCCTAACTTAGCAATTCAGTCCATATCCACCCACCGTTCATCTTCACTTACATCACTCAGTTCTTTCTCTCCAGTCTCTAGTGTAGGCCTATCTTCATCCTTTCTGGTCCCAGCCACACTTTTCATACGTACACTGCACAGGGTTGTCAGATTGGCCTTTTGACGCCAAATTCCCTAAATCTGGCTTTTTTTCAGTTTGCTTGGCGTCGGAGAATTGATTTGGCTTATTTGTCCCTTTCCTGTTTTTCTTACATGCTAAAATTATATATTATCATTTAAATTTTTTTTTTTATCAGTTGCATCGAATATGGACAAACTTTTCTGCCAAAAAGGCAACACAGCAAAACCATTGTGTGTGCTCATGTGATTTATAGTCATAGGCTATAACTCCTAGCATAGATGAAATATAGGTCTAACACACATCTGGAAGTGTACTTTCTAAGTTTCTATACGGTGACACTGTCTGCATTTATAATTTATTAGCTTTACCCATAGCCATGTTTTCAAAGGAATGGGAAGCTCCTTATGATAGCAATCGTAAATACAATTATAATTGGGACAAAACATATGTAGGGCGCAAAAAGGCTAAATATGGATCAGAGGCAGTATTTTTTAAACTTTGCCACTGCACTATAATATCAAGAATTAGCAACCTCTCAACTCATGAAAAAAACGAGGAACACAGGATTAAATCTCCGTCAAAAAAGCAGACACAACTTAATGGAAAAAGGAGTTCCAGGCAAAATAATGATAAAGTTAAAGAAGTATAGCTGCAAATTGCTGTATGACCTGACATTGTGCGATACGTACAATTGATCATCTGAGTGAAATCATGATAGCACATCGACAGAGAAGTACACTGAGACACATAAAGTTACATAGAACTAAGTGTTCATGCTTAATAAAAAACATCATTTCGCCTGCACTGAAAACTGAAAAGAAAAGAAATATGTATCAAATTCTTAACAGAATGTAATAAGTTCCTACAACAGAATAACAGTACTGAGGCTCATCTAGAAATAAAAAATGTCAAACAAAGATGCATGTCTATGCTAGAAGAAACTCTAAGTCAACTCATATAGACTTCCTTGGGCGAGAGATACATTTCGAGATCTATCAGAATTGAGCACAATGGTAATTTTAAATCAAGTTTCAAGGGCCATGTATTCAGAGGTGCCCTTTTTACACCTTGCAGGAAATAATATTAACATTATTGAAGAACACTACAGGAAAATGCCTTTTCTTGTTTAGAAAGAAGAAGCTCCATTTAAGAAAGATATACTCCCTACAGCCAGTAAACAGTTTTGGATTGGTGTATGTACTTCAACATGGGGCATTTAAAGAGCTTGCTGACTTTGCCATTACTTGTTTAATAACTCCAGTTAGTAATGCCGTAGTTGAGAGGATAGTCTCTCTTGTATCCTCAGTTAAAACAACAGCAAGAAACACAATGCAGCTGAATACTATTGATGCTATTATCAGAATTAGGGCAGAACTATTGCTTTCAAACAAATGTAAGGATTTCATTCCATCTTCAAAAATGTTAAAGGACTTAGCATCTGACAAGAGTTATGCTGTAGGTTCCACTTGGTCCAGTGTGAATAACACTGATGAAATGAATCTGGAGCTTTTTATGTGATGTAAGTATGAAAAATATATTTTAAATTTATTTGGCTTTTTTTTCTGGCGTTTTTACAGTATTGTTTGGCTTTAAATAAAAAAATAATCTGGCAACCCTGACACTGCGTCCCTTCACACTGCATGCACCAATTCATTTAACCTCATATTAATCACGCAACCGACTCAACTCATCTTCCAAAGCCACATTTGCCCTACTCATATAAATACGGGGCATTCAAACACATTTGCCCTCCTTTCAACACCACAAGTATCACAAACTACATACGCACTTCTTTTATCAAATGGGATTTTTACTGTATCCAAACAGACAGCCATACTGAGAAAACTTTTCAATCAAGAAAAGTGTAAACAAGAGGGGGAAAATTTGGCCGCTCTAAAACGTAAAAAACGGAAGCTATTTAACGATTTAATGTAAAATATAACTCAAAATTCCTTGCCTATTTATTTGTGTGCTAGAACGGTCTGAGGCCGCTTAAATTCAGCCGCTATCACATGTTGGAAACACATGCTACCCACGTGCATCTGCGAGAGGAAGCAGAGCGCGTTATCGCCCACCATAGCCAATATTTAATCAAGGAGGTTCTCTCCCCCGTTTCGCCTCCATACGTCAATCTCGCCAGATTTAGTTAGGCTTATGGGCAGATAAGGTATTTTCCAGGCGCGACCAGGGCATTCTCCCTAAGTCCCCCACTCAATTATCCCCTACGCCATGGAGACGGCTCCGGGTACTTATACAATAGCTTTCCCCAATTGAAGCAGATCCCAATTATCTTCGCGAGGCATCTCGCCGATCCGGTCTCCCTTGTGCACCTAGGAAATCTCTACCTCGAGAACCCCCTTATTGTCCAGAAGAGGACAATATCCCTTGAGTGCCAAGGTTCGTGCCTTCAAGACGCCTAGTCAACAAGGCTCCCCCTGTTGTTCAGAAGGAGAACAACGTTAGAACAGCCATTGTTCTTTGAGCCCGTTTGACAAGAGACGCTTCTCACCCCCCCCTGTTGTTCAGAAAGAGAACAACGTTAGAACAGCCATTGTTCTTTGAGCCCGTTTGACAAGAGACGGTTCTCACCCCCCGTTCTTGTTCAGAAAGAGAACAACGTTAGAACAGCCATTGTTCTTCAAGCCCGTTCGTCAAGAAACGGTTCTCGTTCCCAAGACATCACGTCAGGATAATTTAATTCCCCCCTTTTTAACGTTCTTCAAGAGAACGCTTGGTTTCAACAATAACCTCCATTGTTCATCTAGAACATCCCCGATTTGTTGTCACACAGATCGCTCGTACTTCCGAGCCCCACTTCGCTCTCACTCTTCGAAGACAGTCCTTCCCCTTCGCTAAGGACAACCCCCCGAAGAACCCTTCTGCTGGAAATCGCCAGTGGAGCGAAGATTCCTTCGTATCGTCTTCCTCTGCACAACAACTTTGTAATTACGTAAGCTGAGCATTACCTTTAATCAACGCTACCCTGTGCTTTAAATGGTTTAGCGAACCATTCCCCCCCTTTAATTTTTATTTGTTTACCTTTTTAAATCTCCAAATCTTAATCCTTGGATTAGTCAGATATTCCCACGACCCTTTCCATTCTCCGTTTATGTAAAAAAAAATTTGGTGTGTTGTTGATAGTTTAATTAATAAAACTCAATTTTATTTATCCTTGTGCTCCGTTCCACTTCTTAAGCATATTTAAGATAAATAAGCCTCTCCAGGCCCCCCCCATCCCTTTTGGACTAACCTCGGTCAATCAGATTACCACGCACTCGAAATATTTGAATAATTCCCTCCACAAATAGTTATATATGGTATATCGTCGAGAGCCTATTCTACGACAATTTGCAATACTCACTTCTAACCAGATCTCTTGATAGCCGAGTGGATACGGCGTTGATCCGCTAACATGCGGTACAGGGTTCGATCCCGCCAGGGGCGGATACAAACCAGCGCATGTAGAGATCTGGCTACCAATTGGTAGACGCGCTGTATTCGGGTGTGTAGATCTTACACTTCTCATCACACACACAGCCAATTACAACACTGCTTTCTTTCCTCTCCCGTCTTTGCAGCAAAACATACACATACTCTCTGTTTCAAGGGATTCTGCCGATGTGTATCTCTATCCATAGGTGGGCGTTATCGCGATAACGATATCGGGTTATCGGTTATCCGATATTTCCCCCTGCGTTATCGATTTATCGGTATCGCCGATACTTTTGGTTCCAAATTAGCGATAATCGATAATTTAAGTTCTTGGTTCCAGTTTAGCACAGGGGCGAGCCGCGCGTGCCTTGGAGTCAGAAATAGGTAGGTCAGAGCTGGGAGGATGATGCTCAAAACCTATGAGGAGAGCATCACCAGGTAAGAAACTAATAAACAGTATTCAAATATTCTTATTATTGTATTATAAAATAACGCTATATACCTGTATAGTCAATAATCAATATTGTATTATAATTTTGGATTTATCCGTTATCACCTTATCGGACGATAAATTTATCGCCAGTTATCGATTTATCTGTTATCGTGATACATTTTTTTTGTTATCGCGCCCACTTATGTCTATCCAAATACCTCTGCGCGGAACAGGTCCCTCTGCGCCAGGGGGACGAAGGTTCCATCTGAACGCTGTTTGCAGCCAAAACATAATACTTCCTGGCACCTCTTCCCAAAGAGGACCGGCCTCTGGTGCACTCGGCTTGACCATCGATTGTCATACTGACCTTTATGTCTATTTCATTACCCGGTTGAGATCCGCCTGGATAAAGGCAGGTTGGCGAACCACCATTACTATTACAACTCGCTGTTAATTATGTTCCCGAACTTAAATATATTTCCCTGAAAGAAACGTCACTGAATAAAGCTACTCAGAACACGTCCATCGAGTCACATGTCAACCAATGGCTTTGCAAATATGTCCCGCGGAAAAGATGAAAAGCCAATTCCAACTACTTTCCCAATTTATTCCGTTCCTTGATAAGGAACGGGGTAAAATTCGCTTTTCATCTTTCCCGTGGGGCACATTTTAATTTATTCGTCGCGTCACGCGCTATTTCTCTAGTTTCCCATATTATCTACATGGAGATTTCGAGTTAACCTTGATGGGAGGAAAAGGGTCAGGAGGCGTTCGAGAACCCATAGGGACCAGTGGAGGGCTTATAAGCTCGACGTGAACTGAGTCTTTTTTAGGCTCTTTTTTCCGACGTGCCACTTTCCTCCCCCCACATTTTGTTTGTATACCAAAGACTGCAAAATCCCTTTTGTTCGAATTTAAATCGAAAACCAACGAGGGCATCTTCCGCAAAATGGCTGTGAAGATGTGGTGGTAGAGATATATAGCCGGGTGTCCCCTACAAGCATTATGGGGAAGGGAGGGGGGGGCACAGATATCCAGATGTCACCAGCAGCAACGTCGCCCATGATACCCGACATCCCCTTGCGTGTTCCTAAAAGGATAAATAAGGAAAATATGGGGAGGGAGCATATCTGTTAACCCCCAGCACCGGATCCGAAACCAAAAAAAGGTGAGTGGACGAAAGCTGGTCGTTGACTAGACTGCAAAAGGGGCGAAATAAAAATGTCTAGAGGGATAAAGCCCAGGTAATCTCAATCTAGTTTGAGATTGCCGATAGTTCTAGGGCCGGAAGGCTATTAAAAATGTTATAAATAAATACTGTAGTTAAGGAAAATCAACTACATAATCAAACTACTCAAAAGGTTACTTGAGGGCCGTTAGGGCAAGGTGGACATGCCATTACCCCCCCCCCTCCCCCCATGAGGCCAAAAATAAATAAATAAAATGTCTTGGAAGCAAAGGGGGTTGCAGAGCGCCCGTCTACCGACTGAGAAAGGAGGTGGGGCTTGAAGGCATCGAAGGAGAGGAGGGGAGTGTATCAGTGGGTAAATGTTTTGAAAGGAAGAAGTTGCCTGATCGAAGTAACCAAATAGCCTAAATTGCTGTTAAAGGATTGCGTTGAAAGGGGACCAAAAGATTGGTTTTAGATTTATATAATGAAGTAATGGAAAGTGTGATTTAAAGGGAAGTTAGAAACCTGAATGATTCATTAATAAAAAGTATATTTCATATCGTTCTTTTGCCACACTTAATCATGTCACACTTTATGCTGAATTACGTTGGCATTTTAATTTATTATTGGATGAAAGATGGAATATTTGGAGTCATAAATATACTATATAAAACATTTAGCAATAAAATAAAATAAATTTATTGATTTTTTTATGCCAATGCGGTATTTTAAGCATTACTATCGAAACATTTTGAAATGGATTTGTTTTGATACAGTGTTGCCAAATTTCAGGCAATTTTTCATAACTCTTGCTTAAATAACTTTACATACTTGTAAATAACTTTACAAGTATAAACTACGTATGTATAAAGGTTAAACAAATTTGGATAAATAAAAAAGAAAGTTATCAGCAGTTAAGAAATAAAGGATGACGATCATGCCCAAATTTATCTGAATATTTTTTTGCATCAAATCAAAAAATTTAAATTCTGGCAATAATTTAAAATTGCCCTAAATGGCCAGAAATTTGAGCTACTGAGATACGGTAATGATCAGGACATCAAAAGATCAACATGGTATGAATGACGAGGCCAAGGTATAGAAGCAAAAGATTAGGTCAAGTACCTTGGAGTTCTTATGAGCAGTGATGGTACCTTTTCACATCACTACACCAAATCATGCCAAGCAGCCAGATAGCTCACTGGGTGCGCCCTGAGGACTTTCAGATCTAAGGAAGAGGTTTGTATGCTGATCATATGGAAGTCACTTATCCTACCCAAGCGGGAGTACTGCTGTCAACTATGGGCACCAAACAAGAAAGGGGACATCTTGGAGATCGAGGGTCCTCAGAGATCCTTCACCTGCAAAATAGAAGGAACCCAGGCGATGAATTACTGGGAGAGGCTCCAAAACCTAAAATCATACTCACTACAGAGGAGAAGAGAGAGATACATAGTAATCTATATGTGGAAAATCTTGGATGTGGGTATAACGGAAAACAGGAACTCCAGAAGGGGAAGGTTGTGTACCATTGAGCACTCCATAGCAACATCACAAAATGTGAAGACCTTGGTACACCACAGCTTTAGAAAGAATGGTGCGATATTGTTCAGCGCTTTCCCAAGATCTGTGAAGGACTTAGAAGGAGTGAGCATAGACACTTTCAAGAGGCACCTGGACAAGTGATTAGCTGAACTACCAGACCAACCACCAACACCTGGCTAAACCCGTTAAAAATCCAACACCCTACCTGAGGTTGTTTAGGAGGCCACTGGAGCACATTAATAGCCTTGTGTGAGTGGAGCACTGACTCAGCTCAGCCACTTTAGGGCTGAATATTTCAAAGGTATATCTGGAATCAAGACTTACCAATAAACTCAAAACTCCCATTTTTTGTTGAAATCCCAACCACAGTGACCCCCCCAAACCGGTGCTCTCTCTCCGGTCGTCGTCTTTTGTACCTTTTTAAAATCTCTAACTCTTTTGGCGCCTGTTTAGACCCAGCAAAAGGTGCAAGAGGGTGTTAAACGTTCTTTAAAAGATGTAGGTGAAGAGTATCTGCGCATTAGCCTACCAATTATTTGGGAGGGGGGATGCGAATCATTCTTCTAACCACGTAGAATACGTGCGAGTAATGGTAATTTTTACCTCTAAAGCCCCAATTTCCTGCAATCGGATCAAAATTGATAAATCTTTTACGCCAACTATGCCCAAAAGCTACCAAATCAGGTAAGGAGGCGAGAATAAAAGTAATGACCTTAAAAAAAACGTACCTGAGACTTATTTGCATACAAGCTATGCATATACCTGGTTTCGCAAAAGTTATGCTACACGTTTATATATATATATATATATATATATATATATATATATATTTTTCGAAAGGTTTACGTCTGTGATAGAAAAGGTTTCGTAGAACAAGCTTAGAGTTTTACTTTTCCATCACGTCATTAAAACGTCTTTTCCATTGTGTGTCGAGATAGAAGTGAAGAAAATCGAGATCTCTGCTCTCCTGAGCAGGGGCCACAAGTCTGACCGCCAATCTGCTCAACATCAGCCGAATGACCGTCGATTAAGTCGCGGAGAGGTTAAAAAACGGGGAAGACCTCAAAGATCGATCTCGTTTAGGGATACCTCAATTTGTCAACCCTTTGGCTGTGAAAAAAAAATCCTTCTAAAGTGTTCCGAGGTTCAAAATGACTGCGCTCGCGAATAAGAAGATAACTGTTCCAGGGCCTTAAAGGAGGAGGGCAGCAAGAGCTTGAGGTGCGTGGAAAGGCCTCTGCTCACCGACCGTATGCGAGAACAACGTCGGAAGTGCTGTCATACCTTCTCAACGACTTGAAGTGTCATGACATTTAAATTCTAATTTTTTCTTCCGAAAAAAACTTAACGGTCGATCCGGTCATCAACAAGCAGAACGACGGCGTGGTAAGCTTAGGCCACGACGTCTCTGAGGTCCGCTACGTGTCCATCCGGCCTCCGTGATGATGCTCGGCGTCGGTGTAGTTCGCGGCCGATTGCAGGTTCATCTTGGCCATGAAAGTCCTGCCCTGGTGTGAAAAAACATGAAGAAGGTGGACTGTCTTTCAGCAGGGCGGTGCTGCGGCCCACACGGCCAAGACTGCAAGAGTGGTTGGGGCCGAACAGAAACTTCTGGTCGAAGGACTTTTCACCACCGCTGTCGCCCGACCTCAATCCTTCGACTACAGCATGTGGGCGCATGTCGAGGGCAAGGCCTTCAAGGCCCCTCACAGCAACATCGACAAGCTGAAGTCCTCCGTCAACAGCGTGTGGGCCAGCATGAGGAAGGACTTCGTCTGCAATGTGGGCGCGTCTTTCAGGTCTTGCCTGGAGCGCGTGTTCGCCCCTGAAGGCGGCCACATTGATTCATATTACAATTTAAACATACATTTATATGTTACAACACTAAAAACGTGTCTAACTGCATCAAAACTATCATTGTGTCCTTTGTTGAGAGAGGCGTAACGAATATCAAAGGACCTTTGCAATACCCAGTAATTCATACCTTAAGCATATTCAGGAAATGATCCCTACATTGCAGCCAGGATATCAACTTTCTGGAGGCATTACAGAGAAGAGCAATAAGATACCTTCTTGAGGCACCTTGATTATATGGATAGTTTAAGTGTACTTACCATGTTTTCGTTTGAAAGGTGCTTAAAGGTGACATGATCCAGTTTGTAATTGTTTAAGATAAATTAAAAATGTGGGATTTTTTTCGGGCTGGAGGTATGGTAGGACAAGGGGTCTGTTTGAAAATTTAAAAAAAAAATCTAGATATAGGCTGGATTTAAGGAAATTTTACAGTAATAGAGTCGTGGATTCTTGGAATGTACATATTTCCCGGGGATTTGGAAATAACTCTAGTTTGACATCATTCTAAAGAAGCCTAGAAACCACATAGGGGAAAAGCATATATAAGGAAACTGATTTTACAAGTTTTTATGCATACATGATGCAGGCTCGAATAAGACGTGCTAAATATCCATGCACTCAAAACCGTCTAAATATGTACTGACTTTCACATGTCATGTGGAAACAAAGCCTATATACAAGGTTAACAATATCATTTCACTATAAAAATTCAAATACGAACATTATATAGCAAAATAGATAATTGAAACTAATAAAAATTCGAAAAAGATCTTATTAAACTCATTATTTTCATGTTTTTAGTTAATTAATTACAAATCAAATAATTGAAGCAAACTTTTAAAATACACTATACATTCTTTCAAACTCAATATATATATATATATATATATATATATATATATATATATATATATATATATATATATATATATATATATATATATATATATATGGGGAAAAAAGGCAATGTTGTAGCTAACTAAGCTCTTTCTCAAGTCCTCGGAAGGGCTATTCTCACAGTCACAAGAGATAAGCCAGTCTTACTAACGCGTTAGAAAGGCTGTGAGAAGAGCTCCTTTCGAGGGCTTGAGAAAGAGCTTAGTTAGCTACAACGGTTCTCTTATTATTGGCGCAATTTCGTCTCCTCAGTCCGATGACTGAACGGCCAACTGAGGACGTTGAACTGCCCTTTTCATGTACAGGATTCGAGGGATGGAATCGTTCCTTTGTTATAATTATTTGGGGGGTTGAGGGAGCGATAAGCGGAAAGTAAAAAAATAAAAGCTAAACATTATTTATTGGATAAAACTTTACGTCTTTGTAAATTTGAGCATCTAAGTCGTTTCCTTTATTTCGTTGCCTCCATAAAAACTTGCACATATAGGAGTGACTCAGAGAACGAGTGGTCCACATTCTTTTGTATTCCTCATTTTCGCCTTGGCCCAAAGCGACTCTATTTGGTTCGTGTGGGTACCTGTTTCTGGATCTTTAAAGTTATGCGAGTGGTTAACAGTCCAATGTTTATACCGTATCTCTGGCAAGGATTCCTTTCCATTATATGCACCCCGCTTATCATATATAATAGTTTTGCCAGGCAATACACATTCTTTAATTATAGATGAAAATGTTTGCCGATTTATCGCGCGTCTCCCTGCAAATCCCCCCTAAAACCTAATGCGCTGGTAAAACCCTCCAGAAATTGTTCTTTCTCGAGCAAGTTCGTACGTTATCATTTTTTAAGGGTAAAAACAATGTTTATTCTTCTCAAAAAAACAAAGGATATTGTAACACTAAAGATGTCACACTCGAGTAACCGGCCGTTCATCCATCTGTCTGAGGATACGCAATTGCGCCATAATAAGAGAAAAGATCCAGCTTAAATTCGTATTTTATATTTAATAAAGAATTTTACGTCCAAAAAGAAGGAGTGGGGATGGGCCAACCCCTTGGGCCATCTTTCACGAACATCTTCTTATGCCATTATGAACAACTTTGGCTCAATAACTGTCCCATTGAATAGAAACCTCTCTATTGCAGACGTTATGTCGATGATACATTTATATTAATGAAATCGCGACAACAGGCATAACAATTCCTTAAATATTCGAACTCTAGACAGAAAAATATAAATTATACAATGGAGATCGAGAAAAATAGTAGACTTCCATTTTTGGATATAGATATTAAACTTTCAGGAACAAAGTTTTAAACTTCAGTCTATAGGAAGCCTGCATTTACAGGTTTAGGCACAAGCTTCTTTAGTTTCTTGCGAGAAAACCTTAAGTTATCCTCGATAAAACTTTTATTCATCGAGCCTACACTATAGGCTCTTCATAAAGACTGCTGCATTTAGAATTCTCTTTTCTAAACACTTTCTTTAGAAATAATGGCTAACCTGACTCATTAGTGGGAAAACATATTAAAAAGTTTCTTAATTCTCTCTATCAAAAAAGTCCAACAGAAAATATTGTAGAGAAATTATCTATTTTCTTTAATCGCCCATACTTTGGTAAAAAATCAAATGACTGTAAATGAAATTAAGAAGACTAAATAAATTTTATCCATATCGCGACCCAAAATTCATGTTAAAAATTGGGCACAACTTTGGATCCTATTTCAGCTATATATAATGACCGAATTCCATTCCTTTGCCGCTCCTCCGTAATAAATAAATATAGTTGTGAATCTTGCGATTCATCGAGCAGCATCGGGGAAGGTGGACAAGCAGGGGCTGATTCTAAATCAACCAGACTCCTCGCCCTTACTAGATCACATCAAAGTATGAAAGTCTGAAATTAATCTAAATAACTTTAAAATACTTAGTCATAGTCCCTATCCCAACGAACTACGGATATTAGAATCACTTTCCATCCTAAAACTCAGACCTAATTTAAATAAGACCTAATCATAATCATCATCATCATCACTTACTCTATAATTTAAGAAGGGGAATTTTTTGAGTATTTGACTAAAAAGTTCGTATTAGTTTAGTTATGACTTATGTTTTTTTATCAAAGTTATTTCTAATAATTCTTTTTATAATATCAAAAAACAAAATGGTGAAGTTCAGAAATAAATATAAGTATCGAAATTTTGTGAATTTTTTAAAACCTAAAGAATTACAAATGGTGAAGTTCAGAAAATTAATTTTTATATATCTTCTATTCTATAACTATATTTTAGCGACGTGATATTTTAAAAGGGCGGAAATTTAGTTTAGAGTTCCTTTTTAAAACTATTATAATTGGCTAAGTTCGGAAAATTGATCAAAATTTAACCATGGCTACTTTTTTCTAGATTTTAAATTTTAATCTTAAAAGCGAAGCGCAAGCTACCCCCCCCCCCGCCCCCAATAGGGAGGAGTGGCGAAGCCATTGCCTGGTTTAAATATAAATCAAACTGCTTCCAATTTTTATATTGTATTGTGAATTATTGAAATTTTTATTATTGTATTAAACAGCTTATCCTAAATTGCACTATTCAATTTTAGTATTTTATGAAAACTAGAAATTTTAACCCTTTACTTTACTATTTAGTTTCTTAGTGCCGATGATGAGACTAGGACCTCGAAACGTTAAAACCTAGACAAATAAAGATGCTTTTATCAATAGCGTGCTTGATTTTCACCATATATATATATATATATATATATATATATATATATATATATATATATATATATATAACGGGTGGCCCAAAAGTTACTTCACATTTAAAAAATTAATAACACAAAAACTAATTAAGTTATAAGAGTGGGTGATATATAAAATGAAAGAGGAGATCTTGGAGTTTTATTATTTAAATATAAAATCCTTCAAATGTTCTCCATTATTGTTAAAAAAAGGCGGATTCTTTGCACCATATTTTCCATGACATTTTCCAAAACATCAGGAGTGATTTTGTCGATTTCTTCAATGATGTTTTGTTTCAATTCTTGAAGATTATTAGGTTTATTTACGTATCCTTTTCTTTAAGGTATCCCCAAAGGAAAAAAATCTGACGGGATAAAATCAGGTGATCGTGGGGGCTAAGAAACGTCCCCTAAACGTGAAATTGTCCGACCAGGCAAGGCTGCTCTTAGTGTTGCCATGGTTTCTTTCACTCTGTGTGCTGTCGCCCCATCTTGTTGAAACCACATATCGTGCTTGTCCAAATCTTACAGTTCTGGCAATAAATAATCTTGTATCATTTCTCTGTAAGTGTCCCCTGTTACTGTCACTGTTTTTTCCGCCAGCATCCTCGAAGAAGTAGGGACCAATGATTCTCGAACTGGTTATGCCCCACCAGACCGTAACTTTTTGTGCATGAAGAGGCTGCTCGTGAATTATCATGGGGTTTTCAACACACCAGAATCTGCAATTTTGTTTATTAACGTATCCAGTAATGTAAAAATGGGCTTCATCGGACATGATTAGGTGTGAGGTAAAAGTCGGATCATTTGTTAGTCCCAAAAATTCGCGTGCAAAGTTTATTCCTTTTTGATGGTCTGCGATATTTAATGGTTGAGTTATTTGAATTTTGTATGGATGAAGTTTCACTTCTTTTGTTAGGATGCGTTGCAATGATGTTCGAGAAATTCCTAGTTGTCTGGATATGCACGATATGCGGTTTCAACAAGATGGGGTGACACCACACACAGCGAGAGAAACCATGGCAACACTAAGAGCAGCCTTCCCTGGTCGGACAATTTCACGTTTAGGGGACGTTTCTTGGCCCCCACGATCACCTGATTTTATCCCGTCAGATTTTTTCCTTTGGGGATACCTTAAAGAAAAGGATACGTAAATAAACCTAATAATCTTCAAGAATTGAAACAAAACATCATTGAAGAAATCGACAAAATCACTCCTGATGTTTTGGAAATTGTCATGGAAAATATGGTGCAAAGAATCCGCCTTTTTTTAACAATAATGGAGAACATTTGAAGGATTTTATATTTAAATAATAAAACTCCAAGATCTCCTCTTTCATTTTATATATCACCCACTCTTATAACTTAATTAGTTTTTGTGTTATTAATTTTTTAAAATGTGAAGTAACCTTTAGGCCACCCGTTATATTTATATATATATATATATATATATATATATATATATATAAGTCACGTGCCTTGAGTAAATTCAGGGGATTGTGAAGCTGCCCCAATTCATTTTATGAAGACACTTAATTAAGAAATTGTCTGCAAAAGATAGGAATTGTTAAAATTAATTGCAGCAGCTTCTCAGTTTCTGCCTCCCCTGAATTCACTCACGGCACTGCCATTTATAGGTGCGGTCGAGAATAAATAGTTATACCAGGCCTCTTATAACTCATTGGTTCCAGGATATTCGCGGCTTTTCATGAGCATTAGTTGATGGTCGTCTCTCTCGAACAAGGTTGGGGGGGGGGGGTTATTCAGACTTTGTGGATTATAGTGTTTATTGGACATTTCCATTCTTTACTTAATTAACTAAAATCGGCTGTAAGCACAACAATGTTTTTGAGACAGCGCTTATGAAGTACTTAAGAATACGATTGAGCGTGAGTAATGGAATAGTTAAGTGACGAATGAATGTGAATTAAGGAAAATTTCCCAATGCTATTAATTTAATTAAGAATAAAATTGTGGCGTTGGTAATTGTTTTACAAGACCAACCAATCATAAATTAAATGAAAAATAAACAACATGGGAACGGAAGATGAATTTGATAATTTCGTAAAAGGAGGCGAGGTATTTTGTTACAAAAGGGGCGTTGCAATTTGTTCTAAAACAGTAATTGGTTAATGGGCTGATAACTTAAAATATTGTTCGTATGTCGATATATGAATCAGGTATTCGTTTGAAAACACTTGCTTACGTGAGGGGCTTTCATGAGAGGGGTTTGTTAATTCTCTATACGGATACGAAAATAAATTTGTCAGGATATCGGATCTGCGTTAATGAGTTATAATGTCTACGGACCTTAATTTGGGAAGGAAAATATTTCGCCTGTCTTTAAGAGACGTCTTGGAGTGAGGTTTGAGGATTAACAAACAGCGTTGGACAGTCGTCATCAAATTATGGACTTAGTGAAATTCGTAATTTTTATGGTAAAAGGTAACTTAAAACTATTTAATGAGTCAATAATGAGGTTATTTTATCATATTAGTGTGAAATAACTTTTGTACATTTTTGAAAACTAAATATTAGTGTGTTTTGCTACATTTTCTAGCAAACTTGTTGAAATAAAAGAAGGCAACACCGATTCGGTCTTACCCGCTGCGGCAACTGTTAATCTCGTGTGTCAGTTCTAATTCATACTTCGCAGGGTGAGGGTATGCGAGCTATTCTCTTTTTCTGTTACTGACCCAGTAATTCAACTTGTGATTATTTTACTTGCCTATGGAGAATACTAACTGTTTTTTCTTGCAGTGTAATATATAAAAAGATAGTGAACAGCTATGTATAAAGTCACTGACTTGAGTTCTCAGAAAATTGGACAGATCAAAGTTTTATTAAGTGATAGTTCACTAAAACAAAAAGATATTGCAAATAAATTGGGAGTCTCCTTTCAAACAGTAAGCAATATAAAGAAAAAAATGAAAACGGTCTTAATTTTAATTCAGCAAGGGCTGAGAAATGTGGTTGCTAGAGGAAAAACAACAAGAACAGACAGGAAAATAAAATAAATGGCTATTAAGGACAAAAGCAAATCTTGTAGGACGATTGCAAGTGAACTGTTAGCAGATGGCATTAGTCTTTCTCGAATAGCAGTAAATAGGAGGTTACTGGACATTGAATTACGAGCCTACCGTCCCAGAAGAATCCTAAGCTTAGCAAAACCATGATACAGGCACTTCAAGTCTGGGTTAATGCTCATGCTGATTGGAGTTCTGAGCAATGGGAACAGGTAAGAGTGGTACATTTACCAGTTATTTTCTTTATTAAGCATAAAATAACATACTGTACCTACTATAGTAGGTACATTCTGATTTACCTACTAGCTACGCGTTCATGCTGAATGAAATAATTTCAAGTCATAATTTATCTGGCTATTTAACTGCTGCCACTAGTATCACATGTTGTTTCAGTACTGCTAGTGTTTTACATTGTTGTAGGTTGTGTTTTCGGACGAGTCAACTATTGCAGTACTTGATGACCGTGTAGATAGTAAGGAGGTGGTCAGGTGAGGAGTTTATGCCAGTGTGTCTTAAAAAGACTAAAACATTCACAGAAAATCATGGTGTCGGGAGCAATTTCTGTACATGTACAAGTTTTTTGAAGATTGTTGAAGGTCTAATGAATCAGGATCAGTATATTGAAGTACTGAAAAAACGTTTGGTATCGCAAATGGGGGAATGTTTCGGTGACATATCATGCATATTTCAGCAAGACTCGACTCCTTGTCACACGGTGCGATCATTTAAGACATGGTGTGCACAAAATGGCATTGAACCGCTATCATGGCCTGGAAACTCCCCAGACATGAACTCTATTAGGAGTTTATGGTATATTCTAAAAAATGAAATACTCGAAGTTCCCATAACAACCAAAGCAAAGCTCATAGAATGTCTTATCTACATTTGATTTAACTCTGACAGAATCAAGCAATTATGCAGAACTTTAATCACTGGCATGCGAGAGCGTGTTAAAGCACTTAAAAGGGCTAAAGGAGGTCAAACCAAGTATTACGAATTTTCAAGAAATCCATAATAATTTGATCACTACAGTAGCCTTGTCTGTCGATCCAGGAGAGAGAAGTCGAGGACCAAGTCTTCCAGAAGATAAGTTCCACACTATTAATATTTACACCTTCAATGAAATAAGATTAATAAGAAATAATATGCATCATTAGAGAATTGCTTAAAAAATATAACGAGCTATTTTTAACCTGTAGCGGTTAGAAGACAACCACATCGTAAAATGGTCTCCTAACCGGAAAATAATTGAAACTATTAAAAAAAAACGAGATAAGATCATTAAGAGACGGACCCTGAAATAATACAAAACGTATATATAAAAAAATAAAGTGAAAATTAACGAGAGAATAAGCCACAATATGTTGTAAGGGGGAGGTGGCAGGGAGTTTAAATAAAGTATCAGGCTGGAACAAAAGTAATGTCAGATTTTCTAGAATAAAGTTTTTCGATAGTATTTATTAAAGTATTACCTCTTCTTATCATTTAGGAATGCTACAATGCGTAATTTATACCTTTTTATTTCAGATTATAAAAAATATTGATCATAATCCTCTCCTGCATTTACCCTTATGTTCGTCCTATCTAAAGATCACTTTAGATATGTTTTACTCTATGAGATTCATAAAGGTGGCAATGTAAGGACACCGGTAAAATTCATTCAGGGCACTTATTGGGATGATTTAGGAAATGAAGAAGTTGCAGGAGATGTTTTTCCCGTTTCCGAAGTGGGGATTTCAGTCTTAGAGGTGGACCAAAAGAAGGTCGTCCCCAAAACTTCTATGGAGCTTGCATAACAATTTAACGCAACCCATAAGTCTGCCCTACGACGCCATAAAAGGATTGGAATATGAATCCAGCACGAACTGTCCACGGTGAATCTGCAACAGTGTGTTGCTTGTTGAATTGCTTTTAACGACACCTTCAGGAGCCATGTGGCAGCAGGCTTGTTACTAGTGATAAGGGGATCCTTTATCATAACGTTAAACGCCGCCGTTTGTGGATCAGTCGAGGAAGGAGAATTTTCCAACAACCAAGATGAGGACTTCATCTAAAAAATATCATGTTGAGTGTATGGTGGAATATTGAAGGAATTGCCCATTACGAACTGTTAGACTGTAAGGGTGCGAAAATATATCAGAGAAAAATTCCTTCCAACTCGATAATTATAAATATCACATAAAATTACCAACTCAGGACGGACTAAAGCCTGGTCGTGAGGCTAGAGTGGTGGCGTTTAAATCCAATGGTACCGCGTTCAAAACTCAACAGTCCAAAACCTTTTAGGAAGAAATCTCAAGAAGAAAACGGAAATCAAGGAAAACGCTTGAAGGACTAACTCAACTAAAATCAAGAAAGACCAAGAAATCATCAACTCAAGATAATTGGAAGAAAATGAAGAAAAAGCATCAAGAAAGAAAAACGAAGATTAAAAACCAACCCAGCCAACAAGAATACTTAAGTCAAGAAAAATTCAAGACAAATGTTTGAAGGGGCAACTTAAAAGAAAAGGGAATTTCAGTCAAGAAGAAGTAAATAGATTCAATAAAGAGAAAAAGCAATAATATATGGATAAATAAATAAAGTTATAATGAATGCCCCCCCCCATAAGATGACAATCAAACTATTAATAAAAATCTCTCCTCTAATCAACTTCGTCGTGTGAAAGTGCTTTGGGCCAAAGGGTGTCATCTTCCATCACGATAATGCCAGTCCTCACACAGCTCAAATGACCCAACGATAATATTGCTTCATCCTCCATATTCTCCTGAACTAGTTCCTTCTGATTATCACTTGGTTAAGGAATTACAGAACCATTGGGATGGTTTTAGGTTGGCATCAAAAGAAGAGGTTGAAACAAGTTGGATTCATATTTCGCATAGAAACCTAAAGAATTTTACAAGTATGGCATTTATAAGCTTGTTGACAGATGAAATGAGTTCCTAGAAAGCAGGAGTTTGTGATTCAATATTTCTATAGTCATGTTTTTCATTTTAAATATATACCATAAAATTAGACATTACTCTCGTTCCAACCTGATAGAAGACACAGAGTCGGAGGTTTTCTTTGGGCATTAGAACTTCGAGAGCATACAATCCTCCAGATGTAAGTGGGTATGCACGTATGGTATAAAGTGTGAAAAATATCTAAAGCAGGGATTCTCAACCTTCCCCCCCCCCCAGTTTCTCTTCAGTTACCAGACCATCGACTCGTACCCGAATATACAGAGAATATAGAATACTCTATCGACTAATTCAATATACAATGGATATTATCAAATGGTTGAAATTATAATAACTTTACTAAGCAGTTAAGTATTAACATCATAAAAATTAAAATTAAATACAAGAACCAGTATTAAACTTTAATGTGAAGAGTGCGCCTGTTTTGTGCAAACAAGCAGCTAAATTCGAGGAGCAGTATTAGACAAGCATACTCGAAGGTCATGCTCCACATTAGCCGTGCTTTGGTAAGCTCAATCGACTTTTTCTTCTCATGTTTGAAAAATTCCAACAGTTCTTCCTTCAGTGACTCTACTATTGATACCATATTATCCCGTGACAACCAACGAACCTCAGTGTAAAAAAGTAACACTTCTTCATCTGCTTCAAACTCTTGGCACAGTAGGCGGAAGAGTCTTGTATTTAAGGCACGACTTTCTGGCATTTACCATCTGCACAACATCATCAAGTACTAAGTTTAACTCTGGTGGGAGAGTTTGAAGCATACAATGAAGATCTTTATTTCAGAATTTGCCTCAGTCACCACTCTTCCTCGTAACCCCGATCGACGGCTGAGCATTGATGGTGCTCCGTCAGTTTTGCACAAATACAAAATTGAGATTTCGTTGAAAATATCTGCACCTCTTGTTGTCGACTCTAAAGCATGACAGAACAAGAAATTATCCTTGAAATATCCACCACTCATGTATTATACAAACACCAGGAGCTGGGCAAGCGCAGCCACGTCAGTCGACTCATCAGGCTGTATTGCGAATTGTCCTAAAAATGCCTTTATTTTTCAGCAATCACTTTTTATTTTATATCTTCAGACATGTTTACTATTTGTCGATGAACAGTTATGCTCAGCATAACATCCATAACACAGCGAACTGTATCTTTACAGCAAGGGACGATTAATTTCTCTGCAATGTTGCGGGGATGGGGGGGCTATTTCTTGTGCAACTCTCAGTGATACCATGTACGATTCACATAGGCTCGATTCATTTTCTTAACAGAACTGTCCTGAAGGTTCAGAGCGTGCTCGTTTCAGTCTCTTCCTTTTGGTCGAAGAAGACAGCATTCTCATTTTTCAGATTCGGATGACAACTATTCATATGTCGCTTGAAAAAGCTTGGTTTCATCCACTCCAGTGATAAAACTTTGTGGCATAGAACACATTTCGCAAATTCCCCCTCATTTTTGACGATAGTAATGAATCCATACTTAATATAGCTTTCATCATATGTCATTTCTTCACTGATGAGGCCATAACGATATCTGGAATTGGAAAAAATACATACTTTTATAATCAAATCCATACATAAAGTCATTGACGTTGACACACAGATATAAAATCGCCCCTTTCATACGATTACATAATTAAAACATCATGAAATCATCATATCAACACCGTCGTAAGATCACACATTACAAACAACTTCAGGCAATCCTTATCACCGATGCTAAAAAACAACAGTAACTAGAAAGCACTCATACATACCTCGGCCAACGCTTATAAATTCTAAGCTTTGCTGCTGATTAGCCACACATCTGACTACATACATAAACACGAGCTTCCAAAATGGTATAACATCACTTAGTAGATAATCATCACCACATTGTGAAGAAAATCACTACCTTACATCTCATCGTATTATGAAAAACACTAACACTATGAACCTACGGTACATGCCTCAGTTAGGTAAGTACATGCACCAGTTGCAGCTATAGCGTGTGAGAAGTTCAGGCGAGTGGCTTAAATGCTATGCTTGAATGAGTCTTTTTGGGGACTAAGGATGGCTGAGTGGTTTAAGGCTCTCGCTAACGTTAGGCTGTCCAGCGACGCGGGAAGCGCGTTCGAAACTCGTTTCACTACTTTTCTTTCTTTATTTTTCTTTGCCCCTTTTCCTACTCCAAACTTATCTACACAGCTAGCTGACTGCAATGACACAGTACACTCCACCCTCACTCAAGGATGCTGTTTGAACGTCAACCAACCTGACACACGCGTCTAAGCGTCACATTGCACCGCACACACACTCTCTCTCTCCCTCTCCTCTCAACCTTACACGTGAATTTATAACCGTCGTACACTCTCCCTCCCTCTCTCTCAGTAGATTTAAATATATTTTCGTCAGTCATCTAAGTACTCCCTGGAATCCCTCTTGAGAACCCCTGATATAGAAGAGGATTTGAACTCAAATTGCTTAGCTTTGCATCCTAAAAATTCATTGCATTGTTTCGAGAATTTAAGAGCAATTGCGATTACAACCCCTAAATCCTTTTCCATGTCGACTGTTGTAAATTATTGAGTGTCTAAGCTAGATTTCAACAATTTTATCCTATTTCTTCTCATTTCTGATTCGAAAATATATTCCTTTGTGATTGGTTTGGGTTTAGATTCGCAGCGATGTTTTAAATAGCTGACTTTAAATTCGCCGATGCTCCTGTGAAAAATAAGAATGACTTTTTTCGTTAATAGCAGTGAAAGTGAAATAGTATTTTCATTGTTTGATGTTTGTATTTCCGTTTTTTACTCTTAAGTTACTTACTCATTTTAAACAAAGGCGTTATAATTTTCACTTGTTCAACTGAAAAACTAATCACTGCATCACTTAAAAATATACCTTTAGTATTCAACAATTATTTTAATATTAAACAAATTATCCACTGCTCACCCTGAACAGCATTCGTTTTGATCTGCCCTTCGGGAACTACTTTTGACAGCCAATGTTGCGCTATTTGACTACAAATTGTTGCAGTTGCCATGTGTCACTTTGGAACGATTTTTAAATAATAATTTAGTTATTTTTTTATTAAACATGAGCAAATTTTAGCACTTTAAGGCAGTTAATTAATATAAACTATTGCAATTAAACCCAATAATAGAATATTATCTCAAAGATTCACGTTGCAGCTTCGAGAGCAGTTGTTAGGATTTTTTTGTGGGTAACACGGCTGCCAGATGACATTTCTTAAAATGGGACAAACACTAAACAAAAAGGGAGCAACCAATGTTAAACAAATTAAAAAGGGTTTATTTTATCCAGACCTATTTTATTCTAAAAATAAGGTTGTAAATCGAAAAAAATGTTTTATGTTCTTAAATCAATAAAAAAACATATCGGTCCAGTCTTCTAACAAGGAAAATAATATTTATTTATCGATTTTCTTTCTATTGGACAGAAGAATGTCTCAAAGAGTTCAAAAGGTTTTTTCTCTTTGGTTTTACTACTTATATGAGAAGTGTTTGGTTCTTTTGGATCAGGGATTGTTGAAACTTTTCTGTTGTATATTTGGTTTATAAACAGATTTAACATTTTTTATGATACTTTAAATTCTGTGCAGCATTTGTTAGTTGCGAGCAAACTTGTCCTTAAAGGCAAAAGATGTGCATCTAAGTTTTCTGGGACAACTTTGTTTCTCGCCTTTCCCTTGACATTCTTTACATGTGAAAATCCCCTTTAAACAAATACAGTGCTAATGGGGATGCAATACCCATCTAAGGTAATGGTTGCAAGCTCTTTATAACATTTTTGCCTATAACTTTTCATAGTCAAATACAAATGCCCCAAAGTCTACTGGTCTCTTTGGAATTTGTTCCTCAGGAAATTCATCATTCCAGTTAACTTTCACCAATATTCTTCATTATTGAGTAGCTACAGTTATTACATTCAATTTTCCTTTTTTTTATTAATGTTTAATGTGTAGCTCAATAAATTGTGTTCTGGTTTAGCTAAAGAGGGTGATTGGATCAGAATATTTAATATATTTCATTTTCGTGGTTGAATTGTCAATTCTTTAATCAATTTGTTTATTTCTGCTATGAAATCAAAATAACGTAGTTAGATTACCTTCTCTGGTCCCAGCTTAAATTATTGCTTTTTAAATCATATTCAAAATTTCCCCCAAGTTGAGCATCATGCAATACATCCCATAGTAATTTCCTGTGATGAAAATCTTAATAGAACTTTTGCAGAACAAAGTTTCTTAACTCATCTAAGTCGTCAAAAGTTTACTTAAATTAGGATTTGATACTTGAAAAGCCGCATTCACTCACTTAAATTTTGAATAACTGGAATAACAATTCGTGTCTATTTTTTCTTTGACAAATAAGCTGAAGTATGTATAAAGTTCTTCCCATTACTTCAAAATTATATGTATACTTTTCCCTCAAACTAACCAACAAGTAGTAGTCGGATTAACAAATTTTTTCGTAGCATGTATTCCCTCCATTCATTGCTGCATAGACATATGTATTTGTGCTAATTCCGACCAAAGCAACTTTGGCTGCACCAATTCGATATTTCAGATATAAGGAATACTAAGTTTGAAGGTAAACAAGCAATTGTTCTTTGCCAGTATAATACCAAACTATGGCAAGTATATTTGATAAATGTAATCTTTAGATATATATTTTTAAATCTAGGATACACTGAATTGTTTCTCACTTACATTCTTTGTCCCAATCATTTTTATTTTCAGTCAGCGTCATTATACTTGGCGCGGCCTCCACCCTCAACTCAGACGGTCGCAGTCGAAAAGTAAAATCCTAAAATGGCTATGAGGGTACTTAGTGAATAATTAATACTTGACGGGGTGTCCTTTCCAGTTGATGCACTCCTGGAGAAGATTTGGGAGCGACTCCGCGAGGTTCTGGAACAAGGAGAGCTAAAAACTGCTCCACAATTCCTAGAGGTGATGAATGGGCTTAGGCTCTGAGGTGTCGCTCTCTCGTAGACGCCTCTTTATGATGGACCAGAGGTTCTCAATGTGGTTCAAATCCGGGCTATTTCCCGGCAAGTCCTCTATGTAGTTTAGACAACAGATATCGAACCAATCCTCAATGAGTTTAGCTGTGTGCGTACCGTCCTACACAAACACCTATGTGGCAAGCGTCAAAACAATATTCCATGTGGTCCTAGATCAGCTCCAAGTACCATTCTTCTCCCAGACCACAAGTTTACCGACACTATGATACCGAAAGCACCCTTGACCATAATACTATTAGGGTGTTTCAAGGTCGCCTGCGTACTTAGTGTCGATGAATATTGTTTGTTTAAAATGATTAACTATATCGTCCCACAAAGCCACAACAACATTCTTAATTAAACACAAGCATTCTGTTAATTGAAGTAAATATGCTGTTCATTAAAAATAACAATAAAATTGTAAACTACTCACTTTATTTAAATGTTATTTTTTAAAACTTTATTTAAATTTTAAAATAGCTTCTGTAAGTATGCAACACCATCTAGCTAAGATGTTCTATCGTATTGGCCTACATCGTATTTGCGAGTGCAACACTTTTTGGGATGACAAATCTAGTATTGGCGTAGGCCTACCTGTTCAATAATAGTTTTTCTTCCATTATATGTCATCTCACTGAACTTCCTTTTTAATAATTTTTCATTATGCAATCGCATTTTCTTCCAACTTCATGTGTATCCATTTTATTTAAAAGGGGGTTATCACTTAAAAAAAATTAATAAACAATACGCCACATTTATCTAAGCACTGCCTCAGAGCTACTGATCTCAAAGATACGAAGGGTGACTAATGACTAGGGTAGGCTCGCCAGAATCCCGGAAATATCAACAAAATGCTTAAGATATAAGAGATTAACCATACTAGAGCTTTTGCTATTTAGCTGCTTTCTTTCCTAGAACCAGTATTTTAGTATTTCTTAAAAAAATGTTTAAACTTCAGAGCATAATAATAGTTACGTCAATGTGTCTTAGATATTTTGTTGCTTTTTCCTAGATTCTAGCAACTTGGCAGGGTTGCCAGATGCAAGCCGATGAATGCAGATCTAAATTTGCTTCCTTTTCCGTATATACATAAATAGGTTATTTTTTCTTAATTCTAACACGTCGTTGAAATATCTAGATAAAAATCATAAAACTCTAATGACTGTATATTATTGCTGAGAAAAGCAAAACATGTTTTAAACTATTCATTCCAAAACACCAAAAAGCAGAACTATTATTGAAATTTAGAGAAAAAAAAAGAGTAGAAAGATCGACGAAAAGGATGCATTTCTTCAATTGCAACCGGGCTCATCAGGGTCTAACGCCAATTCATTTGAAAGTGAACGGTACTGTATGGCGTATACTGCAAGCATAAATGTGAGAATAAAATTGATTCTGCTGTCATATTATTTGTTGGGGTGTAATTTCCTTTTCTTTTCTTCTTAAATAAGGGAAGCATTGCTTCCCTTGCTTCCAGTGACTGCACGTCACTGCTACTTAGATATTCGGTCTATTTGGTGATCAACTGCTTGTATACTTCAATGGCGAACCTTTGCTACACTAAATTTTATTTCAAACTCTCAAAATCCTTACTTGTATTCTGAGCATTATTACCAAACTAGAAAAGATACCCGGCGTTGTCCGGGTCTAAAAAAAACTATCTTGAACAAATTAAATTCTCTGCTTTAGTTAAATTGCGTAATTAAAAGTTGGTAGGTATAATAATGTAAGGTTTATTTATACTTTTGAGTAATGGAGTAGTGTATCATGAAAGACTAACAGAGAACGATTTCTCACAGTGCAGTAGTGTGGTAGGGCGAGCAAGCGGGTGGGCGGGCAGGCAGGCAAACGTGACGACGCGAGTGGCAGTCACAGACTTTACAACGCGCCTCAAGCAGATGGACACGAGTTTTAATAATATCTAAATTATTCTAGTCGTGAGCATGCTGATAATATATGTTATCGCTTTTTTTTTTTTAAACATTGCAGTCACAGAATTGGTCTGTCAAACCTTAATTTTTCCACGTGCGATGTTGGTGCTTTAATTGGAACTGTTAGAAATAGACTTGCTGATTCCAATCTGAAAAAAAAATAAGTCTGGCTTCAATAGTTTTTGACCTATTGATAAGCAAATTTTTTTCTAGTGAGCATGACTACTTTATATATATATATATATATATATATATATATATATATATATATATATATATATATATATATATATATATATATATATATATATATATATTTGTAATTTTATTTCTTTGTGTAAAACAACTCTCATGCTGTTGATGTTCGGAAGATGTTTTTTGCTTCTCAAAGGCAGACACATCTATCTGTCAACAATACACATTTGCGCCACTTACACATACAGGACTTTTTCTTCAACGTGAGTCAGTTAAATTGGCTTTCGAATTCTTCATTATATCTGTTATCATTATATGTACTCTTCCTTTCCCACATTGAAGGGCTGTATATTTATATTTCAAATAATACGATGTAACTATATTTTTCAACTTGGTTATTCACTTAACATAATAAAACTACAAAAACAATCACCATTACATTGTAAATGAATCTCCCATACGATGACGAATGAGCCATTGGGTCTGAGAATGAGAGACTGATGAAAATTGTATCTCATTCGCTGAAGGTTCATTTTATTACTGTACCATCAAATTTCGATCGATCAATCATGAGTCAGATGACAAAGACTATGGCGTGCGTTGTGATGAGTAGAAAAAGAAAATACATAAGCCACGTTGCACCACATGGGTTATATTTATGTTTATAATACGTGATAAATTTCGCGAATAGGACAAGAGAAGACAGTTTGGGGTTGCCCTCTTTAATTGAATATTTTTATGATAACTGAACCTGAAAGAGGACAAACTGTCCCATAAAGGACAGACCTGACAACACATTCAGAAAGGTGCGACATTCTTCTCTTTTATCATGGACAAAATCGCCCGGCTTTTTGTTATAGATATATTAATATAGTTTTAGACCATGTTAGTGGTATCCTCTTTTCGCCTCTTTCAATAAAGTGTTTCTTCTAGTTTTATTATCATATTTTCCCTTTAGTTTGGTCATTTGCTTCTCGTTACTAATGTTAGGTGTTGAGTCCTCTGTTACCAAGTGTTGTTAAATATATATTTCCAAGTTCGTAGCAGTTTTTAAAGTTTACTGATGGTCCAAATGAATAATCTCTTTTTACACACACCACATCATACTCTTCCTTATTCGGAACACCGCCCAAATGGTTTTCAGTCCATACTTCCCTAAAGTAGAACGAGTAGCTCTCCACCAAACCACATGAAGTATTCAAATGTTCACTACTCCCCTGCCCAAGCAGTCTTACCAGCCATTGCTATTCTGATCTTTATGTTGGTTTCCTTACCCAGTTGGGGGGGGGGGGCACCCATATGAATAAGATAAGTGGCAATAATAATAGGATAAGAATTTAGCAGAAGATATATGATAATACGTTGGATCGGAGAGAAAGGGAGGAAGAGTATATTTGAATGTTCGAGAGTAGGACAAAAGAAGTGGCTAGGGCAAATATAGAACAAATTTAAGGGACTGATGGTGGGTAATGTAAGGAATGTATGTGAGTGTAGTAGAATTGGAAAGATGAAGTGGAACGGTGAATGGTCGAATGTGGAGATGGGAATGGCAGGGAGATGCGGGTGAACGCATACAAGGAGGCGAAAAGAAAAGTGAAACGAGTGAAGCAAATGGAAAATTTGGATGGACAATGAACGATGATCCGGATGGGAACAAGAAGATATTTCGGAGATACGAGAATGGCCGGATAGCTATGAGCAAAGAGTAGGTCAAACGTAGATGGTGAGAGTACTTTGATGAGTTGTATAATGTGGGTATGGAAGACCAGAGTAAGAAAGCAGCAAATGAAGCCATTGGAAAGAAGATGAATGATTATCCGGATTGGAGCAGGAGGTTTTGTGAAAGGAAGTGAAGAAGGCGAGAAACCAAGAGAGGAATATCTGTGTAAATATCGAGGATAAGTTTTGCAGGGAACTTGTGATCAGTGGGGAGGTTAAAAGTAGATAGTGAGAGTACTTTGATGAGTTGTATAATGTGGGTATGGAAGATGCGAATGTAAATAAGATTAGCTCCGTGGGTGTAAATCGTGTTGTACTATAGTTTGGAAGAGATATATGTGCAAAATTTTGGTTGCTAGTGTTGTGAGCAATCAAAAAAAAATCAAGGAATGGATAATGTAACGTTGAGGTGCTAAAAAATTATGATTGTCTTGCAGAATGTATCTGGGATGGGATGATTTGTGACATTAAACACCCCGGCGTTACCTTTGAACAAGTGAGGTTGTAAATTTCGATCGTGAAAGAGAGTGGTGCAAATGAAGCTGCAACCGCAAGGTTTTTAATAGTTGCAAAGTCTCGTGGTGTTAGTGAATACTGACTGTAGGATGTAGCAGGAAGCCGCATGAGAGTATATTGGTGACAACATTGTGGTAGGAAAGTGAGACTATGGTAGGGAATGAGAAGGAAAGATCTTGAAGGAGAGCAATGCAAATGGACATTTTGAGAGGGGTGCTCGGTGTGAGCTAGGAGCAGAGAGTGAGGTGTGACTGGGTAAAACATGTTTATGGTGTGATTTAATTTGTGACTGCGTGTTGTGAGGTAGTATGGTGATGCAACAAGAATGGATTGAAAGAGACATTTGAAGAGATTGCACGAAAGTGGGTATGCTCGGTGTGAGCTAAGGGTAAAGTGAGGTGTGACTGGGTAAAAGATGTTTATGATACGAAAGGTGTGATTGAATTTGTGACTACATGTTGTGAGGTGGTATGGTGATGCAACAAGAATGGATTGAAAGAGACATTTGAAGAGATTGTACGAAAGTGGGTATGCTCGGTGTGAGCTAAGGGTAGAGAGTGAGGTGTGACTGGGTAAAAGATATTTATGATACGAAGGGTGTGATTGAATTTGTGACTACGTGTTGTGAGGTGGTATGATGATGCAACAAGAATGGATTGAAAGAGACATTTGAAGAGATTGTACGAAAGTGGGTATGCTCGGTGTGATCTAAGGGTAGAGAGTGAAGTGTGACTGGGTAAAAGATATTTATGATACGAAGGGTGTGTTTGAATTTGTGACTATGTGTTGTGAGGTGGCATGGTGATGTAACAAGAGTGGATGGAAAAAGTAATTTGAAGAGATTGTCCGAAAGTGGGTAAGAGGGTATGTGAAGGATTGGGAGAGCACGTAAAAGGAATTAGAGATAAAGGACCAGTGGGTGATAGGTGTGCAAGGATGGAGTGTTTGATGCGGTGTGTGATGGGCTCTTGGTCAGGGATGAACCTTGACCAGGTGGGAGGCTACAGCGGCATACCCCATCGCTCTGAAGGTCCACTCGGCGGGAACAAATTAATGTGTACTTTGTGCTTGGTAGGTAGGAAAGCGAGTAGTTTGTGGCATTGATGTGCGCCGATCTTACTTTATTTTGGAAAATGATAAAAGATGAGTTGAAGATTAGATTAAAAACAACAATAATAATACTATCAGCACACAAGAACGTAAGCACCTCTTTGCAGGGGCGGACATCATCCACCAATCGACACCCGCATGGTTGTCATGGCAACCATCCTGCAGGTTGATGCCCTCGTTGGTTGCCTCCAGAGAAAAGAGCTTAAATTAAATATGAGGACTGCCATACTGCGTACCCCATCTAAGGAGTGCGTCTAGTACTGGCCCCAAGGTCCGCAAAAGGGTCTTAATTGGAAAGACTGGGGTCACCTGGACAGATGCGTGCCCTTCTTTCCCCAATCCATGCAGAAAGGTCTTAAATTATGTAGGTTGGATTCACTTGGAAAGTTGCGTGCTCCTCTGTCCCCAACACCTGTAGAAATGTCTTAGTTAGGGAGGTTGCGCTCATCTGTAAAGTTGCTTGCCCTTCTGTCCCCAACATCTGCAGAAGGGTCTTAAATTAAGTAAGTTGAGTTCACCTGGAAAGTTACGTGCCCATCTGTCCCCAACACCTACAGAAGGGTCTTTTTTAGGGAGGTTGGGTTCACCGAGAAACTTGCTTGCCTTTCCGGCCCCACTATCCATTGGAGGATTTTAATTCCAGGGGTAGGGAGAGACACCCCCTCCCCCAGCACAGCTGGAATCCCTTCCCCGCATTTTCACTTCTCCCAACTTCACCGCTCTCTCTACGCCCCCCCCCCCGCCTTTCCTCAGCACCTAACGGAGTTGCCCTCGTTTGTCTCCTCTTTCAGATGAGTCTCCGCAAGGGCCTCCGGCTCGCCATCATCTCCTGCATCCTGGGCCTCGCAATTCTCCCCAGCTCATCCAACGCCTTCTCACTCACGGGAATCTGCATTCGGTAATAACCCCCCACCCCACCCGCTCTGGGATTAGTTTCCCCCACAAAGGTGTGTGTGTGGGGGGGGGGGTGTCAGATGTCGCGTAGGCAACCGTGCTGCAGTTAACATCTGGAGGAATGTGTACTCTACCTGTCCCTATACCTGTAGGAGGATGGATCTGTGGTTATATATCTTCCACACAGCCCCCCTCCCCCACCTCCTTTTACAGATCTGTCCTCACTAACCTTTCTGCGGGAGTTGCCTTCGTTGGTTCCGCTACTTGATTTCGAGTATGGTAATTGTTAGTAGGAGCAGCGCCCCCTGTTTTCGTGGAAGGATGGGAGGGGGGGGGGTCCAAACGAGCTAAAAACACGTCTAGGTTTAATATTTTTTGATATAAAGTCAAGAAAAGTCAGTCTTAGAACTCGATTCCGCAACGCAAGAATTCTTCGACCTGGCGACGCTCCCATTGTTTACGATTCGCTTTTGTTGCTATTAATTGCTTAATTAATAAGTTAATTTAGGTGTTTAGTTTATATGGTAATTGTAAGTAGTTGGAATTTTCTTAATTACACGAAATGTTTAGAAAAATGGGGGGCTGGGGATGCGACGCCATCTTTAAATGCCATGAGACGACATAAGTTAGTCTCTCTCGTTTGAAGAGAGCGAACCAAGGGCTCATTTTGAGGCTAATAGGCCTCATTTCTTGTTTGTCGAATTAAGAAATAAAGTCTATTTAAAGTTAGTATTAATTGCCTAATTAATAGGTTAATTTAGGGTATTTTTTTAGTTTATGGTAATTATAAGTAGTTTGAATTTTCTTAATTACACAGAAAGTTTATAAAAAGATTTTGAGGCTAATAAGCTTCATTTCTTTATCGAATTAAGAAATGAAGCCTATTTAAATTTAGGGTCTGATTTTTTTTTGGGGGGTGACCCTGGATGAGTTCATTAATTATGTTTTTAAACCTGTCTAAATTGGCAAAAACCTATGGAATAAATAGGGTGCGCGGCTCTGGTTGACAATTACCTCTAGTAATAATAATTACAATCCTAATAATGGAAAAAATAATAAGAATGATGATAATAAGGATGGTGACGATAATGATGATAATAGTCATATTTTAATAATAATAATAAAAATAATCATAAAGATCTTGATATTTATGATGTGATAATAATAAAGAATATGATATTAATGAAGATGATAATAATTAGGATGATGATGAGGATAATAATAGTCAAGATGGCAATAATAATAAAGCATAGTGATAAAGATCTTGATATTAATGATGCTAATGATAATAATAAAACAAATAATGATATAAAGATCTTGGTATTAATGGTTTTAATAATAATAATAATGGTCATGAGGATAATAATAATGATGATGATGTTGATAATAATAATCCTGTGTTGGTAGCTAAATTGCTACCTCGCAGGTCGAAGTTCTAGATTCGGGCACGTGTATTTCCGCCTCTGTCCTTTTTTTCTTCATCATTTCACTTATCATTCTTTTCCTCCCTTACGCTCAATGTTCAGTTTCCAAATTAGTCATGACACATCCTACTCTGAATTTCGTTCATAGAGTAAAAATTTAATATATTATTTGAAGAGAAATGGAGTATTTGTGTTATATTTAGTTATAAATAAACTAGATAGGACATTTATTAATAAAATAAATTACATTTAGTGAATTTTGTTAGGTTATTGCGGTATTTAACCATTGAAGTCGAAACATTATGACAAGGTTTTGTTTCAAAACATGCTGCTATATTTCCAAAATGTGGTATTTCCTAGCTAATTTTTAATCGTCGGTATCATAGACATTTCACATTAACAATTGCGTATTCTGTATCGCTCTAATTAATTTTGCAATCTATCGTGGGACAAAAAATATTATTACTTGGCAATATGACTTAGAAAAGCCTAACGTCACCATGCAAACCTGTACGAAGATTTATTAGCATAAATAATTTATATCGTAGTTATCTTACTTTTATCCGAAACATTTTGGAAAAATGTGACATGACTAATTTAAGCAACTAAATATTCTCCACGTTGAATTATACAAGTCTGTTTAGTCAATTTGAGTATATATTTATACAACAGCAGCCGCGAAATTGGCCCATATACCAACAAATCGTTAGTGCAGGCAAAGGATTCGAACCCAGGACTTTTTTCTTAAATTCCCCTCTGATACCGTCAGTAATCTTGGTGTTATTTTCGACGAGCAACTCTCGTTTAAACCGCACATCCATCGTATCTGTAAGTCTTCCCTCGGTTTCCTCCGCAACTTCTCAATGTGTTCGATCCCATTTTGATCGACGAAGCCGTGAGACTGCTATCCATGCCTTCGTCACCTCACGCTTAGACTACAGCAATTCTCTTCTAGTGAATCGCCCTTCTTCGTCACTTCGCCCCCTAAAACTAGTTCAAAATTATGCTACTCGGCTCCTCCTTCGCCCTCCCCGGTTCTCTCCTTCGATGCCTCTGTTACACGAGCTACACTGGTTACCTATTCGCTTCCGTACCCACTATAAAATTCTTCTCATCACCTACAAGGCCCTAAACCTCGAGGCTCCACCTTATCTCTCGTCTGCCCTCTCCCGTCGTCAAACTCCTCGGGCACTCCGATCTAACCTCGCTCCCATCCTGAACACTCCTCGTTCTATCCTCTGCTCAATGGATGACCGTTGCTTCTCAGTTTGTGCTCTTAGACTCTGGAATGCTCTTCCTGTCGAAGTCCGATCCTCTCCCTCCCTTGCTACTTTTAAACGTCTCCTGAAGACTCAGAATTGCCTTCTCTCCACTGTAAACTTTCTCTACACTCGCTACCCAACCTGCGCTCCGAGAGAGCTAACAGCCCTGAAGGGCGCATTATAAATACCTATCATTATTATTATTATTATTACTGTAATCCCAAGGTTGAGGTGGTATTAATCTCATTACCTTTCGGACTGGCCTTGAGTGGACCCTAAAATATTTGCCGGTCCTAGTTTTGTAGTTCTTAATAAATTTATATTCGTCATATATTCCAACCCCCCCCCCCCCTCCACCCCCAACCTAGAGCAAATAAAATAGATCTCATTTAACGGTTATTTACTTTTCTTCAGAAACTGTGGCCATTGTAAGGAAATATACGGGGATTACTTCCACGGACAGGCATGTGCCGAGGCTTGTCTTCAATCTTCGGGAAGCTCCGTTCCTGATTGCAACAATCCTTCGACTTTCAACCGATTCCTTAGGACGTATTAATCCTTATTAATACAAATTATATTTCCCCGCTTTCCTCTCATCAATATGACACAATAAAGTCCTAATTTAGAAGAGTGATGACGGGTTACCAAAAAGTTTCAAGGAGCTTTCTAAGACGGAAGCTACAACCATGCCAAAATAATTTATCACCTTTATTCTGGTCTTCCATGTAATAATCCTCTCAGAATACCCGTTTAAAATATTCTCCTACCTGCGATTTAATACATGGTACAGGAATACCTCGCACATCGTGCTTAGTTGGCTCTAAAAGATGACCGCACTGTTATAATCTGATTTGTTTAAGATTTGATTATAAAATGGTTCTATGTAATTTGTTCTACCCCAGAAACAAGGATAGAAAAAAAACAACTTTTCTAATACATGTAAAATTCATATGAAATGTGTAAAAAAACAAATAGCATAATTTATAAAATAAATACATTCTTTGCAAGTTAAAATGCCGTACTAATCAAATCCGCGCTATGCAAGGCATTCCTGCATTTGGTCAAGAACTTCTCAACAATAATTTTCTTATTGTATTTGTAAGGGAAAATTTGTGATTCATTAATCTATGACATCCAGACACTGATTATAACCCTCGAAATAAATATAGGATACACAATCTAAATTTTCTTACCTTTAAAATAACTGTGGGGATATAACTAATAAAAATGATAGTAAATATTAAATTTTCTAACCCTCAAGATAACTGTAGAAAAAAAAATAACAGATGATTCGTTTAATGTAAATCAATAAATGACAACCCGTTACTTTGAAGGGGGGGAGGGCGCTAGAAATAGTTGAATGAAACTTAACCTTCCCTGCAAGTGTACTAGGACGTTCCTTAGGGTGCATTATTAAACAGCCGGCTGCCATTTATTGCTTTACATTAACCGCACCAACTGTGAGACAATAAATAATAAAAATAATGATAAATGATAAATCTACAGTTTACAGCAAATAATGAAACAATTCCACAGTTTAGCGTAAAGAACCAAACAACTTCAAAGTTTACATTAAATAACTAAATAATTCCACAGTTTACATTAAATAACGAAACAATTCCACTGTTTGTTTTGTTCTTTATGTTAACGGTATCTGTCGGCGACCGATATCCAAATCAAAGCCTGGCCCAAATTTAAATGTGTATATACATATTTAGGAAACAAAAACAAGAGACACGGAAGAACATTTCTGTACTTTTGAGAAAGTGAAACAGACCTTTTGTTTGAAACGTGACAGATTGTAACTTATGAGGAGAAACATGAGATGGTAAAGAGTTCCAAAGTGTGGGGAAAGAGACGGGAATCAAAGCAACTCACCCTTGAGCTCCTGGTCGCCACACAATAAGCACGCCAATTCAGAAACCTGAGGAGTATTGCGTGGTCTGGGTAGTGGTGGGGGAAACAGGCGGCTAGTTCACGGGGCATTGACCAAATTCATATCTGTAGAAGAGGGAAAGTGAACCGACATCACGGCGAAGGGCAAGGGAGTCAAGTTTCGAGGTTAGTCTTGGACAGTTTATAAGATGGATCGCTTTGGATTGAACTTTATCAAGTAAAGTGTACAGAGTGAGAACCACCCTAAATGTGAGGGCAGTACTACAGACTGGGACACAACAGTCTTTTGTATAATCGAAGCAACTGTTCAGGATGTGGGGTTTCAAAGAAAGAATGGGTGTTACAGTAACACCCAGTAAGTCCATTAAGTCAACAGGTGTAATTACAAAACAATGAAAGGAAACGTGAGGGTTATTAAGGGGGCCTTGAAAGTGAAATGGTTAGAAATTGGGCTTTGGAGGTATTAAGATTAACAAGATTTTTCTGTCCCACTGAAAAATCTTGTCCTAGTCCGAGTTAATGGAGGTAGTGACATCGAGACAAGAGGTAGGACGAGTGAAAGAAAATCGGGTTATTTGTGGAGGAGAGAAAATCATTGATAAACAGAAGGAAAAGTGTGAGAAACAGGACATAACCTCGAGTGACACCACTGTTGGTAGAGAAAAGATGAGAAGCAGAGCCATCAACAACAACGGAAATAGAGCGGTCAGAGAGAAAGCTAGAAATCAAGGGGGATAGTGAAGGAAGGAATTCAAAAGAGGGAAGCTTCAAGATGATACCACTGCGCTACACCCTGTCTAGAAGCTTGGAAATATCTAGAGCAACTAAATACTCCCCTTCCCCTCAAATTTTCAAGGATGTGGACCAGATATTAGTGAAATAAGAAAGTATATCGCCAGTTCATCTAGCTTTATGAAAGCCATACTAGTGATCAGAATTGAGATTATGATTCTCAAGGTGTTTAAGCATATGGGAGTTGAGAAAATGTCAGAACAATAGGACGAGTGCTAGAAGGATCAGACCGGTCACCTTCTTTAGAGATTGGATGTATCAAAACCTGTTTCCAAGAGGAAAGAACAATTTTGGTTTTGAAACAAAAGCGGAAAATACGAGTTCAGAGGAAGAGTCTTTAAATACCCGAGGAAGAATACCATCTGGACAATAAGCCTGGTTTGTGTCAAGAGAGAGAAGCGTGTTTTAGGGGAAACGCCATAGGGTTGATAAGAGGAGCCTCAGGGAAAGCAGGATAGTTAGAGTCATATAGGTTGGAGTTAGATGAGAAACAGGATCCAAAGCGAGTCGCTTTCTTAACAGGAGAAACAGCGATAGTGTCATCAAGACGACAGAGTGAAGGAAAGGGATAGCGACAGAAGTTGTTAGAGATACAGCAAATAACCAAATTCTTGCCACAGAAATGCGAATAAAAAAACGAAAAAAAATTTCAAATGTTGGAATTAAGAACAAGGTCAACATACCTAGGTCGCGTGCTCTCAATTATTCTGACTTATGACGTTCGAAAATTTCAATAATCCCGGACTAACCTTGAGGGGACCTTGATCAATATGTCATTCGAAAGAGATTGAAAAACAACAGAAGTGTTTTAAATTTCGTTAGAATCGGCCAAATAGTTACGATGTTATTGCAAAAAGAACTCATTAAAGTAAAATAGTTACCATCCGACCGACGACCTACGGACCGACCTAGCAACTTATAGAGGCACATCTACTCCACTAAATATAGAAAAACAGAAGTGAAATCTACATGGAAATATTAAAAATACTTCACGCCTTCAACCAGTTTCCCACAACGTTATTTCGGCTCACATCAACGACAGCTAAACTACCCTCTCTCACCCTCCCTTTATTTCTTATCAAGCACAAACCACCCATTATTTTGTCCACCACAACAGGGCTCTTCATAACGATGGAGTACTATATATTGTAGCATCTCGTCCAGTTATGGTTGATCCCTGGGCAGAAAAGACCTAATACGTCCCCTCACAACTCCCCCTCCATACACGCACACCTAAAAAACAAAATAGAGTCCATTTGTCCTACACTCAGCTGCACTTATTCACACAATAAACCCACCTTATATACCATCTTCAATCCATTCTCACGCTCTGACGCTCCTCTATCATCTTTACAAGTCTATTTCCAACCATTCTTCTAACATTTCCATACCACCTCAGAACACTCACCTTCTGCCCCTAGCTCACACCGAGCAAACACACTTTCATACAATCTCTTCAAATGTCACTTTCCATCCATTATTCTTGCATCACCATTCCACCTCACATCACTTAATCACAAATTCAATCACACCATAAAAACTTTTACCCAGTCGCACCTCACTCTCTGCCCCTAGCTCACACCGAGCGACCCTCTCAAATTGTCCATTTCCACTGCTCTCACTAGAGATCGTTCCTCCTCCTATACCAGAGTCTCACTTTCCTACACCAACGTTGGCACTATCATGCCTTCATGCAGCTCCCTGGTCCATTACACACTCAAACACTTATCATCCACTAATGCTGTAATCACACCGGAAACTTTCCTACCATTTAAAACCTTGTGGGCGCAATCTTCATATGTACTACTATTACTTACTACGCATCGCACATACTTAAAATTTCCCATTCTCACCTCAAAATACCAATATCTTACTCTTTTCTACAATCATATTTGACCTCTCCTCCCCCATGTCAAAGGCTTCGATCAACATTCCCAACACCATCTCACTCAGCCACGAACACCAGTTCATAAACATACACTCCCATTCGTATACTCCCTTTCCTACACTCCCATTCGTACTTTATCCTGTACTTCATCCATAAAGTTTAAAACAAGCATAGTAACATCCCTAACCTTGTATTACACCCTGATATATGTTAAACCACTCACTCTAGCCATCTTTCACCCTAACACACGCCTTACTTCTAACTATACTCTTTCCACTATCTAAAGGTTCATCTCACATTCCATACATTCTTAAAAACTGGCATAATGTGTCTCTATCTACACGATTATAAGGCTTATCCAAATCCATGAACCTAAAATACACTTTACATCTCAACGTAAATACTTAATTCATCCCCGTCACCTCCTTCTTATGCTAAGCCTATCTTGCTCACCCCCTACAAAACAGTCAACATTCTTATCTCCTTTTAATTCTTGCCTTCATATTTCTCCCATTTACCTTATATTACAGTACTATCAGAACATTCTTCCAGTCATCAGGCAGTCTTACACTTTCAAATACTTTAACCTTACAACAGCCACCAGACCCATTCCATAACAAATGACTACACCTTTTAAAATCTCTGAGTGTATATATATATATATATATATATATATATATATATATATATATATATATATATATATATATATATATATATATATATACGAGGGGCGGTCAATAAGTTTTGCAATTCAGATATAAGGAAACAAGATATGAGGAAAAGTGTTTTATTATTTTTCAATATAACTACCCTCGACTTCAATGCACTTGCGCCATTTGTCCCTGAGGCTTCGAATTCTCGACAACCAGAAATCTCCCGACTGCTGTTCAATCCACTCCTGGACGGCGAGCTGGACATCTTCATCGTCCCCAAACCGGCATTCACGCAGTGCAGCTTTGAGCTGACAGAATAAAAAGTAGTCGCTAGGGGCCAGATATGGACTGTAGGGAAGATGGTTGAGCTCCTCGAATCCGCACTCGCGCAGGGCAGCTTATGCAACTCTGGCCTTGTGGCCTTTGACGACGTTGAAGTCGATCATGGGGCATGAGGTTTTTAGGGACCCAACTGGCACAGACCTTGGCCATGGCCAAATTGTCGTGGATGATGTTGATAACACTTCCATGTGATATTCCAAGTTCTCGCTCGATTTCTTCGACCTTCACCCGTCGATTTTCGAGGATCATCCTCTCCACACGGGCCACATTGTCCTCGTTGGTCACGTCTGACGGGCGTCCTATACGGGGGTCATCTTCAAGGGACTCACGACCATGGCGGAACTGCCTATTCCAGCGAGCAATGGTTGCATAGGAAGGGGCGGTGTCGGTGTACACTGCAACCATGCGTTCATGGATCTCTTTTGCATTCTTGCCTTCCTTGGTCAAAAATTTGATCACTGCGCTGTGCTCAACCTTCTCCATTGCTTCTTAACTAGACGAGGCAGGAGCGTGCGGCTGCAGGTCCTGACTTGTCATAACTTGACCTAACACCCCCACACACAGCCATCCCGTTTCCTCTGTTTTGCCCTACCGATTCGCAAAACATATATATATATATATATATATATATATATATATATATATATATATATATATATATATATATATATATATATAATCTACTCAGAATGCCTTCACATTTATTTAGACATCAATTAGCACTAACAACATATTACATGTATATTTCTTTTATACCATGACATTTTACTTGGTATACTTTCACGAATCCACATATCAAAATTATCTCGTCATCTACTTTTGAGATTACCATTGCTTACAAGTACCCGGTCATTCATATCGTCGATAGCACACAGCAATACTTCTCCAAGTTCATCTCCCTTCACTTCTAGATTAACTTCTTGTTCTCATACGTATCTTCATTCATCTTCCTTTTCTCTCGGGAATCCTCATTTATCTTCCTGTTCTCATTGGGATACTCATTCATCTTCCTATTTTCTTTGTGATTATCATTCATCTTCCTGTTCCAATACGGATCTTCCTTCATTTTCCTGTTCCCATCGGGGTCCTCATTCATTTGTTGTTTTTTAAAAACACAAATAGCGAGGTACCTGAAAATAAGGAAATACTAACCGAGAATATCCATTATAAAACTCTTCAAAAATCAGTCCTAAACAAAGTGAAGTTAGAGAATGTGAAAATATATGAATGGAACATAAACCTGGTAATCAAAAAAGGACACTACAGGAGGACTAGGGACCTAAAGGATGCACCATTCTCCTAAACCATAGTGCCATCTCGATTGCAAACAAATGGAATTTATACTCGGTGGTAACAAGGTCAACAGACCTTCGTCGCGTGGTCTCACTTATCTGCTTTATGACCTTACAACCTTAAAAACTCTCAATAATTCCCGGACTAACCCTAGGAAGATTTTCCATTCAATTTTTTTTTTGTGTTGTTATAAAACTATCAAGGATTTATGTCCAGAGTAAATATGATTAAGATTTTTAAGCCTACAACCGAAATGAAAGTCATTTTTAACTGTCTGGTATCAGGTTGAGTTTATTCAGGTTGTGAGCAATGATAACCTGACCTAACCTAACTTAGCTTAAAATAATAAGCATGCAAAAATACCATCGGCGTGAAACCACACAGGAGAAGCGGAGACCCATAAAATACAACTGATTCAACTGGCGAAATTGAAATTATTGGGGCAATGACCCCCTTTACAGAGATTATCAAACAGTGTGTCTTCCAGTCTATCCGCGACCCTCTTTTGTAAAGATTTCCAAACAGGCAGCTTCCAATATGCCCCCTGCTGTTCCTCCATACCGAAAGTTAATGGGGTATATTGTATCATCCAGTGTTATCGTCGAAGATTACTCATTTCACTCATCTTATTCATGCCTTGATTCTTTTCTTTTTCAACCCTCTTTCATCACATATCACCTCTACTTCCCTTTACTTACATCGCTCCTATAACCGCTCCAAAGCAAACTTCCAAACTCGAAATAAAACAATTCGAAAAAGTTCCAAACATAAAATTCTTTGGTCGAAGCATCCAAACATCATGATGAAAAAAGATGAAAAAAAAAAAAAAATGATCGCCTCAAAGGTCCATACAAGGTGTTTGTGGCGACGTGGAGATTGGCTGTACAGTTATGAACCTGGGCTGAACCGTGTAACCTTCATTAGTTCTTTTACCGGTTTGTTATTTCTAATGAGAAGCCAGGGCAGGTTTGGACTCATTCTTACAGAATCGGTGCTGAAGTGAAGAGGTTAGGAAGACGCCCGCTTTAATCTACTCTTATCACACAACACACATGTTAATGGTAAGTATCTATTACGCTTAAGTCGTCAAGTTAGGCCGATTGCGTCGGTGTGAATTAGAAAAAAATACCGAGTATTTTGCCTTCTGTCACTCGGATGTTGTGTTTATTTGTATGGATTCTGGAGGTTGGAAGCAAATCTTCGGACCCCGTTATATAGGTGTGGTTGTGTAGTCGTTAACTCGTCATTTTTACTGTTCTTTCTGTTCATAATTTTTTTATTGTTTCGCGATGTTCTTTCATGATAATGACCTAGCCTATAGATCCTCGAAGCAATTTCTTATTAATTCTTTTTTTAACCCAAAGGAAATTTTCACATGCATCATCTTTTAGTATTATGAAATCATCGCTGAGAGGTTTTAAATTAAATTAAAGTATTTTTCAGTGAGAGTCGTTATTCCAGACTCGATTATTCTTGGTAGGCCTAATTTGGGGAATAGTTTTCTATCTTAAAAGAAGCCAAATCTGAGGATACAAATACACCTGCATCGACCTATGTTAAAAAGACTAGAACAACTCTTCTAACTTATCTGTTTTGACTATTTCCGCATTTGCCATTATTTTTTTTTCAATTTAATTGGATGAACAACTTTACTTATTAAAATATTATTTTTTTTTTAACTCTAAAGGCACTCACAAGACCTTACCCTATCTTCCTGTGCTGGTCTAGATTCGATAAATCTATCTAAGCCCAAATTGAAAGGCGGAGGTAAAATACGTTAAGGGAGGAATATTAAGTCAGGCAAGAAGGCAAAGGCCAATGACCCCCTGAAAACCCTACCCAGAACTCTAGATCAACTGGTTACTGATCAAGTTCAAGGTTGTGGCCGAGGTGGATGTTAATTAATACAATGGGGAAATCTGGATTCCTGGTAAAACCTGGAAAGACAAAATGATCCCAAAATCAGAAATCTCTGGGCAACTGGTCTAAATTGTGATGGCATTTGTAGAGTGTTTACCGTTTTTAGTAATAAACCTCTAGACTGTTTTTTAGAGATGAATTCGATTCTCAGTTTATAAAACAAATCTCTTGCCGATTTTAGTAATCGAATCCCCACACTATGTTTTGCTATTAAATCTAACATGTATTTTCAATAATAAAACCACCAATCCTTATTTTAGCAATAAAATCCAACACTGCGATTTTTAGTAATAAAAACACAAAATGTTTTCAGTTAGTTTAAGAGAAGTATAGCAGTAAAATTGTGGTTCGATAGTAGTTTTCACCAAAACAGAGTATTGCATCTGAATAGGGAATAGAATATTTCCTAGTGGAGCACCTGAAAATAGAGCATATAATTTTTACTTACGCAACACTTGCGGATAGGACCTAGAATATTTCCTTGTGGAACACCTGAAGATGGGGCATAGAATCTTTCTTTGTGGAACCCCCGAACCACTCAAATATTTCCTTGTGAACACCTGAAGATGGGGCATAGAATATTTATTTTTGGAACACTGAAGATGAGGCATAAAATATTTCTTTGTGGAACACCTGAACCACTAGACTCTTTCCTTGTGGAACACCTGAAAATTGGGCATTGAATTTTTTTTGTGTAACAGTGAAGCACAGAATCTTTCCTTGCGGAACACATGAAAATGAGGCATTGAATCTTCCCTTGTGGAACACCTGAACCACTAGAATCTTTCCTTTTGGAACATTTGAAGATGGAGATATATAATTTTTCCTTATAGAACACCTGAAGATGGGGGAATAGACTCTTTTCTTGTGGAATACCTGCAGATAGGGCATATAATCTATCCTTGTGAGATACCCTAAAATAAAACGGTTGCTCTTCCAATGTGGAATCTGGAAAGTCAAGGATATAAAATGAACAATTCTGGGTATCGAACCTAAGAAGGTTGGAATAAGTTTTACTAGTGGACCATCTTGTATCAAAGAGCCGTTGGCTGAATTCTCCACAGGCTTGGCCAGTAATGATCGGATGCACAAGTGAATTAATAAACTTCTAAACATATTTTAGTCACGTGGAAGCGACTCTATAAGTTACTATGATGGTCCGTAGGCCGGTCGGTCGGATGGTAACCGTTTTACTTTCAATGATATATTTTTGGCAATAACATCGTAACTATTCAACTGATTCTAACGAAATTTGGAACCCGTATGTTGTTTTACATTTTCTTTGGAATGATATAATTGACTAGGTCCTCCAAAGGTTAGTCTTGTAATTATTTGGCAATAACTTCGTAACTATTCGGCTGATTCTAACGAAATTTGAAACCCTTATGTTGATTTACATTCTCTTTTTAATGATATAATTGTCAAGGTCCTCTCAAGGTTAGTCCTGGAATTATTGAAAGTTTTGAAGGTCGTAAGTTCATAAGGTCATAAGTCAGAATAATTGACAGCACGTGACTTAGGTTTGTTGACCTTGTTTATTTCAAATTTTGCATAGGTATACTAATAATAATAATAAATCTAACATACATTAGATCTTTATTTGATATATAAAATATACATTAAAAGTTACTTTTTAGTAACTCTTACTTTAATTGTTAAGAACTTAAGTAAAAGTGTGACACAACCAAAACTTATGGCTAGTAATTCATCCCCGGACCTTGCTTGATCCGTGGATCTTAAGATACTTATTTTCCCGACTTCGATTTTCTATAATTTTGTTTTAAAGGAAGAAAACCAACGAGGGCATCACCAACAAAAATTAGATTAAAGAGATGCTCTTGAAGGTGGTAAAGTTAGCAAAAATGTGTAAAAGATCCGAGTAGTCTAGAAAAGAATACTCGGAGTACAAGAAACCTTGAGACCTCGCAACTCTCTTCAATCTGCTCCCCTGTTTCTAAACAAAGCCAGGTCTCGTTATGGGTGAAATTAGAAATAGGAGAAACCTACAATTGCAGAGTCGATACGAGCGACAGCTAACTAGTACAGTGTCCAGTAAATATAGGATTAAAATAAAAATAAAATTACTTGGATAGATTTAATCTAAAATAAAAAGTAAATAGAATATTAGAAAGAAGAAAAATGGAAATTTAATATGCTCTTTAATTTTTATGAATCCTGCCTTTTCTTTGTGTCCCATCCTGCCTAGAACATTCGCGTCCTATCGTGAGCTTCGCATCAGAAAGGAAGTGAAAATTAATCTATTCTTCGTTTAAGTTTAGCATATTTTAAAATTTAAGAAGATATAAATTACATAATTTATTTAAAATTATAACCCCTTTTTTTGAATCACATGTTTGTCTGTTTTTTTTAAAATTTAAACTTTACAAATTATTCCATATTCTTTGAGTCCTGTATTTTATGGACACCATATACTAAATTTATTCCAGCCAACTTCGCCCTTTTTGGGACGTCTAGAGGATAGGGTTAGGTTTGCCCCCTCATCCCCAACGATGACAGGGCCATCTGTAGAGTAGGGGTAGGCTTTGGAGATATACCCCCACCTCCCCAGTTCCTTTCTTGAATTAAATACTTTCCTCACATTTCATTTCCCCCATATTCACCAATCTCATTCCGGCTAATACCCACGTTAGTTGTCGCTTCTTAGCTTTAATTACAATACTCTCGGAGGAATGCGCAAAAACCCTCCGTGCAGAGAGAAACGGTCATTTGAGGGTCACTTCACAGGGGCAGGGGAGGGAAAGGGGCAGAGTTTTGATGGGCTTTGTCGTCCTGAGTCAAGTTTGTTTGTTTTTTTAATGTGCTCAGACTCTCGGAAAATAGGTCCATGATAAGCGATTCGCTCGCCTGACCGAGGCTTCAAAGAGGTATTTTGGGGAAGAACTTTTAGGTTAGCCACATTAACACGCTCTCTCTCTCTCTCTCTCTCTCTCTCTCTCTCTCTCTCTCTCTCTCTCTCTCTCTCTCTCTCTCTCTCTCTTCTATCCTCTTTATGTCTCTTTCCCTCTCTTTTGGTTTGAAAGGCGGGTCAATGTATTGAGAGAGAAAAAAATACAAGATATAGACACGATAGAGAGAAAATAAAGAAAATAGATAAAGAGAAGAGCGGAACGAGTGATAAAAAAGAGAAAATAGAGAGAAAAAGAGAGAAAAGAAAGTGAGAGAAGTGTGAGGGAGTGAAAAGAGAGAGAGAGAGAGCGAAAATAGAGAGATATTGAGAGAGAAAAAAGTGTGCGTGTCTAAAAAGAAAAAAAGAATCCAAGCTAAAATAGCATAAAATCCCGTTAGAGATTCCTCCGACTTGTTGACCTTCTTGGCTTTCCCAGTTCACATCAGCGATTCAGAGGAGAGACATCTTCCAGTATTTTTTTTTGTTTTTTTACGTAATGGAGACAGTCAGGCGATAAGCAGAAAATAATACATGAGAAAAGCGGGAATTGAATCAGTGGCGGATCCAGGATCAAAATTGCTACAGAAATGAGAATGTAGTTTTTTGCCTAGATTACGAAAATGATCTTTATTTTTCATGAAATGACTTCAGTTTTTTGTAATCTGCACATTTAATTTTTTATTAATATTGGATTATTCAGTATATACAGGTATGAAATATTTGTTATTATTTTTATTTTATTTGACAAAAAGCACAAAGATAAGTGGAAACAAAAAGCTTATTCATCAAAAGGAATTAATAAGTTCTTTTAATATATTTCAGAGTGTGGTATTATAAAAATATATTTAAAAGAATAATGAAGATTTAAGATTTTTTCAAAATTGCTCAAATCTATACAATAGGTATATATTTTTAGAATATTTAGGCTTCGTTTTATGTACAACATCTTGTCTGTCTCTGTGAAGGGTTCAGCAGAAGTCAGCAAGCATTGCAGGACTCCATTTTCCTTTATAAAGATTTTCTATAGTAGCAATATCTTGGTGGAATCTTTCACTATGTTCATCGCTGACGTCTGATGGATGCTCTGGAAAGAAAGACAGATGGGAATGTAAAAAATGCACCTTTAGTGACATACTACATCCTAACTCATTATAAGACCTAATCAAATTCTGAACAAAAATGTAGTAATTTTCTGATTTGTGCCTTCCAAGGAGACCATTACATACACCTTTGAAACTATGCCAGGCCTCAAATTCTGGCTTGCTCAATTTTGCCTCAAACTCCCTATCTACCATAGGTTGTCGAATCTGAAGCCCAACAAAGATTCCTTCTTTAATTTTAGCATCACTAATCTTAGGAAGTTTTGCTTTTGAATATAAGAAGGATGGCTAATCATGCTTTAAGGCTTTCGCAAATTGTTTCATTAAACCTAATTTTATGTGAAGTGGTGGCAAAATTATGTTTTCCTTAGGAACCAATGGTTCACGTAGGACATTATGACAACTTACTTTTGTCTCTTCTCTTAAAGGCCATTCTGAGCGTATGTAATGTTCTCCCCGAGCTCTACTGTCCCACTAGCACACAAAAACACATGAACTTTGTGTAGCCTGACTGCAAACCATTTAAAATGGCTACTACCTTAACGTCAGCACAAATCAACCATTTCTGTTCACTGTATTTAATTTTTTTTAAAATGAAATCTAATTCTCATAAGTTTCTTTCGAAACAACAGAGTGAGCTACTGGTATCGATGGTAGTTTATTTCCATACTATATAAAGAAGCGTCAATGAAAAGTCTCCATTGACTGGGTTCATAAGGCACTCGTATATCTAATTCTTCAAAGAGACGTGGAATATTATTACAGTAGCATAAATTGTTGTCAAATGAAAATTGTCTTGTAAATTGTTTGATCGAACGCGAAACTTAATAATTCGAACATCTTCTGCTACTAAATTTCTATCTTTCAGTCTCGAGCCCAGTAATTCACTCTATTGCTTTGTTAAGTTTAGATATCTTACAAGATCATCTAGATCAAGTTGTGAGAAAGGTTTTGGAGTAGTATCAACAGTTTCAGGGACATAAATTTCAGTTTCTGGTTCACATGATTCCATATCTGATTTATCAGAGTTAGATAAAACAATTTCTGCAGGTGGTTCAGGTACTGGAATGGCTTTTGAGTGAGGTATGGGCCGAATAGCAGATCTAAGGTTGGGATATACCACAACTGAAGTGCACTTCGTTGTTTTACCTAAAAGTATGGAAATTATATGCATAAAATTTGAAGTTATGTACATATGTGTGATTACAATAAAGTGGTTCTAAACTTAATTAATTTTATATTTTAAAAAAATAATATTACAGTATACTAATTCAAAATATAGGTACAGTGGACAATAAACAATTACTTACTTTGTAAGTCTACCAAACAGAAATAGCAGTCAGTGGCATGATCTTGGGGCTCTCGCCATACCATTGGAACACCAAATTGAAGGCTTTTTATTTTTCCTTTAGACCATTTTGATAAAGAATTAAAGCCACCTGGCCCCCGTCCTGGATCCGCGCCAGAATATAATAGAAAATAAGTACGACAAAAGGTGGGAAAAAATACCTTAAACCCATCAACAAACTATACTACTGCCAACTCCTCCATTACGCAAATTATTTGATTAAAATCCTTACATTCTCCCTTACGGGTCTCCCGCATATAAAATCGACTCCCAACCCCCTTATTTAGTTAAACATGATTGACCAATCATCTTACCACACTTTTAAAAATTCAACTAAGGTTGAAGAAAGACATTAAAACCCCTAAACCCTTTCTTCCCTCTACACTAATTACCGCATTCCTCTCTGTACTTTTCAGATGAGAGCTCTTCTCGTCTTCGTCGTTTGCGCTCTGGTTAGCGCCGATGAAGGGAAGGACCTATTGCAGCAGCCGTACCTCGTACTAGCGGCCAATAACCTCCACAAATATGTCGATTTGGATGCCAAGCACGTCGGGGGTAACCCTCCAGGCACAACCAAATACATTCAGAGCAACACCAAATACGTCCCAGGTCATAGCCAAACCAAGAGACCTTACAGATATGGCACTGGCTACCAATATCACTTCGGTAACCAACACCGACCTCAGCGACCGATTTATGTTCAGTCTGGACATCAGCCAAACCATTTGCACGGCTCCAGTATTCCTTTCCATTTTTCTCATCCGTCGACTGGTTTTCATCAGGGCCACGTCGGACGTCCGGTCATTGTTCCCTACCCGTCGCATGGCAACTTGCACTCAGGTTACTACAACCCAGCGGTTGACGCAGGGTAAGTGTTTTAGCGGTCACTATTGTATGAAGGGGTAGGAAGAACTAGTTCTTTTCATTGGTAACATTGTTTTTTTTTATATTATTCGAGTTTCTGTAAGCATATTTGGGGGAGGGGGTTTATTTTAATATTTGAAGAGGTTTGTTTATATTTGCTTTTAATATTACATACGTGTGAATTTGCTACCGGGGCCTAATAGTACTTCCTAATCACCACAAAGAGTATCCGATGGTGCATTACTATGGTAGGTACACCCTTTCAGCATTACTCTCACCCTTCTGCTCATTTTTTCACTCTTTTCAACTCTGTTCTCGTTGTTTTACACCACTTTACTCTTTTTTCTCAATAATTAACAATAATTATTACCTTTTAGCGACTGAGTGATAGGTAGCCAGCCTAATCTGAACAGATAGGTAGTCGATATATGTATACAACCTTTGGTCAAGTGAATGCAGTTCACTTTGCTCATGCGAACCTCGTTATTAAATTATTAGTTATTAATTTAAAAAATAAAGGAAATTCAATCTTAGATCAATTGATCCAGTGAGAATAAACGAGGTAGAGGACTAACAAAAGAAAAATACAATTGAGTTGCCCAAAGTCTAGGTTTGCGTCAGTTGTGATAACTAATTGGATGGAACATTAAGGTTGCCATTGAAGTAATGGCGTTTTGAATAGGATGTATAAAATAGATTTCCTAACTGTTCGAGTGCTAGGATAAACTATTACAAAGAGCCTCTGCTATTAGATGTAGTAATATAAAAATTACAAAGAGGCGCTGATTTACAAATAGGTTCTGCTATTACAAAGAAGCTCTGCTATTACAAATAGATTCTGCTATTACAAAGAGGCTGTGCTATTACAAACAGAATCTGCTATTACAAAGAGGTTCAGCTATTACAAATAGGCTCTACTATTACAAAGAGGCTCTGCTATTAAAAGTGGATCTACTCTTAGAAAGAGGCCCTGCTATTAGAAAATAGATTCTGCTATTACAAGGAGGCTCTGCTATTACAAAGAGGTTCTGAGATTACAAACAGGATCTGCTATTAAAAGTGGATCTGCTCTTACAAAGAGGCTCTGCTATTATAAAAAAGTTATGCTATTACAAAGAGGCTGTGTCATTTACAAACAGGATCTGCTATTAAAAGTGGATCTGCTCTTACAAAGAGGCTCTGCTATTACAAATAGGTTCTGCTATTACAAAGAGGCTGCGCCATTACAAAGAAGTTGTGTCATTACAAAAACGATCTGCTATTAAAAGTGGATCTACTCTTAAAAAGAGGCTCTGCTATTATAAAAAGTTCTGCTATTACAAAGAGGCTGCGCTATTACAAATAGGCTGTGCCATTTACAAACAGGATCTGCTATTAAAAGTGGATCTTCTCTTACAAAGAGGTTCTGCTATTACAACTAGGTTCTGCTATTACAAATAGGCTCTACTATTACAAAGAGGCTCTGCCATTAAAAGTGGATCTGCTCTTAGAAAGAGGCACTGCTATTACAAATAGATTCTGCTATTACAAGGAGGCTCTGCTATTAAAAAGAGGTTCTGATATTACAAACAGGATCTGCTATTAAAAGTGGATCTGCTCTTACAAAGAGGCTTTGCTATTACAGAGAGGCTGCGCTATTACAAAGAGTCTGTGCCATTTACAAACAGTATCTGCTATTAAAAGTGGATCTGCTCTTAAAAAGAGGCTCTGCTATTACAAATAGGTTCTGCTATTACAAAGAGGCTGCGCTATTACAAAGAGGTTGTGTCATTACAAACAGGATCTGCTCTTACAAAGAGGCTCTGCTATTATAAAAAAGTTCTGCTATTACAAAGAGGCTGTGCCATTTACAAACAGGATCTGCTATTAAAAGTGGATCTTCTCTTACAAAGAGGCTCTGCTATTACAACTAGGTTCTGCTATTACAAATAGGCTCTACTATTACAAAGAGGCTCTGCTATTAAAAGTGGATCTGCTCTTACAAAGAGGCTCTGCTATTACAAATAGGTTCTGCTATTACAAAGAGGCTGCGCCATTACAAATAAGTTGTGTCATTACAAATACGATCTGCTATTAAAAGTGGATCTGCTCTTAAAAAGAGGCTCTGCTATTACAACTAGGTTCTGCTATTACAAATAGGCTCTACTATTACAAAGAGGCTCTGCTATTAAAAGTGGATCTGCTCTTAGAAAGAGGCACTGCTATTACAAATAGATTCTGCAATTACAAGGAGGCTCTGCTCTTACAAAGAGGTTCTGATATTACAAACAGGATCTGTTATTAAAAGTGGATCTGCTCTTACAAAGAGGCTCTTCTATTACAAATAGGTTCTGCTATTACAAAAAGGCTGCGCTATTACAAAGAGGTTGTGTCATTACAAACAGAATCTGCTCTTACAAAGAGGCTCTGCTATTATAAAAAAGTTCTGCCATTACAAAGAGGCTGTGCCATTTACAAACAGGATCTGGTATTAAAAGTGGATCTTCTCTTACAAAGAGGCTCTGCTATTACAACTAGGTTCTGCTATTACAAATAGGCTCTACTATTACAAAGAGGCTCTGCTATTAAAAGTGGATCTGCTCTTAGAAAGAGGCCCTGCTATTACAAATAGATTCTGCTATTACAAGGAGGCTCTGCTATTACAAAGAGGTTCTGAGATTACAAACAGGATCTGCTCTTACAAAGAGGCTCTGCTATTATAAATAGGTTCTGCTATTACAAAGAGGCTGTCTCGTTTACAAACAGTATCTGCTATTAAAAGTGGATCTGCTCTTACAAAGAGACTCTGCTATTACAAATAGGTTCTGCTATTACAAAGAGTCTGCGCTATTACAAACAGGCTGCGCCATTACAAACAGGATCTGCTATTAAAAGTGGATCTACTCTTACATAGAGGCTCTGCTATTACAAATAGGTTCTGCTATTACAAAGAGGCCGCGCTATTACAAAGAGGCTGCGTTATTACAAACAGGATCTGTTATTAAAAGTGGATCTGCTATTACAAATAGGTTCTGCTATTACAAAGAGGTTTTGCTATTACAAATAAGCTCTGCTATTAGATATATTAATTTTACGCTTCAATCGTTCGAGCCTTTTATGGCAAGGAATAAAATTAATTCCGTTTAATGACAATCAATACGTCGTTGGATTTCTGACTTCGAGGCGGGGGCTCAATCCGGACACAAGGCTTTCAGCGGTGCCATGAGCTGGACGCCCATTGGGTGATTACGCTGATACTCCTCCCCCCCTCTCGCGAGGTTGAGTATCGTCACGCTAATAGCCAATGCAACACTACTATCATTCTCTTTCCCGCCTTCACAGCGGAGAATATCCTCTCCCTCTGTTCCGGAACTCCGCTGAAGGGATCGGAGGAACTCATACCCACATATCCCTTACGCGGAGTGCGTGACCCCCCCCCCTCCTCCTTGACAACCTCGAACCCCCTCTCTCCCAAGAGTATGTCGTTCCTATCTTTATGTGTATTTCACTATCCGTATTCATTATGTGTATTTCATTATCACGTGAGTTGCCTGAGCAAGGAAAAGCTATTTGAACTAATTTGAAAAGTTCTCCCACAACCTCCACATCACTGCGCCATCTGATTATACCTTATTTAGACCAACACAACATCATCCTAATGCGAAAAACTATGAAGGAAAATCTCCCTCCGATTTCAGCGACGTTAAACCACATCGGGTGTGGTTATTCATCGGATGGTTTTCCAATCCGGGCTGCCTTCCTGGTAGCGATTATGTGCTCTAGATAATCGTGGTTCGGAGCCCACGGTAATCAGTCGGTCCACTAAATAGAAATAAACGGCGTCTTAAATAAGTGTTGAACGATTTTAAAACCCTCTACCAACAGTCACATTAGTGTTACATCCCCTATAAAGAACGCACATCGATGGTAAAACCCACATAAGAGTCCGTTTGATAGTAAACTCCTTAAAAATCGTGTTCATCGATGGAAAAACTCCTAACATTAAGAAAAACACACCCCATACCCTCTAGTCCCACTGTACATTCTTCCAAATTCATCTAAAATTGTTTTCTTCTTCGTTAATGAATGTTATTTTTTTTTCTAGGGCGCACCTTGGAGGTCAAATAGGATCTCTAGTTGGTACACTCATTTCTGGAAGACCTGGTGGATACGGGCGCCCCAACTTCGTCGGGGGTTATCGCCCCCGACCTGGTTTTAGACCGTACGTTCTGTAGACTCGGTTAGGGCTAGAGCCCCAACCTCGTCTTCTGTGACTATGGCCAACCCCGTCTTCAGTAAAATGACTAGGGCCAACCACGTCTTCAGTGAGATTTTAGGATTAATAATAAAATAGAATTATTTATATTTATAAATATTTACTGTTATTTTAAGATTATTTATTCAATTAGTATTAATTATCAGCTTAAATAGTAGGTTTGTGATAGTAAGTTTTGTTCTATATTCTTGAACATTAAATTATAAAAGCTTATTATTTTATTAAAGCCCTTTCATATCTTAGATACGATTTAGGTTAAAGATACATATCTAGTTCTGTTTCTCTTTTTTCTCTTACTTTATCTTCACTTACCTCCTGTCGCGTCCTCAAGCTACCACTCAATCTCTCGATTCCCGTCGCTGTGTAAAGTCCTTTAAAATCTCTTGTCAGTCTCGAATATTGACCATATGTCCTCCTCGAACAATGATGATATCTACCATTCTGGCTTCAAGGCTTGTCACATCATTGACTCCGCTGTCCTAAATGCAACTGACCGCCTTCGTCAAACGTATGATGCTAAAAAAAAATTCTAGTATTACTTGATCCGACGACAGTTTGATAGTTGTAGAGCACAATGTTCTTCATCTTCACAAATTCCAGTGGTTCTAGAACCACCCTTGACTGGTTTATGCTCGTACCATTCATCTCGCATTTTGTTTATATCAGGAGTGATATATCTATGCCAGGGATGTGCGTGGTGGTGTTCCGCAAGTATTGGTACTTGCTGATGTTCCCTTTTAGTATGGATCTTCCCTTTGGTATGCTTATGCCTCACCTCGGTCCATAATTTTATTTCTACTCCGACTACAACCAGGTGTATCTCCGCAGTCTCGTTTGCCGATGCTCCGGAAATCTTCTATCACCGTACATCATTACTCTACAGCTCTCGGACAACTTTCCGGATTTCAATCAATACAAATCTGAGGTAGTACAAGTGAGTACTCCTTTAGATGTGACCGGTCTATTATAGATCTATGCTCCCTTTCTTAATTTTATTCGCTGCCGGCTCACATTTTCCGACACTACTCGAAAAATCTAGGCGTCATATTTGATAGTCAACTATCTCTCAACTCTCATGTTCGCAATGTCCGCTAGTCTTTTCTCTGTTTCCTTCGTAATCTTAGCCGTATCCACGATCAATTTAACCATAATAACTTCGAGATAGCCACTCGCGCTTACGTTACCAACCCACTAGATGACTATAACTCCCTTCTCGCTGAATCCCATATTTCTACACTTCGAGCCCACCAATTTGTTCAGAACTTTACACCTGGGGACGTTTCACTCGAGCAAACCCCCTTCTAATGTAAACTTCACTCGGTACCAAATCCATTCCCGCATCGTCTTCAAGGTCCTCTATCTAGACTGAAGGATATTAAATACAACGGTACCCTCTTACCCCCTCTTCCTCTCTGAACATCTCTCGCTCCCTGGCATCCCTGCATTCCGGCTCTCTCCTTTTATTGTTTCCACCTCGTGATCATCAGTGTTCCACAGATGGTCGGATTTTCTCGAAGTTTTGCTTCTAGAATGTGGAATGATCTGCTCCGTGCGATATGCTCCTCCCCCTCCCTTGAAAACCCACGACCTTTTTCGAGCCTTTTCTTGGATACTGGCCTCTCCCTGACACTGGATCGTACTTCCCTCTTATTCTTTCTCTTTTGCTTCTTGTTTTGTTTTGTTTGTTTATTTGGGCTGAAAAAAAATTGGTTACTGGTCTCTGAAGGACCATGGCGTTCAGAAGCTTCATACAAAAATGCCAAATAATAATAATTATAATAGACGGTGACCCCCCCAAAACCCAGGCCCCAAATTTTGGTAGGCTTCATTGCTTAATTTGAAAAAGAATTAAGAAATAAAACTTACCAGTAATTGGGGGTAAAAAAAATCTTGGTTACCTGTCTCGGGGGGAGCATGGCGTTCAAAAGTGTAATACAAAAATGCCCAATAATAATAATTAGAATACAGGGTACTCCCCGCCCACAAAAAAACAGGACCCAACTCTCGGTAGGTTTCATTTCTTAATTTAAAAAACAATGAAGAAATGAAGCCTACCGAAAGTTAGGGCCTGTAATAATACCTGGTAAATAAAGTTTTAGCTGGAGAATCGCTTGTTGGGAAGCAACAAGTTCACAAGAATGGATCTCCGACCATCAACGCTGTCATGGAAGAACCAAGTCGTCAGAGTCGCCTATGGACTCTCGTTAAGGCGTTGGATTTCCACACCTAGGTGGCGTGTTCGATTCCCACAGAGACCAGACAATAAGTTCGTAGGGAGCTAGTCACAAATTGGCGGCGCGTTGAGTCATGCGTGGGCGCAGGCAGCAACATCATCACACCTCATTACACAACAAATCCCAACACTGATGTTTATTAATTATTCCTCTCTTCGCACAGACCGCATCACTCTTCCGTCGCGGAACATTCCGAAGAGGTTTCATAGCCACACGCCCCTAACGCGGGACGGATTGGCTTTCCCTTGGGCCATGAAGGGTTCCCTATCAGCCTGGTTGGAGTAAATATAATACTACCTCTCGTACTGCACCTTCCTCTCCGACGAGGATCCCTCCCCACATGGCCCCTACTATAATCTACTTCACCTTTGGCATGACCTACTATCATCTACTTCACCTTTGACATGACCTACTATCATCTACTTCACCTTTGATATGACTTGCCTATTATCTACTTCACCTTTGATATGGCCTATTAAAATCTACTTCACTCTTGGCATGGCCTACTATCATTTACTTCACCCTGACATGGCCTACTATGACCTACTTCACCTTTGATATGACATTATAATCTACTTTACTCTGGACATAACCTACTATCATCTACTTCACTCTTGGCATGACCTATTGTAATCTACTTCACCCTTGGCATGGCCAACTATCATCTACTTCACTCTTGACATGATCTACTATCATCTGCTTCACCCTTGACAAGGCCTACTATCATCTAGTTCACTCTTGACATGACCTATTATCATCTACTTCACCCTAAACATGGTCAACTACATCTACTTCACCTTTGGTCTGGCCTGCTATCATCTACTTCACTTTTGACATGACTTACTGCCATCTACTTCACCCTTGCCATGGATCAAAGAATCAAAGTTCGAAATAAAGTCGCACAAAGGGAAGCGATAGAGCCAGCGAGGGCAAAGGCGTTCTACTTAAAGGTCTCAATGCTCCCTCCCCCCTTTCCGACTAGCAGTATTCCAAGCAAAACGACCTAGGTTAGGTGTGGTGTCGAAACTGATACGCGTGTACATTTTTGTTTTTTTTAATTTTAAGAGCTCATCTGGCGATTGCTTCCTTGGGCATAAGTCGTCGTACTTACCACTGCCTAGTACTAGGCTAATTTAAAATAGTAACTTGAAAAAAAGAAAAAAAAACAAGAATAAAAAAAGGGGAAGAAGGCAAGAGGCAGGAAGCCAGCTCCAGTGTCGGGGATGGGTCCGCCTCCCGCAGGCGCAGGAACGTGCGACCAACAAAAATAACAAAAAAAAAACAGATAAAAAACAACAACTAGTTAAATAAAGGGGATAAGGCCGCCTATCCCGAAAAGTCGGTAAGTCCACCAGTCAATGTGCACGAACTCGTCCTGAGTACAAGGGACAGGCGGTAGCGACGCCGCCAATCCCGGTACCGGGGCAGGTAACGTGCGCGAAGATCGCCCAGACTGGGATATTCAACAGGAATGTGCCGAACAGTCTGGGGGACAAGGCAGTCTTCACAGTAGGGTGCAGGCGAGGGCTCCATCAAATGGCGATACGTCCCGCGAGTGTATCCAATTTGGAGACAAGAGAAAGCAACCTGAAGCCCTCATGGCATTGGAGGATAGATCCATGGGAACAGTCGCGGCGCAATGGCACGCAACTTTAAATTCCCTTCGACCGTTTCCCATCTTCTTTATCAAGCAACCCGGAGAGCTGCCCGTATTCCTGCCATGTAGTCAGTATGAGGAAGATCGAAACGCTTGTCCAGTCGCTCAAGTCTCGCGGACTCCCTGGCGCCCTCATCGGCACGCTCATTCCCTGCAATTCCTACATGTCCAGGAACCTAGCAGAAGATAATCTCGACATCCGCCCGGCTTTCCAAAACCGTGGCATCAGGGATATCGCGAACAAGGGGATGCGGAAATTCCAATGCCCCGAGAGCACTCATGGCGCTTTGTGAGTCGCTATAGATCACAATCCAGGTTCCGAACCGGGCACGTCGCGTAATCTCCTGTACCGAGTGGTGTATTGCCACCAGGTCGGCCATGAAGACAGACGCAGCGCCTGGCAGAGCCCCGCTAACTTCCAACAGAAGGGATACGGCGTGGAAGCCGATGCCCTCTTCGCACTTGGAGCCATCCGTATACACTGGCACGGTTCCAGCGTGACACGAGGCGTGCTCTGAAAATGTCGAAACCAATGCTCCCAGCGGTGTATAAACTTTGGAAGCAGAGGCGTGGCGACAAATAGCCAAAGGTGGTACTCTCCAGAGTATCGTCCTGGACAGAACCAGGGGCGAAACCGGCCCGAGAGCTATACCTAGCCCTAAATCCAAAGGGCTTAGGGTATGGCTGGCGTCTCACGGATAGGCACCGTCGAAATCAGCTGCAGATGCAGTGAGAGCTGTTGGCGACGGAGGGAGGCGCCTGGCTTACGCGTACAGTCAAATAATGCACTGCGCACGGCGTAGAGCGAGTAGCATCGACAAGTAGGCTCTCAATGGGTGAATGTGGAAGGCACCGGTCGCCAGGGGAAGGCCATGTGGTGAATCGAGTCCACCTTCAGCAATTCACGCTCAGCTGCAGATGCATAAAACTCGCATCCGTAGTCGAGCTTCGAACGAAAAAAGGATAGATAAAAAAGTAAAGCTGTAGCCCTATCAGCGCCCCAAGCGCTGAACGCCACGGAATGAAGAATATCTATCGCGCGGGTAAAATAGACCCTAAGGCTGCGAATATGAGTCTCCCAGGTGAGGCGTCGGTCAAATACAAGACCAAAGAAACGGTGCGATTGAACCAGTTTCAGGCGTACCCCATTAAGCAACAAGTCTTGGTCAGGGTGGAGCCGTGGGTGGTGGCAGAAGGGCACTACCTTAGTATTGGCCAAGGAAAACTGAAACCTGTGCGCTTCGGCATAGCGAGAGACGCAGTTCAATGCATATTGGAGTCGATGCTCCAGAGTTGGCATCTGGTCCGCGCCAAAAGGGATCGAAAGGTCGTCCACGTAGAGCGTAGCGAGAACATCTTCCGGCAGCACCGAGGTGATGCCGTTGATGCTCAGGGAAAAGAGTGTGACACTGAGGACACTTTCCTCCGGGATAGTCTCTGCATGCTGCATTAGACCGTACGCGGAATCGACGATCTCGCAAAAATTCAGATATATATATATAGTAGGAGGCGTTCCCTCGCCCCCATCGTATGGAGAGTCTCCATGATAGCGTATCGCCATGTGGTATCATAGAAATTCTCCAGATCGAAAAAGACCGTGATGTAGTGCTGTCTACGAATGAAGTCCTCACAGACGGCATTTTCCAGTCGGAGAAGAGCATCCGATGTGGAGTGAAACTTGCGGAAACCGTACTGTGCAGAAGATAGATGGGCTCCGCGGTCCAGAAAAAAGGCTAATTTAACATGCACCAATTTCTCTATCAACTTACACACGCAAGAGTGTAGAGATATTGGGCGGAAACCGGTCGGAGTAGAGTGATCTCTCTCCGGTTTGCGAAAGGCGAGCACAGTAGCGATTTTCCAGTCGGAGAAGAGCATCCGATGTGGAGTGAAACTTGCGGAAGCCGTACTGTGCAGAAGATAGATGGGCTCCACGGTCCAGAAAAAAAGGCTCATTTAACATGTACCAATTTCTCCATCAACTTGCACACGCAAGAGTTTAGATAGATTGGGCGGAAACCGGTCGGAGTAGAGTGATCTCTCTCCGTTTTGCGAAAGGCGAGCACAGTAGCGATTCGCCAGGAATCCGGGGAGATACCATCCACTCAGATCCTGTTGAACAAATCTAACAGAAAGGCCATGCCTAGCTCACCCAGGTGTCGAAGCATGTCGTACGGGACATCGTCCGGACCATGGGCGGTGTCTGCGCAAGAAGCAAGAGCGGAACGCAACTCACTCACAGTAAACCTGTCGTTGAAGAGTTATCCGCATCTGGAGGTAAAGTCCAGCCCACGGCCTTCTGCAGCATCACGACCTGAATTAAATGCTGGCGGAACAGTGTCCCGACTAGATAATGAAGAGAAAGTGGTCGCGACGGATTACGCCACGGATGCGGGGTACGAGATTGCAGTCCAATTGTCCTGGAGAACGGGAGGGCGGTTCTACGAGAACTTTCCCCGGATCCTTTTGACTCGCTTCCACATCTCTGCTAGAGGTTTCTTTCCCGTTAACTGACGACACGTATGCCCGCCAAGAAGAGCGGTGGGCGTGCTTCAAAGTATATCAGAACCTAGACCTAGCCCGACGAAAGTGAAATCGTTAGGGTGGCGCTTATAGCGCACGTAGGCATAACACTTCTGCTTGAAGGCTGTCTCACACTCGGCGACCACCACGGGGGTGGTTGGCCTGAAAAACGGCCAGACCTTCTAGGAATAGTAGTTAGGCCCGCGGCGATGAGGTTGCCAGAGAAGAGCTCAACGGCCTCATCTACCGACCTAAACTCCTCGACTGAGATAGAGAATTCAGTCATTTCCTGAAATTCAGACCGCCGCGCCCGCGCCATGCACCACCGAGGCGAGCTCTCGGATGGCAGCGGCCCAGAAAATGATATTTGAATGGGAAAGTGATCACTACCATGGAGGTCATCGACCACCCGCAAATTAAAATCAGGCTGTGCATCCGGAGAGCATAAAGATAGATTGAGGCATAAAAATGAAGCGGTTCTCGGGCAGTGATGCGTAAACTCATCCATAATTAGGACACCCATCTCAAGCTCGTCGATCAGGTCGGCAAGGACTTGACCACGGAGATTAATAGAGTAGTCTCACCAGAGAGGGTGTCTACCGTTTAGATCTCCGGGCAAGGGAAAGGACCTCGGCAACCGTGCCACGACGCAGCTGAAGTCCCTCGCGTCGAAGTCGGCTGGCGGTGGAATGTACACGGAAATAACAATATGCCTCCTATCAAGATGCAGCTGAACAGCTACTGCCTGAAAGGAGGTATCTAAAGCGAAGAAAAGAACAGAGACATCATGCAGGGTGTTAAATCGCACATCCTCCCGCTGGGCCCCCATCCCGTGGTGGTGGGGTCGCAAAACACTTAGGCCCCGGGAAGGAGGGCAGGGGGTATGCGCCCAGCATGCTCTCTTGCAGAAAGATAGCTAACGGATGACGGGAGGAGACGAGCCTGCACAGCTCCCCCCAGTTAGCCGGAGTCCGCGGCAATTCCATTGAAGGAATATGCCCTCCAGGCCTAGCTCGGAGAAAATGGCCGTACGTTTCCCGGTGGCCTAATCTGGGCATTGTTGGCCAGACAATGCACTGAAGGCGCTGTCGCCTTCGAGGAATTATTGGGAGAGGTTGAGCTCGCCACGCGAGTCTTTTCCTCCCTCCGCCTCGGAATCTTAGGCGGGCATTGCGGCTTCGGAAACAGGGGCCCCTCTTTTCGAGGATCCACCGTCTCCGAGCCACTCAGCCCACCACTAGGCGTGGGCGAAGGAGCCGAAGCTCCTTTATTGCTGTCCTCCTTTCGGGGGACAGCTTTAGGAACCCCGGAAGATGGCCTGGCGACCAACTTCAGGAGTGTTGCCTCCTGTAGGTCTAACGACTCGGTGGAGCACGTGGCCGTTTCGCTTTATGGGAAACGGTCACGCTGGGGTGAGAGGGGGGAGCCCTAGTTTTAGCCAGGGCTGGGTTTGCACGTTTCGTGCCGTTAACTTTACAAAGGGAGCGCCCGTTGTGGGTAGAACCCGCAGAAGGGTTCCGAATGGGCGCGGAAACGACCGAACTTGTAGACCTGGAGGGTCCAGGAGCAGAGGGTGCTTTTTTTAACATTGAGGCATAGGACATCTCCGGCAGCGCCGGGCGCGCCAAGACCAAGTCCTTAGCCTCGCAAAATGAGAGACGATCCTGAGTCTGAACGGCCAGGATTTCCTTCTCAAGAAGATACGCACCACATTGCTTCGAAGAAGCGGGGTCCCGCTCTCTGAAATTGACACACTTGGCAACACCCGATTTGGACATATCGTGTGCGGCCTTGGAGCAACTTACACATATTTTGGGTAACTTCAACTTTGTACGTCGACAGGAGTGATTAGTATGGCCGAAGCGGTGGCAGTAATAGCACCTCCACAGCAGTGACACGAATGCCTTCACACGGTAGTGATACCAACCGGCACGCACCGACTCAGGGAGTTTGTCACAGTCGGACGTGACGAAGAGTGCAGGGGTGGGCCTCGAGACCTCTCCCTGTTTTCTCATTACACGTTCGATCTTGACGACCCCATAGTCGGCCAGCTCTATGGTGATGTCATCTATGGAGTAGTCCATGAGTTCCTTCGCATAAACTACTTCTTTCATGAAGTTCATGGAAGAGTGCGGCGTCACACTCACGTACGTGCCATCAAGTGTCAGAATGACACTAATCATGGCCGCCTTGGAGGGATTCGACGCATTCGCCAAAAGGCTCCCTTCCGAAAAACGGGTCACTTTTGGCTATCTACCAATCACACTAGCTAAAGCTTTCGTCTGATGGATCATGTTGCCCTTAGCCAACATACTGCCATCAGTGGAACCAATAACCAGGAAGCGTTTGAAGCCAGCGGGGTCGAAAATGCCAGGTAACCTCAGGATGACGGGCTCCGACGTAATCGAGGCTCGGCTCTGTGCACTTGTAAATACTTTTGGTCTTTGTCGGACGTGCAGATCTTGGCTTGGTCGCTTACCGAAGTAGCAGACCCATCCGTCACCGCAGCCTCCGCAGGCTCAAGTCTTTTTTTCTTTTCTTTTTAGGAGAGGAGGGCGAGGAATGAACCCACTTCTCCACCCGCAGCAGGAGCCCCCAGGCCAAATGGACGGGCCTCAGCAAGGTCCTTCTCCTACATGGAGAAGGTCCTGGCGGTCGCAGGGGCACCGGCCGGAGGAGGAGATCCCTCCCCTCCTTGTACTGCCTTGGAAACCCAAGCCGTTTGAGGAGGACCTTGCACAGGGGCGGACTCGTGTTCGGTGCTTGGCGCCGAGCCCGGATTAGCCCCCATGGAAGGTCTTACCGTCTGGGGCTGGGTTGCCTCAAGGACCATGTTTATCTTGAAAGAAGGGCTAAATGTGGCCATCCCCCCTCCCCCAGGAAATCACAGGTCCCATTGGGAGCGGTCTCTTTAGTTGGGTTAGGGGGGGCACGTGCCTTGGCCCCCACTATGTTTAATATTCGAGCCAGCAGGTATTTTGAGGGAAGCGACCGATGGGCTCTGTCTTTCCTTTCGCCCCTAAGGGTGTTTGCCCTACTGAGCCGACCAATGGGGAGCGGTCGGTTATGGGCTGCCTGCTGGCTTTCTTGGCAGTCCCCTTGGAAAGTAAAAAGGGACTGCTGCTGTAAAGAGGGAGGCACCCGAGGGCACCTCCAGACAAGGGAGTGAGGGGGAGTCCCCTACACCCGCAGGCAAAGGAGAGGAGTAAGCCTCCTCCCCGGTCAAAGAATTCTTGAGGTTCCCTTGTGAAAGCACGGGGGTTGGAACCTCCATTTTTTCAGTGGAGATGCCGAATGCGGCTCTGTCGATGGTGAGAGGGAAAGGAAAAGAGGTTTTTTGTTATTTTCATCATCGGGTATGAGGACCCTATTCGTTCTGCGGGAAGCAAACACTAATCACCCCTCGCAGTAGCCCGCCCTCGAGGAGTGCGTATGGGGCTGGCAGAGAAGGGTGCCGCCATTTTAGGCCACCCTTCCCGCCTGCTGACCTGGCAGCCCTTCGGCATGGCGGCTCCACCTTGCGCACGGCGTAAAAAGGATAGAGTGTGAAGTGAAGTGGAAATGGATGTGAAGAAGCTATGGGTGGAAATGAATCAGGTTGTTAAAAACCCACCATCCAAACCGGAGCTCAGGGGTTAGGGAACATTGCACCCTTTCCCCTCAGCTTCGATCTGGGATAGTTGGCTGAGAAGAAGGGGAGCATCTACCCTATGAAAATAGAGGCCGACCATAGAAAGTTGTGGGAGAGGTTGTAAGAAAAGTGATAAAGTAGGGAAGAAACACAGGCTGTCTGAAAGAAGGAAAAGCGGCTAAGCTGGGGCCGGACGGGGCGTTGAGTCCCGTCAGCACGGCGGCCAGGAAGGCAAATCGCCGTGGCCCTTACGGGGAACACGCATGAACAACCTTTTGGCACGCGAAGATCAGAGGAACATTAAGGAATACGAGGGGCGGTCAATAAGTTTTGCAATTCGGATATAAGGAAACGAGATATGAGGAAAAGTGTTTTATTATTTTTCAATATAACTACCCTCGACCTCAATGCACTTGCCCCACTTGTCCATGAGGCTTCGAATTCCCGACAACTAGAAATCTCCCGACTGCTGTTCAATCCACTCCTGGACTGCGAGCTGGACATCTTCGTCGTCCCCAAACCGGCGTCCACGCAGTGCAGCCTTGAGCTGGCGGAATAAAAAGTAGTCGCTAGGGTCGAGATCTGGACTGTAGGGGGGATGGTTGAGCTCCTCGAATCCGCACTCACGCAGGGCAGCTTGTGCCACTCTGGCCTTGTGGACTTTGACGACGTTGAAGTCGATCATGGGGCGTGAGGTTTCTAGGGACCCGACGGGCACAGACCTTGGTCATGGCCAAATTGTCGTGGGTGATGTTCATAACACTTCTATTTGATATTCCAAGTTCTCACTCGATTTTTTATCACTTTTTACTCAATCATTATTACAGCTTCTCAAATGGAATAATAAAGCGTTCAAAAGAAAGTTTTATTTATCTTTTCGATATCACGGATACAAAATCTGTATTTAAAAATAATAAATTCAGATTTATCTACCACAATCTTGGGTTATTTGTTGGACATGCAACGTGTTTTCATCGTTGAAGAGAGGATCAAGCATGGCTCGGTAGTTGCTACCCAACGGTCTTTCAAACGGCAATACGATCAGCAAACGACTATAGATCAAAAAACGGTTCGCAGGATTTTCGCAAAATGGAAACACTACGGGGCAATCAAGGACATGCATAAAGGCAAGTCTGGGCACAGCAAAGCTGTGCCAACCGCACGCATGCCCCCATGTGGTGGCCAACAAGGCCACCCTTGCCAAAGATTTATATTTTGTATTTATACCAACAATTATGCACTGTGAACATAGCGCAGCAAGCTTTTTTTATATTTGAATGTGAAAATCTTTCACAAGTTAATAAAAAAATAAAATAAAATAATTTAGTCAGGCGCACAGAGGCACCTCACAGGTTGGGTCTTAGAGCGAGGACACCGAAGTGGTTTATTTTAAAATTATTTTTTGCGTTCGCCGGCTGCTACATGTACACATTCAACACTCGCCATCAAAAAGCTTGTCAGTAAGTATATAATATAACAACAATTAGTTCAGTTTAACCTTGAAGTAAGTTTTCTGCAAATTGTTGTCTGTGGGGTTTAAATTAATACCTACCGGTAGCTTGGCTAACGTTAACGTTAAGCTAGTTAACTTTTCCCTTGAAACAGGCTAGGTAGCTAAGGGCTTATTATCATTGTGTCAGGTGAACGTTAGCAAGCTAACTGAAATAAAAGCAGGTAATGTACGTTCTTGTTACATGGGTTCTCAGCTGAGGATAATGCTACCTAGCTAACGTTAGCTAGTGTCCGCCAAATCAAGCCTCCCATAAGTTAGCAAACGTTAGCTAGTTTGCTAGCTCAACTCAAGAATAAGTTTGTTGGCCTTCTTGTAACCTATACTAGCCTAGTATAGTGGTTAGCGCGCTTGTCCGGCAATTGTTGAGGCCGCAGCTCGAATCTCCGTCTGGATTCTTTTTAAAAAGTTGCCACTATTTACTAGCGAGATTACCTCCGTGACTGGGGACGGGTATGTGGAGCTCGTACCCAGGCCACCTAAGAGAAGGAAAACTCTTATTTCAAAACCCTGAATCCACAGGTATAATTGCCTCTTCCAGAAGATCATCCGTAAGTATATATCAGAAGCTCTACAGGCCCCTAAACTAAATTTGGGTACCACAGTATCACTTGTGGCTGCTCTTGTTGACACTTTGTAGAGCTATAGGGTAGATGGTGCATTTTTCGACGAAATATGGGAAGAAGATATGTCCCTGAAAGAACAGTGTTCCATCAGCGTTTTAACTCCAGGTCGTGAGGTTATACCAAGCTCTAGGCTGAAAGATTTTTATATACTTGAGTCAGGGTACAGTTAAGGAGTCATTTCGCGGAGGATCATTTATTCCAGTTATTGATTTATTTCTGTCTGAGGATTAGGTATGACCTATTAACTGGTTACCAAGTTATAGGTCACGTGCTAAGGCGGTGTATTTATTATTTGATGGGGAATTCGCCAGTCTTCTTCCCCATCCTTCAAAGGGTCACCAGTCATGGATATATCTACTTCCTTGGGAGAGGAGTACCCCATACCCAATGACAAGGCCTTCTTCTTCAGGTTTACCTAATGTTTAAGCTGGAAACTATCCGTCTGAGTGGATGAATTACTGCAAGACCGTCCTCCCACGCTTTACCCAAGATATATATATATATATATATATATATATATATATATATATATATATATATATATATATATATATATATATATATATATATATATATATATATATATATATATATATATATATATATATATTGTGGCGCACGCCGTAGGCGTGGCTTACCATTAGCCAATGGTTTTGTTTAGGTGGAGTCTCGTTCACTTCGTGTTAATTTGTGTGTCCTCCATAGATATAGAGATTCATTTTTATCGAATATTAAAAGATGCGTTTTTGCGTTTCGCGGTTTCCCGCTAGCGATAATGGCCTCTACTATTGTGTTTTCGGTTCTGTACCTGCTACCAAGCTTGTTTGAACAACTGACGTTTTAGCTTGACTGTGGGGGCCGCTTTACTTCGTATTACTGTGTATGTGTGTGTACATGTGCACAGGTTTGCTAACGTGTGAACGTCTCGAATTCATTCTTCTCGCCTTGGCCTTTGCAAGGAGATGTTACATATTATTTATACAAAGAGTTATTATTACTTATGTTTAGTCTGGGTCAGGAGCTGCCTCGCATAGACTATTGATTAGCCTTTTGAAGAATCCTTCTTTTCTTGTCTTCTTATAAAAAGAGCCATCAATAAATATTCATAAAGCAAAAATTGTCGGCGGATAAAAATTTAAAAAATTTACTGCCAAAATATGTTTGCCGTCGGAGGACGCACGCAGTTCTAAAACATTTCTTGGCCAATATCTCGCTTCCATGAACTCGAGCTATTTTCAGCCTATTTCTTATTGCCGACATGCTTGCTTGCTCCATTATGCTGCGCCTTTTCGATTCAGTCATATTTTCATAGATCCTGTCAATATACTTTAGTTTATTAACTTGATTATATTAATATTATTACTGAAGGCATCAATAATTTTTGAGGACATATATTTCTTTGTCACATTTGGTTTGCCTAGTTTTTTTGTTCTTAAAGAGATAACCTAGGGCTGAGTTTCATTAATCACTATGTGTCTTTCTTTTTCGCCAACAGCTGTAAGTTGATTGTATGGCCGTTACTGAGGTTACCAAGTTATAGGTAGTACGGTGGTTAGCCCTTATAGGTGATTGCGGGCCTAGTTATGGGGTTCGAGTTTCTTCAATGGAATGCAACCCGTTTGGGGGCGATTGGTTACTGAGCGGTAACCTTGGACTGACTCCAATTGAGGATGATTATCCTCTCGTTTGATTTTTTTACGTTGTAAGCTGGATAAGAGGATCGGTTGATTACCCGTAGGAGAAGGAAATCCAGGGAGGCGGATTCTAGGACTCTTTATTGGACGGAGACTCGGCTGGCCAAGACACAATGAATTCGTTTGTGTGCATGTCAGTACTTGAGGTTGGCCTACTACTGTCGGGGTCTACTTTTGGTCTACGCTTCCTCTTCCCGAGCAGATAGTTGATCTTGTTACTGATGACGGAACATCTTAATGTCTACCTCCTGGGGTCTATCTACTTCGGATGTTATTTAATGTGTCGAAAAATGTAGGCGTGTGCCAGTGTTGGTCAATCATGCAGTTTGGGCGGAGCTAACTTGATTAGAAAGTTTATTCGTCTGCACATGGGGATAGAGAGAAAGTGAGCATGGAGTTTTGATTCAACCCTCTGCTAGATAATTTTATTTTGGGGACAGAAATAATTTTGGGAAATAAGATTTCGTGTTTCACGGATCTGTGACAATAAACATAGGCACCGCGACTTCCCTGTTTCCCAGCTTGGCGTGTTTTGATAAATACGTCGGCACAGCTGTTTCGGCGTCTCCCAGAATTTTAGCGCGGCCGGAAATGGTCAGCAAAGATAGAGCGAGAAGTGCCTTTTATGCATGTGACCATGTATGCATGTGAAAGCTTCTCGAATTCATTTTTTGTGTATACAGCCCTTGAAAAAATACAGTATATATGATTATTTACATGAAAAAAATGTTATACAATTTTAATAGATTAATTGCATGTGCATAATTATGTGCGTACCTATTTCAAGACTTCATAGGACTCAAATGATACTCATTTGTGAGGCTTCATTTTTTATCCTAATCCACTTTGCAATGAGGCACTACTATGGGGGATGTGTGTGATTTGGCTTGGGGTTATCGGCTGCAGTTGGTTATGCTGTAGAATTCTATCTGACTGCAGTTGAATAGAAAGTTTATTCGTCTGCATAAGGGGATAAAGAGAAAGTGGTTATCTACTTATAGGCTGGGGTAACGGTAACTGACTTATCTCTTGGAGGGTGTAAGGTCATTAGAAAAATAGTGATTTTGAACATTTATTCTTGGTCTTATGGCCACCGTTTGTTTTCGGGCAAGTGGAATCGGTGAGTTACTGGTTGATAGTATGCTCACGTCCTTGTATCTGGCTATCGGTGTTAACAGCCTCAATGTCCTTGTATTTTCTCTCTGTCTGACTCTCTATATGTGTCTTTTACAAGCCCTTTTATCCTAACGAAAGAATAGGGGCATGGGTCTGTTTCTCCAATCCGAGAGCTGGGCAGAACCTATTTGACCAGAGAGTATGTGCGTGTATTTAGTGTAGGCGCGTATACATCAAGAGAGTGTTCAAATTTAGAAATCTGACTGATACCTATCAGGCCGATTTTCGTAGCAAACATAAAATTTTGTCTTTCTCGGGTCCATGTCAAAGCTGGTGGGTCAGAATTCCTCTGTATCAGATTCAGTACTTGTATGAACAGCTGTTTTCATTGTCTTCCTTATCGCCGCGGCCAAAACCGTCAGCTCGCACCCGTTTTCTAATGTGTGTGCGAAAGTTTGTGAGTTAGCGTGAGAGCACAGCGATTTCATTGCTTAGCGGTTTTGCATTATTTACAAATATATATTTTGCTTTGCATTGATACATTAATTATTGACTAGTTGTTTAGCCTTATTTATAAGTATACAGTTTGCTTTGTATTAATTAGTTATTAACAAATGGCATATTATTTTATTGTTTGGTTTGTGTGCCCATTTCAAAATTTCATAGGGCCAGCGGAGTGCTCAATTTGTGAGGATTCATATTGGCTCTACTCCACCTTGTAATTGGGCACTACACTACAATTGTTTGGGAATTATTTTCCTTATTAATTTCTGTTCCAATTTTTCCTTTATTATTTATTTAATAATTGTGGTTCCAATTTAACTTGAACTATCTTTATTAATTGATAATGTGTTTAATTATGTAATTTCTTAAGTTCCCATCGTTCGTCCACAATTCGGTATTTTTTTCCCTTTATTTTTCATGTTGTAATTAGCATTGTTTGACATTCATTACTTAACAATATTTGTTTTACGATATAAAAAAAATCATATTTTTGGTATTTCGAATGAATATTTTAATTATTACAATATCGATTAATTTATTATCATATCCTGAGGAACGTAGTCGAGACAACTGATTAGTGATTTCTTTATTGTCTCACTATGAGCAGAGTAAAAATGTCGGTAACACTTCAGATTCGGGGCGCACGGTAGATGGCGCTGTAAGTCGGCTACAATTTTGGGCTACAGCATATCTCTTATGACGTCAGGCGGTAGCGTCAGATGTGAACAATATCAGCGTAATATTTTTTGTATACGAGTATATACTGGGGGGTTGCGCCCGCCAGACCCCCCTCCCCCCAATTGATTGAAACTCAGGATCATCGCAGGGTGGTCCTCCTGCAGTGATATCTCCCCACGAGCAGTCCCCTTGAATTTAATGGGTTTTTTTCTCCCCAACAGCTTTTTACTGGCAGAAAAACATAACCTAATAACAAACAATTCTTACTTTTATAGGTTTCTTGATTAGTTTATGCGCCTCTAGATAATCTAAAAGTTTTTCGCGATCATACAAAGTAAAGCCGAATTCGAATAACAAAGAAGCACATGGAGAGCACGAAAACACAATAACGAAAGAAAAACATTTGCAAAACGGGTCCTATTTATAAGCTACGATGTTACCAGTAAGAAGCTGTTATCGTTCGCAATAAACAAAAAATACGAAAACAAAACAAAAAACAATAAAAGACATCAAGAAACCTTACCTAACTTAGAAAAAAAAACTATAAACGAGCAGAGCGCAGATATTTAGTAAATAATAGACTAAAAGTTACAAATCCCCAAAACAACAAAAAAATATAACGCCGATATTGTTCACATCTGACGCTACCGTCTGACGTCATAAGAGATATGCTGTAGCCCAAAATTGTAGCCGACTAACAGCGCCATCTACCGTGCGCCCCGAATCTGAAGTATTACCAAAATGTCTGTAATGTAAAGATTTGAATGAAGTTTGCGATAAACATTAAAATGGAGAAAGTTAAAATCTATATAACGGTCGCTGAGAATCTCAAGGAAGGGAAAAGTTAAGTTTGATTGCCATTTAAATTTAATGAAGGGATAGAGATTAGTGAGTTGATTTTGGAAGTTATTAAAATTTTCATATTCTGGGCATAGTAAAAATAAGTCATTTATACAACGCAGAGGGTTTATTTGTGAAATAGATTACCCATTTAGCTATGGCCATTGGCTGAACTCAGTCGATGATGAAAAGGAGAAATTAGAGATAGGTCACTGAGATTTTCTAAGTCTATTGAGGCAAAAAATGAAGAAAATAGAGTGTTGGGCTTCATTAAGTGAAATGTTAGTTACGAAAGGAAGGAAATTATCCTCAACAAAGATGATATCTTCACTAAAGCACCTTGAATATGTAGATAGACTAATGATACTAAATATGTTCTCATTTGAAAAAAGACGTGTGAGAGGGGATATGATTGAGCTTTAAAAATTGTTCTTGGATAGACAAATTGGATATTAGCAAGTTCCTGGATATGGAAGATAAAATAGAAGTAATGTAAGAAGAATTAGCTGTTCGTAGAAAAGATCGAGGGAGAAAATAAGCTTTGTTGCCATGGTTGGCTGGAAGAACACTATACTCAGCGCCAGTGTCTACTTGGAATGAATAAACGGAAAGTAAGTCAAAGATACGAAAAGGTGGACCTTCCTGACAGTGAGAAGTGATAACAGTTGTCGTCGACACACGAGCCAGTTTCTTTTCTAGTTTAGCTGAGAAGCATTAGTAGCGGATGGTGATGAGTGAGGAAAACAAGAGGTAGATGATGGTGGAAAAACACCAAAGGGAAAATAACGACGGCTGTTTACATTTTACATCTTTATTCAAGTATTCTTGATGGTATCAGCATTGATCCCGTTATTTAAATTTAAAATGAGTGGGCCGATTCTAGCCGAGAGAAGACAGCGATCCATAACGCCTAACCTTACCTCTCGCGTTGGAATGCCGTTGGTGGTTACTTCCTTTTTAGAAGAACGTGCCGCGCCTTCTTCAATGCCTGGTGTGATTGTGTCGGTGCGTTCTTCTGGTCCCTTTTCGCAATTTTAGGTCGGGGAGCTTTTTTAAAGTCGCTACCATCAGGGTGTTACTTCCTGACCATACAGAGACCATTCAATGGTTTCACATTGGCCTTTTGGTGGGAAGTTCAGTCGATGCCTGAAATCGCGAACAAACAAAATTAGAAATGGTTGAAAGAGGTCTCATGAAAAACCTTTCCCACTTGACGTACGGGTTGAAAAATCCAACTAAATGAAACTACCCTCTATTCTTATGTTCATAATTTGTTTGTTTTTTTTCCTAATTTTGCGTAAGAGTGTCGCACGCGTTTTAGGCAACTAAGTAAGGCCTGTATGAGAATTGACTTGGTAGCGATCGAATGTGTTTCGGTGACCTTTGTTTTAAAGCGACATTTTTTCGATAAATTTTTCAATTTCTTTGGTCAGTTGTGATAATGGGGTATTTTAAAACGGAATATAGTTTGTTAACGAGTAGTATTTCAATAGGGGTTAAACTTCTTAAACAATTGGGATTGATTTTTGTTGCCGGAAGCGAGAAATTTTGTTTACATCGTGGCCATCTTAGTGACAAGTTTTAAACTTGGGCGCCCTATATTACTTTGTTTAAGTAAATTATTAGTAGAATTAATATTTTAACAAGAACAAAAAGGAAAGAAGAGGAAAGAAAAAAACACATAAAAAGTAACAACAACAACAACAACATAAGTTAACTAACATTCATATTCAAAGGCAATTGCAGACGAAGCCAGTGGGTTGCTTCCATAACTCAATTGAGTTGGGAAGTCCTATCGGTTTTTATTATTTGTTTTTAGTAAAATGCTGACAATTGTAATGATGACTCATATGAGCAAATCCCAAGGTGAGTTTTTTCATAATGCCAAGGTGGCCAGAGAGGAGCACCTGCTGGTATTCAGGGTGACAGCTGGAACCATGCCCTTTTGGATCTAGACTTAAATTTCCTTGATTTTCTTACCGAGGTCAGGTCGTTGAAGGGTGTGGTGTCCTTCATCCCAAGAAGAGCCATGATTGCTGCCGCTGATGACCTTGGAAAATTATTGAACAATGTTTAACAAGAAAAGACCACTTTGGCTTGGTTCCGGTTGTTGTTTTTCCCTTATAGGGCTCTCTACCAGCCATACAAGCACAAGCTTTCAATGGAGGGCCCATCTCTCACTTCTGGAATCAAGGCTCAAATCGCAGCTGGTCTGAACCTGCCCAGCAGAGACCAACTCAGATTCAGTGGGACTAGGAAAAATGTAAAAAACCCAGATGATGCCCTGAGGGGGAGAATATCTTCAAAGTCCGCAGACTTTGACCTTCGGGGAGCTATTCCGGAGCTTTCCTCAGATGAGGGCTATGCACCTTTTTCTGGGGAGACCCTGACCAAGCTGAGGGACAAACATCCACCAGCAACAGATAACATAAATTTTCCGGAATTACCTGTAAACGGTGCACCCCCCCCTATTGCAATTTGTGATGAGGTAAAAAATCATTTTTTTTTCCTTTTCCTCTGGGCTCATCTGGAGGACCTGATGTGTTAACTCTGGGGCATCTTAAATCTTTGTTGGGTCGTTAAGATGCAGAGGCAGGAGTACGACTCTTGTCTATTTTGACCAATTTTGTGAGTTTGGTCTTGCAGGGTGAGGTGCCTGATGGCTTGACGCATGTTCCCCCTTCCTCATTTATATTTGCTCATATTCATGTTACTAATATTTGTTTCTAGATGTATTATGAATATAGTTGATTAAACCCTATAAAAAAGGCCAGTTTGAATATACTTTACTTCTCAGTTCTATTATTACAATAAAAGCTTGTAAGGCAGCTATGCTCATCATTACTTATAACTATCATAACAATTCAATCAACTATTATGGATAAAGTCATACGACTTGAGAAGTTTGGTGTACATACTTCGAATCCTCACGCTGGCAAATTATGGAAGCTTTGGTAGAGCAATTTCTGCTACTTTCTTTCTACAATTTCTGATCCTTCTCCAGACAAGTTAGAAGTACTCTATTTGTACATTGTATTCATGTCGCGGATGTAATGGAGGGCTGTGCTGATTATTCGAAGGCTATCGAATTGTTGCAAGCTGCCTATATTAAGGCTCCCAGTGAAATTCATGCCAGACATTTGATTTCTAGTCGAATTCAACTTAATTGTCTTGACGTGGATTGCAACTTTCAGGATGTTACTGCTGCGGTCTACCGTGATGAGAGTATCAGGGATTTCTTCATACGTGTGTTAAAATCATCGAATATTCGTGCACGACTCCTTGAGAATCAAAAGATTACATTAACCGATGCTACTCAACAAGCTCGAGCATTAGAGCAAGCATTACTGAGATCTGAATCATACTTAGTCACTCCCAGTCATGTACCTGATAGTGCAGTGGTTGTTCGTGGTAAATATATGACCTCTAGTGATGAAGAAGAATGTGAAGAAGATAACCTTCCATTTATAGCAGCTGTTTCAAAAACATATTTCTAAAATGAAGCAAACATATGTACTACAATTGTGGTGGGCGTCGCCATCCTGAGGATGACCGAACACTTTGTCCAGCTCACGATGTAATTTGTCGTAAATGTGGGAAGCTTGGGCATTTTTCAAAAATTTGTAAGTAAAAATCCAAACGTCCTGTTTCACTATCTTCTGCCACGTTTGCTTCCACCTTCCACCGGCGCTACCAGCGGCTTGCTGCTGCCTACTGTCCCTGTTCAATTGAACGGAGATTCTCAGTTACTTCAAAGTCTGATTGACAGTGGAAGTTCAGAGAATTTTATAAATGAGGCTGTAGTACGCTATACATTTCTTACTTCCTGAAAAATCGTCTGTTGTTTCGATGGCGTCTTCATCTTTCTCAGAAAATCTTAATGGTTACTGTATTGTTAACATTTCGATGAATGGCCGCACTTATGAGAATGTCAAAGCTACAGTACTCCAAACGCTTTTAATATTATTCTTGGCCTACTATTTTTAAGAGTGCATAAAAGCGTTAGCTTAAATATGTGGGCACAGAACCATCCTTAACTGTGTGTGGACTGACTAAACTAAAGATTCCCCCAGTTAAACTGTTTAAAAACTTATCCTCAGATTTTACTCCAATTGCTACCAAGTCTCGTTATTACAACTCCAAATATGCTGATTTCATTGAAAATGAGGTTAAACGTCTACTTCGCGAGGGGATTATTGAACATAGTAATTCTCATTGGTGTGCACAAGTGGTAGTGACATCAAACGCAAATAGCAAAAAACGAATGGTGGTAGACTTTTCTAGAAAAATAAATAAGTACACCCCTTTGGATGCCTACCCGATACCCAGGATTGAAGATATAGCTGCAAATATCCCTAACAACCACTATTTCAGCGTTATTAATCTATCCAATGCATATCACCAGATATACATATGCTCAGAGGACCGACCTTATACTGCTTTTCAGGCCGGTAACAGTCTTCAACAATTCAGGTCCATACTTATGGGTGCTAGGAATTGGGCTTCCGCTTTTCAATGCTTTATGAATCAGTTTATAACCGATAACAAACTAAGTTACACTTATGCCAATCTCGACGACATGACAGTCTGCGGAAAAACAAAGGAAGAATATGACAGCAATCTAAAGCGTTTCATGGAAGCTGCTTCTAAATACAATCTCTCCCTGAATTCTGAGAAATCTAAGTTTTTTCTAACTTGCATTAATATTTTTAGTTACCAAATTTCTGACGGAAATTTGAAACCCGATGCTGAACGAATGAGACCTTTGTTAGAATTACCCCGTACCATCTAGGAAAAAATCATTGCAGCGTTGTTTTGGGTTATTTGCATACTACGCTAAGTGGGTTCGCAACTATTCAGAGAAAGTATGGCCTCCTCCTGTAGATTGCTGCAGATTTCCTTTATCTCCTCAGGCTAGTCAAGCATTTGAAACTTAAAGAATGACAGTGCCAAATCTTCAGTGAAAGTTATTGATGAAGACGCCCCCTTTTTCATAGAAACGGATGCATCAGATAATGCAATCGGTGCACGTTATTACGGTGCAGAAGACCAGTGGCTTTCTTCTCACGCTCATTGAACCGATCAGAAAAGAGACACCACATTGTTAAAAAAAAAACGTATTTGGTGGTAGAGAGCATACGTGAATGGAAACCTTTTTTGGTTGGTAGACCTTTTGGCGTAACAACTGATCAAAGAGCTGTCATTCATGTTTGATACCAATGTAAAAGGTCAAATCAAGAATGATAAGATCATGTGCTGTCGTATGGAATTACTTCCATTTTCCTTCCATATTCATCATCGCCCGGGTCACAAAAATGTTGTTGCTGATACAGTATCACGGTCGTATTGTAACGCCACTTCGGATATTACAAGTTTAAAATCGCCTCATGAGTGTCTCATTCATCCTGGAGTCAAGCGAATGCTACATTATGTTCGTGTTAAAAACCTTCCTTACTCCATCGATGAAATCCGCAGTATTACTGCTGATTGTCAGGTATATGCTCAAATTAAACCCTGTTTCTTTAAACCAGAAAATACTTCTTTAATATGGGCGCCTGCGGCTTTGCAACGGCTTTCAAATGATTTTAAGGGGCCGCTTCAATTTTCCTCGCACTTGTCGCGTTATCTCCTTACAGTCGTTGATGAGTTTAGCCGATTTCCGTTTGCATTTCCATGCCGCGATATGTCACCCAAAGTAGTTATTGACTGTCTTACAAATATTTTTTCGTTATTTCGTCTACCTGCATATATGCATTCAGATTGCGGCCTGTGGAAATAGTCAATGTGAGCGCTATAATGGCATTATTTGAAATTCTGTGAAGTTGGCTATTGAATCTCGAGGTTTGCCATTAAGTGCATGGCAGGATGTGTTACCCGATACCTAGAATGTCATACGTTCACTACTTTGTACCTCTACAAATACCAAGCCTCATGGACGACTTTTTGCTTTTGAAAGTCGTTCAGTTAGTGGTTTGGCCCTACCTTCTTGGCTAATTGAACCTGGAGAAGTCCCCCTCAAACGATTTGGGAATTGCAGTAAATACGAACTAGCTGTGGACGTCATTGATCTCATTGAAACTAACTTTACACATGCTCGTGTGAAATTCCCTGATCTGAGAGAGAGCACTGTTGTTCTGCGACATTTAGCTCCAAGTCCAGGTGTCCTTTCCGATCCAGCTTCCAATTCCATTTTCCCATCTACAACTACTAACTTTCCTAAAACCAACGAGAAGATATTGGGAAATGAGCAAGAAAAAATTATCTAGATACAAAGAAGATCACGTTCAATATGCTTATAACAGTGTGAATAGTAAGGACAATCTGAAAATACAGTTGCCTGGACCTATAAGGTCTTTACGTGCTCATAAACCGTACGTCGTTTAGGATCTATGATCTTCTCGATTTCTACTTTAACTTTCTTTATCTAGTGTATTGTATATTTTGTAATTTTAAAAGGAATTAATTCTTTTTAGTGGGAATGACTGTTATATGTTCACCTTTCTCATTTATATTTGTTTATATGTATTCATGTTACTAATATTTTGTTTTGTTTCTTTTCTAGATGTATTCTGAATATAATTGATTAAACCCTATAAAAAGGGGCAGTTTTAATATACCTTACTTCTCACTTCTATCATTACAATAAAAGCTTGTAAGGGAGCTATGCTTTATTTATTTCTTGGCTGATCTTCTTTCTTCTTTAAGTTGGCTGGGTTAATTCTTGATCTTCTTTATTATATTTATTTATCCATATTATACTTCATCTTGTGATTTCTATATTCCAATCTATGTATTATTTCTAGACTGAAGATGCCCCTTGAAACTTTATCTTCCATTTATCTGACTCTTGTATTCTTGTAGGCTGAGATTCTTTCTTCTTTAAGTTGGCTGGGTTTTTCTTGATGTATCTTCCTTTTAGCGACGATGTGATGATTCCTTCCAATTCTGATGACGTGATGACTTCTTCTGCTTAATGATGACGTAATGATGACGTGATCTTCTTTTTCTTGATGTATCCTACTTTTAACGACGATGTGATGATTCCTTCTAATTCTGATGACGTGATGACTTCTTCTGCTTAATGATGACGTGATGATGACGTGTCTTCTTTTTCTTGATGTATCTTCCTTTTAGCGACGATGTGATGATTCCTTTCAATTCTGATGACGTGATGACTTCTTCTGCTTAATGATGACGTGATGATGACGTGATCTTCTTTTTCTTGATGTATCTTCCTTTTAACGACGATGTGATGATTCCTTCCAATTCTGATGACGTGATGACTTCTTCTGCTTAATGATGACGTGATGATGACGTGATCTTCTTTTTCTTGATGTATCCTACTTTTAACGACGATGTGATGATTCCCTCCAATTCTGATGACGTGATGACTTCTTCTGCTTAATGATGACGTGATGATGACGTGATCTTCTTTTTCTTGATGTATCTTCCTTTTAACGACGATGTGATGATTCCTTCCAATTCTGAGGACGTGATGACTTCTTCTGCTTAATGATGACGTGATGATGACGTGATCTTCTTTTTCTTGATGTATCCTACTTTTAACGACGATGTGATGATTCCCTCCAATTCTGATGACGTGATGACTTCTTCTGCTTAATGATGACGTGATGATGACGTGATCTTCTTTTTCTTGATGTATCCTACTTTTAACGACGATGTGATGATTCCCTCCAATTCTGATGACGTGATGACTTCTTCTGCTTAATGATGACGTGATGATGACGTGATCTTCTTTTTCTTGATGTATCTTCCTTTTAACGACGATGTGATGATTCCTTCCAATTCTGAGGACGTGATGACTTCTTCTGCTTAATGATGACGTGATGATGACGTGATCTTCTTTTTCTTGATGTATCCTACTTTTAACGACGATGTGATGATTCCCTCCAATTCTGATGACGTGATGACTTCTTCTGCTTAATGATGACGTGATGATGACGTGATCTTCTTTTTCTTGATGTATCTTCCTTTTAACGATGATGTGATGATTCCTTCCAATTCTGATGACGTGATGACTTCTTCTGCTTAATGATGACGTGATGATGACGTGATCTTCTTTTTCTTGATGTATCTTCCTTTTAACGACGATGTGATGATTCCTTCCAATTCTGATGACGTGATGACTTCTTCTGCTTAATGATGACGTGATGATGACGTGATCTTCTTTTTCTTGATGTATCTTCCTTTTAACGACGATGTGATGATTCCTTCCAATTCTGATGACGTGATGACTTCTTCTGCTTAATGATGACGTGATGATGACGTGATCTTCTTTTTCTTGATGTATCTTCCTTTTAACGACGATGTGATGATTCCTTCTAATTCTGATGACGTGATGACTTCTTCTGCTTAATGATGACGTGATGATGACGTGATCTTCTTTTTCTTGATGTATCTTCCTTTTAACGACGATGTGATGATTCCTTCCAATTCTGATGACGTGATGACTTCTTCTGCTTAATGATGACGTGATGATGACGTGATCTTCTTTTTCTTGATGTATCCTACTTTTAACGACGATGTGATGATTCCCTCCAATTCTGATGACGTGATGACTTCTTCTGCTTAATGATGACGTGATCTTCTTTTTCTTGATGTATCTTCCTTTTAGCGACGATGTGATGATTCCTTCCAATTCTGATGACGTGATGACTTCTTCTGCTTAATGATGACGTGATGATGACGTGATCTTCTTTTTCTTGATGTATCTTCCTTTTAACGACGATGTGATGATATCCTCCAATTCTGATGACGTGATGACTTCTTCTGCTTCATGATGACGTGATGATTCTAATTGTGGTATGGTCTTTTCTTTCATAGGTGAGATGCGGGATTTAAAGATTATTAACATGGGATCGGATCTATAATTTGTAGCATACGCCACGGCTCCGTACGCTTTTTGCGAAGCATCACAAAATATGTGAAGGTCATACGGTTCTCCACTGTGCAATACCGCCCTTGGATATTCGAGAGTATCCAACTCCTTCGCTTCTAAGCTCAGTTCCTCCCATTTATTTATAATTTCCATGGGAAGATCTTCATCCCACCCTAACTTCCTACTCCAAGTTTCCTGGACTAGCAGTTTCATGGGAGTAATTAACGGGGAAACCAACCCCAAGGGATCGAATACTTTACTTATATTACTTAAGAGCGTTCTCTTACTCGTGGCCGCATGCCATTTAAGGCTATTTACTGAAATAGTATCCTTATTATAATTCCAATTTATTCCCAATATTTTTTCATTTCCATCCCCATCATTGCCTATTATATTGTTTAACTGTGTCGAGTTAGTTGTCCATCCTTGTAACGGCATATTAGCTTCTTCCAACAACTCGTTAGTAACAGTTTCCAATTTAATTAGTGACCTTTCATCTTCCTCCGTTCCTAACAGATTGTCGCAATACAGCGCCGACTTTATGCGCTCAGCTATATTACTATATTTCGCTTGATTATTCAAATGATGACTTAATATCATTTGTAATAGGAATGGTGAACTAGTAGCTCCGAACAATACTGATTTAAATCTATAAGTATCCATTGGGCCATCTCTTTCTAAAGGGTCACTCGGCCAAAGGAATCTCGTAAAATTACGATCCTCTTCCTGCAATCCTAATCTAAGGAAAGCCTTACTTATATCTACTGTATAAGCATATTTATTTGTCCGGAATCTAATCAGAACGTCCATTAGTTTATCAGTTATAGTGGGTCCAGTGTATAGACAATCGTTTAGACTAGTACCATTTTTTAGTTTCGCACTACAGTCGTGATCTTAATGGAGTAGTTTTACTCTCCCTTATTACGGGTAGGTGGGGTAAGTAATGCGTGTCTTTAGTTACTTCAGCACTAGTCATCTTTTCTATAAATCTTTTCTCTACCTGCTCTTTAATAACATTATCATATTTTTTGATAATGTTAGCGTTGGACCTCAGTTTTTTCAAACTTGCTTTTAGCCTGTTTTCAGCTAATTTGTAATTGTTCGGTAGGTTTTGGTGGTTGGGTTTCCAGGGCAGTTTAACTCAATACTTTCCGTCTTTGAATTGTACTGTATTTTTGTATTGATCTATCACTGCCTGTTCTTCATAACTAATTGTTTCAGGTTGAATCCCTATTGTATCCAACTTCCACAAATTTGATAGATCAGGACAATTATTGGACGGTAGTACACCTATATTGGTCACTAAAGCTAAAGGTGCTTCCTCAGTAACGGGCACGTATTTATTAGGGATGTTTCCATACAATACTAAGCCTCCCTTTGTTTTTAGGAAAGTCATACCTTTCAGTTTAACCATACCCTCTACCAATTTATTATACTGATCCGCTCCTACCAATAAATCCACATCCGTTATCAAATCTCTCAAATATGGATCAGGCATCCTTACTCCACCCTTAACTAGGTGTGTTAAACAATTATTCAAACCATCAATCTTGATGTTTCAGGGTAATCTTTTCAACACTAGCGCTTGCAACCTTACAAATTTATTTCCATTTGTAATAGTGAATCTTACTATACCATACTTTTGACTGTCCATTTCGCCGGTGAACCCAGATATTCTTAACTCTTCCCATTCTTTTATTTGTAAATTCAATTTTGCTACGAGATGTGCACTGATAAAGGTACGCTGTGAACCCTGCTCATACAGTACTTTAACTGCGTATTTTCGCCCCTTATCCTTCATGGATCATTTCTCCACTGGCAACGCAGTCGATATTTTACGACTTGAGGACTGCTCAGCACAGACTCTCTGTTCAATGTTTGGCAACTCGTCACAAAAATTTAAATGATGAAACTCCTTTTTACACTTTAAACACTTATTGAGTTTTATTCGGCAGTTTTCTGTAGGGTGTTTACCGCTACATCTCTTACACAATTTTAATTCTCTTATTCTATCTATACGATTATCATAAGTTTTATACACAGTACACTTATTCGATATGTGTTGCCCTTGACAGAAAACGCACTTATAATTATTCACGGGTTTTGTTTTGGAGGGGAAACTTTCTTTAGTATCTGTACTTATGAGAGGTTTTTCCTCATGTACTTCGTATACCTTTGCTTCTGGCCTACTCCATTTAGTAGGTACTCGTGTAGCAGACGGTAAGTTAGCATCCGTTGTGGTCATTTTATGGGAACCTAAATTATTTACTAGCTTTCCCAACCCGTCTCTTAATTGTGATATTTCTAGATAATCTCCACCCATTCGGTTTTCGATATATTATATAGCTTTAAATGGTAATTCTATTTTTACCACCGCTACTATCATTGGTCCGCAACCGTCAACATCACATTTAGTATTTTTTAACCTGGCTATTATTATTATTTCCAAGTTGGCTCTGAACTCACTCAAAGACGTTAAGTTAAAAGAGGCAGCTTTTAGGTCTACTATTTTATTACAAAGTTCTTCTACTATACGTTTTTTATTATGATAATTGTTTATAAGTATTTCCTTTGTACAGTCCCAACTGCTCTCTTCACTCGGCAAACCGACAATTGACCTTTTAAATAACTAAATTTGTCAACCGGATTAATGTCAGAAGATCGAACGAACTTTTAAACTGATCCCAGAATCCCACCCATTCCTCCACCTCTCCACAGAAGGTCGGGAGGTTTATACTAGGGAGTTTTATAGGAGTCGAGTTAGCAAGGATTGATGGCGTTTGTGTCCCATAAATACAATCCTGCACGTCATTTATTATAATTTGTATTTCTACCTCATATTCTGCTCGCTGTTCTATTAGTTCGCTTATTCTTTCTTCATCACTCGTAGCATCTATTAACTCTTTGTAATATCGGGTCACTATATCTACTTGTTTTTGTAATTGTTGACTCCATACTCGGAGTTTTGTGAAGTCCCAACTAGCGCTTTGCATCTCATCGCACTGCCTTGTTTTCAAGGTTGTACAAGAAGATTTATGACCCGCAATCTTATGAATTGTTGACATGGCAATGCTAATTTAAATTCAATTAACGAAAGTAGGAATTATTGAGGGCGAACTAATTTAAATTTATTGACTATTAAGAAATTAAAATTTTAATTAAAGTCTCACTATTTTTTCTTATAACCGCCAACGCCACAACTCGTGGTGTACTATCACAATCGCTAGCAATTTATCGAAATCATTTTTCTTTTACCATGAATATTGGTATTAATCTCGCCCATGTGGTTTAGCTTAAGCTATTTTCCTTTTAAGTTACAGGAGCTAAGTAAACTAAGATCCGGTTCGAAGGACCATATCGCGACTTTCCTGTTTAATTTTTAAGAATTTGGAAATTGGTCACTGAGAACAATTTGAACAAGAAATTACGAGAAGAATAATTAAATTATATTTTAAATGAAAAATAATGGCTGTAATATAAACTTAGTAAAAGAATAAATCTCAACTTACTTGCTTTAATATAAGGTGGTTATTAAATATGCCATTCACAGTGTCTAAGTATAATATGCCTAAAGGATCCTAATAGGTAGCTATTATTAATAAATGACAGCTAAATATATACTTAGCCTGTGAAATGGTGATTAATCTTGATCTTGGAGCGAGATAATGGCTTATTTATCCATTAATATTTATGAAACTTAATCAAAATAGCTAAATTATTATCATACGTCTTTGCACGCCGTATGAACCAAAACTTAATAACTTGCGGAATCTTTAGTAGATATTTAACAGGGTTTGCATTTACGTCTTGGCACTGAGTCGTAGTAGCAGAGAAGCTAACTGCCTCTCGGTACACCAGGAGCTGTGCTAGGTGGCAACTCGAAACAATACACTTTTGCAAAACGCAACGACGACCACCAATTAAAAGTTAATTAACCCAAGTCAATATTACTACTACTCCCAACTTACTTTAATATAACAAGGAAACTGAATTAAAATGAATATCTATATACAATTTCCACTTACGTTTCCGGGAGTAAAAAATATTTACGACACCACATACATAGCTGTAAATGTGGATCTGGTGTTGAACCTCTAGGTCTGCGCCTTTTTTTATGTCACTGGTTGCTAGAAAGATACATAGATACTCTGTCCTTCATGACATAGTATGCCGAACCATGAAAAGAGCGAGATTGCAAGCTATTTTGGAGCCAGTGGACTTGACCGAGGAGATGGTTAGCGTCCAGATGGGATAACAATGATTCCTTTTAGGAATGGAAAAGATCTGTGTTGGGATGTGACAAGTGCCAATACTTATCCTGAACTTAATATTAAAAGGTCAGCTGTCTCTGTAGCTCCAGCTGCAATAGCTGCAGAAAGTTAAAAAATATTTTGCCCTGACTGAGAGGTTTCTGTTTGAGCCAATATCCATCGAAACTAGGGGTGCCTTTGGTCTTACAATTGCACGGATAATTAAAGAAATAGGTTCTGTTATCAGGAAAACTGCTAGTGACACTAGAGAGGTTGGGCAGTTCAAGCAGAGACTAAGTATTGCTGTTCAGTGGGGCAATACAATTAGTATACTGAATGGGGTCCGAGTCGCTCAGGGCGTTGGCCTAGACTTTGACCCCTGAGTTTTATCTATACTTATCTACCTTTTCTAATAAATAAAGGTCATTTTATCCAATATTTTGTAGCCAAACCTCATATTCTCATCCGGCTATTTCCGGTAGGGGTTCGTTTTTTTTTTTAAACAAAAAACATTCTGCTATATTGCAAATTCCCCCAAGGTACACATAACTTACCTACTACCAATAGGTGACAACTCTACTCGGTCTTTGTCGAATGACCGAAGATACAACGACCACCATTTGGGGAGGAATTTAATTCATGCCTTGATTGAGTGAGAATTCGTTTATGGAGGTGGGCATCCTCTACCCTGAGATGTTGGAAGTAGGGTGCCGTCTAAATAATGACCGATAAACTCATGAGTGTGATACATGTTAAGTTAACCATCGATCTCCACAATCTCTCGCAATTGATTAAATTATTTCTTTCTGGGTCAATATTAGATGTGATATAACAAGCTTCTACCCCTGTTGATAGAGGGGAGTAGAAAAAGGGGCAGATAAAAAAATATAGCGTAGGTGAGTTGCGAACAGCTTCCCGCGTCGCTGGCCCTTTGTTAGCCAGCGGCGAATCCACTTGGCCATCCTAAGTCTCAAAAAAGACTTATTTAAACGAAGTTTTTAAGCCGCTCGCCTGCACTTCTCGTACGCTATACCCTTGATGTTGTTAAAGTTTAGGTCATTTATGTTTTTACTGATTAGTCTTGTTATTTTTGGAGAAAATCTGAAAAATATATATGATGTATAATTTAATCACTTTTATTATCTTTTCTCCTCGCATATCAGCTAAGTAGTCGAATTTGAATTGAATTTGCTCTTCACTATAAATGTTAAATAGTTTTGGATAAACCAACTAATTTATCGGTAAGCCATTAAGACTGTGACGTCAAATGTTTATATAAACTGAAAATGGAGGACTCTCGTTAATTGATAACTTAGATTAGCGGCAAAAGAATTGATTGGGAGAAAGAATGGTCTCTCTTAGTGCATTGACATTAATGGTAATTTACAAAGGCTAGTTTATTATCCGTGTATGTATTTTCATTGCCTTTTATGAAGGTAAAGTTGTGTTAAGCCTTAAATCTTTATTGATGAATCTCCCAATGATGAATATTTTGACGCCGCCCGGAGTACCTAGGTAAGAATTTTAGGAAAATAATATTCACTAACATAATTGGGTAAACATGAAGATCGGCGGCGCGAACGATGGGACGCAAAATATTTTGTCCCTGTTCCAATATGTTTCACCTTTTTGGAGTAAATTCAAGGGGACTGCTCATGAGGGGTTTATTACTGCCGGCATAGCCCCCCAGTATATAATCCTAATTGTTTATAGAATAATGTTCTAATATTTTTATTTAATCAAACACGCATGAATATGCATGCATGGGTGAATGAAACATACATTAAAAAAGAAATACACTTTTTGGGGTGCGCTCTCGTTCTTTGTTTATCCATAGTTGTATAGTTTTGGGTTGAAATGAATAAAATTATTGGTAAATTGAGACACGATAGTGCCGTCATTGGTAAATATGTAGATTGGTAGTGCGAACGATGGGTCTTAAATTATTTCGTCCGTGTTCCAATATGTTTCACATTTTTGGAGTAAATTTAAGGGGACTGCTTGTATGGGGGTAAACATAATGGGGGCCTCCCTATGATGATCCTGAGTTTCAATCATTTGGGGTGCAGTCTGGGGAGTATAGCCCCCCAGTATATAATCCTAATTGTTTATAGAATAATATTCTAAATTGGACTCAAACATGCATGAATATTCATGTTTATCCCATCATTTTCAGGGTTTTAGAGCAAATAAAAGTTATATAAGAAATGTTATTAATATACCATAACATAATTTCACTGATGACAAAAGCCATAAGGGCCTATCAAAGGTTATCCGCATCTGTCAAAACCCACCCACAAAATGCATCCATAGGATTGTGTCAGATCATGCATTTATAATATATAATTTAAACTCCATAGGATTGTGTCAGATCATGCATTGCAATATACAATTCGAATCATACACAGGAATGTGTCAAAAACAAAAAGCATCATTAAGACTCATCAAAATCAAAATTATTTGTAATATATTATAATAAAAAAAATGCATCTACAGGAATGAGTCAAGAATACCTCCCGAAGTTAACCATCTCTCCCTATATAATCATCTAATCTGCATTTGAATACATTCAAGTTTGGTCTGTCTACCATCTCACATGGCAAACTATTCCAGTAATCTACCACTCTATTGGTGAAAAAATATTTTCTAACATCCAACTTGCACCTCTGTTTTTTAATTTTTAAGTGGTGACCCCTAGTCCTATTACTACCTTCCAACTCAAATAACTTGCTAAAATCCAACTTATTGATTCCAGAACAGATTTAAAAAAGTTCAATCATATCTCCCTTCACACATCTTCTCTCAAATGAGAACATATTTAGTAGCCTCAGTCTATCTTCATAGTCAAGGTGCTTCAGGGAATGTATTATTTTTGTGGCCTTTCTTTGTACTGACTAGCAGGTTGATGTCATGTCTAAAATCTGGTTACCATGCTTGTATATACTACTCTAAATGTGGCCTGACATATGAGTTGTAGAGTTTAAGGATAACCTCTTTACTCTTGTAGCTAACATTCCTCTTAATGCATACTAGCCCCCTATTTGCTCTATTTTTTTGCCTCAATACACTGCTTTGAAAACTTCAGTGACCTATCTACTACTACACCTAAGTCCTTCTCATCTTAAACTGAATTCAGCCAATGCCCATTCATTTGATAGCTAAATTCCTTATTATCCCTTCCCATGTTAAGAACTTGGCACACCACTAGTTATTTGCATATCAGCTTTGTCTATCAAGTGCATATGCATATAGTCAATAACAGGATCTGGTTTTCTTTATTTTTGTATTATATCTATGTTCAATTTTGCCAGCTCCTTGAAATTTTTTTTTCAAAATTTGCTAAGCATGTAGACTTCACACTTGTCTTTCCACTTTATTACCAATATGTTATTACTAGACTTTTTCTCATTCTCTTTGGGACAATTTTGACTGGAATTATTTTCTGCTTTTCTTCACAGTCCCACACATTCTTGTATTATTTTGGTTGAGGTAAAGAGGCAAATTGGGAGGAATATGCCAATTATCAGTATATAGTAGATGTCCCTTACCTACATATTCACCTTTAACTCTCACAATGGCCCCTGATATTCCAACTCGATCATTTCAAGCTATATCCACATTAGTTCCTTTATATACAATTTTCTCAAATCACACCAGTCTCACAATCGCACAAGGCAAATAATTTTATTTCAAATCTGTCCTGCTTAGTTGGGCTATACTGTTTGGAATAGGTAGAAAATTAATTTTTTTTTGTCACAAATCAGTAGATAATCTAATTTCCCAGTCTATCATTTTCATTAGGTGTTTGATTATTTTTATATATTTTTCCAAAAAGTCAATAGCCTATCATGGTATTTTTCTTTAATGCTCTTTTATAGACAGTTTCTTTATGTGTGCAGCAGCATTACTAGTGTTAAAATACACAATTAATCAGCCGTAGTTTTAATCTATTGTTTATCATGAAAAATAGGCCTAATAAGATTTGCAGTAGATTAGACAAAGTTCCAAGTATAAATATGCTGCTCAATATTTATAATCTTCATCAAACTCTGTCATTGTCAAATTATTAGTAACTCCAGAATTAATATCATCAAACTGAAATCACATGAAGTAAAATTATGATCATCATCCAGCACTAAATTCTCGCCATTTTGAGTAACGTTTTAGTTATCTATTTCACTACCACTTGAGTAGCTACTATTTTTAAAATTTCACTGCTATTGGTATCAATAGATAAGAGCTTATCTATATCACTAATAGGCCTAGGCCTTTTGCCATGCTGCTTACATCCACTCAAACTTGATTTATCAGCCACCATCCATGGCCTGAAATAATAACATAAAAAATCAAAGAAAGCAATCAGAATGCTCAGAAATGTTAAAATTAAAATCAGTCATTCACTTATTTACAATTCCTGGAGTTCAAGAAGGTGCAGAATTGCTTATTGATGACTCCTGGACTGAAAGAGTTAAAGCTTTTACACAAAAAGGTTAGATTTTAATGATGGACCTCAAAATGTGCCTAATACAAGATATTCTAGATCTTGGTGAGAGTTGCAACCTATAATATATAACTTGTTTCACTTTAATATCTTAGAAAATGGCATAGATTGACACCAGATGGGTCCTAGAAAATAGTGAAAAAAGTCATTGCAAGAATTGATTTTTTTTAATTTAGTAAAATTTAATAAAATGTGAAAATTCTAGGCTATAAACTTGGCCCTTATATACATAATATATTGGATAAATGAAGTCTTTTTTGATAATGTATATATTTATAAATTCTTTAATAGTAATAAAATGAGTTATATGATTCCTTGGTTATAATAGAGTTAATATGATAGATTCATATTCAGTTATATTTTCTTATTCTATTATGAAAACTAATATATATATATTTTTTTCAGCCCTGTCAAGGTAGAACATGTTCCTGGATCTTTTGGTGTTCCTAGTCCATATTTTATGCCATCTTTTGGCCAGTCTCCAAATTATCCTGAAGTTAAACCTTTAATATATCCCAATGAAGGACTTTCTGAACCTTGGCCAAATACAAGGCTGAACTATCTGTATCATCAGGTTAGTATTTGTAATTTTTCAGCAGGTTAGTAGTTATAATTTTTCAGCAGGCTAGTGGTTGTAGTTTTTCTTCATGTTAGTGCTTGTAGTTTTTTATCAGGTTAGTGTTTGTAATTTTTCATCAGATTAGTATTTGCAATTTTTTATCAGGTTACTACTTGTACTTTTTCATCAGGTTACTACTTGTACTTTTTCATCAGGTTAGTGTTTGTAATTTTTATTCATGTTAGTGTTTGTAATTTTTCAGCAGGTTAATGGTTGTAATTTTTCTTCAAGTCAGTACTTGTAATTTTAGTGTAATTTTCATGTTATGACTGTGAAGTAATTCACTGTAAGTAGTAATTATAAAGATCTATTAGAGATATATGGACCCTTCATGGTTTGACTTATAGAGGATACTAGTACTCTATTGACAGGGTTCTGAAGAGGGAGTGTATGTTGCGATGTGAAGATGGGAATGGAAAGACAACTGTGCAATGCTCTCCTTACTCCTATGGAGATAAGCACAGCACATTCACCAATCACTGGCCAAACCTTTATACTCTGATGTTTGTGTCCACTTCTCACTCCATATATAATAAATGATGATGAATAAGTAATTAACTTCAGTTTAATTTTTTAGCCAAATGGCATTTGTCAGTAAATAATTAAAAGAATATAGGAGGGAATTTAGAAAAAGAAGCATAAAATGTGTAGAAATTGGGAGAAACAAATCTTATGTAATTTAATACATTCACTGTATTATATAAAGTGTGTGTTGACCATTTGTGTATTATTGTACTCAAATTTAGTAGCTTTCTACAAAATAAAGTCATTAGGACAATCACTGCCCCCCACACACTGCCTCTTTAACTCACCTACACTCACAAATCAAAATTAGCTCCATACATAACTTAAACATGATAAGCACACAGTTCTACACCAAGATACGCTCCAAATCGCACCCATAATGCAATCTCAAAATAAACCCACTCCCCCAAGGACTAACAAAATAACACCGGTGCATTTCAAACACATCTACTCTCTACCCCCCTTGAACACTGCTACAAAGAGAGAACGCTCACATCTACACTCAGTCATATGCTACTTATACAACCCCTACCAATTAATCCCATACTGCACTCGCCTCCCTCATACTAGCAAAAAGATATATATCCCCTAGAAACACTAGTCATTCTTTTAAGACTCTCCAGACCCATCAACCAAGCTTTCAATACTACAAACACCTCATAAACTAAACAAACAACCAAGACTCACTACCTAATGACAAGATGCTCAAACCTTTAACCCTACAGACAGAGACACCATCCTCAGTTACAGGCTTATGGGTTTGATCATCCTTGGCATCAGCTTTTGTGGTGGACCTATGCTGGCCAAAATAACCAGTTGGTGTCAATAAAGTATTTTTAATCTGCTCACTGGAAGAAGGTGATTTACCATTTTGCAATATTGAAAAAAAAAAGAAAGAAAAATGGCATACCAATGAAGAAAAGCTTTAGTCATTACAGAAAAGAGGAAATGACTAACTGACAAGGAGAAAAGGCAAATGGATACATTAGATTTTGCTTAAGATCATTGATTATTTGAACTGGCCACATAATGGGACCAGTTTTGCAAGAAAAATTCAATTTGTCCCCTCCTAAAAAAACTAGTTTCTATTTATATTTGGTTATTGGGGCAAATATTTTGGATTCTTTTAAGCAGAATCTAGTCTAGATAAAAGAGTAAAGCTTACATATTGTATAAAAGCTAAACCTAATTGGGGGAGAGGATTCTTCTTTACTTTACTGTTCACCTTATTTTTTTTCAATCGTTTAGATTTTTGATAGCCAATCTTGTTCATCTTTGAGTTAATATTTCTTCATTGTATAACTGCATTTAACTAATGCATTCTACCAATTCTCACATATTTCACTAATACATTACCAGTTTTAATATATTCAACTAATATATCCTACCAGTTGAACATATTTGACTAATGCATTCTACCAGTTCTCATGTAATCAATTAATGCATTTTACCTGTTCAATCACCTGCATCACCATCTCCTCCACCTTCCCAACATGCTACTGCACCACACACACTGCAAACATAACATCAACATTCTTCAAGTAAATATAGATGGTATAAACACACACACTCTACATTCATTAGACAACATACACATTGTCATCTTACAAGTAACAAAATTCCAATGCAAGCACCAAACACCCAAATTTCCTAATTACGCCACTATCCAACAAGAAAGGGGCCATTGGCATTGACAGTAAACTAATCACCCTAAACACAAATCCATTAAGTTCTCTGACATCAGTACAGAAACTAAACTCCCCACTCCCCTCAAAGACACCACAACAGAAATATAGTCAAAATATGCACTGGATACAATGCACATGCATATAAACAATCATAAACATCTACACCCTCCACTGCCAAAGATGTCCCTCAGTACCAAACAACACATCACAAACATTCACAACATAATCCTGGATGGTGACTTCAACACCAAGACATTGGCCTGGTTTTGTTGACAACATTGATAAGGACAAAGGGCCCATGATCCTTGGCCAAACAAACAACCTTTTCATCCTCAACAACAACAGTCATCAACATAGCCATATCTCCCACCAAGCCCATAGACTCCCATCATCACCTATTGTTTCCCCAACCTCACCCCTATAACATCCTTCTCAGTTGTGGCCACCTTTCGATCATCACCACTACCAAAGCAAGAAACCTACTGGCTGATCACACACATACACAACTTAAAAGCTCCAACTGGGAAGCCTTCACAAAGGAAATGGAACAACACTTTGAAACACTAAACAGTGCTCCTATCACAAGGATCCTTACTTTTGCCATCATTCAACCTGTACATGCAGAACATTCCCACACTCCCCAGATAAACATAACTTCCTAGGCAGATGATATAAAAATTACATGTACACACAAAAATGAAGACACAGCCACCCAACTTCTTCAACCCTACCTAAACACACTTCACCCATGGTTTGGCCCAACCAGACTTAAGTTAGCCCCAGCCAAATCTACAGCTATCCTTCTCACTAAAACTCAACAGCACACCATAACTACACCCAAAATACTTGGAGTAACATACAATACATCATCAATGTCATTCAAATAACACATCACAAACATAAAAACAAATGCACACCAAGACTAACACACTCATATTTCTTGCTAGTACAACATTTGGACACAACAAGAAACCACAGCCACAGTTATAATCAATATATACGCTCAGTGATGAACTATGCAAGCCTTGCCTGGGCGTCTAACCTCTCTGAGACACACTGCTGCACAATACAAGTGATACAAAACAATGCTCTAAAAAGCAACACTGGCTGCACAGCTTCTACACCCACAGACCACCTACACCACAAAACCAAAGTCCTCAAAGTCGAGGACCACTTGGACATGAGAGGCACACTCACACACTTGTTGCATCCTCCACAATACCCACTACACTACATGTCAACATTGACACTCCAAGGAACATAATACCAACACCCTAGTACATGATATCATTCACAAATAATCTTATCACTCCCACCCTGCCCACCACAAACTACCCTCCAGAAACATATTCACCCAAATCACTCAAACAACACTCAGCTGCAAGCTTGGTCCCCTGAAATCCACTCTTCTGAATCCCCCCTTTCCTGTGAAGACAGACTCCGCCTGGCTAGGGTGTAGAGTGGACACCATCTGCCCCTTCTGATCTACTAGAATAGGCTGGATTGATTCCATCGTAGATGTTTGTCTGTGTTGCAATACAAAACCTCACACGAAACCCCAATGGACAAATGCATTGCACATAACCACACAGGTCAGCAAAATATTATACACTCATGAGGGCTGTGTTGGGAAAGCCCAGTCCAGGCCACAGCCTTTCTCAGGGGCTTGGGGCTGTTTGACCAGGCTGCCTGAGGAATGACAACAACCAGTTCTCACATATTCAACTAATGCATTTTACCAGTTCTAAATATTTAACCAATGTATTTTGCCAGTTCTAACATATACAACCAATGTATTTTTTCCAGTTCTAACATATACAACCAATGTATTTTGCCAGTTCTAACATATTCAACCAATTTATATTTTACCAGTTCTAACATATACAACCAATGTATTTTACCAGTTCTAACATATTCAAGCAATTTATATTTTAACAGTTCTAACATATACAACCAATGTATTTTACCAGTTCTAACATATTCAACCAATGTAGTTCTAACGTATTAACTAATTTTACTAGTTTTGACATATTCAACCATGCATTTTTCCACTTCTAACATATGGAAGTGAAGCTTTGACACCAAATAAAAAAAAGGCACTCAGAAATTAAGGATCACTCTGTAGGAGATGGCTATATGGTTTCTGAATGGTAGTACCCATTTAGGCTGACTTAGTGACAGCTGCCTTATACTGTACCAACCCATGGTTTTATTCTCTACTAAACTGTTAGTACGGACAGAACTAGGCTGTACCAATATAAGACATTTATAAAAAGCTACTTAAAATAAACTAAAAGTCTTAAGTTCTAATTTTGTGTTCAAAATATTGACCATTTTCCATACTAGGTGGGGTTAGCACATATCACTGTCATTCATTACCAGTGTGACTGGACAGTCCATGGCACCTCTGCTTATATTGTTATAATGATCCTAGCCTGTGTGTGTGTGTGTCTATCTGTGAATTAATTTGGGGGCTATGCAACTTCCCAGGCTAGTAGCCCCTATTCCACCTAGCTACCCTTTATGGCATGCGCCTGAAGATGGTGTGGGTATTAATCCTGCCATGTATCCAGGAATTAACCTTATTATTTGCAAGAATACATTTTGGAAGTGGCGTATGGTAGATGGATCTGCATTTTAAGTATCATATTATTATATATTCAATTTCTACCTTTATTATTATAAAATATTGTTTTTCTGAGTTTCTCATTTTTCTCTCCAATACCATTGCAGAAACCACCTGAAATAAATGGTTTCTTCAGTCAACAGCCCTCGAGCGGCTACTTTCCTTATGCAGAACCTTTTCATCAGTCATATCATTACCAAGAATTCAAGCCAGTACGGTAAACTCAATAAGATTTTTTTTTTTATCTCCTTTTTAATAACCATGTAATTCATTTCACTCTTATTCACTTTAGTTTTACTGGAAGTTTGGAATTTAATGAGCTACCACCACCAAATAATCTTCCAGGCCATTGCCAGAACCTGAGAAACTACCAGCTAAGAAATGTAAGCCAAAATCCCCTAAGGAGAAAGGGTCATCACCTCGCAAGAAAATTGATCGTTTCGATGGCATGCCAGAGGAGGAAGTGGCTAAGAAGTTTCTTCCAGACCACATTGACCACAATCTTGATATCTTAATTGTATGTTTCCTCATTTTAACCATCACCATTTGTTATGAATGATTGCTACCAAAGAATTTTTTTGTTTATTCTTTCTATGGAACTTTAAGGATTCCAGAACCGCTGTGCAATTTAATGTTTGGAGAGATTTATTCTCAGATTGTCATATTTCACTTTGCACTTTTTCTGTCTGATTTAATCCTCTTCTAGTATAATGGTTAGCACACTTGCCCGGCAATCCTTGGGTCAGTAGTTTGAATCTCCATCTGAATTCTTAAAAAGAAAAAAAAGCTGACACTATTTACTAGGGAGGTTACCTCCGTGACTGGGCATTACAGTGGGGACGGGTAGGTGGTGCTTGTAGTCATGACAGGCAGTCCATCTAAGAGAAGGATAACTCTGATTTCAAAATCCTGGATGTCCTGGTTCCAAGCGCCACACCCCGGTAACCACTTCAGCAGGTGGGCTTAACCATGTGAGGAGAACTCATCTATGGTAGCAGGTAGATGAGAGGGTAAGGGTAAGTATAAATATACTTATACCTCGGTTGTCTCCTCTACTCCGCCTCTTTTCATGGAGAGTGGGAACACGTTTAAGTTAGTAGAGCACTTGGGAAGTATTTGGAAAGTGCCCAAGTATACCCCGCTCTATTTCTGTTGTCTGCTATAGCAGGCAAGACGCATAGCAAGGGGTCATTAGACTCTGCGCCCTTTAGTCAAGTCAAGTCAATGGTTTTAGTTTTCTGATACAATGTTAGAAAATAGAACTTTGTCTTTTGTTCTTATTTCTTCTAGCATTCTGCTTTTTTGACCTCATAAATAGCATTGTAGTTATCATGAATGTATATCAATTTATATACTTGCCCAAGTTTCTATTTTTTATCTCATGTTAACTGTAGTTCCCACTGAGAAATATAAGATCTCAAAGAGAGTGCATATCAGTGATATAACCCCCTGCCAAATAATTAATTAAAAATGGTTGAAAAAAAGCATCAGGATTTTACTTTTGTTTTCTAACTTTCCTCTTTCAATTCTAGAACTTGAATCCTCTTTCTGCTTTAATCCTTTAATCCATTGTTGATCATTGCTCACTATTCTTGTTTCAACACTCACCGTGTCTCATTACTCTATAGTCTTTTTCAATTTTATTTTTTCCTCTGTTTATTCCTCAGATGGTGAGTGACTTAGTTATTATTTAATTGATCTCAAGATTTCTAGTGGCTCTTGATTTCTATCATTGGTCTTCTTCAGGAATAATCTCATTCCACTTTATTATTTTGAATTCTTTAACAGATTGGTATCAACCCAGGGTTGTATGCAGCGCATAAGGGCCATCACTATGCTGGTCCTGGAAACCACTTTTGTGAGTATAAGAATCCTCTCTTTTAAGCATTGGTCAACGACAGAAGAACAATGTTATATATCATTTCACTTTGTTCTCAGTTTCTTTTTTGTCCTCCTGACCAATTTTCTCACTTAACTTCCCTAAATGTGTGTATTTGACTATTTTTGTAGGTTGCATGTTCCTTCATCAGTGGGGGAGGTGGGCCTAATCCCGATTCCCGAGCGTGCTTCCTTCCTGTTGCTTTTTTGCTTTCTTTTATTTGTTGTGTTGTTTTTTTAGCCTGTGCTTAGCCTTTGCTTTCCTTTATCTTTATTTGTTACCTACACATTATTTGTTTTTTGTTATTATTATCTGTGTTGCAAGTGCAGTGACTTTTGCCCTAAGTAGGCAGTCTCCAAATATGCTCTCATAATATTTTGGGGGGGAATCCCTAAATTTGTATCTATTGGGACTATGCCTCAAAGGGTTCTTTATTAAATGGTGTTTTTTATAGCAGTGTTATTTTTATATATTTGGATCACCTTACCTTCAGTCATTTGCTTTGTTGTTGTTTTTTTCCTTGGGGTTCTCTATTAAGTCACAATATTCTTTGTTGATTGTGATCATTTTTGTATATATACAGGGTGGCCCATAAGTCTCAGGACACTACAGTTACATAAAAAAAAATTTCCTTTGTTTTCCTGTTAATAACATACTTATGAGCCACCCTGTATATACAAAAAGCCTTAAATTTCATTTTCTACCAATGTTACAAAAAATTGAAGGCTTCCTCAATTAATTTTTTTGTTTTAAATAAATCCATAAGTGACATTTTGAATTATACTCTGTATAGCTCAGTCCTTTTCCCTCTCTTTAAAATGGAACCTGAGATCATTTTGTACCAAGTTTCAAGACTTCAAAATTTAACAGACATAGGTCTCCTTTGAGACCTATAATACGTTGCTTTTATCCAAATTACTATTATATTGTTATTTAGTTGGATATTTATGCTTTTAATAGAAATTTATATTAAATGACTTAAATTTTATTTTTAGGCCTCTCTACTGAAAATGTCTGATGTCACTATAATAGATATAGCTTATTTTGCGTGTACCCTATATACTCCAGATTGCTTCTTATATTCCCGAAATTTTAGCCACATAATTCTATTCAAGATTCACTGTTGAATCACCCTATGGTGTCTACGGTTGTAAAACACCTAATATAATAATAGTAATCCCTCGCTTTAAAAACTATCCCATCTCTGCTAATTCCTAAGAGTTGTTAAAAGCTTTCCAGTAGTAGAGGTATCAGCTCCGTCCATCCGCTTGGGAGATCAAGGGATGTTGTTGCTGTTTGTAGCTCCCCCGGGAGTAGATGGAATCTCTGCTCCTTCTGACCACTTGGGAGATTAAGGGAGGAAACTTTTGATCCTACAATGTTACCACAATTAAGTGGTGTCGCACTTTCTGGGGGGTGAGGTAGCTATCTTGAGGAGACTGTGTTAGAATGGAGGGAGGCTGTTGCATGCTGTGGGAATTTGATAGCCTTCCCCTGTGCTAGCGGTTCATGCAAAAGCTAGGAAGTGCAAGTTCAATTGCAGCAACCACACTTGGAATAAATCGAAGTGTGGTCATCCCACCCTAAGATTGCATGCAGGTGTGGTGGTGTCATATTCACTCTTCAATTTTTTTTCTCTCCTACAGGGTGGCTAGAGTTTAAAAAACACAGCCTTGCCCGCTGGGTGGGCCAGTTATGGAGAAAGCCTTTGATCCTATAGATTTGATAGTGAGGGAAGGCTCTTTGAAGCATAATTTTATGTGCTGAAATGGTTTGCTTTCACATTTTATTCCCAAATCATTATAATACTCCTTTTCATTCTTTTGTTTATTATACCCACTGCATTCTCCAAATTTCATTGCTTGGTATAATTTTTAATTTTTTTCATTAACTCATTTACTGTGGTGGAACTATATTTAGTTTCTCCAAAATATAAGCCAATTTTGCCCTGAAGCTAATTATAGATACTATCTAAAAAATCTAGTTAAAGTATTGTGGCAAAGAATATATTTAGTTTTATTAAAAAAAAACTATTGTGAACTCAAGAAAAAAAACTAAGAGTGCATACTAGTGCAACCTTTGCAACATTCCACTGCATAGTGCCTTGCTTTTAGGTATACCATGCTCAAGAAAACCTTAAATAGATAAATGAAAATTTTGATGAAGGGAGGGAGGGGGCTAAATTATATTCAGTTCTCAAGTCCTGAAAATATATGCATAAATAAACAAAATTAACATGTCAAATTATACCAAGATTTAGAGATAAAAGATTTTCAAAATTAAAATGTTTATGCATATATGTGAGCGACTCCTAATATTACTAAGTCATGGTACAGTTTTTCTTGGTAATATACTGGTATATATATATATATATATATATATATATATATATATATATATATATATATATATATATATATATATATATATATATATATATATGAAATTGCGGGAAAAACTAAATATAATCATGGAGCTTATAGTAAAATAGTGGCAGAAACTAAATATAGTCATGAAAGCAAATATTTTTTAGTCTGTTTTGTGGGAATTACTATATATAGACAGACGATTTGAAAATGTTTTGAATGTCACTTTTGTCCTGCCGCAGGCCATGGGTTAATGAGTCATTCATTAACTTGTTATAATCTTAATATCTGCTTACTTCCTGGACTAATTAAAGCAAACTAAGGTATAACTATTTAATAGTCTCAAACTTTCACTGGCCTTAAAAGGTGATTGTTAATAGCCTTTGTTCATTTTATAAATTTTCTAATATAGTTTACCCTTTAAATTGGTTTCTATACAGAATTAAAAAAATGAATTTATAACATAAACTAAAATAATGTAATATTGGCAGTAATCAAAGTTATTGAAATTAAAATGAGTTCATTGCCTTCTCTATGGGAGGGTAAGCATTCTCACAGACCAGGCGTACTGATGCATTTATGCCATAATTTCCTAATTTGACAAAATTCTTAACCTAGTTTATGTTAATATATTTGGAAATTAAAACTACAAATTATTAATTCATGTTGGCTATAAACTTTTTAAATATTAATAAATATATATACGAGGGGCGGTCAATAAGTTTTGCAATTTGGATATAATGAAACGAGATATGAGGAAAAGTGTTTTATTATTTTTCAATATAACTACCCTCGACTTCAATGCACTTGCGCCACTTGTCCCTCAGGCTTTGAATTCCTGACAACCAGAAATCTCCCGACTGCTGTTCAATCCACCCCTGGACGGCGAGTTGGACATCTTCATCGTCCCCAAACCGGCGTCCACGCAGTGCAGCCTTGAGCTGACGGAATAAAAAATAGTCGCTAAGGGCCAGATCTGGACTGTAGGGGGGATGGTTGAGCTCCTCGAATCCGCACTTGTGCAGGGCAGCTTGTGCAACTCTGGCCTTGTGGACTTTGATGATGTTGAAGTCGATCATGGGGCGTGAGGTTTCTAGGGACCCAACGAGCACAGACCTTGGCCATGGCCAAATTGTCGTGGATAATGTTGATAACACTTCCATGTGATATTCCAAGTTCTCGTTCGATTTCTTCGACCTTCACCCGTCAATTTTCGAGAATCATCCTCTCCACACGGGCCACATTGTTTCTCGTTGGTCACGTCTGACGGGGGTCATCTTCTAGGGACTCACAACCATGGTGGAACTCCCTATTCCAGCAAGCAATGGTTGCATAGGAAGGGGCAGTGTCGATGTACAGTGCAACCATGCGTTCATGGATCTCTTTTGCATTCTTGCCTTCCTTAGTCAAAGGTTTGATCACTCCATTGTTGAAAAATTTGTGACTGACGATCTGCGATCAGCTACTGCTTCTTAAATAGACGAGGCAGGAGCGTGCGGCTGCAGGTCCTGACTTGTCATAACTTTTCCTAACACCCCCACAAACAGCCATCCCCCTTCCTCTGTTTTGCCCTACCGATTCACAAAACTTATTGACCGCCCCTTGTATATAGGGTCTTTCAATAAGGTCGCTCGATTTTTAAATGTAAATAAAACAAGTTGTGTGTGATATATGCACTCAATTTATTTTAAATTTGAAAGTACATTTTATGGCATTAAGTGTAGAATATGACGTCATTCAAATGTCTGCCCCGGCTTCACTTGGTGGAACGTATTTGGGAGGCCTATTTTTCGATGACTTTGTCACATAAATCGCTGAATTTGCTGGATAGTGTTCGTTATGTTGACTTTGAGGATATCAACTGTTTGTGGGTTATTCGCATAGACCCGCGATTTAAGGTTGCCCCAAAGAAAGTAGTCTAATGGCGTTAAATCATATGATCTCGGTGGCCAGTTGACATCGCTGCCACGAAAGATGACCCTGCCCTGAAATCGCTGGTGCAAAATGTCTATCGTGGCATTCGCAGTGTGACACGTAGTGCCGTCCTGTTGGAACCACATGTCGTCAGTATCCATAGCAGGCATATAATCCAGTTGAGGCCACAAAAAGTTGCTTATCAATCTGTAGGTCTCGCTGTTGACGGTTATGGCAATTCCATCTTCGTTCTCAAAAAAATACGGACCAACGATTCCGTTAGACGAAAATCCGCACCAAACAGTGACTTTGTTGGGATCAAATTGGTGCTGGTGGATCTCATGTAGATTGTTTTCGTCCCAAATCCGACAATTTTACTTGTTCACAAATCCATTCATCCAAAAATGGGCCTCATCGCTGAAGATGGTTTTCCCCCCAAATTTGGGGCAACTTCCAACTGGGTAAGTTGGATTTTGTATGGGTGCAGACCCAAGTCCCTATGCATAATTCGCCAAACTGAAGTCACAGAAAGGTCAAGTTCTTGTGAATGATGAGAAATTGACTGCCTCGGATTTTCCCGTACACTCTCATTTATGGCAGCGATGTTTTCAACAGACCTTTCGTTCGACGACCTACCTGTGTTGGCTTATTAATGATCGACCCTTTTGCTTTGAATTTGGCCACCAAGCGTCGAACAGTGGACTCGGCAGGTTGATTGTAGTGAGGATAGAAATCACTTAATGTGTGGAACCTTTCTCGAACGGAGCACTGATTTTGATAATAACATTTGATGATTTGCACACGCTGTTCAACACTATAACCTTCCATCGTAACTTGCCAAGTACTACTGAACAGTTCACAGTGAGGTTGCCAGATGTTGCTTTAACAACACAGCCACTATTGCCTGACAAAGCTCGAGCGTCCTTGTTGAAAGACCTTTATATATTTTGTGTGTATATTTTGTAGTTGGGAAGCTACTAAATCGGTCACTAAAGCATATAAGATCATGAAGGCAACATAAAAGTACATTCCTGCTGGCTGATGAGTCTATTGTTGATTTTTTTTACTCGGCCAATCTCCCCTAACTTGTTAGGTTAATTGTTAACTCTCGGGCTTTCATATCTGTCGCTGCTATAATTATATTTACATTCTTTGGGAGGCCCTAGCCACACAATGGCCCGGCCTGTTCCACTTGGGTCAGTTCATTCTAACAAATCTTTTGACAGGGAAGTGTCTCTACATGTCTGGACTGACTCCAGAACAATTCACTGCTAACGATGATTTCCGGATGCTGGAATATGGAATTGGATTCACGAACATCGTTGCCAGGACAACCAGAGGATCAGCAGACTTGGCTCGGAAGGAAATAGAGGAAGGTAGGCTGCGGCTGAAGAAGATAAAAGCTTAAGGAAACTAATGTCTTTCTAGTGGTGCTAATTTGTCCTCTGGATTTTATCCTCTGAATTCTATACACAATGATGTGTGTGGCTGTCAAGGACCATGTTCTATCTTGCCAGTTCATCTGCATTGATGTAAATTGAGTGGGGGTGTCCATTGTGGGGAAAGAGGGAAATGGTAGTTAATGTCTTTAAAATGGAGATTGCATGCAGATGCTTGCTCATTGTGAAACAAACATGAAAGGGAATGAATTTAGTGTGGGATGGGGTGCGATCAAGGTGGTAGGAGTCAAAGGGTGTGGTGGTACTTTTTGTGAGGAGTTTCATGAGGTGAATGTGTGAGCTCGAGAATTAGGTGTGGTTGAGATTTGCAAGGCTGAAACTGAGTGGCTTTAGAGTATGGGCCCTGTAAGGATGGTAAGTAAAGTGTAAGGATAGAAGGGAGGCTGAGAAAGAGAAGTTGTGGAATGCCTTGAGGAGAGTAGTACCACTACTACTTGAGTGTATTTGGAGCTTTTGTTATTCATGGAGAGAGGGTGGTAGGGTTATGTGCTGAAAGAGACTTGTGTAACAAACATTCAGCATAAGGATGTGCATAAATACACATGGGTTGGTTAGCGGTGGTGGGAGAAGTTATGAGTATGATTGATCTGTCTAATAAGAAAGTATATGGTGTGGGATGTATTTAATCTGAAGGTTATAAGATGTATGAGTGTAGGATTATCTGATCACATGATTATGCTGTGTTAAACTGGTTAGCACATGGATGAGAAACGTAAGGAAGGTGTGGAAAGAACGGTAGAATAACAAGTGAAAGGTTGAAAATCAGACAGGGGAGAGTATGTTGAGAATGCTTGAGGGTAGAAGTGAGGAAATAAGTGCGAGTATTGAGATTGAGAAAATGTGGAACAAATTTAAAGAAGGGTAGTAGTTAGTACAAGTGCTGTGTGTGGGTGTGCCACAATTGGAAAGCTGAAGCAACATGCTGGATGGTGAAGTGTTGATGTAAGTTTGTAATGGAAAGTAAAAAGGAAGCATACTTGTAAATATTTCATTAGTTTAAGTGGATGTCAGGGAGATGAAAATAAAAGTGAAAAGAGTGATTAAATAGAGTAGGGGTTCCTGTACTGGCAGCGTCTTCGTTGTTAGGCCCCCCCCCCCTCTGCCGCTGCCCCAAACAGTAAGACGAAATCATGGATGCCAAACCACCACAACCCAAGATATATGTATAGCTTCCTATGTAGATGACATAACAATTACATGTACACACCAAAATGAAGACACAGCCACCCAACTTCTTCAGCCCTACCTAAACACACTTCACACATGGTTCGACACAAACAGACTTAAGATAGCCCCAGCCAAATCTACAGCTACCCTTCTCACTAAAATTGGACAGCACACCAGAACTACACGCCTAATATCACCATTAACACTACTCCCATACCATACATACACACCCAAAATACTTGGAGTAACATACAATACATCACTGTCATTCAAACAACACATCACAAACATTAAAAACAAATGCACACCCAGACTAACACTCAGATTTCTTGCTATTACAACATTCGGACACAACAAAGAACCACAACCACAGTTATAATCAATATTTACGCTCAGTGATGGACTATGCAAGCCTTGCCTGGGCCTCTAACCTCTGAGACACAACACAATGGAAAGTAGCACATCCCTCAACACAACACGTTTTTTCAACACACTTACGTGCTGATGGGATCCAGCGCTCCGTCCGGCCCCAGCTTAGCCTCTCTTCCTTCCTTCAAAATACTTGTTTCCTCTCTTTTCACACAACCTCTCCCACAACTTTCTCTGGTCAGCCTCTAATTTCACAGGGTAGATGCTGACCTTCCTTTCAGCCAACCGTCCCGCATCGGGGCTGAGGGGGTGGGGGACAAAGTTCCCTAACCCCTGAGCTCCGGTCTGGGGTGGCTGGTTTTTAACAACCTGCTTCATCCCCACCCATACCTTCCACACATCCCTTTTCCTCTCCTCTTCACAATCTATATTTTTTACGCCGTGTCTAAGGTGGAGCCGCCATGCCGATGGACTGCCAGGCCACCAGGCGGGAGGGGTGGTCCTAAATGGCGGCGCCTGGCTCTGCCGGGCTTGTAAGCACCTCTCGCAGTGCAGGCTACTGCGAGATGTGTGCGCGATTGCATCCCGTGTTTAAAAAAGGGTCACCATGCCCAATGATGAAGATAAAAAAAAACAAACCCAACCCTCAACTTCCCGTTCCATCGACGGAGCCGCCCTCGGGCAGCTCCAGCAAAAAAATGGAGGTCCCCCCCCCCCCCTGTGCTTGCACAGGGGACCCTCCATATTTCTCTAACCGGAGAGGAGGCTTACTCCTCTCCTTCGCCTACGGGTGCAGGGGACTCCCCCTCACCCCCTTCTCTGGAGGTGCTTTCGGGCACCTCCCTTTTCCCCGCGGCAGTCCCCTCTTTTCTTTCCAAGGGGACTGCCAAGAAAGCCAGCAGGCAGCCCTTAGCCAGCCGCTCCCCATCAAAGCGGCTCGGTAGGGCAAACCCCCTTAGGGGGGAGAGGGAAGCCAGGCCCCTTCGGTCGCTTCCCTCAAAAGACCTGCTGGCAAGAATTTTAAACCTTGCTGGGGTCAAGGCCTGTGCCTCCCCACACAAGACTGGCGACATTGCCAAGGGGACCTGCGATGTCCTGGGAGGGGATGGCCAACTGGAGGCCCCTCCTGTGATAAACATGGTCCTTGAGGAGACCCAGCCTCAGACGGTAGGGCCTTCCATGGGGGGGAATTCGGGCTCGGCGCCAAGCACCGAACCCGAATCCGCCCCTATGCAAGGTCCTCCTCAAATGGCTGAGGGCTCCGAGGCAGTAAAAGGAGGGGAGGGATATCCTCCGACAGGTGCCCCCACGACAACCAGGACCTTCTCCATTTCGGAGAGGGACCTGGCTGAGGCCGGTCCATCTGGCCTGGGGGCTTCTGCCGGCGGAGGTGAAAAGCGGGTTCATTCCCCGCCCTCTTCTCCAAAAAAGAAAAAGACAAAAAAGACGAAAAAGACTCGGGGCTCCTCTCCACCCGCGGGGGCTGCGGGGACGGATGGGTCTGCTACCACTTTGGTAGGCGACCAAGCCAAGATCGGCACATCCGGCCCCTCTACCCCCTCGTGTGCAGAGCCCCTGACCAAGACTAACACCAAAAGTGCGCAGGGCGGAGCCTCGATGACATCGAGGCCCCTCATTCAGAGGTTACCTGGCGTTTTCGAGCCCGCTGGCTTCAAACGCTTCCTCGTTATTCGCTCCACTGATGGCACCATGTTGTCCGAGGGCAACATGATCCATCAGAGGAGAGGATTAGCTAGTGCAATTGGTAGAGAGCCGAAGGTGACCCGTTTCTCGGACGGGAGCCTTCTGGCGAATGCGGCGAATCCCGCCGAGGCGGCCAAGATAAGTGCTCTTCGGACACTTCATGGCACCCCGGTGAGTGTGACGCCGCACTCTACCATGAACTTTGTGAAAGGAGTAGTTTATGCGAGGGAACTCGTTGACTACTCCATTGAGGACATCACCCTAGAGCTGGCCGACCATGGGGCGGTCAAGGTCGAACGTGTGATGAGAAAACAGGGAGGGGCTTCGAGACCCACCCCTACACTCTTCGTCACGTTCGACTGTGACAAGCTCCCTCAGTCGGTGCGTGCTGGTTGGTACCGCTACCGCGTGAAGGCATTCGTGCCACTGCCGCGGCGGTGCTATTACTGTCACCGCTTCGGCCATACGAATCGCTCATGTAGACGTGCAAAGTCGGGGTCACCCGAAGTCTGTGTAAATTGCTCCAAGTTCGCACACGATAAGTCCAAATCGTGTTTGGCTAAGTGTGTCAATTGCGGAGAGTCGCACCCTGCTTCTTCGAAGCAATGTGGTGCATATCTCCTGGAGAAAGAAATCCTGGCCGTTCAGGCCCAGGATAGACTCTCATTCCGCGAGGCTAAGGACTTGGTCCTGGCGCGCCCAGCTCTGCCTGGGACGTCATATGCCTCAGTAGTTCGAAAGGCACCCTCTGCTCCTGGCCCATCCAGGCCAACGAGCACGGTTGTTTCCGCGCCCATTCGGAGCCCTTCTGCGGGCTCTACCCAACCCGGGCGCTCCCCTGGTAAAGCTGGCGGCAAAAAGGGTTCATACCCAGCCCCGGCTAAAACCAGGGCTCCCCCCTCTTCCCCCAGCGTGACCGTTTCCCGCAAGGCGAAACGGCCACGCGCCTCCACCGAGTCGTTAGACTCACAGGAGGCAACACCCCTGAAGATGGTCGCTAGGCCATCTTCAGGGGTTCCTAAAGCTGTCCCCCGAAAGGAGGACAGCAACAAAGGAGCTTCGGCTCCTTCGCCCACGCCCCGAGGTGGAGCGAGTGGCTCGGAGACGGTGGTTCCTCGAAAAGAGGGCCCCCCGCCTCCGAAGCCGCAGCGCCCGCCTAAGGTTTCGAGGCGGAGGGAGGAAAAGACTCGCATGACGAGCCCAACCTCCCCCAATAAGTCCTCGAATGCGACAGCGCCTCCAGCGCTTTGTCCGGCCAACAGCGCCCGGGGTTCTGCCCCCGGGAAGCGTACGGCCATTCCCGTGAGGGTCTTCAATTCGAGGAGGGCCCCCGCGTCTCCTCCGAGCTAGGCCTGGAGGGCATATTCCTTCAATGGAATTGCCGTGGACTCCGGGCCAACTGGGAGGAGCTGCGGAGGCTCGCCTCGTCCCGTTCCCCGTTAGCTATTTTTTTGCAGGAGACCATGCTAGGCGCGTGCCCCCTGCCTGCCCTCCCGGGGTATAAGGGTCTTGCGACCCCACCACCGCGGGATGGCCGGGCTGGGGGATGCGCGGTTTACACCCGGCATGATGTCTCCGTTCTTCCTTTCTCTTTAGATACCTCCTTTCAGGCAGTGGCTGTGCAGCTGCACCTGGATAGGAGGTATACTATCATTTCTGCGTACATTCCACCGTCAGCTGACTTCGACGCGGGGGACTTCCGCCGCGTCGTGGCACGGTTGCCGAGGCCCTATCTCTTGCTTGGAGATCTGAACGGCAGGCATCCTCTCTGGGGAGATTACTCCATAAATCCCAGGGGACAAGTCCTTGCCGATCTGATCGAAGAGCTTGAGATGGGTGTCCTAAACGTGGATGAGTTTACGCATCACTGTCCGAGAACCGCTTCATTTTCTTGCCTTGACCTATCTTTGTGCTCTTCGGATGCACAGCCTGATTTTGATTGGGGGGTGGTCGATGACCTCCATGGTAGTGATCACTTTCCCATTCAAATATCATTTTCAGGGCAACTGCTGCCTGAGAGACCACCTCGGTGGTGCTTGGCGCGGGCGCGGTGGCCTGCATTTCAGGAAATGACTGAATTCTCTATCTCAGTCGAGGAGTTTAGGTCGGTAGATGAGGCCGTTGAGTTCTTCTCCGGCAACCTCATCGCCGTGGGCCTGACTACTATTCCTAGGACGTCTGGCCGTTTTGCACGCCGACCACTCCCATGGTGGTCGGCCGAGTGTGAGACGGCCCTCAAACAGAAGTGTTATGCCTACATGCGCTATAAGCGCCGCCCGAACGATTTCACTGTCGCTGAATTTCGTCGGGCTAGGGCTAGGTTCCGGTATATTTGGAAGCACGCCCGCCGCTCTTCTTGGCGGGCATACGTGTCTTCACTTAACGGGAAGACCCCTTTAGCTGAGGTGTGGAAGCGAGTCAAAAGGATTCGGGGCAAGTTCTCGCAGGACCCCCCTCCCGTTCTCCAGGAGAATGGGACCGCAATCTCGGACCCCGCGTCCGTGGCGGAATCCTTAGCGACCGCTTTCTCCGCATTCTCTAGCCGTGATGCTGCTCCGCCAGCATTCAATGCACGTCGTGATGTCGTGGAAGGCCGCCGGCTGGACTTTACCTCCAGAGGCGGAGAACCCTTCAACGACAAGTTTACTGTCAGTGAGTTGCGTTCCGCTCTCGCTTCGTGCGCGGACACCGCCCATGGTCCGGACGATGTCCCGTACGCCATGCTTCGACACCTGGGTGAGCGAGGCATGGCCTTTCTATTAGATTTGTTCAACAGGATCTGGGTGGAGGGTCTTCTCCCAGACTCCTGGCGAATCGCTACTGTGCTCGCCTTTCGCAAACCGGGGAGAGATCACTCTACTCCGACCGGTTTCCGCCCAATATCTCTAACTTCTTGCGTGTGCAAGTTGATGGAGAAATTGGTAAATGTTAGATTAGCCTATTTCCTGGACAGCGGAGGCCATCTGTCTTCTGCACAGTGCGGCTTCCGTAAGTTACACTCCACGTCGGATGCTCTGCTCCGACTGGAAAATGCCGTCTGCGAGGCTTTCCTTCGTAGACAGCACTACGCCACGGTGTTTTTCGATCTGGAGAAGGCCTATGATACCGCATAGCGATACGGTATCATGGAGACTCTCCACACGATGGGGGCGAGGGGACGCCTCCCAATGTTTATATCTGAATTTTTGCGAGATCGTCGATTCCGCGTACGGGTGGGGGGAGCCCTCTCTGCCCCAAAGGAGCAGGAAGAGGGTGTCCCGCAGGAAAGTGTCCTCAGTGTCACACTCTTTGCCCTGAGCATCAACGGCATCACCTCGGTTCTGCCAGAAGATGTTCTCGCTACGCTCTACGTGGACGACCTTTCGATCTCTTTTGGCGCGGCCCAGATGCCAACTCTGGAGCGTCGACTCCAACAGGCATTGAACCGCGTCTCTCGCTATGCCGAAGCGCACAGGTTTCGGTTTTCTTTGGCCAAGACTAAGGTGGTGCACTTCTGCCGCCATCCACGGCTTCACCCCGACCCAGATTTGTTTCTTAATGGGGTGCGCCTGGATGTGGTTGAGTCGCACCGTTTCCTTGGTCTTGTATTCGACCGACGCCTCACCTGGGAGGCTCATATTCGCAGCCTTAGGGTCTCTTGTACCCGCGCCATGGACATTCTCCGTTCCGTGACGTTCAGCGCTTGGGGCGCTGATAGGGCTACCGCCTTACTTTTTTATCGATCCTTTGTTCGCTCGAAGCTCGACTACGGATGCGAGTTTTATGCATCCGCAGCCGAGCGTTTATTGCGGAAGGTGGATTCAATCCACCACACCGGCCTTCGCCTTGCGACCGGTGCCTCCCGCACTTCCCCCATTGAGAGCCTGTTGGTCGATGCTGGGGAGATGCCACTCGCTCTGCGCCGCGTGCAGTGCACCACTCGCCTGTACGCGCGAGCCCGGCGCCTCCCTCAGTCGCCAACAGCTCTCACTGCATCCGCAGCTGATCTCGATGGTGCCTATGCCACCGAGAGACGCCAGTCATACCCTAAGCCCTTTGGGTTTAGGGCCAGGAAACTCCTTCAAAAGGTAGATATAGCTCTCGGGCCGGTGGCGCCCCTGGTTCTGCCCAGGACGCCACCCTGGAGGGTACCACATTTGGCTATTTGTCGCCACGCCTCTGCTCCCAAAGCTTGTACTGCGCCGGGAGTATTGCGTTCGACCTTTTTGGAGCACACATCGTGTCACGCTGGTACCGTGCCAGTGTATACGGATGGCTCCAAGTCCCAAGAGGGGGTCGGCTTCCACGCCGTATCCCCTCTGTTTGAAGTCAGCGGGGCTCTACCAGGCGCTGCGTCTGTCTTCACGGCCGAGCTGGTGGCAATACACCACTCGGTACGGGAGATTACGCGACGTGCCCGGTTCGGATACCGGATTGTGATCTATAGCGACTCACAAAGCGCCCTGAGTGCTCTCGGGGCATTGGAATCTCCGCATTCCCTGGTTCGCGATATCCGTGACGCCACGGTTTTGGCGAGCCGGGCAGATGTCGAGATTATCTTCTGCTGCGTTCCTGGACATGTAGGAATTGCGGGGAATGAGCGCGCCAAAGAGTCCGCGAGGACTCTGCGACCGGACCAGCGTTTCGCTCTTCCTCACACCGACTACATGGCAGGAATACGGGCAGCTCTTCGGACTGCTTGGCAAAGAAGATGGGAGACGGTCGAAGGAAACTTAAAGTTGCGTGCCATTGCGCCGCGACTGTTCCCATGGACCTATCCCCCAATGCCGCGGCGGCTTCAGGTTGCTTTCTGTCGTCTCCGAATCGGACACACTCGTGTGACGCATCGCTATCTGATGGAGCGCTCGCCTGCGCCCTATTGCAACGACTGCGTCGTCCCCCAGACTGTTCGGCACATTCTTGTCGAATGTCCCAGTCTGGGTGATCTTCGCGCACGATGCCTGTCCCAGTACCGGGATGGGCGGGGTCGCTACCGCCTGTCCCTTGTCCTCGGGACAGATTCGTGCACATTGACTTGTGGACTTGTTGACTTCTTGGGGGAGGCCGGCCTTCTCCCTATTATTTAAGCAAGGTTTGTTTGTTTTTTTGTTTTGTTTTGTTGTTTTTTTGCATTTGTTTTTTTTTTGTTTTTTGTTTGTTTTTTTCTTTGGTTGCACGCTCCTGCGCCGGGGGGACCTCTCCCCGACGCACCAGCTTGCTTCCTTTCCCCCTTTTGGGGTGGTTTTTTTTTTTTCTCTCTTTAATTTTATTTTAAAGTAGCCTAGAACTAGGCCAGTTTTAATACGGCGACTAATGCCCAAGTAGGCAGTCGCCAGATGAGCTCTTAAAAAAAAAAAAAAAAAAAAAATCAACACACTTAAGTGAGTCTCTGGTGTCCATTTCTTGGCTTCTCCTTCTCGCCAGAGCCATTGAGAACAACCATGGAGCAATTCACACTTTCACTTGTCCTCGAGCTAACAGACTAAGGGTTAAGTTCAATGCAACTCTTGCAAAAAAACACTCAAACACAAACCTCCTCATACCCCCACTTTCATCCCCTACACCCTCTCCCAAACTGCCTATTCTTCACCCAAAATCCACAACCCAAACTCCTACTATCCAACCCTAATACCTTTCTTCACCCTCAACACCAATGTGAACATTGCCATCCTACAAATAAAAACATTCTGCACAACACGAAAGATACCTTCCTTCCCAAACTTCACCATCAAGAATGTGGTGTATGCTGGATGAAATTTTGATTCAAGCGTTTGAAAAGGCGTGTGAGGAGGGAGCTCAGAGTAAATATGAAACAAAGTTGATGGTGTGAAGATAGCATGAGCTGTGATATATAGTCCCTGGTGTGCTTCTTGCGCAAGAGCAATGCTTTATGTACAGCGGGAATGGCGTCGGTATATATGAAATACACCTTGATGATAAATTTGTTTGAATGTGGAATATGTCACAAGGTTGCATGGGAGTATGTTTGGTAGGTGAGACCATGGTGTGGGACGAAAAGGAAATACCAAGTACAAATATACCGCTTTAGAGTGTGTGTCAAAAGATCGAGGAATGAATGGATGGTGTGAGGGGAGATTCGGTATGGGTTTGTAAATAGAATGAGAATACAATTCCTCAGAAAATATGAGATTTAGTTTGCCTGTGTGCAAAGGGTTGGAAGACCGTGAAGACGGATTCATTGTGTTTGACCAAAGGGGACTGAGAAAGGTACGAGTGGATGTTATTTCGTATCCTGTGTGTGCATGGGAAGGGTATACTTGGGGCCTTCCTGGACGAGATGATACAGCATGTATCGCCGTTTATCCTATGAAGAGCCAATGGTGTGATAAAAAAGGAGTAACTGTCCTAAATAGGGCGTGATGAGGGGGATGTTATACTTTGTAGCGTTGATGCGCCCCACATTGGAAATGTGATTTTATGATTTAGATATAAAAAGTATTCTGCAAGCAGATAGGGCTTATCGCTAACTGTTTGAAATTCTTAAAATTTCGCAAGAGCAATCCATCCGTCGTTTGCTCCTGCCATGATTTATGGATTTCAATTAATGTTTCAAGAAGATCAGCTAAAAATTTGAGATGTATTGGCTAATTTTGAGTAAATGCAGGTCTTGCCTCGTTTTCGCTTCAGGTTCTAAACTTCTGATCTCAAAAGTGCAGTATTACAAGCCCAAAATTGCAGTTTTCAATGGAAAAGGAATGTATGAGATATTCTCGAAGAAGAAAGACTTCCTGTTCGGTAAACAGCCAGAGACGATAGAGGGGACAAATACGGTAAGTGAGGTTCTATTTTTAAACCTCTTCTCAAGTAATTCTTCAAATGATTGGACCAAATATGACTTCCTTAAAAGGTACCAAACCCTATGCCGTTGCTCTATCAATAGGCTCTCACCTTCCCCCTCATCAGGCATGTCTGTGGGATACTTTCCCATCCAAACAGAGCTATTGATAATCCAATAGGCCAAGCTAACAGTCCTTAACTTTCCACTGGGCTATTTTAGTTAGTTTATGTAGCTTTATCGCAAGGCTTCTTGACTGCTTTTATTTGTGCCATGTAACTCCAATTATTCTGACTTTTGACATTATGCACTTCTAAACTTTGAATAATTCCCGAACTAACTTTGGGAGGACCTTGGCAATTATATCATTCGAAAGAGAATGCAAAACAACATAAGGGTTTCAAATTTGGTTAGAATCAGCCGAATAGTTATGCTTTTATTGCCCCCCCAAAAAAAAAAAATTTGAAAAGTAAAACGGTACCATCCGACTGACCGACCGACATAGTAAGTTAGAGTCACGTGCACGCGACTAAAAATCTTCCATCATGAGCCGAGTATGATTGGGTGGTGTTTTCTGGACCATTACCTTGCTCATTGGCGCTGCCTTTCCAGCATGTGTGGGTGATGCCTTCCTCTTCGGCCCGGTGTTCGCAGCTACCCCGTGCCACCGACAAAGTGCCCTTCTACACCTCGCTCAAGAAATTCCGTGACTACCTCAACGGCCACTGCCCGAATATTACGGAAGAAGAGTTGGTTTTCTCCTCCATTAAACTGAAGAACTACACGAAGAAAGTCCCAGAAATACCACAAGCACCACCTCTCCAACATCCCAGCTGTTACGACGCTCGAAGCATCAAACCAGAAATGTAATTGGGAGGAAGCATTTCGGAGCATCTAACAAAGGCGATTGAAATTTTACTTCAGCCTTTTTAAGTATTTAAAAATATAGGATTAGTAGTTAGCCTTCGGTTGTACTACGGGGGCGGGGGGGATCATATGTGTGTACGTTTTATTTAGTGCACGGTAATTTAGAATTGGTCAGGAGAAAAGCTGGTGCTAACCTGAATCTAGAAATCTCCAATTATGATGGTTCCAATTGGGTACCGCCATTCTTTATGTAGAAATAGAACGTCTTTGATATTTTTAAGAGAACTTAGCTTTTTAAGCGTATGAATTCAAGCTCTACTCCATAGGCATAATGACAAGCGTGTACGAGTATTGCTAAAACTTTAAGGTAGTGTACTAATTAATACTCAGTCGCTTGTAAACGTTAAACACATCATAGGTGCTGTAGTAAGCTTCTTTTTTAATATTAATTCTTAAGGAATTTTAATTTGAATTATAATAAGAATATTATTTTGTATTTTTTATTCAGCTTAATTAAATATTTTTATTGCAAAGTTTGTAATTAAATCACGAGGGCACAACGGTAGAATTTAGCTTTGATTTTGCTTTGTTCAATTTATTTTGTTAGGGAAATCTGACTGTTAGCAAATAGTCTTTTTTTATTTTAAAGGTATTTTGCTAAAAATGATGACAGAAATGAATGTTGAGGATCCGGTTGGGAAGTTGTTTTGGAATATAAAAATGGCGAGAAACAAGAAGAAACAAATACTTTTAGGGGTGATAATGTTTAGTTATTGCTGCCGATGACATCTCTGCTCCCTCCGACTATGGAGATTAAGAAAAAAAACTTCTTAAAGCTTGTGCTCTTGGCCCTGCTGAAGTTACCACAACTAAGGGAGAAAACCTTGAACCTACAGCCTCTGCTAAAGCTACCACAATTATGGGAGAAAACCTTTGGGCCTACATCCTCTGCTAAAGCAACCATAATTAAGGAAGAAAACCTTTGAGCATGTAGGCCCTGCTGAACCTACCACAATTAAGGGTTAAAACCTTTGAGCCTCTGCTGAAGCTACCACAATTAAGGGAGAAAACCTTTGAGCCGCCTGTAGGTCCTGCTGAAGCTACTACAATTAAGGGAGAAAACATTTGATGTTGTAGTTCCTACTGATAGCTACCACAATTAAGGGGAAAAACCTTTGAGCCTACAGCTTGTGTTGTAGGCCCCGCTAGCATTAGCACAAGTGGGGCAGCGCCTCCTCTGAGAATGTCTAGAGGCGATCAGGTTAGAGTAGAGGGATGCTGGGGGGATTTTAACGCCACCCACCTGTTCTAGTGGCCCATGCGACAGGAAGTTGGGGTTTAATTGCACCTTAACCACACGCAGAATACATCTAAGGGGGTGTGGTCCCAGCCAAAGATTGCATCCTGGTCGTGCCGTATCCACTTTGAGATGACGTCCCCGTTCACTCCGCTATTTTTCTCTTGCCCTACCTTTGGCTAGACTTGGGGGACATCAAGAATATAAAAGGAAGAGTACTAATGGGGGACTATTGTAGACATTCAAAAGGAAACTAATGTATGTATTGGTTCTGAGTCCTTTATCGGGCTATGGAACCGATAATAATCATCGTTTTTTAATCCTCTTGGTCCCGCTTCTGCAGGGTTGGATGGTCGTATAACTCTTCACCGACTTCGGTCTTGAGCATCTTCCTCCGTAAGTCCCAATCTTCCTGGGTCTTCCTGGTGGTCTTCTGCCTTCCACTTGCATATGCATAGCCTCCCTCAGGTAGCCATCATCCTCTGATCTCTCCACGTGACTAAACCATCCGAGTCTCCTCAGACTCCAGCTCCACTAGTCCACATCTGTCCACCACCTCAGAGCTCTCGATGCGATCCTGCCACTTCACACTAGCTTTATATCTCACAATACGTCGATCACATCCTCCCAACACACGCATCACTTTCTGTTAAGGGCCAATTTTCAGCGCCATACAATAGAGGTGCAGGCGAAAGATCCTTACCGGTGTGGAATATGGATGGCGAATGAGCCAAGGTTCGGGCGCATAATGGAATGCTCCGTAAAGTTAAATTGGTTGGTGTATAACTGAAAAGAAGAGAGAAAGGAGAATAACGAATGAAGGGTTGCTGAATCAGAGAGAAATGGAAGAATATGTGTGAATGCTTGAGAATAGGATAGAGGAAGTGGGAAGATGGCTATAGAGCGGATGGGGGAAAGGAAGTAAGTGGGTAAGTTACGCCATTCGTCCATCATCGTGGGCGAGATCCCTCGACCAGATAATGAAATGCACATAAATATCTAAATGACAACTAGTGAGTCCGAAGGTATCAGGGGTGGAAGGCAGGGCAGTATTGTTTTTCCAACCAAACATTGATCGTAAAAACATTCGTGACCCCAGGGGTAGGCACCCATTGCACGTTAGGGGTATGTGAATGAGTACTTGACATCTAAACGGAGGAGTGAGTGTAGATTGTTGTGATGTGAAGAGCGGGGAAGAAATATGATTGGCTCTGTGCAAGCAGCTACTTATTTATGCCCGGGGCGTAAGTTTAGCTTAACCCATGGGTGATCGTCCCTTCGAGGATCACTACGTCTGATAAGGGTACTTTAGCTCTCGCCCTTTCTCTCTGGCTGCCTAGTTGGGAACGACCGGCCGCTGGGCAATTTCTCGGTATGCGTCGCTGTCCTAGGTTTGAACCTCATCGTTAACGCAGCCAAGGTGGACCCCTGAAAAGTTCGAAAACCCCAAGAAAGAATAATCAGGCGGGATAGACCCTAACACCCTCCCTTCTTTTTTCTTTAGTGGTCACAAGTGTCAGAAATGACCGTGTGTTTGGCAGCTTTTAGTTTCACCAGCATTTAAGACTACGTCAGTACCACTCTGACCGGTGGAGAGGCTCTCCTACTTTCTGAATGCCCCTGGGCAACTCCACTTCTGTGAAGGAAGTACGCCCCCCCCATCTCCCCCGTGCTTTCTTTGGGGCACCCTCCAAGACTTTTAGCGGAGAGGGCGCTTCTCACTCCATTTTTGATGGCTTGCCCCCTGTAGATAGAGGAGAGTGTAGGAAAGGGGGCAAAGAAAAAATAATAGCGTATGCGAGTTGCGAACAGCTTCCCGCGTCGCTGGACCACTGTTAGCTAGAGGCGAATCCACTCGGCCATCCTGAGTCTCAAAAAAAGACTCATTCAAACAAAGCTTTTAAGCCACTCGCCTGCACTTCTCGTACGCTATACCCCCTTCTTCAGAGTTTCCTGCGGCGGGTCACCCTTTGTTTTCTCAGGGGCCTGCTAAGAAAACAGTAAGAGGACGAGCTGACTCGGCCCCCGCCCCTCTCGTTGGGGTCAGGTGACACACCACAACCCCCTTAGAGAGGTAAGAGACGGTTTCGTTCCCTGGGCCTTGCCCACGCACTTCGTCAATTGGAGGTTTATCAAGTTGATGGGAGCCGGCATTCCCGCTCCTTTTTCTTACCATTGCGGGTCCTCATGTCAGCTCCATTGACAGAGGGGCCATAGGCCCTTTGACTCTCTGCCCGGGATACCTGACAGCTTGGGGGTAGGGGCAGATGAAGCCCGCTCCTGAGATGGAAATGGTCCCAGAAGTGACCCCGCCCCATATAGCAGGGCCATCCAAAGGAACGAACTTCGGCTCGGTACCAGACACCAAACCTGTGTCCGCCTCGGTGCAAAACGATCAGGCGTCACGGGTCCTCTGAGGACTCGCTAGGATAGGAGGGACCCCATTTCCCGCATGGTTTCCCTTTGACGACCAAGATCGCCATCTGTGAGAAGAATTTAGTCTGTCCGGCCTTGGGACCCCTTCCGGGGCAGGTGAATCGAGTTACTCCCCGCCTTCTTATCAAAAAGAAAAGGAGAAGAAGAAATTAAAGTGAAAGAGGGATTCTTTCCTCCTCAGCAACTGTGAGGATAGACGGGTCTGCTGCCGTTTCGGTGATTGTAACGCTGCGCTCTACCAGGAATTTCGTGAAAGGAGTAGTTTATAAGAGGGAACTCGTAGATTACTCTAAAAAGACATCACCGAAGAGCTAGCTGACCAAGGAGCAGTCAAGGGAAGGCGTGTGATAAGAAAACAGCAACGGGCCTCGAGACCCACCCCTACACTCTTCGTCTCGTTCGACTGTGAAAAGCTCCCTGAGTCGGTGCGTACCGGTCTGTATCGCTACCGCACCTCCACTGTTGCGGAAGCGCTACTACTGGCCAGGGCCGGTTTAAGGAGCTGCGGGGCCCGTAGCAAAAGGAACAGCAGGGCCCCCACCCATATATATATATTTATTTATTTATTGTAACCCCCTCCCATTTTCCTTTGCAGAGAGGGGGAAAATATATCTGAGGAATTTAAAAGAACTGCTCGTTTGGCTGGGAGAACTCAACTGAAAAAGGAGAGTTTTATTTGGTACACTTTTTATTCCTTTTTAAAGAACAACACCCTGTACTAACATAACATAATGCAGTATGCAGTATGCTCTAGTGAAATTTCCTATATTTTTCTTATATATTATAATAATATAAAAAATCAGGAAAATGAATAATTATTTTGTCTCTGCCTTCTGTGCCTAAGGGCAAAAACTTAATTACTATTTTTTTTACATCCCAGCGGGGCCCGTAGCACGTGCTACATGTGCTACTAGGTTAAACCGGTCCTGCTACTGGTACCACTTTGGCCATACAAATTGCTCATATATGCATGCAAAGTCAGGTTTACCCGAAGTCTGTAGGTATCTCCAAGGCCGTACACGATAAGATATCGTGTATGGCCAAGTGTGTCAATTGCAGTAAGTCTAGAGACACTAAGGTTGCGAATATGAGCCTTCCATCTGAGGCAAGGAAACTGTGGGAATCCAACACTTCCTGGAGAACTCCGTTTAGGATAAAATCTGGGACTAGGTAGAGCCGTAGATAGTGGCAGAAGTGCACCACCTTAGACTTGGCCAAGGAAAACCGAAGCCTGTGCGCTGGGACATAGCGAGAGACGCGGTTCAATGCTCCAGAGTTGCATCTAGGTCGCACCAAAAGAGATGCAAAGGTCGTCCCCGTAAAGCGTAGCGAGAACATCACCCGGCAGCACAGATATGATACTGTTAATATTCAGGCCAAAGTATGTTGTAACATATCCCTGCGGAACACCTTCCTGCTCAATGAAAGCGGAGAGGGCTCCCTCCAGAATCGACGATCTCGTAGAAATAAAGATTTGTTGGTGTTCCCTCGGCTCGATCGTGTGGAGTCTGCATGATACCGTATTACCATGCGGTTTCATAGGCATTCAGATCGAAAAACTCTGTGGCGGGGTGCTCTGTACGAAGGAGGGCTTCGCACATAGCATTTTCCCGACGGAGCAGAATATCCGACATGGAGTGGGACTTACAGAAGCCGCACTGGGAAGAGAAAAGTTGGCCTCCGCTGTCCAGGAAAATGACTAATCTAACACTTACCAATTTCTCCACCAACTTGCCACGCAGGAGGTTAGAGAAATTGGGCGGAAACCAAGTGGGGTAGAGTCGTCTCTCCTTGGTTTGCGAATAGAGTGGACAGGAGTCTGGGATGGTAACCTCTGTCCAGATCTAGTTCAACAAATCTTGCGAAAATGCCATGCCTCGCTCACCTAGGTGTCAAATCTTCTCTTTTTTTATCAGCGACATAGCAACTGCCTATTTGGGCGTAAGTCGCCGTAATTCTTTCAAAGTCTTCTGTGAAGGTTAAAAACAAACGTACAAAGGGTAAAAAAAACCCAAATCAAACTAAATATTTTTTTTTGAGAGAGTCCATCTGACGACTGCCTATTAGGGCAAAAGTCACGGTACTCACAACAGAGCCTACTACTAGGCTAGATGGAAAAATCAAATAACAATGTGTAGGTAATAACAAAGATAAAAAGAAAGACAAGGGCTAAGCACAGGCTAAGAAAACAACAACAAAAAGCAAAAATGCAACAGCAAGGAAGCGCGCTTCGGCGTCAGGGGTAGGTCCGCCTCCCCCCCGGCTAAGGAACATGCCACCTACAAAAAACAGTCAAATAAAGTGAAGGAGACCAACCTCCTCCCAAAAGTAGTATAGTTCACAAGTCTGTGTGCACGATCCAGTTCCGAGTACAAGGTACAAGCGGTAGCGACCCCGCTCATCCCGGTACGGGGACAGAGCGTGCGCGAAAATCACCCAGACTGGGACATTCAATAAGATTGTGCCAAACAGTCTGGGGGACAACGCAGTATTCACAATAAGGCGAAGGTGAGCGCTCCATGAAATGGCGGTGCGTCCCGCGAGGGTGTCCAATTCTGAGACAACAGAAAGCAACCTGAAGCCATCGCGGCATTAGGGGATGGCGTCATGGGAACAGTCACGGCGCAATGGCACTCAACTTTAAGTTGCCCTGGGCCGTCCCAATCTTCCTTGCCAAGCAGCCAAGAGAGCTGCCTTTATTCCTGCCATGTAATCGATGTGAGAAAGAGCGAAACGTTGGTCTGGTCGCCCAGTCCTCACGAACTCTGTGTGGCACACGCATACCCCACAATTCCTACATGTCCAGGAACCCAGCAGAAGATAATCTCGATATTCACAGGCTCGCTAAAACCGTGGCGTCACGGATATCGCGAACCAGGGAATGCGGCCCAATAGCTACACCGAGCTCTCGAAGGAGTTTCCTAGCCCTAAGCCCAAAGGGCTTAGAATATGATTGGCGTCTCTTGGAAGCATAGGTACCGTCGAGAATAGCTGCAGATGCAGTGAGAGCTGTTAGCGACTAGGGTAGGCGTCGGGCTGACACGTAGAGGCGAATAATGCACTATGCACGACTCAGAGCGAGTGGCATTTCCACAGCATCGACAAGTAGGCTCTCAATGGGGGACGTGCGGAAGGCACCGGCCCCCAGGCGAAATTCGGTGTGGTGGATCAAGTCCATCTTCCAGAATACATGCTCGCCTGCAGATGCATAAAACTCGCATCCGTAGTCGATCTTCGAACGAACAATGGATCGATCAAAAAGTAAGGCAGTAGCCCTATCAGCGTTCCAAGCACTGAATTTCAAGGGAGCAGAGCATCTGACGTGGAGTGGAACTTGCGGAATCCGCGTTGTGCAAAAGACAAGTGTCCTCCGCTGTCCATCACACGCAGCACGTTAGAGAAATTGGGCGGAAATCGACCGGGGTAGAGTGATCTCCCTGGTTTGCGAAAAGCGAGCACAATAGCGATTCGCCATGATTCTGGAAGGATACTCTCTACCAAGATTTTGTTGAACAAATCTAACAGAAGGGACATGCCTCGCTCGCCCAAGTGTTGAAGCATCACGTATGGGACATCGTTTGGACGAGGGGAAGTTTCCGCGCACGAAACGAGACGTAACGCAACTCACTTAATGTAAACCTGTCGTTGAAGGGTTTTCTGCCTCTGGAAGTAAAGTCCAGTCGACGGCCTTCCGCGACATCACGACGCGCATTAAATACTAGCGGAGCAGCATCACGGCTAGAGAAAGCGGTCGCGAAGGACTCCGCCATGGACGCGGGTTCCGAGATTGCAGTCCCACACTCTTGGAGAGAGGGAGAGGGGAGGCCTGCGAGAACTTGCCCTGAATCCTTTTGACTCGCTTCCACACCTCTGCTAGAGGTGTCTTCCCGTTAGGTGAAGACACGTATGCCCACCAGGAAAAGCATCGTGCGTGCTTCGAAGTATACCGGAACCTAGCCCTAGCTAGACGAAGTTTGCTGACAGTGAAATCGTTTGGGCGGCGCAATGGCGCTTGTAGGCATAACGCTTCTTTTCGAGGGCCGTCTCACACTCGGCTGACCACTACGAAAGAGATGGGCGTGCAAAACGTTCAGACGTTCTAAGAATAGTACTTAGGCATACTGCGATGTGGTTGCCGGAGAGGAACTCAACGGCCTCATATACCGACCTAAACTCCTTGACTGAGACAGAGAAATCAGTCATTTCCTTAAATTTGGACGCCCGCGCCAAGCACCACCCGGGCGACCTCTCAGGCCGGAGCGGCCCAGAAAATGAGATTTGAATGGGAAAATGATCACTACCATGGAGGTCATCGACTACCCACCATCCTAAATCAGGCTGTGCATCCGAGAGCACAAAGATAGATCGAGATAGGAAAATTAAGCGGTTCTCAGGCAGTGGTGCGTAAACTCATCCACATTTAGAACACCTATCTCCAGCTCGTCGATTAGGTTGGCAAGGAATGATCAAGTAATTACCACAAAGGGGCTGTCTACCGTTCCGATCCCCGAGGAAGAGAAAGGGCCTCGGCAACCGTGCCACGACATGACGGAAGTTCCACGCGTCGAATTCGGCTGACGGTGGAATGTACGCTGAAATCACAATATACCTCCTATTCAGGTGCAGCTGCACAGCTTCTGCCTGAAAGGAGGTATTCAAAGCAAAGAGAAGGACAGACACATCATGCCGGGTGTAAATGGAGCATCTTCCCACCCGGCCCCAATCCCGTGGTGGTGAGTCGCAAAAGCCTTATACCCCCGGAGGGTGGGCAGGAGGCACGCGCACAGCATGGTCTCCTGTAAAAAGATAGCTTAGGGAAAACGGGAGGAAACGAACCTCCGCAGCCCTTCCCTGTTGGCCCTGAGTCAGCGGCAATTCCATTGAAGGAATATGCCTTCCAGGCCTAGCTCTGAGCAGATGCAGGGGCCCTCTTCGAAGAGAAGACACTCACGGGAATTGTTGTACGCTTCCCGGATGCAGAACTCCGGGCGCTGTTGGCCGGTCAATGCGCTGTCACCTTCGGGGACCTATCAGGGGAGGTTTGGCTCGTCACGCGAGTCTTTTCCTCCCTTCGCCTCGAAACCTTAGATGGGGGTTCCTTCTTAAGAGTATCCACCGCCTTCGAGTCACTCAGCCTAGCACTCGGTATGAGCGTAGGAGTCGAAGGTCCTTTAGTGCTGTTCTTTCGTGGGGCAACTTTAAGAACCCCGCAAGATGGCCTCACGATGAACTTCAGGGGTGTTGCCACCTGTGAGTCTAACGATTAATTAGAGGCACGCAGCCGTTTCGCTTTACGATAAACGGTCCCGCCGGGGGTAACGGGGGGGGGGGGCTTTGTTTTAGCCGGGGATGGATGTGAACCCTTGGTCCCGTCAGCTCTACCAGGATAGTACTCGGGGCGGGTAGAACCCGCAGAAGGGTTCCGAATGGGCGTAAAAACGACCGTGCTCGTAGGCCTTTAGGGGCCAGAAGCAGAGGGTGTCTTTTTTAACATTGAAGCATAACAAGTCCAAGGCAGCGCTGGGAGCGCAAGGACCAATTTCTTAGCCTGGCAAAATGAGAACAATCCTGAGCCTGAAAAACAAGGATTTCCTTCTCAAAAAGATACACACATTTCTTCGAAGCGGGGGGGCGGCTCTCCGCAATTGGCTGAGCACGATTTGGTCTTATCGTATGCGGCCTTGCGCGTCTACAGAAGCAATTAGTATGGCCGAAGCGGTGGCAGTAGTAGCATCCTTGTGGCAGTGGCACAAATGCCTTCACCCGGTAGCGATACTAACCGGAGCTTGTCACAGTCGAATGTCACGAAGAATGAAGGGGTGGGTCTCGATTTCGACCTTTCCTACTTCATGGTTGGCCAGCTCTAGGGTGATGTCATCTGTGGAGAAGTCCATGAGTTCCCTCGCATAGACCCCTCCTTTCACGAAGTTCATCACACTCACCGGCGTGCCATCAAGTGTCCGAAGGACACTAATCATGGCCGCCTCGGAAGGATTCGACGCATTTGCCAGAAGGCTCCCATCCGAGAAATGGATCATATTCGGCTCTCTACCAATCACGGTAGCTAATGCTCTCCACTGATGGATCAAGTTGCCGTTGGCCAACATGCTGCCATCAGTTGAGCGAATAACCATAAAGTGTTTGAAGCCAGAAGGCTCGAAAACGCAAGGTAATCTCTGAATGGAGGGCCCCGACGTAATCAAGGCTCCGTTGTGCGAACCTGAACTTTGGATCATAGTCTGGGATTCCCCGCCCGAAGGAGCACCGGGGCCGGATGTAAATTCATATTATGCATTCCTTTAACTTTGTTAATTTAATCATTCAATTATTTTACTTTAACTTTGTCAATTTAATCATTCAATTATTTTACTTTAACTTTATCAATTTAATCTTCCAATTATTTTACTTAACTTTTGTAAATTAAATCATTTTATGTAAAACTTAATAATTAATTAATTCATTTATTTTACTTGTCAATCCATTTAACGTAATACTGTTCCAAACAACATCTCTTAAAATTTCACACACAAACAAACAAACACGCTTTCATCAACGACCAAATAGCACACTATTCCACCCCAGTCGACTCGCAGCTTTCTTCGTATAAAGGTCGATAATCATTCCCTCTGCAATTAATCATTTATCTCCAAACAAATCATACTTAGTTAATTCCACTTTCACATTATTTGAAAACGACCATACGAGAGTAGGTCCTAATTATATTACTTCTCATATTGCAGCCCCTAATTCACAGTCCATCATAGTCAATACATTATATATTATTCACCATATTAATTTCACATACTTAAATTCTCTTCACGTCTTCTTACTGTAAATCATAAGTTAAAATATCTTACATTGTATACCTAATCTACTTATCTCATTGTGCATTCGTTGGTTCTTGAATATATTTATATTTGTGTAATTGTCTTTCTTAAAGCCCAGTTCATTATTTCAAAATTTACTTCGCTGTCATCTTAGGCCTAAAAACTATCCGCCGACAACTTTGATTCAACAAATTTATGGTTATGGTTTTCGAAACGCTATTTAGGCTGATTTATTAACATAGAATAAATCACATGAATAACCATATACTATAATGGTGAGCCTATTGTTATCACGGGATGCAAACGCTAATACCTCACGCAGTAGCCAACTCTGCGTGGGGTGAACACGGGGCTGACAAAGCCAGCTGCTGCCATTTGAGGCCACTCCTGCCGCCTAGTGACCTGGCAGCCCATCAGCATGGTGGCCTCAGCTTAGGCTCGGCGTAAAATTGATAGAATGTGAAAAGAAAGAGAAAGGGTATGTGAGGAAGGTGTGGGTTGAGGTGAAGCAGGTTGTTAAAAAAACACCACACGAAACCAGAGCTTAGGGGTGAGGGGACGTTGTCCCCTCCTCCCTCAGCCCCGATCCAGTATGGTTAGGTGAGAGGAAGCTGATCGGCGTCTACCCTGTAAAATTAGAGGCCGACCAGAGAAAGTTGTGGGAGAGGTTGTATGGAAAGTGAGGAGGTAGGGTAAGAAGACAGGGTGTCAGAAAGATGTTAAGCTAGGGCCGGACGGGGCACTGAGTTTCGTCAGCACGACGGCCGAGAAAGCAAATCGCCGTGCCTCTTAAGGGGTCCAAACTAAACAGAAAAATCAAACAAATAAAGGGAAGAAGAAGAAAGGAAGCAAGCTCCGAGGTCAAGGGCGACATACAACAAAAAGAGTCAAATATACTGGAGGGAACCAGAGTCTTTCAAAAAGTCAGATAGTCCATAAATCCGTGTACACGAAGCTGTCCCGAGTATAATGGAGAAGCGGTAGCGACCCCGCTCGCCGGATACCAGGACAGGTAACGTGCGCGAAGATCACTCAGAGTGGGATATTCAATAAAAATGTGCCGACCAATCTGGGGGACAACACAGTTGTCGCAAGAAAGCGCAGGAGCGCGCCCCATCAAATGACCGTGCAACCTGAAGCCGTCGCATCCTTGAGGGGTAACTCCATGGGAATAGTCGCGGCACAATGGCAAACAACTTTAAGTTCCCCTCGGCCGTCTCCCATCTCCTTTGTCAAACAACCCGGAGGGCTGACCAGATTCCTGCCATGTAATCGGTGTGAGGAAGAGCGAAACGCTGGTCTGGTCGCCCAGTCCTCGCGGACTTTTCGGTGCCCTCATTCCCTGCAATTCCCACATGTCCATGAACCCAGCAGAATATAATCTCGACATTCGCCCGGCGCGCCAAAACAGTGGCGTCACGGATACCGCGAACTAGGGGATGCGGAGATTCCAATGCCCCTAGAGCATTCAGTGCGATTTGTGAGTCGCTCTAGATCATAATCCAGTCTCTGAACGGGGCACGATGAGACCCTACAGCTGAGAATATGAGCTTTCCAGGCAGGCTTCTGTCAAAAACAAGACCGAGGAAACCTTGTGAATTCACCACTTCCAGTAGGACCCCGTTTCGAACAATTCCGAGTCGGGATAGACCCGTGGATGGCAGCAAAAAGTGCCCCACCTTGGCCTTGGCCAAGGAAAACTGAACCAGTGCGCTTCAGCAGAGCGAGATATGTGGTTCAATGTCTGTTGGAGTCGACGCTCTAGATTTGGCATCTGCCCGCACCAAAAGAGATCGAAAGTTTGTCCACGTAGAGCGTAGCGAGACCATCTTCTTGCAGCACTGATGTGATACCATTGATGCTCAGAGCAAAGGGTGTAAGACTTCCAAGCAAAAAAAAAAGAAGGAAACACGCTCCGGCGTCGGTGGTAGGCCCGCCTTCCAAAAGTCAGATAGTTCACAAGTCTGTACAGAAGCTGTCCCTATTACAAGGGACAAACGGTAGCGACCCCGCTCGCTGGATACCAAGACAGGTAACATGTGTGAATATCACCCAAACTGGTAAATTGAACAAAAATGTGCCCAACATTCTGTGCAGCAAAGCAGTTTTCGCAATAAAGTGCAGACAACCGCTCCATCCAATGGCGGTGTGCCTCTCGAGTGTTCCCAATTCGTAGAAGGGAGAAAGCGACCTGAAGCCGCCTCAGCGTTGGGAGATCAGCCTATGGGAACAGTCACGAAGCAATGGCACGAAACTTTGGAAGGGTACCCTCTGTTCAGGTCCGGTGGAACAAATCTAATAAAGACGATGCCTCGCTCATCTAGGTGTCGAAGCATGGCATATTGGACATCGTCCAGGACAGGGGTAGTGTCCGTGCATGAAGCAAGAGCGGAACGCAACTAGCTTGACGTAAACATGTCATCTAAGGGTTCTCCGCCTCCAGAGGTAAAGTCCAGTCGGCAGCTTTCAGATATTATGACGTGCACTGGATCCTGACGGAGCAGCACTTGGTTAGAGAACGTGGAGAAAGCAATCGTGGAAGAGTCCACCACGGAACCTAGGTGCGAGATTGCGGTACCGTTCTCCTAGGTAACAGGTTGGGAGACCTGCGAGAACTTTCCCCAATACTTTTGACTCTCTTCCACACCTCTGAAAGAAGGGTTTTTCCCGTTAAGTGGAGACACGTATGCTCGCCAGAAAGATCAGCGGCGAGGCTTAGAAATATACCGGAACTTAGCCCTAGCTCGATGAAATTCACAGTCAGTGAAATCATTTGGGCGGCGCTTATAGCACATGTAAATACTCGTAAATCGTCTCGTTCTGAAGGGCGTCTCACACTCGGCCGTCCACCAAGGATACGGACGATGTGCAAAAAGATCATATGTTCTAGGAATAATAGTTAGGCCCGTGGCGATGAGGCTGCCGGAGAAAAACTCAACGGCCTAATGCATCTACCTAAACTCTTCGACTGGGACAGAGAAATCAGTCATTTCCTAAAATGCAAACCAACACGTCAGCGGCCCAGAAATTGATAGTTCAATGGGAAAGTGGTCACTACTGTGAAGGTCATCGACCAAATCCCACCCAATATCAGGTTGTGCATCGGAAGAGCACAGGGACAGATCGAGGCAGGAAAATGAAGCCATTCCCGGGCAGTGATGCGTAAACTCATCCACATTTACGACACCTAGCTCCGGCCTCTCGGTCAGGTGGACAAGGACCTGACACCTTGGACTAATTAATAAGTCTCCCCGGAGGAGGTTTCTACCGTTCAAATCCCCGAGCAGTAGAAAGGGCCTCTGGAACCGTCCATGACGCGGCGGAAGTCCCCCATACGAAGTCGGCTTCACTGACATTGCCTGAAATGAGGTATTTATAGCAACTAGAACAACGGAAACATCAGGCCGGGTGTAAATCAAGCATTCTCCTGCCTAGTTCCCATCCCGTGGTGGTGGAGTCGCAAAACTCCTATACTCACGGAGGTTGGGCATGGCGCATGCCTCCTGCATGGATCCTGAAAAAAAAGAGCTAACGAGGAACTGTAAGAGACAAGCTTACGCAGCGCCTTCCATTAGCTCGGAGTCCACGGTGATTTTATTGAAGGAATATGGCCTCTAGAGCATATATAACCCTAGTAGGGAGAGGCGAGGTCCCTCTTCGAAGTGAAGATCCTCACGGTAATAGCCGTACGCATCTCGGAGGCAAACTCCAGGCGCTCTCGCCTTTGACTTATAGGGGAGGTTGGGCTCGCTAGTCGAGTCTTTTCCTTCCTCCACATTTGGCGGGAGGGCCCACCTTCGGAAACAAGGTCCTTCATCTCCCGAGTCACCCGGTCCAGCCTTGGGTGGAGGCGTAGGAGTGAAGCTCCTTTAGTGCTGTCCTCATTTCGGGGGGCAGCTTTAGGAATCCCGGAAGACGGCCTTATGACCACCTTCGGATGGTTTTCCTCCCGTGAGTCCATCTTATTGGATGGGCAAGGGGGAGGAGGAGGGAGCACTGGTTTTAGCTCATGATGGGTGTGAACCCTTTGTGCCGCGAGATCTACCAGGTGAGCCCCCCCCCCCCCGGGGGGAGGGTAGAACCCGCAGAAGGGTTCCGAATAGGCGCGGAAGCAATTGTGTTCGGAGGCTTGGTTGTGTCATGAGCAGAGGGCGCTTTTTTTAACATTAAGGCACAAGCAATCGCATGTCGTGCTGGGTGCGCTAGGATAAAGTCATTAGCCTCGCCAAATGAAGGGTTCACCCGCAGCCTGAACGGCCAGGATTTCCTCCAAGAGCTTCGAGGAAACAGGTTGCGGCTCTCCGCAATCGTGTACAGCCTTAGAACAACTTACACATACTTCGAGTAAACCAAACTTTGCACTTATACATGAGCGATTAGTATGGCCGAAGCGGTGCCAGTAGTAGCACTCACGTGACAGTGGAAGGAATGCCTTCATGCGATAACAAGCGGCACGCACCCACTCAGGAAGCATGTCACGATCGAACGCAACGAAGAGTGTAGAGGCGATTCTCGAGGCCCATCCCTGTTTTCTCATCACAGGTTCGACCTTGACCAATCCATATGGTCGGCCAGCTCTTCAGTGATGTTTTCTAAGTAGTCCACAAGTTCCTCCGCATAAACCACTCTTTTCACGAAATTCATGGTCGAGTGCGGCGTGCCATCGACTGTCTGAAGGGTACTAATCATAGTAGGTTCGGAAGGGGGAGCTGCGGTCCCAGAAGTCTCACATCCGAGAAACGGGTCACCTTACGATCTCTACCATTCAATCTCGTTAAAACTCTACTATGATGGAGCACGTGGCCTTTGACTAACATCCTGCCATCAGTATAGCGAATAACTAAAAATCGTTTCAAGCCAGTGGGGCTCAAAAAAAGGTAATCTCTGAATGAGGAACCACGACGATATCCAGGATCCTCTCACAGCACTTTGGTCTTGGTCTGGATCTCCTCACCCGAGTGCACCTCAGGACAGGGCGTGCCGGTCTTCGCCTGGTTGCTTGCCGAAACGGCAATAGACCCAGTCTGTCCCGGGATCCCCTGCGGAGGGAGGAGTCAACCCACTTCTTCCCCCCTCCCCCGGAAGGGACCCTAAAGCTGGACGTACACCAGCCTCGGCCAGATCTTTCTCAGAGATGGAGAAGATTTTGGCTGTCAAAGGGACATCAGGTTCAGCGTCGATGTCTGGCACAGAGTCACGGCTTGGCCCCTTGGAAGACTGCCACTAGGGTTCCGGGACTATCTCCATATTAGGAGGGACCTACTTGACAAACCTCCGATCGACGGTGTGTGAGGAAGGCCAAGGGTACGATCCAACCTCTTGCCCCCTGTAAAGAGGGTTGTGATTGGTCATCTGAACTCAACGGGAAAGACGAGGACTGTGGCAGCGCGTTCTCTGTCGCCCTTTATTATTAGTGGGACCCTGCTACAAGTGTAAAGTCGCCCGGAAGCAACTCTTCAAAAGGGGCTAAGTGGGACACCCCCCTAACCCGTCAAAAAAGCAGAGGGAGAAGCGCCCTGTCCGAGACCATGAGAAAGCACGAGGGGGATATTCGCCCCAGAGGTGGGACTGATTCGAAGATGGCAAAGGAGAAACCCCCTTTGCGCATTCAGAAGGGGAGCCCTTCCACAAGTCAGAGAGGTGTTGTAACTTAGCTCCTTGTCCGCCCCGACACCAAGATAGGGCGAAGATTAAGAAAGAAGGACATAGTCCGAAATTTTGATCAATGTTGTAAACTTTTGAAAGTCTACCCACACACGGTAATTTCCCAAGCTTGTGACCACTGAAAAAATAAAAAAGGTGGACTATATCCTACGTATTCTGTCTCGAGGTTTCGGACTTTTCAGGGTTCCGCCTTGGGTGATTTAGATAATGGTGTTCACAACCTAAAACACTGACCAGAAGTTAGCCAGTTTCCCGGTCCTTTCCCAAAGGTCGCATCTCCCAACTGGGCGGATATCCTTAGTGGGGCGTAACAATCGTGGGCAGGACGGCCAGGACCGGAAGAACTGTTGTAGTAGACCCAGAGACGGGACTCGAGATGTTTAATTAACAAGGCAGTTAAGTAAAACCCTCCATAAGCAATACAACCTCACTCATAAGAACTGTCGCAGCGAGTAATCAGTCCATTGCACGCAGGAAAGAGGTCATTGGCGCAAAACTGATCCATTATTCGCGCCCCAACGCCCAGATCCCAAGTTGGTGTCTCTTATCTATGTTCATAGTTTCCACCATTTTCTAAATGGAGTTTTACCATTTAGAGATTGCTACCAGGAAACATTAACAAAGGGTCCATGTTATTATACTATATTTCGATTTTTACACAAGGAAATCAAATAAAAATCCTCCGAGGCAGATGTCGATAAGGGGTAATCTACTTCCCAATCTTTGGTATTCAACCTGATTCATAGAAGAGGGGCCCTCAACCTCACCCTCGGAGACGAGTCTTCAATCTTCGCTGCGCCCCCACGATTTCAGCACTCCAGCTCCGCCTTCTTCATAACTTCCGCCTCGACGTCCTTCAGCGCCCACTTGTGGTCGCATATCTCGAGAGCCTCCCACTCCGCCTTAAACGCTGCCTTGGGGTCCTGGGGCATCGACATAGCTGCGCCAGACATCTGTTCCTCCATGATGCGAGCTTGGTCCGCGGCTGCAAAAGACCTCAACTTCAACCACTTTCCCACTGGGGTCGGCGCGCATCGACGGGACTAGATCTATCTCCCCCTTTTCTATTAAACACAAAGCCATCCGTCATTTTTGTCAATGACCCCTCCCCCCTCCTGACACTACCCCCGTATATCCTCTTCACAAATCTATTGCCATCCACTCTTACATGCCCATATCACCTTTACAACACAGCCACAACCAATCCTTTTATGCCATAAAATCACCTTACAACACAGCCACAACCACACATCTTTTATACCATAAACATCTCTTACCCCGGCCTGCATCACTCTTATCTACTCTACGCCCTCCAAACATCCTTCTCACATTTTCCCTTGCACTGCTCTCACTCGTGATCTTTCCTTCTTCCATACCATAGTCTCACTCCCATACGCCCTGCATACTTTCAAGCAACTTCCTGGTACATGCCACACATAAACCCTTACCATTTACTGATGCTCTAATCGCTCCAGAGACTTTCCTACCATTCCAAACCTTGCGGTCGCAATCCGCTTCATCTGTACCATCATTTACAACACATCCTACTTAATACTTTGCACTTTTTCAAGGCTGACACCAAGGACTATATTGCAACTTAGTCCCCCCCCCCCCAATACTCTTTTCCACCTTTACTTTCAGCCACTCACACATACCCTGTCAAAGGCTTTGATCCTCTTTTTTACAAGTCCCTCTCAGCAACTAATACGGGCTCATCAGCATATACATACCAATATATAACCCTCACCACACCTATACACAGCAACCAGGAACACGCAAAGAGACTTCTCCAATCTAGAACAGCGTCTGGACAATAATAGAACGAAAGTCTCACGCTAAAATCCTCTCTAATTCTGTTCACTTCTCACAAACCAGAATCAGCTGCAAGCAAAGGAGGAAAGGGTGTGTTTTTTAAACTCTAGCCATCTTGTAGGCCAAGAACATGTGTAGAGTGGTCCGTCATTTCTAAGTGAATATGACAGTGGATGCAATCCTGGTGTGAGCTCCTGGTTGGGTTGAAGCTGCAATTGCTCTTCCTGTTGCATGGACCGAGAGCACAGGAGGATGCTATAAAAATCCCACAGCATGCAAGCCTCCCTACAATCTTACCTGGTCCCTCAGGACAACCTCATTAAGGCTCATCCCTACTTAATTGTGGTAACGCTGATGGGGCCTACCAGCACACCCTGTAGGATCTAAGCTTTCTTCCTTAGTCGGACGGATAAGGGAAAGAGCAGAGGTCATCTGCTCTCCGGGACTAATTAAGAAAATCACCTAAATAACATCCAGATATCACTTAATACAACTCCCACAATTCCCTGCCTCACCTTTGACGCAAATCATCTCACTTGCAGGATAGCATAAATAGAATGCACTCCCAAGCTCCTAAGGACAACAAAAACAGCACACCAACCATTCAATCCACAGACTCCTCAACTACACCTTTCCAGCCTGACATCCAACACATTTCTCTGTGTCAACAAACTCTAAATCCCGCTAAACAAAGCCCTCTGTAAAATTACAGGCTGCACCCAATCCATCACACTAAATTACTTACACTCAGAAACATACTACCCATTATCACACCTAAGCATGCTTGACACACCATATTCACACTCACCCAACTCTTAGAACAACAACCCCTCCCCCCAGGAACATAAAACCTACATCATTCTCCCATGCATGACACCTTCACAATCTCCCAAACAACTCAGTACAGACACAGCCACTGAACATATACAAAGATCAAAAAGCGGAAAAGTATAGGAAGAAAAATTACATTTGAGAAAAGAAAAAAAAAAGCAACGTGTGGCGAGATGCAAACCAACAGACTACGCGTCGCTCAGACAGCTCGACTGTCTTGCATCTCAATGCTACTTCAAACCGAGCTTAGAAGCGCCTGATTCCCCTTTAAACATCTATACCCAGACACACTAGAGTCACATCATCCAGACTCAAGTGGGGTCACAACCCATCTCTACAATACCACAAACAACACAACACTCTTGCTAGCCAAGTGGATACTGTGTTGGTCTCTCAACATCGTGGTACCGGGTTCGATCCCGGCAAGAGCGGACACAAACGTCAGCGCACTTAGAGGAGATCTGGCTACCGATTGATGGACGCGCTGTGCTCAGCCCTGTATTCGGGTGGGTAGATCTTACACTTCTCATCACACACACAAACAACCAATTACAACACTGCTTTCTTTACTCTCCCATCTTCGCACCACAATACACACACACTCTCTTTGTTCCAAGGAATCCTGCGGATGGGTATCTATATCCACATACTTCTGAACGCTGTTTGGTGCCAAAAACATAATTAATACTTTCTGGCACCTGTCCCCAAAGTGGACGGGATCAACATGGATAAAGGCAGGTTGACTAATCACTACTACTACACAACAATCCAACCACACAAACTGCCAAAGATACAACCATGACTCCGAAAACACCAAACAGAACATTGTTCAAACTTCGAATTCCACCACAAAACACTTTTTGGGGAAAGAGGCTTTCCCGAGGCACATGGGCTGGCCATTGCCACCAGCACTGGTGGAAAAGGTTAAATGGGATTCCCATTCAATCTTCTCTCATTACTCCATCCATAAAGATATATAATCCATGATGAACAGCACACACTCTCGCCTTACCACCTCCCTCAACCCACTCAATCTTTTACCCAAGGAAAAAATTCTGTGGTAAAACACAAAAAAAGGCATCTCCAAAAATTGAGGACAGAATCTTAGTAAAAGTAGAAAATGGGGACTATCAGGCCATTGAGGCCGGAGAAAGGTTAGTCTCGCTCCAAAACCTATTTAACCTCCACAATTAAGGCAAAACCCCCTAATGGGGACCTGAAAGGGTACAAAATCTAGCATGAAAGGATAACAAGGAAAACACAGTTCAGGAAAGAAAATGATTAATTCAATAGAGAAAAAATTGCTCTATTAGTTTTTAGCACATTTACCACCGATTCGCACAATACCAGTGGACCTAACCACAAAGATTGCTACAGTTTTTGCCTGGATTTCTTGACGAAATGAAAAATTTGACTCACAACTCAAAGAATCAATCTTGGTATCTGGAATCTAGCAATCAGAGATCGGATCAATGCATTCCATCTGTATTCATGGTCAGGGCATTAAAGGATATGTTCATGCCTGTGCAGGAATTACATTTCACTCTTAACTCTGCCAGGAACTTGAGAATTTTTTAGAAAGTGAGAGTGAATGAGGATCAGGAACTTAGCTTCTAATTATTATCAGGATGGATCAATGGGCTAAAACGCCTTACTATATTGGAAGCTTTTTCAAGATACTCTTTTCAGAAGTGAAGACTTCTCTTCCAATTGGTATGACAAAGATTTTGGACTTACAGCGAGGAACCTTAAATACCTACAGCTGGAGCCAAATGTTTTATGAATATGTTGGTGTAAGTTTGGATGCATGTGTATAATACATCTGGAAAGTAAAAAAAAAAAAAAGAGTACAAGCTTCCTTATAACTTTTTTTAAATATCTAAAATGGCAATGCTATTGAAATGTATGAAATCTTGGTATTAGTATGCGGTATAATACAGTCAAAATGTCCTCATATAACATCCTATTTGTTGATTAATTGATATTCCATGTTGACAGAATATGATAATGATATGAAAATGACGGAAACACGTAACTAAATCATGGAGAAAAGAAGTCTGATACGCACGCTGAACAAGAAGGTCTCAGCTGTCAACAAATCACTCAGAGGGATCACATTCTGCTCTGGGGACCTAGGGTCAGTACGCAACGTGGCGACAGGTCCCTGCATCGCACGAGCCTTCGGGGTCCTAAGAATACTGCAGTCCAGCTGCAACAGGAATGGTCAGAGGACAGCCAAGTTAATGCATCCATCAAAAAAGTCGGTTGCAGACTGCTTGCACAAGGCCCGAAGCCACTGGTCAACCTTCATCAGAAGCGATGTCGACTGGCTTGGGCATGTGCTCACAGCAATTGGACCATGCGTCAGTGGAAACGTATCTTATGATCCGAAAATTCCACGTTCCAGTCATTCTCGATCCCAGGCAATGTTGAGTCTGCAGGAGGCGAGGGAGCAGTGGAATCAAGATTATATAGTGCCGACAGTAAAGCACGGTGACCGCTCTGTAATGGTATGTGGCTGCAGGTCAAGTTCAGGGGTGGTTCGTCTCACCATTAGTGATGGCACCATGAATTCAGAGAAGGACCAAGCTGTCCTGAGAGATTACAGGCTGCCCTCAGTATGAGACCTCTCCAGAAATGCCCTGAATTTGATTTTCCAGCGAGACAATGCTCCATGTCACGAGTCTGCGTCCACCATACAGTGGTTCCAGGGCAAAAATATCTGGTGATGAACTGGACACGTCTCCGGATGAATCTACTGGAAAACCTCTGGCAGGACCTGAAAGAGGCCGTAAGACGTCGTCAGCCAGACTCCAACGAACAACTGAAGGCAGTCATCACTAAGGAGTAGACCAGCATCACACCCTCGCGGAGAGCCTGCCTCAAAGAATAATTGCTCTCATCACTGCCAAGAGACTCTCGACACTTTCGTGAGCTTCCTATATCAGTTTGGTGTTGCTAAAATTTTCACAGAGCTTCGTCTGCTTATGTTATATGTTGCATGTTCTGGCAAATTTTGTATGTGAATCCTTGTTGCTTGTTTGGGACATTACTTATTGCTATATATTCACCCTTATTTCACTGCTATATTTATATGCAAATAAAAACTATACGACCCTCTCTTAATCTAATTTCCTAAAATATCTGACGTGTCTGAAACCTTTTGCCCGCAGCTGTAGAATCTAAACATTAGCCATTGCCATGGTTATTGAACATGATTGGCTTGTAAATCCAATATGCTCTCCAGGGTGAATTGAACTACCTGACGAAGGTATTCATAGACTTGTAATATCTCCTATAGACAATATAAAAAACTCACTAGTGTGCAAGAACCTCTTTAAACCGAACCTATCCAATCAGAACCAACAAAAATAAAGTTATTTTCTTTCCATATTCTCCTAATCTAGTGGGCTTGAAAAAAAGTTTTCCCCGAACGACATTTAACTTTTTCCAGGGTTGGTGGCTCCTGGTAGAAGAGGTAGAGGTAGGCCTAGGGAGACTTGGATAAGGACTATGAGGCGGGAAGCAGGAGATGATTGTTGGGAAGATCTTGACGCATTAGCTCAAGATAGAGCGTGGTGGCGTGAGTTCATTGAGGCCCTATGCATCCCCGTTGGTACCACAGGAAATGATTGATTGATACACAATAAGAGTACATGGCAAAGAAATCTACCTAATTACATGTGACGTTCGTCATAGGTTCTATGACAACAGTCATGTTATATGTATGAACAGAAAAATTACATGCATTCAGTTATCAAAAAGTCTTCTCTCTCACTGGTTAAATGAAAACCAACCATTTCCTTAGATAAAGCCTAAACTTGTGCATCCATCTAAAAATATGCACGATCATAAATTTGCACAATCCATAGGCATAAAATAAATTCCAAATTTGACTTAATCATATGGTTCATTTCAGCATAATACTGATCTCCATATCCTCCTAGTCAAGGAGAGCGCATAAAAGGTTTTCCTTGCCTCCTTTACTTTGTACCCTGAGGATATGCGGTTCATTACTTTTGCTTGTCTTTAGATAGCTTCAGTATTGAGTTTAGTAAATTATTTTAGCCAATGTTGTTCAAGAAGCCTGAAAATAGTTCATCTTTTGTTTATAATATATTTAAGGCCCCACACTGAGTCCAAAATCATTGTAGGAATGAAGAAGGAAGCCTATGCACCTCCGAAACTATCTGAATAAAGCTTCCAAAGTACTACAGCATTTAATTCCCCACAATCGAAACTGTAATTAGGAGATTGCATTCCAAAAACCTTGAGAATAAATTCCACCTTCTGGGAACAGACAAAAATAGGTGGGAAACTAAGATTGGCAATCGCATATTTAGTAAAGGATTCAACTTTTGTATTATGCCCCCCCCCCCAGGTTATTTTGGGTGAATCCAGCATGGGGGTGGATGGTGAAGCAGGGGTAGTGACCCCCCGCTACAATTGCAACCACAAGGAACGCCACAGCCTTCAGCCCCAATGCCAGCAGACTCGCGTCTATACCAGGTTTTTCAAAAGTTCTATTACACTTTTTCTTTAGAGAGAGGGTTACGTGTGTGATAGGAAAGTCTCCTTCAAAGAAACTTAAAGTTTAACTTTTCCAGCACATGTCATTAAAACGACTTTTCCATTGTGTGTAAGTGTGTCGAGATGCGCTCTCCTGCGCGCAGGACACAAGACCGACATCGCCAAGCGGCTCAACGTCAGCTGGATGACCATCCACAAAGTCGCGGAGAGGCTCAAGAACGGGGAAGACCTCAAAGATCGACCTGGTTCAGGCAGACCTCAAGTTGTCAACCATTTGGCTGTGTGAAAGGCCTTCAAAAGTGCTTCAAAGCTCAAAATTACAGCGATGTCGAAGAAAAAGAACATCTCGGTTGCCACGGTGTCCAGCCTATGCTAGGCTAGTATGCGAGAATAACGCCGGAAGCGCTTCCGTCGCCTTCTGAACGACTTGAAGAGTCATGGCAATCAACAAGCAGAACGACCACCAGGTAAGCTGTGGCCAGGACTTCTCAGGAGTCCACGACGTATCCACGACCAAGTACCCGGCCTCCGTGATGATCGACGTCGTGGCTTCGAAATGCGAGAAGATGCCGCCGATGTGGTTCGCGGCCGGTTACAGGCTCACCGCGACAGATTATAGGGAGCTGTTGGCCACGAAAGTTCTGTACTGGGTGAGAAAGATCACGAAGAAACCGGACTAAGTCTTTCGGTAGGACGGCGCCCCGGCCCACACGACCAAGAGCGTACAACAGTGGTTGTTGAGAGCGTCGTAACGAGTGTAACACGACTTTTGCAATACCCAATATATCTTGCATTATTTTCACTTTGTTTATCTTTACAGATCTCTGATCACTCAAAGCCCAAACCAGGCAACACTCAGAAATGACGTCAGTGCACGTGGCCTTCTATTGAAAGGGGTTCTCAGATGGAAGAGCCAAGGACAGGACCTGATACATGAACTCAGGGCACTTTGTGAATCGCTAAAGGTCACGATCCGGTCTCCGAACTGGGCACGATGCATTAACTCCTGTACCGAGCGGTGCATCGCATCCAGTTTGGCCATGAAGACAGACGCAGCGCCCGGTAGATCTCCGCCGACTTCAAACTAAGGGGTACGACGCGGAACCAGACACCTTGGGAGGTTACAGCAGTGTATGTGTACCAGTAATTACATGTATTACATAAAATGGATCATGAACTCGAGTGTATTGTGCAGTGTCCTGTGTAGGTGCGGGTTCTACGATTGAGTTCGATGTCGCCGGCAAGAAGAGTGAGGATGGCTGGGTCATCGACACTTATTTGGACAAAGGTAAATGTAAAGGTGCTACAGATGGGTCAGAACTAATTGAACCCAATCCACAAACCATGAGATTGCACAAGAAATCCTAGATGAGTGTCCTACAGATCACAACTAGTTGCACAAAAACCACACCTATACATCACACCTACACTGAAACTAAAATTCTCCCCATCAAACACCATGTAAACATAAACAATTCTTCAGCAAGCTGCACTCTCCCTCACTACACACCATTCCTGCTTCAACCATCAGCCTCTCCCCCCCACCCGAATCACCACTGCACTAAATTATTAGCAAACCTTTCGCCAATCCCACCAAACCAGAACACACACTTCACCCGCCTACTACTTTAAAAACCAAACACAAAACGCCCGTCTCTATAATCACTGTAGCGCTGAACCAGTTTGATTCACAGCCACACCATTAGATCTACCTTTGCTTCTTATGGTTTCTACTCCCCAAGAGGGTATTGGGTATAGCATGAGCAACCATGCTGTTGCTTACATCTGCAGGATTGCGTGCCCTCCAAGCCCCAACACTCGCAGGTGGATCTGCTGCCATGTATCTTTCCCACATTTTCATTTCTTACCAAACAGGCATACTCGCGGGACACAGCATCATCTGACGGAGCGCTTCCCTTACTGCGATGACTGCGTACCCCCCCCCCCCGACTACTTGGGACATTCTTGTTAAAGGCCACAGTCTGGGGGATCTTCGCGCATGTTACCTGTCCAGGTACTGGGGCGAGCACGGGGTCGCTACCGCTTGCCAATTGTACTCAGGACGGATTCGTGCACACAGAATTGTGGGCTTGTACATTTTGGGGGGGAAAATGGTTGGCCCACAGTGTATATGAGTGGATTTCAACCGGGTTCCCACGGAAGCATCCAAGAAATTTTTAAAATGCATAATTTGCCCCAAAATATGTACATATTTCATTTATAAAAATCTAACGACCCTTGAAAGTATTTTGAAACGAGCTTCTCTGTTTTGTGCAACATAAAAACAAGGAAAAGAGAAAGATTGCAGAGAGTAAATGAAGAAATGAGACTTGCCTTATCAACGCTACGTCCCAATATTAAAGAATTATGTTATAATCATCAAGCTCAAATTTCCCATTCAACTTTTTAAGCTAAGATTTATTTATTTTCATTTTTTTTTATGTTTCATTTCAATTAGATTAGTTCAAATATCAATCGTGGTTCATTTGTAAGTGTTTTACACGTTATTACGTATTTATACATAAACTATTTTATATTGGGGGGGCACGGATGCTTCTAGATAGCAATTTAGGTGCCACTATCATAAAAAGGTTGAAAAACACTGCTGTATATAGTCATTGGGAGTTGGTTGCATGCTTAGATGCCAAAGTGAGGTTTTCCCTTGAGACCCCGCTCATGTCTTTGTGGCATGGGGTTTGCATTAGCTTTGGCCTTCTTTTTTTTTCTAAATAGCCTAAGAATAGGCAAAAATATAATTACGCTGATTATGCCTCTGGTGACAGTTGCCAGATGAATGCTTTAAAAAAAATTCCCCATTTACAAACTTTCTGGCACAGGTGCCCATGTTAAGTAACTATCACACACCCATTGTAACTGTAATTCCTCAGCAGTGAACAAAATATCACACTCACTAAAACGAATTTAATCTTCTATACCTTTATCAAGCACAATCACATTTGGTATAGTTAATGTATCGCAATATTAGACCAATGACTGTACTTCAGGTCCAGCGGGACCTCCTAGTCCTCGAATGGGAAGATAACACTTAAGATCCTTCTAATGTATCCCTTAAGTGTTATCTTCCAGTTCGAGGACTAGGTGTTCCACTGGACCTGAAGTAGAGTCAGTTGTCTAATATTGCGATACATTAACCGTACCAATTTGTCTTGGAATTTTTTCCACAATCACATCCGTATGTAGGTTGAGTACAACCCTCCAATTTAATCACATGTTTACCTCAGTTCTGGACTCAGAATACCAAACTATATGCAGGCCTTATGTAGTTAACCAATATGAAAGAATTTAATATTATAAAGATTCAAAAGAGAGAATTAAAGAGGAACACTTAAAACAAATTTAACTAAAATACAAAAGATCATTTTAGTACTTGGGTACCACACCTTTACTTTTTATGTATAAGCTAGGGCTTAACCGAGTGGAAACCCCTCTTCAATTTTAGCGAAGTTGAGTTACAATTGACGGGGCAGGTTGTTGGTTGGAGTCACGTTTAGAGTTGCCTGCATGACAGCTGCCATATATTGTAGACATACTTTGGATTCTACGTTAATCAGTAGGTCCACCTCCGCCACTGAGAAAAAACCCTACTAATTTCCTTCTTTACTTTCCGTCCATTCAGTTGGAAAAGAGCAATAAGAAAGGATACATTTGAGGCATTAATTCTAAGTCCTATGACTGTATGCGAGGCAGTAAGACTATCCATACTGTGTTCCAGTGCGTGATGTAAAATGAAACTAAACCTGGATAAGGGCCACTAATGTGAGAAGCCACACACTGAAACTTTTGTTCCGGCGAGCATGATACATAACACGTGGCAGTGATGCAAACACACCTCTTTGTGGGAAAGCCATTAATCATAACTTCTAAGTTCCTCACTCTTAAAAACTAATCCATTGATGTTGATGTAACCCAATAGGTCAGGGAATTTAACAGTACTAATACACTTCATTAACTTTTGTCTATCCTTTTGAAACAGTAGTATTTAATAAGATTGCCATTAACGTTTGTCTATACTTTTGAAAGTATTTAATCAGATTGCCATTAATTTTTCCTATCCATTTGAAACGGTAATAATGGGATTGCCATTAACTTTTGCAACATTAGTACTTAATAAGATTACCACCATTAACATTTGTCTATCCTATTGAAACATTAGTAATTAGGCATACCATTATTTTCTCCAAGAACCAAAGTATAAATGGAACGAAGACCAAACACATTCAGGAAATACCACGAAGCCGATGACACCCAGGAAGCATCCAAAGACACCAGTTCGATGCCCCGCTGAAGCATAGGCTTGAACCTCAGTGTCAGAGGGAAAGGTACTTTGGCTGTGAAAAATATAAATTAATTAGAATGATCCTAGCGTGTGTGCCTAATTTTTCTTTTTTAATTGCGAAATGAATAAAAAACTTTTTCTCTCACACATTTTCTTAATTTTGTGAGCGAAGCGAACAAGCGTAGCAGGCCAAGCAAAAAAATAAAACTGCCTGAAAGTTGGATTTTTGCTAGTTAATTATAATAATCTCATTAATACATTGATACTGTGGATGAGGTTGGGGGACTTGCTGGCTTTCACCTGGCAGACGGTGTATGGAATCCGAGTGAGAGTTTGGGCATGACCAGCAAAATAAAGGGGAGTAAGTCGTGCCTTGTCCCTCGTATCGGAGGATGACCAACGCCCCATCAGAATGAAATGTACATAAAGATCAGTATGATAATCGCTGGTAGCCCTGAAAACACGGGTGTAGTAAATAATTATTGTTTTGACACCAACCAGCATTCCTAGAACCCTTAGTGCACGCATGGGTGGGGGGCATTCTGCATGAGTACCCCCATAGGGAAAATAAACCAACCGCAGAGTTACAAAACAGAGGTGTATATTTTACCGATGGGAAGAGAATGATAGTGGTGTTCCAATCGGCTTTGTGTATGATGGCTCATGCGAAGCTCCTTATCTCATCAGGGTATGAGCAAACCTGTGCAACCCCCCCCCCACTAACACTGTCAACTAGGCAAGTGAAAGCTCAGCAAAATTGGAAAGAAGAGAGCATCCCAAAAATTATTATAACTGTTGAATTTAGAAAAGGTTATGTTAGGATAATGACAGAAAGCAGACTGGCTGATGGAACTATTGCTTTGTTGCCCCCTCCCCCCCGGATTCTCGTAGGTGGAACCCACAGCACATAGGGTCTTCCACAGAGAAGTCAAAGTGAAAGAAGTTCTGAAATGGTCGAGGCAGGAGCAGGAGAGGATGAGATAGGGTGTTTTGGGGTTGCAGGAGAGGTAGGGGTGGGGGGTGAGGGGGTAATATATTTTTTGTACTCTTGAAGGGAGGGGTGGTGACCTGATCGCATGCGAGTGAATTATGAGATGTAGGGCAAAGAGAAATTGAAAATCTGGGGAAGATACATAGACAAAGATCCACCTGCGAATCATTGGGCGCCTGCAGGGACCAGAGAAACCCTTAAGAACCAATTTAGATTAGACCAAGACGGGAATGACAGACCAGAGGGGGAAGGGGCTCAAATTGAAAGTGCACTAGCAACGAGGTCGTATCGCGCAAAGTTTGTAAGAGAAATCTGAGGAGAATCTGCCACCAGCCAAGAAAATAGTAAAGAGGAAGTGCAAATATAAAATAGGAAAGTCTAGAAGGAAAAAAAGCCCAGATAGACTCAATTTATTTTGGGACTACCCGAGGCACTGGGCTGGAAGGGCGCATGGCTCCCCTAGGTACCAGGTTTAAGAGTTTACACACACAGAGCCCCCTTGCGGGCTGGTTGGTAGCAAACACAATACTCCTCCTACTGCTCCCCTACTTAAACTATTTACCATTCATATTTTCCTTTAACAAACAATCTACTATTTACCATTTAATATTTTTCTTTAACAAATAATCCACTATTTACTATTTTTTCTTTAACAATCTACTATTTACCATTCACTATTTTTCTTTAACAAACAATCTACTATTTACCATTCACTATTTTTCTTTAACAAACAATCTACTATTTACCACTCATTATTTTTTACTTAACAAACCATCTATTTACCATTCCCTTTATATTTAACAAACGATCTAATCTACTATTTTTATTTAACTAACAATCAGAGTGACGATTCTTTAGAAATAGTAATCCAGCATAAATGAGGTAAACCGAAATTACACAAAAGCCCTTTCCGCATTACTCGTTACAAATCCAGAGAATGTCCAATTGATCCACCCTCCGATGGCGATCATGGGGAGAACATTGGTAACATTTCCTTTCAACATTTCTACCATCATGTTTGGATCAGTCATGAGTTGTGGAGGTGATGCCCTCTTAACAGTTTTTAAGTAACCTGCAAATAAAATAGAATGTTAGTCGCTTAAAACTAATAAATCAAAACCAACAAGGGAATGGCACAAAGTTACAAGGCATAGATCGAGGATGTGAAAATGTGTGCAAGATATATAGCCACAAATGGGACCTTCAGGCATTGAGGCTAATAGGACAAAATCCTACAGATATTGACTGTAGCACTATTGACAAAGCTATAACTGACACCCCATGCAGGGGGGAAAAGATGCCATCTAACCCTTGAGTATTAAATATAACCATGTTAATATTTCTATTCATCTTGGCGATGGTTGCATCAATTTGTTGATAGGGCAAACTCACTGCATGAGCTATGGTTAGTTATGAGATTGACCAGATTTGGGTCAAGTTAATTTGTTGGTGAATGCCATAAGCAAACTGTGATTTGTATCCCACATGAAACTGTAGGACCTAAATGAGAGGTGCAGCTTGTTGGTTGGATCTTGCATGAAACTGTAGGTCCTAAATGAGAGGTGCAGCCTGTGGTTTGGATCTCGCATGAAACTTTAGGTTCTAAAAACCCCCCATCAGTTTGACTGATATTAAAATAATGGGGTAACTTCTCTTTCTAATGACATTTTAAAATGTAGATCAAAAAACAATGCTGGTGTATTTGGCAGAGTTTGTAAGGAGAGATCTGTAAAGATAGAGGAACCAAAAACATGCGGAAGATATATTGCCGCAGTTCCTCCTGCAGGCATTCAGGCCATGAGGGCAGAATTCTACAGATGTCATCTGCTACAACTGCTAATCAACAAAAATATATTAGACCATTAACGTTACTCAAGTGGAAAGTTAATGATGAGCAGGTTAGTAAAATATATAAAAAATTATCTATGGAAGGCAATATCAAGTCAATCGCAGCCCCAACAGTAAAAAAAAACCCTCAGAATCTGCAAATGAAAAGGTATTAGAGGTTATTTAGCTAGGGGAAGTACTATGTTAATAACATAAATTATTAACTTGCTAAATTAACCAAATGTATTCTTTGCATTCATAAATATAAACTTTAATTTACCTTTTTTTATGCAGTAAACTCAATTAAAATTTAATATTATTCCCTTTTGCTAGTCACTCCATTGTGAATACATACCCCAAATTTTATGTAAAAAAAAGTTTAAACATAATAAAGTTCTGCAATATCAACTATTAAAACTAATACCATGGGTCTGCATTTAACTGAAAGTACTCTTACGATCTACTTTTCCCCACTCCATTGTTCACAAGTATTCTGAAACTCTTATCCTCAACATTCACACAGAAATTCCTCTCTTGGTTTCTCACCTTTTTCACTTCCTTCTAGAACAAGGGTGGGGAAACTATTTTGAGTCATGGGTGAGCATTTCTAAATAAATAAAATGTATCTTTGTATAAAATCAAATCTATCTCTTGTATCTTTGTAAATGTTGTTTAAATTTATTACATTGTGTGATATACTCATGCATTAATATCTAAAAAAAAAAAAATTAAGTAAAATTTTTATTGACTGACAACACATAAATTGGACATACAAATATTATTCAAATTTCAGCATTAAAAATTTGTGCATACAAATATATCACTCATGGGGGGTGATGAAAATTGGGCTTGGGGGTGAGGGTTTCCCTACCCCTGTTCTAGAATAACTTCCTGTTCCAATCCGGGTCATCATTCATCTTCTTTCCAAAGGTTTCATTTGCTGCTTTCTTACTCTTGTCTTCCATACCCACATCATACAACTCATTAAAGTACTCTCACTATCTACTTTTGACCTCCCTATTATTCACAAGTAAGCTGCAACTCTTATCCTCAATGTTCACCCAGATTTTCCTCTCTTGGTTTCTCCCCTCATTCACTTCCTGCTCCAATCCAGATCATAATTCATCTTCTTTCCAATGGCTTCTTGCTGCTTTCTTACTCTGGTCTTCCATACCCACATTATACAACTTTTCAAAGTACCCTTGCCATCTACTTAGGACCTTCTCATTGCTCACAACTATCTGGCTATTCTCATATTTCCGGAATAACTTCTTGTTCCCATCCAGATCATCATTCATCTTCCATAAAAATGATTAATTTGCTACTTTCTTTGTTTAATCATTAGTTTCACTTTTTGGCTTCTTGTATATATTCATCCATATCTCACTTGACATTTTCATCTGCAATATTAAACCATCTCTTTCCAGTTCTAACACACCAACAAGCAGTTTCTTAAATTTGTTTCATATTTGCATTGTCCCCATATTCACACACCTACTTCTATTCTCTTACTCTTCAGCTTATTTGATTCAGCAACCTTTCACTTTTGATTCACAACGGCATCCTCATCAGCAGCTCAAAAATTAATTCACTTTTGCAACATTCTTCCTAATAAGAACAAATAAACCATACTCCTAACTTCTTCTCTCTTTTACGCAAGATGTGTATTTATACATAACCCTATACTGAAAAAAAAACGTATTGACCATACTCAAATTTCTATCAGCACACAACCCTACTATGCTCTTCCATTTTCATTATCTCTTAGAAGTACTAAAAGCTTGAGTTATCCTATCTCTCATCATGTCACCCATTTGTGCCTTCATTCCTATAACAATCACCTGATACCCATTCCCAATAAGAGGATTGTAGGGACAGCCTGCTTCAGTGGCAGGCTCCCTAGGGATTACAGGTAGCTCTGAATGACAGACAAGGGACAGACTCAAGAATGTAAGGCTTTAAAACATACAAATCAAATCGTACTAACCTGATTCTTCATTATTAAAGAAATGCCTCCTCATTAAAAATGATTGCTTTGGAATATATTTTCCATTTTCTCTCAACATTCTGGCTCGTATCATTGCTTGACTGAAAAAACAATCAATATAAGTATTCACCATAAATATGAATATCTAATCAGCTGTCAGCCCCTCTCGCTTAAAAAATTAATATATTGATAAAATTTCTCTAAATTTCAAACAGGTCGGACATTGGGTAAACTAAGTAAGTTTTTTTTCAACATTTTTAATTTGGATAACTTAATCCATCTTTGAGAAATAAAGCTAAAGGGATTTAACTCCTGAATACCATATATAAACATACAACGTGGTGGCTTTTTACAGAAGATTTGTCTGTTTATCTTTGCCTTTATATATCAAATATCTTATTATAATGATCCTAGTGTGTGTGTATGTGTGTCCATCTGTGCATTAAAAGAATAAAAAAATGTTGGTAATATCCAACACTGTAGCAAAATAAAAAAAAACTTTTTCTTTCACACACTTTCTTAATTTTGTGAGTGAAACAAATGAATGTCTCAGGCCTAGCAAAAAAAACACCCATAGGGCAGATTTTTGCTAGTATACATAAAAAAATTCAGACACACGCAGATTGAAAACAGGGTATGCCAGACTAATTCACCATCACTTTCATCAGACACACTTTGATTACTATCAGAATCAATTATGTTATACACAGCCTCTATATCATTATGATTACACATTTTATGTAAGTATTCCACAGCATTGGGACTGCTGAGAATAGTAATTGTTGTGCCTGGCACTACTTGTAAATGTGATATATTGTTATGGAGTCCCCACAATCTTGTTTGGGGAGGGGGGGGGCGCACTAGACATTGCAACGGCTCTGCTTATCATGCAGCCATATCACTCTCTTAGAAAAGTTTATACCAGGAGTGTTTGGCACAGGATCCATGCTGATGATTCAGCTTCAAGTTAGGTATTCCTAATGTAACCTTGCATGGTGAATATGAGTTGACAATTAGAATCAATTCACTGCAAATATATTATGATTGATATAATATAAATACAATATAATGTAGAGGCAAAACAAAAGTAATTATAAACACAACAAATATGAAGTTAAAGTGCAATACCAATGGCAATGTAGCCTACAGAAAGTTTGTAAGGAGATCTGTAAAGAAAATGGTGAAGTTGAAGGAAATTGAAAATATGTGAAAAAATGCTGCAAATTAACCGCAGGTATTTGTTTGGGAGGGCACATAATCTTCATATTGTTAGGTTCAACATGGGCACCTATGGTCACATAATATCCATTTGCAGGTTGAAAAGGTAAAAATTATATAAAAAATATTTGTTATACAAATTTACTGCATTGTTTTCATTTTCTTGACCATATTTTCCAGGGTGTAGAGATGCATTTTTTTCACCTGTAAAACTTACGTAAAAATCTGCTTGTATCCTATAAACTGAAGGTATGAATATAAGTATACTATACAAATACTATATATAAACTATAATATATTTAAATAGACAAGAATAGTTTATGCATTTTAAGAGTGATACTCAAATAAAAATGGAGAAAAGCATTTGCAAATACAGGTAGTCATTGGTGTAAGACTTCATAATTACATCCATGCCAAAAAAATGTCAATTTATAGTTTCCTTTTTCACATTTGTAGTAAGGATACCATTTTATAATATATTTTTGTGTGTAGAGAATGAATCAGATAGCAGCTTCCTTTGTAATTTTTTTTTAAGGGAACAGTAACTGCCTTGTATAAGCTATTGATTAGCCTTTTTCAGACTTCTCTTTTTCCTATGTTCTCTCTAATTTGAACATTTTGAGCACCACTTCCCTTACCTGAATGTGTGTATTGTTGTTAGGAGGATACAACCACTTTCCAGATACTGTTCAATGTTAACAACTCTCTCCTGTGCTACTAAAATGGAACACTGATTGACTGGTAATTCACATTAAGACAATTCAAAATTTAAAATATTTACTGTATGAATGCCAGCATATTTTGCAATTTCCATGAAAGAATGAGATAGTATGAGATATGAAATATACAGGATTATATGCAAAAGCTTAGTCCAGTGAATAAACACATTCTTATAATTAAGAGGTGAATGACTAAGGAAATTTAATTAATTTATTTAGTATATGCATGAGTAGGTTTGATACTACATTACTTAAAAGATCTTACACTGATAAGTTTGATTTTCTTAAATCAATGTTTTCTTTTATGCACAAAGCTTTGTAATCAATCCTAGATAATAATAATTCAAAATTAATTGCCCGCTGTCACTGAAACTTGCTCATTATGCAAGAATGACATTTTCTTTTCAATTCATTCTTCCTCTCCCCCTTTTATTAAAATTAAAGGTTAAATTTTATAGAGCTGTCTTATATCCTGAAAAAAGTATCTTATTTTTTTATTATTAGGTAGAACTTTTTTCAATAAAAATCTTTTAAATATTAGGTTAAGGAATAAGTTCTTGCATTTTTTTTAATGCTGTGCTGATTTAAGTTTTGTTGATGTGATTTGTGCACATATTAAGAAACAATAATAAATAATGAGAGCAAAATTTGCAAAAGTTAGGCTACGTCTCTTAACAGCGTAGACTATTATGCTTTTGCTTAGGCTACGTCTTGAAGTTGAGTAATAAGTCATTGCGGTTTATTTAAAAGTTGTGTTAATTTAATTTTTGTTATGTACCCTCAAAATGGAATGTCAAGTTGAAAAAAAGGCGCATTTTCGACACTTGTTGTTATTCATTTTCAATTAAGACGGGAACAATGCAAACGCAGCCAAAGCTTGTTGCGATATTTGTGCTGTGTACGGAGAAAATGCTTTATCAGAAAGGACAGCTAAATGATCGTTTTCATGTTTCAAAAACAGTCATTTCAATCTTAATGACGAAGAACATTCTGGTCGCCCAATTAAGTTGGATGAAGATCGATTGAATGACCTTCTCCATGAAAATCCTTGTCAATTGACTAAAGAATTGGCTATACAATTGGCGTGTGATCAGAAACCTTAATTCAATGGGGAAAGTTAAAAAACTTGGTGCATTGCGTTCCGCACGCTTTGAGCAAAACCAACAAACTTCAACGCTCCACAATTGCTGCAGGTTTGCTTGCTTGTCACAAGGCTACTCATGGATATAAGGACAGATTTCTTCACCACATCATCACTGGTGATGAAAAGTGGTGTGTTTATGTCAACATGAACCATCTAAACAATGGCTTAGCCCCAATAAAAAAACACTTCTGCGATTAAAGCAAGGACTTCATCCATGAAAGACGATGCTGTGTGTGTCGTGGGATTGTGAAGGCATCATTCTTTATGAGCTCCTTGCGAACAACGAGATTGAATATGCAAAACTCTACGTTCACCAAATGTATCGACGCCATGCAAACGCTTAATTGGGAAATCCTGCTGCATCCTCCATATTCACCAGACTTGGCTTCATCAGTTTCCATCTGTTCTGATCGTTCTCCAACAATTTGCGCAGCGTTTTGTTCAATACTGATATGGAATTAAGAACCTGGTTAAAGAATTCTCAGTCAAAATCTAGAGATTTTTATTGCAGAGGCACCGAAAAACTAGTTGAACATTGGGAAGAAGTCGTAAATAACAACAGAGAATACATTATTGATTAAATTGTATCTTGTTATCAATTAAAAATGAAGTTTTCCTAAAATTGTTAATGGTAATGAATGAATTGGATAAAACAGCAAGAACTTATTGCTCAACCCAATACAGTAAACCCTTGATATAACAAACTATATGGGGCAAGGGGGTCATTTGTTAAAGCCCAAAGTTTGTTAAACCTGATGGGCGCTAAAAGCAATGGAAATGACGAACCAAGTTCATTATGGATATGTAATACGTATGTAATTGCTAATAAAGTTAAGTGGACTACACAACATAGTATCGATATGAACCTTGTACTGTAGGAGACATGTGACACACCAACACTCACTCAGGCTGGTCGTAACGCTTGCCTGTTAAACCCGATGGAGTTTGGCCAGGAAATTTGGTTTGTTGTATTGAAGTTTGTTATATTGAGGCTTTACTGTACTATAACTTTTTTTTAGCAAAATAAGAGTGCAATGGATAATTTTGTCACCTAACTTCAATATTAAAGAAAATACAAATATATTTACCAAAGTGAAAAAAAAAATACCTGTTAACACTTCATAAGAACATAAGAAAAGAAGGACATAGGTATAAGTAGTGACCTGAGTAAATTTGCTGATGATACTAAGCTAGGTAGGGCCATTAGGGCTGATTCTGATGCTGTTGTAATGAAGGAGGAATTGACCATTCTGTCCAATTGGGCCGAGAAATGGCAAATGAAGTTTAACATAGACAAATGTAGTGTACTTAGTATAGGTAGAAATAATCCATTGAATAGTTATAAATTTAATGGGAGAATTTTAGGGAGGACCGATTGTGAGAGGGACTTGGGTATTTTGGTAAGTTTAGACCTTCGTCCTAGAAAGCAATGCCTAAATGCTAAGAATAAAGCTAATAGGATATTGGGATTCATTAGGAGGAGTGTAAGCAATAAGAGTGCTGAAGTCATTCTAAAACTGTATCTGGCGCTAGTTAGGCCTCATCTAGACTATGCAGTACAATTTTGGTCACCATATTATAGGAAGGATATTGATTTGCTTGAGTCTGTGCAGAGAAGGATGACAAAGATGATTGGTGGGCTAAGGAACTTACCTTATGGTGAAAGGCTCAGAAAACTAAATCTACATACATTGGAAAGGAGAAGAGTCAGAGGGAAATTGATTGAAGTCTTCAAATGGGTAAAAGGATATAATAAAGGGGATCTGGGTAAGGTTCTTATACTTAGTGAACATGACAGGACATGTAGCAATGGGTTCAAGCTTGATAAGTATAAGTTTAGGAAGGAGATTGGGAGGAATTGGTTTACAAATCGTGTGGTAGATGAATGGAATAGGCTCACTAGACATGTGATAGAAGCCTCCTCTCTGGGTAGTTTTAAGAATAGATTAGATAAATATATGGATGAAGCTGCTAGATGGGACTGACTTTTTTTTTATGTACATATGTATATATTTTTCTAAGGAGTGGGGAGTTATATTTTGCGGTTGCATGAATGGACATAATCCTCTGGATGCATTTTATGTATATTGTAGATTAGATCTGACGAACTCCTGTTAAGGGTGACAATGTTGATGACTTTTCTCTGGTAAGAAATCTGTTGTGTGTTGACTGGAAAAGGAGCTGCCAAGTGTAGGCCATGAATGGTCTTTTGCAGTCTCCTTCTTTTCTTATGTTCTTATGAGACTGCAAAAGACCATTCATGGTCTACACTGGGCAGCTCCTGTTCCAGTCAACACACAAAAGATTTCTTACCAGAGAAAAGTCATCAACATTGTCACCCTTTACATTGATCTGATTCTCTAATCATCTGACATCATCGCATGTTTCGATTTTAATTAATGAGAGAGATCGACAGCCACAAAACTATTAGACAACAGATAGTTCTGTGAATTTCATTCGGAAATCTATTATATCTATGTTGCGAATGCCTGAGTAGAAACGTACGTCCGTCCTTTCATGGCTTTATCAACACTTTCATTAAGCAAAATTGCTTCTACGTCGTCAACTTAAAGTTTAGTGTTCAAAATTATGAAAACTCAACGTCCTACTTCTACGCCGATGTAATACTCAGTCTGAATTTCTTACGAATATATGAGAGCCTTCAAGTTAATTACGGTGATGACGAAATTGCTCTCCTTATCTATACCTTGACCAGTCAAATTATTCAAGAATTTACCCCCCCCCCCCCCCGCTTCTTTTCTTATGTTCTTATGAGACTGCAAAAGACCATTCATGGTCTACACTGGGCAGCTCCTGTTCCAGTCAACACACAAAAGATTTCTTACCAGAGAAAAGTCATCAACATTGTCACCCTTTACAGGAGTTTGTCAGATCTAATCTACAATATACATAAAATGCATCCAGAGGATTATGTCCATTCATGCAACCGCAAAATATAATCTCCCCACTCCTTAGAAAAATATATACATATGTACATAAAAAAAAAGTCAGTCCCATCTAGCAGCTTCATCCATATATTTATCTAATCTATTCTTAAAACTACCCAGAGAGGAGGCTTCTATCACATGTCTAGTGAAGTTTCAGGTCGCTGTTTATAGGCTACAATATATGTCTTATGACGTAGACGGTAGCGTCAGAGGTGAACAATTATGGCGTTATATTTTTTTGTATATGAGTACATACTGGGACCCCCCCCCCCTAATTGATTGAAACTCAGGGGCATCACAGGGTGGTCCCCCCGCAGTGATATCTCCCCCATGAGCAGTCCCCTTGAATTTACTGGGTTTTTTCCCAAAAGCATTTTACTGGCAGAAAAACCTAACCTAATGACAAACAATACTTACTTTTATAGGTTTCTTGATTAGTTTATGCGCCTCTAAATAATCTAAAAGTTTTTCGTGGTCATGCAAAATAAACCAGAATTTGAATAATGAAGAAGCACAACTAGAGCACGAAAAAGCCATAACGAAACAAAAACAAATGCTAAGTGGGTTCTATTTATAGCTACGACGTTGCCAGTAAGAAGAAAACAAAAACAAAACAATGAAAGACATCAAGAAACCTTACCTAACTTAGAAAAAACTATAAACGAGCAGAGGCGCAGATATTTAGTAAATAATACAGACTAAAAGTTACAAATCCCCAAAATAACAAAAAAATATAACGCTGTGATTGTCACATCTGACGCTACCGTCTGACGTCATAAGAGATATGCTGTAGCCCAAAATTGTAGCCGACTAACAGCGCCATCTACCGTGCGCCCCGAATCTGAAGTATTACCCCTACTAGTTTAATGGCTATTGGCTCAAACAGAAACCTCTCAGTCAGGGCAAAATACTTTATCCTTTTTGAATTTTCTGCAGCTGTTATTGCTGAAGCTGCAGAGACAGCTGACCTGTTAATAATATGCTCTGCATAAGTGAGGCACAGGTTACATCTCAACACAGAGTCTTTCCATTCCTAAATGGAAACATTGTTATCCCATCTGGACATAGCCCCCTATAGTAACTCATAGCCCGGCTCAAAACTGGCTGTCAGTAACTAAACACATATATGAATAACCAAACGCATATATGAATAATCTATAAATATAAATTAACAGCTGAGGAACTTATCTTCAACTTTACAGTTTTTTAATCTGTAGAATTACCAATTTCCATCCAGCGACTACCCACACCGAATGTGGCTTGCAGCCATTGGAGGGGGCAGACTTTCATCACAAAACACTTACCTCTTAAAAGAATTAATCTTAGGTCTTACCTATCTTGGACTTGTGTCAAATCCACCTTCTTTTGGGTAGATATTAAAACACTCACATAATGTCGAACGATACCTACTAAAAATGTGACTAAAACGATCGGCAAAAATACCCAAATCCTAATATCACTATCAAGTAACAACTCAGGCTCAGTCATAGCCGATATTTTTTGGGTGGAGTTATGTTATGAAAATCAAAATTAGAGTTTAAAATAAATGGATATTAAATGAGAAATCAAAGGAATAGGAAAAAAATGCAGATTCCAAATTGCAAATATAAAAGTGTTGGGATTTAGGAATAGTAGATTTGGAGATATTGACAGATTAGAAGAAGTTAGAAGGTATTGTTTTCACACAGATACGGTTCATGATTTCATACTTAATCTTTCACTCCCTTCGGGTGTCGATGACTACAAGCAGTTTTAGCACCCCTTACAAAAAAAATAATAATAATAATAATTTACTCCCTTCCCCATTAATTTGGAGCTGCAAAACTTGGCAGAGTTTTAAATAATGCTGTACAGGTTTTTCGTGCAGGTCAGTCTCAGGACGCGGAGCCGGTGTAGTGGAATAAGATAACATAATGCACATAGTATTAGAAATAAAATCGACGAATTTAAGCTTCTTGTAGAAAATGAAAACTTCGATTTAATGGCAATTTACGAGAGTTGGACATATATTTTTAATAGAGACTTTGTCGGTGAATTTAAAATCTCAAGTTACAATCTCTTTTTCAAGGAGAGGGTTGGTAGAAGAGGGGGCGGCGTGATGTTGTACTGCAAAGAAAATTTAAATACCATCGAGGTTGCCGTGGAGAATCATAGCGATGCGGATATTGTATGCACTAAATCATTAGCTCTAAACATAGTATTCAACACTGTCGTTGTCAATAGAACTCCATCCCAGACGGAAATGTTAGATCAGCTTATGTTTCGATCGCTCTATGAACTTATTGGATCCGAAGCTAAAATAATAATCGGTGACCTTAACCTTCCAAATGTAAACTTTGTGGATGCTACTGCTGACAGAGTTGGGTCACAACTACTTCACTTCCTAGATGATAACTTATCTCTACAACTCGTATGTTAGGCCACATTTAGAGTACTGTATACAAGCATGGTTACCACATTTTAGACATGATACATCAACCTGCTAGAGTCAGTACAAAGGAGGGCAACAAAAATAATACCTTCCCTGAAGCACCTCAAATATGAAGATAGACTGAGGCTACTAAATATGTTCTCATTTGAGAGAATATGTGTGAGGGAAGATATGATTGAACTTTTAAAAATCTGTTCTGGGATGGATAAGTTGGATTTTAGGAAGTTATTTGAGTTGGAAGGCCTCGAATAGGAATAGGGGTCATCACTTTAAAAAAAAAAACAGAGGTGCAGGTTGGATGTTAGAAAATATATTTTCACCAATAGAGTGGTAGATTAGTGGAATAGTTTACCATCTGAGACGGTAGACAGTCCAAATTAAATGTTTTCAAACGCAAATTAGATGATTATATGGGGAGAGAGGGTTAACTTTGGGGGGTATTCTAGACTCATTCTTTGTAGATAAAGTTTTTTTATTATTGTATATTACGATTGATTTGGATTTTGACGAGTCTTGATGAGGAAGTTTTTTTGTTTTTGACGCACAGGTAGCCACATGCGTACCTTTCGCTTCCCGTATATGATCCTGCAAACCCAATTGCATGGTTGGAATTCTCTTCCCACCTCCTTAAACCTTAGAACTTCGCCGAAGAAGAGAAAATTGCAGCAATAATTCAACGTTTGCCAATAAGTATCTTTATATAATTCAGGGAAGTGCTAATCAACGAGAAACAGACTGGCGTTCTAGACCGCCTGAAGAAGGCTTTTCTCAACAAATACGGTAGGTCCCAAATAGACGACCTGAGAGAGCTGCTGAATACTCAGGAAATGGGAGATAAGAGTCCTATTTCTTTCTTAACGCAACTGAAAGACCTTATCAGGGTAATAAGTGCTCAAATCAAACTTTTTAGCCCTCTCCGCACTGAGATTTTCATGAGAGGAGTCACGAAGGGAATTAGGCCACTAATCCTAATCTCGAGCCCCACTAGCATTGAGGAGATTGCTGCAGGCGCAGGCAAATTATACAAGAGTCCTTATGTGAATTGGGGCAACGGCCAAACTCACGACCCATTTAACAATCTTTCAATTTCTCAGGTTCGAAGAACGTCGAGCTCCTCTGATGAACGGGCCGAACGTACAAGGGTTCCATCTTCTCTATAGAGGGACCTTGAAGCTTCAATACGAAGGATGGAAGTCGGCATCCAGTGGCTAAGGCTGTAACGGGAATCACAGAGCAACCACAGACACGGATTTGGCGATCGAAGGCGCAGGTCCCGCTCTGGTTTACGAAAGAGAAACTAACGAGGGCATCCCGATGCAAGAGGTGAGAGACAGCAAAGTTTTCAACCTCATTCTTCCAACTATTCTCACCATCTTCCACACCATCAGGGCCTATGCGGGTATCATCAAAGGTACAAGCACAACGTTGTACACTGTACACAGCCTTGTAGCCACGGTTATGCTTCTTCACATACTGCGCCAAGTAGTCTCCCGAAGCATAACGTTCCCTTTTCCTCTCATTCAACTCAGTGGTGCTAGTACCCCAACAAATATGGTGCACAAGCTCTAAAATGCTTGCAACCGTGCACATATTTGAAACCAGTACCTTCTTCTAACCTCAATCCTCCAGTTTACTCACTTCACCCAACTCAACCACTTTCTCCAAATCCTCAAATTTCAATTTCCCAACCTTCAAATTCTCGCATTCCTATCACTCCAGCCTCTCAATCACATCCTTTAAATAACATCTCAAGGGATAAACACTAAACTCACATCTTCTAAACTAACATCTTAAGGGATAAACGGGTCAACATCTACTGCCTACACCGCATTTCCTCAGGTAGGTACTCACTTTTTTTATTTTGACTCACACTCAATCCTCACTTCATATCGTACCAATTCATTCAGCACTCATATAGTGCTCTGGCAACACGCCATCAATTCTCTCTCACTCACATATTGATCAAGTAACACGCCATCATTTATCTCGCACTCACAAAGTGCTCTGGAAACACGCCATCAATTCTCTCGCACTCACATAGTGCTCTGGCAACACGCCATCAATTCTCTCGTACTCATAGAGTGTTCTGGCAACATGCCATTACGTCACTCACACACGGCTATGACAACACGTCATTAATTCTCTCGCACTCACATAGTGCTCTGGCAACAGGCCATCAAACTCACTTATACCGAAAATGTTCATCTAGAACCACTGTCACTTCATTCATCTCCTAATATACTACTTTATGCTACAGTAATCCCTCCAAACAACCTCAACCCCACCCTTTTAACCACCCTTGCTACTCCAACTCCACCTTCCGTTTTGCTGCCTCCTCCTCTTTTGTTGCAGCAACCCTCGTCGGCAGAAGTGGTCAGTCAGGAGAAAATCTCTCCCCCGCTGGTCACTCCGTCAGCGGACAACGGGACTCAAGACTTCCACATCCCGCTTGACGCCATCTCAGAAGGAACCAACAAGCGGATAACCTTCTTAGGGAGGAGTGTTAGTTATATGAATGCCCTCTGGGCATTCCTGTAATAAAATCCTCCTGGGAAACTTAAATATATATATTATGTATAAAATTCAAAATCATTCATTCATTTTACTTTTGTCAATTAAATCATTCATGCACTTTATGTACAACCTAATAATTCATTCATTTATTTTACTTAACTTTTGTCAATTCAATCATTCAATTATTTTATGCATAACTTTTTGCAATTCATTTATTTTATGTAACCTTTAATAATTCAAATATCCCGTGACGAGAAACTGATTTCATTTAACGCACTAGTTCAAACAACATCTCTTAGAATTTCACGCACATACAAACACACGGATTTCACCACTTGTGAAATAACACGAATTGACTCTCTCATTTTGTGTTTTCGTCACCATCCAAACGTGCTCGACTTTACTTCCAATCAAGGTCAGTTATAAATACTCTCACACTTATTCTCTGCAAACTGCCATACGAGAGTAGGTCCTAATTCTCGTTACTTCTCTCATTGCAGATCCCAATTCACATACCATCATAGTCACTTCATATCTTAGTCACTTTATATCATAGTCATTTCATATCTTAGTTACTTTACGTCTTGTCATTTTCATATATTAGTTATTTTACATCTTGTCAATTCATATCTTAGTTACTTTACATCCTGTTACTTTAAATCATAGTTACTTTACATCTTGTCAATTAATATCTTAGTTACTTTACATCTTGTTACTTTAAATCATAGTTACTTTACATCTGGTCAATTCATATCTTAGTTACTTTACAACTTGTTAGTTTAAATCATACTTACTTTACTACATCTTACTTTATCATATTTACATACTTTACCATATCTTATGGTGTATTCCTAATTCAATTCTCTCATTGTGCATTCGTTAATTTTGTAAATATATTTATTTTGTTTATTTCTGTTTTTCTTACAAACCTAGTTCAGAAGTTTTCTAAATTCATTTCACGTTAGTCGTTAGGCCTAAATATCAGCAGACGACTATTTCCATCTAAACTCAACAAATTTATGGTAATGGTTTTCAAATAGTTATCTAGGCTGATTTATTAACTAAAATAAATCCCATTAATAACCAAATACCATAAGAGTGCAACATCGTGCTACAAAAATGATACCTAGACTACGTCAAAAGTCCTACGAAGACAGACTTAAAGCACTCAACCTGCAATCACTTGAGACGAGAAGGTTAAGAGAAGAACTCATACAAGTCTTTAAGATCCTAAACAATTTTGATAAAGTAAAAATTGAAACCCTTTTCGAGTTGGACGCTTCCTCAAGAACCCGAAGTCATGGATCCAAACTTAAGAAACGAAGATTTGAAACAAATATAGCAAAGAATTTTTTCTTAAACAAGGTGGGTTCCTCGTGGAACGAGTTGCCGGAGATCGTTGTTAAACCAACAACCATAAAGATGTTTAAGAACCGCTTAGATGCGCACTTTAAGTGCATCGGTGTGGTTTGAAGGAGAGCTGGCCCAGAAGTGGACCACGCGGTCTTTGCCGACTCTGACATCTTATAATATATGTATATGGACTTATTTTAATCTAGGGTGCTTAGGACCTTCGCAGTTTGCAGCAACTTAAATTAAAAAAAATGAATAAATTACTCGGATAATATTCGTTTTAACACAATTACGATTAAAAAAAAAATCAATGCCATAAACGTTCTTAATTCTTAAAATGATGTTCACCGATCATTTTCACCTTCCGGAAATTAATAGTAACGTAGTTATTGATTTTTCGAAAATATGTTATTATTTTGCTAAATATGAATCTTTTCGAAACATTTGCAGGCATTCCTTCAAATTTTAGCACACCTTTGCCTTGATTAGTTAGCCAATAGCATGCTATATTATATCTCCCGGCCATCTGCGCATACGCCTTCTGGCTGCTAACCAATAGCATTGTTTTTTTTTTATTTCGTATTTTTCGGACGATTCGCGGATGTCCGTGTCTTCGGTTCATATGGTATAATTGCATGTGGTGGTTGTTATAGGTCGAAAACCAACTGCTCTACATGCCCTACATGCCCTACATGCCGCAGTAATTGTAAATTTTAACAAGATCGCAATTTGTTTTACTCTACTAGAATTGCAAAGGATTCAAAAGGTTGTAACATGCAAATTTTTGGTTAGTGCATTTAAGGGCTCGTCGCTTTCTAATTTCCTCATTCGTCTATGTGCTAGCCTTTAATTTAAAAACTGTTTTGGGCGCAGAACTTTCTTTCAGCGAGAAGTCGAGGAAAATATTGTTAGGGTAAGATAAGGTAAGGTTAGGTAAGGTTAGGTTAAGTTAGGTAAGGTAAGTAAAGTAAGGTAAGGTAAGGTTAGGTCCGGTTCTTGATCTTTTAAATGAATTAAAAAATGTGTTTTTACCTATGTAGTTTTGTGTGTACTTTTCAGATCTGAAACTAGTTTTTGCTGAAAATGCATACTCTTCCTATTATAGACCTTCAGTCGATTATGGGAAAAGTATGCATTTCCGGGGAAAAATAGTGTCAGATCTGAAAAGTACACATAACATTGCATAGGAAAAACACATTTTTTTAAATTCATTAGAAAATAGGTGTTAAAACGAATATTTACCAAAATCTCTACTTACGCGTACATGCAAAGTGAATTTCCAACAATTCATATTAAAAAAGCTTGAAATTTCGAAACCGATTCTTATTTAGCTTGAATTTTATTCTTTTAATATTCACGTTTAAAACATGGCTTAGTTGATAATAGTTTTATATCACTTGTATTTATAAGCTTATAATGGCCAGCAAATACAGTACTGTCATCTCACGGTCAAGTCTTAATTTGGGGGAGGGGGCAATTTAAGGTGCTTACAAACACTTGGGTCATGTGCACCCCGCTAAAATTAGAACTTACTGTCATGGTCTGTTTGTGAATATGCTTTTCATTCTACTTAACTTGTTTACATTGTAAGTGCATACGTCACTTGTTTTATTTTGTTTAAAATATGCTATTGTTTAATGTAATTAAACACCGAATAACAGGGACTATGTTAATTTGTCTTATTTTATATAACACAATTTAATCACATTGAAGATAGGAAAAGTCATACGCCTGGAGAAGGTTGATGACCCATTATCAGATGCGCAGACATCTAAGTATTGGAGGCTCTGATACACATATTTCTGGTATTACCTCTCTAATATTGCTGATCTTAACACAGATAACCTTAAAGTTATTTACGTGTACATAGAACCAAATATGTTGGATATAATCGAGTGATGCTATGAATACGATCAAGGTAATCAGTTATTTGAATCACCATACAATAAGACTCCTAGTGAAGTGCTTGTTCAGCACATTCTATCTACCCATACGCAGCTGCCTGACGAATCCGTTGATGAGTAGCTCCAAGGTTTGAACCTCCTTGCTACACACTGCAACTTCCGTTATGTTAGGACTGCATCTATCACAATGAATTATTCATTCATCCGATATCTCTCATCTCACGCATTCGTGTACGGCTCGTTGAGAACCAACAACTCGACATGGAATCGGCGTCTCAGCAAGCCCGTGCACTTGAACAAACTATACTCCGTTCTGACACATACCTGACACCTAGTCTCATTACAGGTTTGAGGTGTACTATTGAGACTTTTTCAAGGCACGCACCTATATCTCCTTGTAGTAATGATGGAGCTGGTGCAGCAAGTTCTTCTGGATCAACTCAGCGAAAAAAGCAGGATTGGATCTTATTATAATTGCAGTGGACTTCACCACCACGATGACAATTGTCATTTATTCTGTTCGATAGGAGTGGTGTGTATAAAATGTGAGAAAACGGAGTTTCACTAAAGTTTGTCTCTCTAAAATATGACCGCCATCCTTCTTTTTGTCCAAAGCAAGCGTGCTTACATTGATCTGATCCTCTAATCATCTGACATCATCGCATGTTTCGATTTTAATTAAAGAGAGAGATCGACAGCCACAAAACTATTAGACAACAGATAGTTCTGTGAATTTCATTCGGAAATCTATTATATCTATGTTGCGAATGCCTGAGTAGAAACGTACGTCCGTCCTTTCATGGCTTTATCAACACTTTCATTAAGCAAAATTGCTTCTACGTCGTCAACTTAAAGTTTAGTGTTCAAAATTATGAAAACTCAACGTCCTACTTCTACGCCGATGTAATACTCGGTCTGAATTTCTTACGAATGTATGAAAGCCTTCAAGTTAATTACGGTGATGACGAAATTGCTCTCCTTATCTATACATTGACCAGTCAAATTATTCAAGAATTTTCCATCCCCCCAAAATACCACTCGGTACCCACTAAGACTCGCCGATTTGACCCAGATCATACCGCTTTCGTAGAGTCAGAAGTGTATTGACTCCTTCAGGATGAAGTAATTGAGCCAAGCGAATCCCCTTGACGTGTTCAAGTCGTCGCTACCGTTGCCGACATTCGGAAGCGGCAAATGTTGGACGAATTTAAAAAAATACACCTTTCAATGAATTCACTTTACTCGAGATATACTCTTTCCCGCTAATAGAGGACATAGTCACCAATATAACTAAACATTGCTATTTCATTGATATCGACTTGCCGAAGGCTTATTACCAGATAGAGATCGACCCCGTTCACCATTCTTACAGTGCTTTCCAACCTGGGAATGATTTTTGCTACTTCAAAAGGATTCCGATTGGCAGTTCGCATGAGGTATCTGTATTCCAGCGGCTTATGAATTTCTTTATCGCAAAGAATAGTTTGAACAACACGTATGCTTACTTTGACGAAGGAGGGATATTTCAAGAATTTGACAAGGTTCATGAAAGCTGCTTCTGAGTACTAATTTCGTCTCAATTCCAGTTAGTCTAAATTCTTGGTTACGACTATCAATGTTCTTGGCTAATATATATCAGACGGCATTCTGAAGAGAGAACCAGAAAGAATGCGGCTTCTACTAGAGGTTAGTGTGCTTTGCAAGACTGTGTCAGGGGGTTTTTTGCCTACTACGCTCGATGGGTACAAATTTGTCTACAAATGCTTGACCAGTGATAGAGCCTTCTTTGTGTACTCTGAGCATACTACTGTTTGAGTCTTTGAAACCATAAATTCAGATATCTTGGATTCGTCTGTGTGCGTTGGAAATGAGCATATATGTACATATTTTAATCGAAATCGAGGCCTCAACCTCATCAATTAGGCGTCAGGCTCCTATAGAGTGGAGAGCTAGCCTGGTGCCTTCGTTTCGCGATTGCTTGGGCCTTCTGAGGGAAAGCATGACTCTATGAAAAAGGAATCATATACGATCGTGGAGAGTATTTGTAGATGGAAGTCATTCCTAGTTTCTCGTCGTTTTACCATTGTTTGTTACTAATGTAAAGGGGAAAAAAGCTGACAAGATAATACGCTCTAGAAAGTGTGCTCTCCGGTATTCTCTTGATATTCATCCTCCTCTTCGCCGACGCTTTGTTGCGTGCCCACTGTAGCGCTCCCTCTTCTTTGGATGACCTTATAACTTTCCACAATCGGCTGATCCATCCTTGATTGTAGTGGTTTATCCATTTTATGAAGGTTCGTATTCCTCTTTACTCGGTTTACGAGATTTGACGCATCACAAGAGCGTGCACGGTATGCTCTAAAATCAAGCTGCGCTTTAAAAGCCTATCAATACCGCTGCAATCCGGTTCATTGCCCTTTTCCAATGCATTTCCAGGAGCCTCACGTGCCCACTACCGGTTTATTCTCCCCTCTGACACACTGAGAGTTGGCATGCAGTAGCGTTAGCGCTTCAAAAAGTGTCTCGTATTTTGAGGTAATATTCTTCCACAACAGGAAATGCTTTTGAGGTAGCAGCCATGATGAGAATGTGCGTCCAAAGGGTCCCATCACGCGGGAATGTGCCAGAGTACTATTGAATTGTTCCACTTGTCTGTTAGCGCGCAGATTGTACGAGGAAGAGTAGATCGTAGCGACCCCCACGAACATTTCGGAACCACGACTACTTGACTGATGTAAAAACCGCACCAAGGTCTGACTAGATGCTCTGATCGGATGCATTCCGATAACGTGAAGGTAAGGAAAAGGGAAAGCGAAAACAAAGGCTTTTCTTATCAACTATGTTGAGGATGTAGCGGTTGCTGATTTTAATTGTAATTAGTTCCTCTTGAAAGAATGTCTATCTTGATTGATTCACAATGAGTTGTCTTTCGTAGCTTGAGCAACTTTGCTGCGTGACACAGCAACTCTGGCTGTATCTGACATCCAGAAGTACGTGCATCATCCAGGCTCCAACGCCTGTGGGAAGATCCGCAGTTATATATCTTTCACACATTTTCGCATCCTATAGATTCACAAATTTCTTTTCAGATTTTAAAAATCATCTGCGTGATACGCAGATGATTGATGGGTATATTACACATCTTCATTTCCTACATAAATTCCTTTCTTCTTCTGATCGCCTTTCACTTTACGTTCTATACACACTTTCATACGTGTATAATTTGGTACGAGTGATGGTTGAGATTCGGATTAATTGTGCATCGCTATTCAGCCTGCTTGTCGTTACAACAAAGTTTTTCGTCCTTCAGCGTTGTATTAAAGGCGATACTTTTCCACCGGACCGTCTGAAACCAGCTTTTATTAACGGGGTTTACTCTGAACAGCCACTGTTTGTCTTTTCATCTATCAACAAAAATTTCCTAGTATAGTTGAACATATCAGGCCATTTAGCTATCCACTCTCCATTTCACTATTCCAATTTGATCCATGTGCTGCAACTTGAATCCTCTTCTGCAGGTCACTTCGTCACCTGCGTGGGGCAGAGCAAGAACATTTCTTGCCTGTTTTGCCAACTGAAAACGTATATGGACACTTCATTTACTCCAAGTTATATTATAATATCAATAATATTTCTCCCCCGGAGATGCTTTATCTGTTTTCCATTAATTCATTTATGTATCTATTGTAAAAATTTATATTTATATCAACTCCATTATATCGTTTAATTGTATAATTTATAAACTTCCTTCAAAATATTTAATTATTTCATCTACGAAATCGAACACCAATTATGATGTCACTCGCGTAATTATTATTATTATCAAAGTCAATGAATGCCGAAACGGCAGAACCCCAAAACTCTACAGGGCCCAACGAGCGGCGCAACATCGATAAAAGTAGAAAACGTAAATATCAAGAGAGAAGAAAAGCATTTACTCGTCTTTTAAATACTTCACAATTATCCGAATTAACGACATCATTAGGCAGTGTTCCACAGACCGAGGGCTGTAGGAAAGAAATATCGAGAGAACTGCGTCTTTTTCACTCGAGCGACCGCAAGAGCGCGGTCATTCTGCTTTAACGAGTAGCGCGTATCATGAACCGGCCGTGAGAGAGCTGGTATCAGACAGTGAAGTGGATGATCAGGATCAGAGATAATTTTAAAGAAATGAGTCAAGACTCCAACGAGTTGACATTGCCTAAGGTTTAACTGTACATCAGGTAGCAGAAAACTAATCTGGTTGAAAGCTCTGTCAAGGAGCTTCAAATTGGACTCCGATGTAGAAAGGAAGAGAGAATGACAATATTCAACATGAGGCAGAAGGAAGGAATAAAAAAATCCTAACTACTTTGTCTGTAGAGTAGATCTGGCGGCACTTAGGCAACAAACCAACTTTTTGAGAAATTGAGGGCGTAACAGTGCGCAAGTGCAGCTCAAAAGTCAGCTTGGGATCAAAAGTAACACCAAGCGATTTCAGTGAAGAACAATTAGAGACTGCAACGCAGTTGACAATGATGTCAGGGTGATGCGGTTGTAAGGTTCTTGATCGAACAACAACAATGTTATGGGATTTATTTGGATAAACATTCATGCCCCAAGCATCACTCCAGGGTAAAATACTCTTGATATCCAGAGTAAGCAATTAAGCGACTCTTCGTCTGTCCAAAGGGAAAGGAATTGTAGTATACAAAGTTGTATCGTCAGCATAAGCAACAATCTTAGACTCAATGCAAGAAAACATGTCTGATGTATAAATAATGAAAAGAAGCGGGCCCATGACCCTACCCCGGGGAACACCAGATTTAATAAAGCTGTAGGAGCTAAAACTACCATTAACCGATACATTCTGCTTCCTGTTAGTCAAAAACTCGACCAGTATGCCGAGGAAATGACCATCAATACTAAGGGATCTAATTTTAAATAAAAGGGCATTATGATTAACTCGATCAAAGGCTGAGCTAAAATCAAGAGATACAAGACGCGATGCATGACCAGCATCAAGAGAACTTTAAAGGTCATTGGTTAGAATCAGCCGAATAGTTATGATGTTATTGCCAAATAATTCCCCGGCTAATCTTGGGAGGACTTTAAAAATTATATCATTCGAAAGAGAATGTAAAACAATATATGGGTTTCAAATTTTGTTAGAATCGGCCGAATAGTTTCAATGTTATTACAAAAAAAAAGCCAAACTGGGACCGACTGACTAACATAGTGAGATATACTATATAATCGCACGCGACTAAAACCAATATTTTTTTTTACCTATTCTCTTTTCAGTGATGGTATGAATGCAAGATCTTTCTCAGTTTGCAGAGACTAAAAATGGCCCTTCCTTTGGTGAGTACTTCAATGTCTTCTTCTGGCCCTTGTGGACGTGGAAAAACAAGGGCATAACGTATCGATTTCAGGAAGTCCCGCATCCTTGATCTGTGGCATAGGATGGCTAATGAGCCAAATGTGAATAGTGTTGTTATTGGCCTTTAGAAAAATTAAACAGTAAAATACACCAAGTTGAACATAGACACATACACCGTAGTCACATTTCAAGGTCATTACACTCCTACAGACTCTACCCGGTTTTGTTCACTGTATCCTCTGTTAAATTAAAACACCAAACAATCCAAAAACAATAATACTCATCAACGATAGAATACTCAACAATTAACGTTCATTCTTAAAACCTCTTCCTCACGATCTCTAGTGTTATGAAATCCTCTGTCGCCACATCAATGCCACCGGCGTCTTTCTGCCTGCTTCTGAGCGCTGCCTCTGATTGCACTTATCTCCCTTGTGGTATTCCCCAGGCTGTCCACTGTCGCAGGTCCCCCGATATTATATTGGGCCTGCGAGCGGTAACTCATCATGATGCAATCCATGTCTCAGTATTGTCATCTTTCCCTCATACCATGCGGCGGCCAGAAATGTTGCTGTAGGTAGGCTGAAAGTTGCGTCAGACTTTGAAACATTATATTCAACTGACATGATGCACCTTTATTTTTTTTATAAAGTGAATATTACTGCTTTTACATTGTTTTATATAGAGAAGCAGTATTAAACAAATGATCGTTAATTTCCCATGGATTTGAAATTTTGCTGATTGGGACAACTGCTTTCTTGGTATCAGATGCTCATAAAATTGTGCGAGTATGCCAATGTAAATTACCGGGACCACAGGGGCCGCAGGTGAACAGGCCATGGAGGTAAAAGGCAAGGAAATTCACACACCGAACCCCATGGAATATCATCAACCTGTCTAAAAATTGGGGCAGACCCCAGAGTAGTCTGGAATTAAGTGTCCCTCTCAGGTGATCTACTCTAGCTCCCAGCTCCCTTAGAGAGCAGAGGCGTCCTACTGTTTCTCTTCTTAATGGGTACCCTGGAGAAAGCTTAGGGGATGTCACCGTGCTAGAGAGGGAGTCAATTAGGTGGCTCCCAGGGAGATGATAAACGGGAAACCCTTTCACCTGGAGAAGTAGATTAAAGAGACGTTTTTATTATCATTGAGCATGGGGACCCATGTTAGATTGGGGGGGGAGGGGTAAACACCCCTTTCCTTCCTCGGTTGCTCGAACTGGGCACAGCGTATAATGTGCCGATTGAGACGTCTGGGCACCCCTAAAGACCAAGTGTTCCGTCCGGTGGCAAAACGATCCACCAAGACTTGGATGTAAATGATAGATACGGAAAAGGAAGAGGGGGAGGGGGGTAGTAGAAGGAGCCACTGCTGGGAAGAATGCAGGCATGTTATCCCCCTCCTAAGCAGAACTAAGATAAGGAGTAAGCCTCCACTTTCCGGCCCCATCAGAGATTACTGGAAGAAAGCTAGTCGGTGTTTAGCATGTAAAATTAACCGGTGGACAAAACAGATTAGAAAAGAATTGTGAAAATAGTGCTGAAAATAAAAGGTCAAATGGCAATGTCTAGAAAAAATAAAGCTTAGGTAGGTTAAATCTAGTTTGAGACTGTTTGGGGAACTAGGGCCGGGAGAGTGTACCAGGGACACCCCTATTATGGGGTGTCTAGTGATAGCGCTGGTCCTGATTGTAAAACTTTGAAGCCACAAAATTCGCCATTATCATTTTTTTTACTTTGTCTCGACTATAAACTTTCATTATTTATTAAAATACTTTGGAAATTATTCCAACTTCAATTGATCGCTATTTTAACATTAAATTAATCTGAACAAATGAAGGCTCGTCAAAGACTTAGGAAAGTGTGAAGAGATTGTTTGGATTCAAATCATTGTGGTCCTGGAGCCATATTATAGAATTGAATATCACTCAAAATTGAGCATTTTGCAGTTGTATCAAATTTTATAATCGGTTCACACCTTAAACCTTAAATAAAACATTCGCTGAAAGGAAATCTGAAGTGCTCTCAAAGGAGCGCTTTTCCCCGGTTGTATTAAGAATCTCCTTCGTAAGGGGTCCTCAAAAAGGATATGGATTCGCGACGAAATTCAATCCTGGTTCACGACGAAATTCTGTCCATGTTGACGACGAAATTCGGTCTGTTTCCCGACGATTTTGTCCATAGGACGTTGGGCATTTAAAAGACCCGATTTGGATCCTAACCTGGTGGAATCTGGGCAAGCGGGCAAACAGGCAAGAAAGTAAATCTAACTACAGAATCTACAACATTTGCTTAAGGACTACAGCCCAGATTCCTAAAATATAGGAGGAGAGCTCATGCGAATTTTTGCTGAGCACAAACGATCGCTTCCCATTTTTTTTTTAGGAAAAAGGTGTGGAAGGAGAGATAGAGAAAGATTGCCAGTCCCCTCCACTCCCTCACTCCGGTCATCCTGAGATGACCGGAGGGGGGGGAGGAAAGGAACCCGCCCCCCCCCCAGGCATCCTCTCTCCCCTCCAGAGTCCTGTTAGGACTACCGGAGGAGCGAGAGGGAGATCAGGAGAAAGAGAGGGAGAGGAAGATTAGGAGGTACAGATAACAAAGTTAGAAATAGCATAGTAGACTTGAAAGATGACCTAGGTGGTCGGCGGGCCGACAGCTTTACGTGGGTTCCAAACTACGGTGTGTTAAATATCCTTTTCTATTTTCTCTTTCTATTATGCCCCTCTCCCACGTATTCTGTGTTTAGCCTTTAAGGTGTGAAGGATAGAAGAAAAGTGTAGGGAGAAGTATAAGGAAGTAGTAGGGTTGCAAGTGAATGCTAAGTTGGATGTAGGTCATGCTAATCTCTGTCATTTTAGTTATGTAATAGTATTGAAATTGATAGTTTAAGTAGTAATTACCTGAGTATCAGGTTAATCCTTCAATGTTGTTATATGATATGTATTTTGATTCTTTGAATTGGTGTGAGGCGTTCAAACCATTGTTGTTAATGTTGTTTTTATCATTGGTAAAAGTTTTCTCCTTTCTATTTTATTTGATTTTCTATGTATGATGTAAAACTATATTTGTTTACTTACTTTCTCTTTGCTTTCCAAGTTATCCCGTGAATAATTCTTCAGGTAGACATCAATATAAAGTTAATTCCGTTTAATTAAGGAAACTGGTGTGGTGCCTAACCACAAAGTAACGTACATAAAAAGAGATTTAGTTCACGACGAAAAACTGCAGCTTCTTTATGCGGAACGCTTTAATCATGTTATTAAATCGCTTGGCATAACATAGATTATATAAAGAATCTCAGGACTTCTGACCCCTTTGAAATCTATGTTATGCAGTCAAGGTTAAATGAAATACGGAAGAATGTATATAATGTTGTGGGTACGCGCACAAAGCTGTAGTCTGCTTAGAAATATAATTTAATTTATACTGCAGTCAATAACACTGGTCAATACACATTTTTCATCAGAGACTTTATTATACTTTTCTAAATGCATTTTCCAGTTTGAATCCGAATCTGACCTCGGTTTTGCTCTAGCACATACCCTTTTAAGATATGCCAAAAATTCAAGATGGCCGCCTGCGATTATAAAATGTAGTATATCACTGGTATTGCTCTATTGCAGGCATCATTATTGTACTGCTAAGATGAGCAAACTAGATGCTTCGTGAGTTCTTCCCGGTCAAAGGGATATAGAGAAGAATTCATTTACATTTGTAACTCGCATGCATATTTTGCGCAATTATTTATAATTGTGTTTTATGCTTTCAGGTTCCTCATGTGATGCGCATCTTCTGAGCAGCTCCTTCTGCGTTGATCATAAGAGGCTTCCAAATATTTCCACAAAGCAGTAACAATGCCTGGAGAGTGCAAAAATCATACAGATAAATTATGTTATGTATGTGGCCATTTTACAACAAAATCTCAGCAGCGTACTATCACAAATCATATAAAGAAAATGTACAAACTCTACTTCGGTGGCCCTCTGGGTGACCAAGATAAAGCATGGGCACCACACCAAATTTGTACTTCCTGCTCTAATGGATTACGTGACTGGATTAACAAAAGGAAAGCTTCAATGCCCTTCGCTGTTCCTATGATATGGAGAGAGCCCAGAGATCATCCCAAAGATTGCTATTTCTGCAGTGTGACCACAAAAGGGTTTCTGCAAAGAACAAGCACCAAATTGTTTATCCAACCATGGATTCGGCGTGCAGACCAGTTCCACATGATGTATCTTTGCCAATTACAGTTCCACCTGATGATGGCCTCGTACCTTATGATATCAGTGATGATAGCAGTACTGAAGATGCATGCACTATAGATGCAGATGTTGAATATGAGGATGCTAACTCTGAGCCAAAGTTATTTACTCAGGAAGATTTGAGTGATCTTGCGAGAGATCTGTCACTGTCAACAGAGAAAGCAGAACTTCTAGCATCTCGAAAACAGGAAAAATTCTTACTCGAGAAAAATGTGAATGTGAGTTACTTTAGAAAGCGTAATCGTGATTTAACTTCATTCTTCACAGTTAATGGACCACTCTGCTACTGCCATGATATAAATGGATTGTTCGAAGCCTTGTCACAGATATATGAGGCGTCTGACTGGCGTCTCTTTATTGATGCTTCTAAGACACGTCTGAAAGCTGTCCTCTTGTACAATAACAATGTAAAGCCTTCCATTCCTATTGGTCATTCTGTCCACTGTAAGGAGGTATATGATAATGTGGATATTCTACTTAAAGCTATAAACTACCAAGCCCATCAGTGGTACATCTGTGGTGATGTAAAAGTCGTAGGCATACTAATGGGTATGCAAGGAGGATTCACCAAATACTGTTGCTTCTTCTGCCTGTGGGATAGCCGTGCCACTACAACGCATTATGACAAGCGTGACTGGCCACTTCGATCTACATATGAGCCTGGAATAAGCAGTGTTCAGTCTGTCTTCCTGGTAGAGCCTCAGAAAATATATCTGCCACCTCTTCATTTGAAACTTGGTCTAATGAAAAACTTCGTGAAAGCAATGGCTAAGGACAATTCTCAGGGATTCCAATATTTGTGCAAAATATTTCCACAACTGAGCGCGGAAAAACTAAAAGAAGGCATATTTGTGAGACCACAAATCGGGAGGTCTTAGCAGACCCTGACTTCGAGAAGACCCTCACTCCTCTTGAACTAAATGCATGGCTAACCTTAAAGTGATTATGTGCAAACTTTCTGGGCATCAGCAAGTCACTTGCATACAGAGATGGCATGGAAAACCTTCTTCAATCTTATAAAGAAATGAAATGCTGTATGTCACTTAAAATACATTTCCTGCATTCGCACCTAGACTTTTTCCCAGAAAATCTTGGAACCGTAAGTGACGATCAAAGTGAACGTTTCCATCAGGATATCAAGTCCATGGAAACCCGCTATCAAGGATTTGGGGATGAGAGCATGATGGGAGATCATTGTTGGATGCTGTATCGTGATAATCCTGAGAAAAAATTCAATCGCAAATTCCATGCACAACGTTTATGAATTCGAGTTTTGACTTATTAGCCCTTCAATCATTATTTACCATTCTCATACATGCAATATAAGTACCATTAAATTTATGATGTTTGTAGAATAAACAAAACATGGCTATTTGTCTTTATCATATGTTTACGCCTAAAGAGAATGATAAATTTTAGGGTTTCTATATGTTAAATGCATCATTTTGTGTCAGTTCAACTCCTCAATGCACATGGAGATATACAGAAGGCAATTCTTTTCTAGCAATGGCGCTATGCAAACATATATCAACAGTTTCGGCAAAGAAATAAGAGTAAAACGTTACATTCTATCAGCGACGGCGGTCATATTGCATTTTCGAATATCTTGAAAACCTGAGGTGCTAAAGAAAAACTAAAGTCAGATTTGAAATCAGCGAGAAAAATGCCACGAGCAAAGTTTGTTCAGGTCTCTGATGATTAAAAAAGTTCAAATCTGTTGGCCAGTGTAATGGGCATAATAAAGTAGTGGCGCACACAAATACATACGCAAGTATATTTCGTCGCATCTAAGTGCCTCAGTTCCTGCGTCCGAACGCTCTAGAGTACTTCTGAATTTATTTAAAGTACCTCTGTGTGAGGGAATTCCACGTGGAATTTCTTTTCCAGCCCGGAAGTTCCATGTGATGGAGAAGATTCTGTTAGGCTTAAATTGGTAAGTCTACCCCCCCCCCTACCCCTCCCTTCCACAAGCGGTAGTCTCGAACCGCGTCCACCACGATTCACCTTTACACGGGCAAGAATAGCCTCGGCAAGAAGATTCGAGGCCATTCGAGAGTAGAGCTGTTTCCCACTCCCCCCCCCCCCCCGCGTGGAGAGCCCCAGACATATATATTGCTCGTTTCCCATGAAATCGATACAGAGTTGAGAAGTCTCGCCCGGACCCCAGGAAAATTCCTCTGGGTTCCAAGTCAGGTGCTAACGACAAAGCAAAGTGACAGCTGAACTATTTTTGTGTATTGGAATTAGCCCCAGACAGTGAGGTAATTCCATTTAACGATCGCTACCGAGTGATTTTTCCGACTTCTCTCGTCAACTCCGGTCGAGGCCCTCTTCGCGCCCCTCGTTTTCGGGTGGCCGAAATACTCTCCCCTGGACCGGACGTTACCGCCCCCTCCTTTTTTTGAGAACCGTCATCACTTTAACATCCCGCTCAGAAGCTTCGAGCGGCGTCGCCTCACGTGCAGAGGACATCCTGGAAGCCTTACCCTGACGTCTCACCCTTAATCCTCCGTAAGCCAACCCCTCTCCCCCTTCAGTAACCCATTTGCGTTAATTCCCCCCATATGAATAGTCTCCTCCCGTAACACATTAATTTTAACTTCATTGTCTGATTCATAACTACAATCACCCCCCTCGTTCATCTGATGTAATTTTGCCCGTCAATTCTCTCATTATTTTTATGTAATTAAAATTATATTTTTGTACATGCCTCTTTAAATAACCTTGAGCTTTGCCATTGCTCATAATTTACCTGACCTCGTTGCACTCTTTCTCGCTACTCAGCCCGTCTAAACTAGTGATGTTCCACCCCTTTTCGGTTCGCCTCTAAGTTATTGATCCCTCCCCATAGATATAATATGGTATTGATGTAATATAATGTCATACCACGACACTCTGTTTATTCATAATATGTAGACACACTCCATGTTCTCATAGGAAACCTTTGTGGTGCTGGAACCACATTATGAAATTGCATCTGACTCAAAACCACCTCCTCAAAGACGAGCAGTTTGAAGTCTTATGAAATTCTATGATTGGTTCACAGTAATTAGTCGTCATAGTCTTTTACTACGCAAAGGCATTTTGGCCATCCTAGCCGTTACCTCCTTTACCCAGTAGCGACATATAAATAGCAACTGTATTTCGTCCAAGAATTCAAAACAAACAAATCTTTAATTAACGATCAACGACGCTCTAAGAGAGGAAATTGTGTATGAAGTAGAAGAGAGGAAAATGTGTTTATAGAGTGAGAGGGTTTGTACCAGGTTGTGTGGTAACTTCAATCTTTTTGCCTCTTTTTTTCATTATGTCTCTACATTGATTCTCAGAAACTGAGTCAAGCTTTCAAGTCTTTTTATTCGATGAAAATTATCATTTGTGAATTCAACGAGCTTGTCGCTGCATAATTTTTATTGTTGCTGTCGCATCTTTTAAACTTTGTTATATAGGGATTTTTTTATTTTCAATCTTTTATCCACTTCGGATCGTTTTACTATAATTATTTTTAACTTTATACTTATTAATTAATTGTCCATTACGGATCTTTTTTATGATTGTTTTTATGTATTATTTTCTTTATTTTCTTCATTAGCATCATTGTTATCTATAAATCGGGTAAATTGCCTTCCGCGTCTGCAGCTGGCTACTTTTAAAGGTTTGTTTGAAACGTAGATTCGGTAATTCTTCATCTTCGAGTTTTATTTGTCGGGTCACTTCTTCTGGTAGCTATTGGTTAATCTTCTGACAAATATCTTTTGCGCGTTTGTGCAGAGTCATATTTATTGGTTCGATGTCTACAATTTCGTGAAGTAAAGTCGATGGGATCCGGTTTTGAAGTGTAACGTTAGTCATAAATCTTGTGACCTTATTTTGTACCGCTTGAGCTTTCCTCATCATTGTCTCGCTAGAGACATGAAGGTGTATAGCGAAATACAGCAGTAATGGTCTCACTAGTAACATATATAGTTTCCTTTTGTTTTTCGGTGATAGCATTCGGAAACGAAACTGATAGTAGAGTCCCCTTTGCCGCATTAATATTTTCTTTAAAGTTCGCAACATACCCGGATGATGTTAATTTGAAGCCAAGTACTCTGCTATTTCTGGAGTATGGGTAGAGTTCGCCTTGCATTTGAACATCTGCAGTTTTACGTCGCCCTATCGGGATCATTCTAAACTTGTTGATGTTTGTTTTTATTTTGTTCTCTCTCTCTCTCTCTCTCTCTCTCTCTCTCTCGTATCTATTGATGTTCTCAATTTCTCATCTTGTCCTATTTGCTATATCTCTGGGGTTGCGATAGTTGCTGGTGACGACTTGTGTTATGTCGTCTGCCAGTTGTATATATTGTGCTGATTCTTGATTAGGGTGGGGCAGGTCGCCCGTGTAAATTGCATACAGGGTAGGACTGAGGCATCCTCCTTGTGGCACCCCTGTTTCCAGTTCGAATGGCTCTCCTTCATTATCGTTGATTTTTAAGATTGTTTGGCGGCCATCCAGGTAGTCGCAAGTATACGTGCTATATTTTTGTTCCATTCCGAGATCTTTTATTTTTAATTTAAGTGCCGGAAGCCATAACTTGTCAAGCGCTGAGGACACGTCACGAAGCACCAGGTTTACGTTGTGGTCTTTGGCCTTGGCGATATCAATTCGTTCAGTAATCAATGCGAATGCTGCTTCGGTGCCAAGTTTTCTTCTGAACCCATGTTGTTGATTATTATATAGATCTGTGGCATCCAGGTAGTTTCTCAGTCTGTTATTTAGGAGTTTTTTTTCCAGGAGTTTGCCCAAGAACTCCAAGAGCGAAATAGGCCTATAGCTGCCTATTTTCTTTTTAGGTTTTGCTGGTTTAAGCAAGAATATTATTTTGGCCTTTTTGAATTGGGTTGGGAAATAACCGGCATTAAGGCAGGCATTAAATATCTCCAATAGGGCCTCGTTTATGTTTCGGCGAGCGTTTATTAGATGTTTCTTTGTGATGCCGGATATTCCTGGAGCTTTTTGTTTTAAGCTCTTAAGGGCAGCCTCATATTCCTCATGGGTGAAGGGCCTCCCCTCCTACTGTGCGAGACGAGCACCATCCACGCTATAGTGTGGGCTGAGCTCCTCACCTAGTTCCTTAATCCTTTCGAGAACGGTTCCCTCATGTCTTTCATCGAAGTTCCTGTTTTCTTCCTCATTTATTCTAAAATGGTTTCTCCAATACTCTCTGATGTAGCGTTCAATTTCTCCATCCTCTGAGATTTCATTACCGTTAACTTTGATTATTATTCCATTTTAGGGGGGGGGGGAGGGCTCAGTCTTTTTAATTGGCTCCAAAATTTTTTGGAGTCCTTTTCAGCATCAACTTTAGCTATGATGTTATTCCACTTTTCTCCCAATTTCTCCCTGATGAGTTGCTTGATTTCAATTCTTGTATCTCTTAGCTCTTTGTAATGATGTGCAGTGTTACCATAAGTATTTATCTGGTTGATGAGGGCTTCCATTTGGTGCATTTTGTCTAATATATTTGATTCCCACCTTGGAGCTGGTAGTACTTTGTATTCTGTCCTTGGGACAGCTAAACGATCGGCTTCCACGATCTTTGTTATTATGTGATTCAGCTCTCTTTCGATATATTCGGGTGTGGCTCCTTCCATCTGATCTATCTGTATGTTCGTGAGATACTCCTTGTATGCGGCTCAGTTTGCTTTCTCCAGACATCTGCGTCTTGGGATTTTTACCTGTATTAGAGATGTTGAAACGGTTGCTATCATGATAAATTGATCGGGCAGGATATATGGAGCTGTCACTTGATTGAGAGAGAAGTCGGGGTTCGTCAGTACTATATCAGGTGTAGTTGAAGACCCTCCCTGTGTGAAATGAAGAAAAATCGGGGCCTTCTCTTTGTACGGTATCCCTGCTAATTAATAGGCTTAGCGAAGTCCCAGCACCGTTGATCGCGGTGCTGTATCCAGCTTCTCTGCATCGTGTATTTAGATCTACTATTAAAATGGTTGATGCCTCTCTTCTAAACAGTTGAATAAAGTTAGGGATTGGTAAGTATGGACGTCTTGGTGGCTGGTATCCCACTGCCACAATTATATCATCGTAGGTCATTTTAATCTTAATGGCTAAGTAGGATTCCTCCAGATCTTGGATTTCTTCGAATCTGATACCTTCCCTAATCGCAATGGCAACTCTGTCATATCTTTCCCTTGAGTGGCTTATCATTAGCACCACATAGTTATAGATCTTTATATGTTCACTCTCTCTGTCTAAACCATGTTCAGATATTAGTACGATGTCTGGAGATACTGATCTTATAATTTCGTTGTATATACCGCCTTTATTCATCCATCAATTAAGGTTGAGGGAGAATATTTTCAGGTTTTTAATGTATCTGACGTCGGTCTCCATGTTTAGTTCTAATTAAGTTGTTTACTTTTTTTCTCCTTTTTCTCTTGCTGGAGATCTCACCTTTTTCGATCTTTTCCTTTTGAATTGATCTTGATTTAGGTTGTGGCATGATTCTGGGCAAATCTCAACTAGCCCTTGTCTAAATGCCTGGAGTAATTCCTCTTTTTTCATATTATTGTCAAAATCCCATTTTTACACTTTGATTATCTCGTCGGTGATATAATCCGTATTAGATAATTTCGAAATTCGTGCTGATGGAGATCCGTATATGTTCATACATAGTTCTTTGGTTGTGTAGCTTGGTGTATATGATTATGACGGTTGCACTGATACATGCTCACTGCTTGGGGAAGTGTGACTTACATACATTTGAGACTCAGTTTGTTTTGCCGTTTTTGGTTTGTTTAATCGTGGGGCTTGAGAGGCGGAGCTCGTCCTTGGTACGGTTTCAGACATTTTCCTAATTTGAGCCTGGAACAACTCACCAGAGGGCAGGTTTTCCGGGAGCCCCATCTGTTTAAGGCCGTTGTGGACTAGCATTTTGTTGAGTTGGGTTGCGTAGCTGCCTAGCTTTATAACATTTGCGAAGTGGGCATAGAGAATGCACATTATTAAATCTAGTCTCATGTTCTGGTCAATTTGAATAATCATTTTTTCATGCTCGAATTTTCTCGCTGTCTGCGCATACGTGGTATTGGCCCTTTTATTCTCTCCTCAATCATGTGCTTTTTCTTGTCAGTAAACAGTCTTTTTTTATTCGGCAGGCCATTGATAATGTTCGGTTCTGATTGCCGCAATTAAGACATTTTTTATTAGGATTGGTGCATTCCCTCCATGTGTGACCAAGATCAGCACACTCCGAGCAAACTATGCCCTCAAGTTTACATTCTTTGGTGGAATGTTCCTCAAGAGCATAACATGAGAAACAGACTTGCAATTGGACGAATACCTCACCTTCGATACAACTAACAGACACTTCAATATTAAACATAACCAATCCTTTTTCAGTTTCATTCGCACCCATTTCTGTGGTCTGAAATGTCACTTTCAAGAGGTGTGTATATTCTTCACCTTCGTGGTTTTTGAATTTATGTATCTCGTCTATTTTTGCACATGCCTGCTTGAGTTCGATTTCCCTTTTGATTTCGTCCGCTGACTGTAATCCAACGTAGGGATAAATTCGTTGACATATGATCGATCTCTTAGAAGCAGCATGCGGCGGTATTTTCGGGATAAGACCAATTTTATCCAGTTTTATTCTGGATTTTTCGCTTAATATGTCCATATCTTGATTGGCGTCACATAATGCAAAATAGCCATATGCCTGTTCCTTCAGCCCACAGAGCGCAATTCCCAATTTGGAGTAAACCATTTCAAAGACCTTCTCTCGCGCTGGCTTTTGGCAACGCTCCTTTACCCGGAGCGGGACACGTTTGTCGCCACTGGGGTGGTCCATGATGGCCCACACCTCGATGACTCTTTTTCGCGCACCTAGCAGGCCCTTATCGCGGTTGGGTGTTCCTAGATCACCCTTATCTGCCCTACCTAAATAATTTGTCTGGCAGGGTCCTCCGCCCTGTCCTGATCACTCCGTCCCAGAGCGGGGCCCCCTTCTTCGCGCCCCTGTAGGGATTCCTTCCTGGGTTCGGACACGCCAGAGACAGGTAGATCTAAATACCTCTTATTGGCAGAAAAGTTATTTGAATGAGGGATGTGCTGCTGTAAGAATATAAGTTTTCTGGTCAAGTTATACGTCTTCGATTCCTCTTTTGGGCTCACGCGAGCGCGTGATTAACGATCTGTGAGGATAGTCCAGTCGATCGTAGCTGTATCCATGTGTAGATGAGGAATTCCGGGTCTCCTCTTCACCTACTATTCGTAGCGTTGGAAACAGAAGACAATTGTAGTAGGACCTCTTTGTAGCTTTCCTCCTTTATCAATGCAGGTCAAATCGTTTCAGCGAAATCAGTGTAAAAAAAAAAAATCTTTATCTAATTTCAGCGTCTCTTATGTTTGTATGTGTTTGAACGTAAATTGTTCCTAAAAATCTAATGTCACTGATTGGTCCATTTTTGCAGCGCTTAAGTGTATAATGTAGTTTGTTTTAAAGCTACATGAATAAATTATACATATTCGATTACTACGCACTGTTGACTACCTACAGATAAAGCATTTTTACTTATAATATTATAACATGTCAGAGCCGGAAAAGACCGTGTGCTCCACTTCTGGGCCAGCTCTCATCCAAACCACGCCGATGCACTTAAAGTGTACATCTAAGCGGTTCTTAAACATGTTTATGGTTGTTGATTTAACAACGATCTCTGGCAACTCGTTCAACAAGGAAACTACCTTGTTTGAGAAAAAATTCTTTGCTATATTTGTTTCAAATCTTCGTTTCTTAAGTTTGTATCCATGGCTTCGGGTTCTTGAGGAAGCGTCCAACTCGAAAAGGGTTTCAATTTTTACTGTATCAAAATGGTTTAGGATCTTAAAGACTTGTATGAGTTTTCCTCTTAACCTTCTCGTCTCAAGTGATTGCAGGTTGAGTGCTTTAAGTCTGTCTTCGTAGGACTTTTGAGGTAGTCTAGGTATCATTTTTATAGCATGATGTTGCACTCTCTCCAACATTTCTATATCTTCCCGCAAGTATGAATTCCAAAACTGAACTGTGTACTCCAAATGAGGTCGAACCAAAGATTTGTACAGGGGAATTACTATATTTTCCTATTTATAGGCAAAATTTCTATATATGAAACCGAGCACTCTGTTTGCTTTCCTGCATGCCTCCGCGCACTGTCTTCCAACTTTCAAATCGTTCAGACAATAACACCAAGATATTTTTCTTCTGATACCTTTTTCAGTGGCAGGCCGTTTATTGTATAGTTAAATCCTTCGTTTATTGCTCCAATGTGTAGTACCTTGCATTGCATTTATCAATGTTAAGTTTCATCTACCAATTTTCTGGCCATTCCACAATGCTGTTTAAGTCTCTCTGGATTTTATGTTGATCTGCAAGGGTTATTGATTTACCACCCAGCTTTGTATCGTCAGCAAATTTTGAGAATAGGCTTGCTATGCCTTCATCTTAGTCGTTTACATATATTAGAAAAAGCAATGGACCCAGCACGGATCACTTGGGAACTCTGCTTGTTACGTCTCGTCATCTTAATTGGTGATCATTTATGACTGTACGTTGTTTCCTTCCATTGAGCCAGTCTTCGTTCCACTTCAATACGTTTCCAACGATTCCATGAGCGGCAATCTTCTTAAGTAGACGCTTGTGGGGGACGGTATCGAAAGCTTTTTGAAAATCTAAGTAGATTAAATCTGCTGCTCTACTCGTGTCATACTCTTCGATGATGGTTTGAAAAAAATCTAGCAGATTTGTTAAACATGATTTGTTTTCGTAAAACCGTGCTGCGATTCGCGGATGATACCCAATTTGTCTAAATGTTCGACTATTTTCTCTTTCATAATAGATTCGAGCAATTTTCCAATTAGAAATGTCAGGCTTATTGGCCTGTAGTTGCTTGAGCTTTGTCGGTCCCCCTTTTAAAGATCGGAGTAATGTTTGCACTTTTAAAGTCTTCTGGAACGACACTTTCTTCAAGCGATTTGTTGAATATTGTGGTGAGTGGCGTGGTTATCGTTTCTTTCAGCTCTTTCAGGTGACGAGGATGTATCAAATCTGGACCTGGCGATTTGCTTATCTTTAAATTTTCGATATGTTTGATTACGTCTTCTTCTGTTACTTGAATACTAGTCATAAATGATTCTTCTTCGATAACTATTGGTGCATCAATATCTGAAATGGTTTTAATGTTTTCCGTTGTAAAAACTGACGCATCAAAATCGCTCAAAATCTTGGCAATGGCACCTGGGTCATATATTAAGTCTCCATTTTGGTTTTAAGTGGGCCAATTGAGTCTTTTGCCGCGTTTCTGTTGTTTTTATACTAGTAGAACATCTTTGGATTCTCTTTTCCATTCCTAGCTAGCTCTATTTCGTACTTCTTCTTTAATATTCTAATTAGCTTTGTGACACCGCGTCTTAGTTATATGTATTCGTCTGGGCGCGCTCCGCGAGTATCTCTACAACGTTTATATGTCTGATTTCTCCTTTTGATTAGATCCTTGATCTCGTTGTTCCACCACTTTAGTTTTACCATAGATTTTTGCATATGATGTCTTGGGACGTATATTTGGTCAGCGTTTCTGAATTTTGTTATGAAATCATTCCACATTGTAGTGGCGGTATTATTAGTCCTAGAACTAAGGGAGTTTTTCAACACACGCTCAAAGTCTAAAATTTGTTTAGTTAAAGTTAGGTATCAATATACGATTTGAGTCTGTGTTTAAAACTGTAGCAATTTTAAATCTGAGAAAACTGTGATCGCTGTCTCCGAGCGGTTCGCCGACTTTAACATTTCTCACAAAGTTTTCGTTTGTCGTTAAAATAATGTCCAGGATATTGTTTCCTCGCGTAGGTCGATCAACACATTGCGTAAGGAAGTTATCATCTAGGGAGTGAAGTAGTTGTGATCCAACTCTGTCAGCAGTAGCATCCGCCAAGTTTACATTTGGAAAGTTAAAGTCACCGATCATTATTGTAGTTGTGGATCCAATAAGTTCATGGGGCGAGCGGAACATAAGCTAATCTGACATTTCCGTCTGGGATGGAGCTCTATAGACAACGAATCTCTATGATTCTCCACGACAACCTCGATGGGATTTAAATTTTCTTTGCAGTACAACATCACGCCGCCCCCTCTTCTACCAACCCTCTCCTTGAAAAGGGAAGTGTAACCTGAGATTTTAAATTCACCGACAAATTCTCTATTAAAAATATCTGTCCAGCTCTTGGAAATTGCCATTAGATCGAAGTTTTCATTTTCTACAAGAAGCTTAAATTCGTCGATTTTATTTCTAATACTACGTGCGTTAGCATAATAAAAGTTTAAGGAGGGTGGTGTTTTATTCGTGCGTTGAACGCTGCATTACGCTACAACATCACGCCGCCCCCTCTTCTACCAACCCTCTCCTTGAAAAAGGAAGTGTAACCTGAGATTTTAAATTCACCGACAAATTCTCTATTAAAAATATCTGTCCAGCTCTTGGAAATTGCCATTAGATCGAAGTTTTCATTTTCTACAAGAAGCTTAAATTCGTCGATTTTATTTCTAATACTACGTGCGTTAGCATAATAAAAGTTTAAGGAGGGTGGAGTTTTATTCGTGCGTTGAACGCTGCATTACGCTACACCGGCTCCGCGTCCTGAGACTGACCTGCACGAAAAACCTGTACAGCATTATTTAAAACTGCCAAGTCTTGTAGCTCCAACCTGATTCAGATGGAGTCCGTCTCGCTGGAACAAGTATTCACATTCGTAGAAGTCGTTCCAAGCTTCTATAAAGTGCACTCTTTCCTCCTGGCAAAGACCTTTTACACAGTTATTAATGTAAGATGCCTTTCCGTAGAAAGCGTTCTGCGCCTTATCTTGGAAGAATGCCTATAAAAAGAAAGTTTTCTACTCTTTTCTTTTAGTTTACGCATCAGCTGCCAGTACTTCGCCAGAAGGTTTTCAGATCTGGTAGAAAAAATATTGTTAGTCCCGACATGGATCACAAAAGCCTTCTCCTGTGTGCATCCACTCGTGTAATCATCGAGCGAATCTATCAGGTTTTCGACTCTTTCCCCTGGGTAGCAGTATCTCCTCCTTACACAAAATTCTTTCATTTGTTGCCTAACGCAATGGAGTCTCCCACCAGGCGAATCTCAATTTCCTCATCATGTGAGTCGTCTAAAACAGGAAATCTATGTGCCATTATTGTCGGTAGCCTCTGCTTCAGGGGTCTCGTTGCAACTCCTCGACGAACAGGCACGAAAGGTTCGTCTCTGTTCGCATGTGTCTCGACTCCTGTGCATCCGTGAGGCATGGGAGCAGCTTCACGCGATTCCCGTGTTGACTGACTTCCGTGGGGCGGTTCAACTACTGCAGGTGTCTCCGGTCCTCGTGTCCGCGGGGATCAGATGCTGCGGTAGGCGCCGCTGTGTACTGGGACTTTGAGCACCGCCTACATAGAAAAGAGCCGATTCTGGAAGTTTTTTTGGTGAATTTCGCTTCCCCCACAAAAAGAGAGAATACTATTTTTCACCGAGGATTCATAATTCAATGAGAGATTAAGCACCTCACTGCTACCGTCTATCGCCCTGCGTGGAAACCAGCTCGGATGTCTGCTATTCATTGATTTCGTCTTAACTATGCCGACCACTTGGACTGTCATAATTAAGGGCTTATGTGAAAACTGGTTTGAAAACTAGCCGACAGCGGAAGCATAAGTCTGAAACTGGGGTATAACTGCGAGTCCCGGGCGGAGGAGGGATCCTCATCACCCGGGTTTCCCGGCCAGCATCATAGAGGGAAGTAACACCCGTCTTAATGTAGTTGGATGCAGCTATGGCGCAAGTATCCGAGAGGGGATGGCAAAACATAGAGCGGCCGTTGATTCGACCGCTACTTCATCAAGAGGTTTCCATTCGAGATCCATCCCATTAATCCAACCCATCCATCCATTATCCATCATCCTGGCAGCAGCCGAGCGGGGGACCAACTGGAAAATGGACGGGAGCGCTCTCATTGACGTTTTTTTTAACTTTTCACTAATCACTACCACCTTACCACCTACTCACATTCTTTTTTACTCACAAAATACAAAAATTATTATACATTGGTTACAGAGGACAAGAAGAAACGAAGAGGACATAGTAGGGAACGAAGAAGACCATGGAGACCCTCACTAAGAGGGTCCCCCTCAGGAACATAAAAGGAGAAAAGGCCCGGGAAAAGAGGACGGTGTGCGAAACCCTCTAAATCTAACACCAGGTAGCAGTGGTGATATTGATTGAAGTTTCATCAGGTTTCATTGCCATCTGTGCAGAGACCAAAGATGTGGACCGGCTCCTGTCTGAAAAAGGACCTACCACATTAAAACGAATCGGACTCGAAGCAAAGATCTCCCCACAAGTGGCAGCGAACCGCAGTGTCATTTGCCGCAAAGTTGAGAGTTGGGTCGGTGAAAACTCAACCAAAAATCTAAAAGAGAAGGTTATGAGGAGCAACCCATGGGCAAAATTCCGGGATATAACAAAATTTCGCGAAAACACCCACGTGTTCAAAATAACGTTCTCTACCACCGACATGTGCAGGAAAGCGACGACGGACGGGATCTTGGTCTTTAATATGAGAATTGCAGGAGAGAAAATCCAGCAAGAGAGGTTTAATAACAAAAACAAACTGTGGTGCAGTGAATGCGCCACAAGACTCGCGTTCGATAAGTGCGAGAGCACTAAGAAGAAATGTCTCAACTGCAGAGGAGAACACAGGACAATGGCCCTGAACTGCCCAAAGCACCGAGATATTATAAAAAGAAGGAAGAAGAAGAGAAGAAAGCTAAGGAGGTGACCTACGCGAGCGCCGCCAAGAACAATAAAGAAATAAAGAATACACCTGCACAGATGAACATCACAGGAGACCTGAGTGCAAAGATTCTGATCTGCATTACTCACGCAAATGTGGCTAATGCAGTGAAGCCTAGCTGTTACAACCAAGTCCTCAATGCACTCTTAAAGGCAAACACTCTCCCTTCAGTGATCATGCCTGCAGACTCTGAATGCTCCAAGGTATTCAAAGAATCAGTCATAAAGAACAACACTGTTAAATCTGGACTGGAGGAGATCATCGAAGCTCCCTCATCGGTAGAATCCGGAGAGGACGAAGAAGAAGAAGAAAAGACTGAAAATGAGGAGGGACCCTCCTCTTCAGACAACGACGAGGGCCCCTACACCCGGACGCGAGCTACGAAGATCAGGTCTAAAACTCCAAGTCCTCCTCCTCTGAAAGGAAAAACCCTGGGCACAGTAAAACCACCCCGCCAGCGTCCAAGAAGAATAAGAAGCATAGTAAAAACAATTCACCATATTACCCAACGCACTGAAGATATTGGAAAGGAATACCAACGGCTGGACAACGAAAAGGATTCTTTAAGGAAATGTAATGAGAGAGATTGATGCAGACATCATCTTAATTTCGGAACACGGGAGCGACACATGTAATGCAGAAATGAAAATCTGGAACTACGATGTGTTGATCACGAATTATTCACAGGAGTGGTTCGACGGTGCCGTTATTGCAATAAAGAAATAGATTAAATACAAACAAATAAGAAATTTAGAAGAATCCTACCTCGCGATTGAGGTTGAACTCGACATAGGAAAGTTGGTCATTGATACTGGATATCAATACCCCAAGGAGAAACGTGTTACCAATTCACGCTCTCACTGGCCTATTTGGCAGAAGAGCTCCCACTATATTAATGGGGGATATGAACGCCAGATGCCTAGAATCCGGTTACCGGACCTTCAACGATAAAGGAAGAAGCCTGGACCTATTGCTGGGCAGAAATATTGCCCAGCGAAAAAGCCCCGACTTCCCCACCTTTGTCAGAGCAGGAAGTACCACAAAACCAGACATCTCTCTGGTGAATCGTCAGCTGCCTGCCGTTCAATTACTACATGGAACCAGTCCAGGTACCATGTAGTGACTATATAAGGATCCTACTCACTATCAACAGGAACCATATATATATATATATATATATATATATATATATATATATATATATATATATATATATATATATATATATATATATATATATATATTCCAGTTTTAGTCAGGAAGATCTACAGAAGAGCAGCCTGGACACGGTACGCGCGCCTTCTCGAGGCCTACGATCCGCCCAACTTGGAAGAGGCAATTCTCGAGGATATTGACGAAGCACTCAACGACCTCAATAACCATCTCATCAACGAAGATAGGGCTTGTATCCCTAAATCCGAGTATAGGACCATCTCTACCTACCTATGGACCGAATACATGAAGGATTTATACCGTGAGCTAAAATTATTCAGTGAGATCAACATCAGGAATGCATCAGTTCACTCAATGCAACGAAGAAAAGAAATCAAAGAAGAACTCAACCAGTTGATCCTCGAACAACAATGGAAACGATGGGATGATGCGATCGATAGCCTCGATGACGAAGCAACTCCCAAAGAATTTTGGAAAAAGATCAGAAGTCTCAAAGGATAAACTGCGAAGAAGATCGAACTACAAAAAGAAGACGGAAACCCCGAAAAGGAAAAAGGAAGAATTGAAGAGCTATTCCGAAGTATTGGGAAAAAATCTTCAGTATAACTGCGGAGGAAAACGAAGACTATTACCTAGAGTTTGAAAGCAACATCATAGAATAGCTTAACGACCAAATACACAAGACACACCCTCACCACCAGGTGGATAGACAGCGCGACGGAGACGCCGAGATTACTGAAGAATAACTACTCGGCGCGCTCCGCTCATTCCGACAAAAAGCCCCAGGACAATCGGGGCTTAAAAAGTTAAACTTTGAAAAGGCACCAGCCAATGTCATCGAAGGGATGAGAAGGATATTTAACGCCTGTCTGAACACGGGATACTTTCCAGATGCTTATAAAATGGCTAAGATGATTTTCTTGCCTAAGCACGGAAATGGCCCAACGTTGAAGGAGAGCTACCGGCAAATTTCACTTCTAGAATTTGGGCGGGAAGGTCTTCAAGAAGATCCTCAACCGAAGACTGGTGTCTTAACTGGAGGAGAACTCCCTCTTCAGCCCACATCAATTGGGGTTTAGGAGGAAGCAAAATACGGAGATGGCGATTAATCTCATCACGGAAAAGCTAGCCCAAGCAAAACGGGAAAGAAGTTACGTGGACATTGTTTGTCGGGATGTATCAAAAGCGTTTGATAAAGTGTGGCAACGGGGAATGCAGTACATGATCTTACGAGACTGGGCCTAAGTGAAAACTTAGAAAGAACTCTCTGTGACTATGTCATGGAGAGAGCGGCATATATCAGTTTAGGGTGCACGGACGGACCAAAGTTCCCGCTCACCTCGGGCATTCTACAGGGGGGGGGGGAAGGGGGCTGTCCCCCATTCTCTAATTAATTTACACCGCTGATGTCCCAGCCCCTGTAAGCTCCACCTGCCTCAAAATTCAATTCGCCGATGTTTTCACCCAGATAATCACTTGTGTCCATGGAGGAATTCGCCTTGGCAAGCTCGTATGACAGCAGCAGAAATTGAAAACCTTAACACCCATGAGGCCCGGTGGAAAATCCGCAAGAACCAGGAGAAGTTTAAAGTAGTCCCCATAGGCAGGAGACTACTTTACGATGTCAGGGTGGGGGATAGACGCTATCCCTACACCATGGAGTGCAATATACTTGGAATGAAAATTACTTCAACCAGGTACAGGAGCACGTTCAAGAAAGAATCACCAAGGCCACAGATGCAATCGAAACTCTATCATGTTCAGAAATCCCTGTGAAAGCAATAATAAAAATATCTACAATGCACTTGTAAGATCGACGCTGCTATACCCCCCTTCCGCCCTATCAGGTGTCTCGAAGATACAAAAGAGGAAACTACAAGTAGTACAGAACAAATGTGTGTACCTAATTACAGGTACATACAGGCGAGAAAGAAAACGCTAGGAAGAGCTGCACCAGGAGGCGAGGTTAAGCCCCATTAACGTTGTCATAGAAGAACGGACAATGAATATGCAGGAACTGGTTAATCGAGAATTGAACGATGATATCGTCTAAATGATTAACCAGATTTCCGAGCTTCGCTGGGCTTTTAGCTGGTGGAGCAGAAGTGCCGTTCTACTCATGAAAATAATAATGTTTTTACCCACCCTAGAAAACTGAAAAAGAAAAGAATACCTAATCATGAAACCTCACCGATTTCTACAAGAATTCACCAATGAAGACCTAACTATAACCAAGAAGGCATTAAAGAAAAAACAATAGACACGATTTACACTCACTACAAGATATACCAAAAAAAAAACAAAGACACTAAGCATAATATTAAAGTGATTGAAGTAATTTATTACTACGACAGCAAATGCGCATAACATATCCAAGAACATTAAATTTTTGTAGGCAAATGATTGAACGCCATAATAATATAAACTATCCCAAAGATAACAAAGGAACCACAAAACAAGAAAATATTTAAAAGCGATAGGCCTGATTACCAGGCACTTAGCATCTATTTGCACTCTACCACACTTCTTTCTTTTTTCACTACTTGTCTATTTTCAGCTATCTGTCCCCACACCCTTTTTTTATCCCCTACCCACACCTACCCACTTATATCATTCATAGTTCATAGCTTAATTTTGATTGGCTAACTTTTGTATAGCTTATGTTTACGTATAATAGCTATATATAGAGCAGCATATTTAAAAAAAAAGATAGTATAAGCAGTCACTATTCTAGAAGCAAGAAGAAGTCATCCTTACCGTTCGCCTTTTCGAGACCTGTTCCCGCAATTTAAGACGGAATAAAGAATCCTGTTGAATATTTTCCTTTATCCTAAGGAAGCCACGTTTGATCACTTAACCCAGCCTGCTACACGAAAAGAGCCCCCCTTTTCGCACTTTACATAAAAGGGGCATATGTCGTCTGAATAGCCATACCTATAAAGGTTCCTCTCCTTTCACAAAACACAGCCAACGAACGCGACCCCAGACTAAACAAAGAGACAAACACACTAACACCAAAAAAAGCGCCCGAAACACCCATAAAAAATACCACCGAATCCAACGACACATAAATACACACGCCCAACACGGAGGCAGTGCGTCCCAAGGAGACCAGGTCCCCACGATCGAGGAAATCCTCAAAACCCTGCCGTCCAAGGTTAACCTCCTCCTATTCGCGAAGTAGAGAGCACCAGCTCAAAATCTTTGCACCTGTGTCAGCCCTCTTCACAGAGGAGCTGAATTCCCGCAAAGTAGCGGAAGGTCTTAGGACCGGAAGATACAAGTGAGGATGCTCGGACGAGGTTCCCGAGCGGCGGGTCGAAGAGGCCCTCTCACAATTAATGGTTAAATTAACCCCAGACTTCTTCTACACGATTGCCGACACTGAATATAAAAAAAAAGAAACGGCAGGGAGCGCTTCCACCTTTGGCAATAACTTGCGACAAAGTGACCCCGACAAAATACTTTATCAGAACACGGAATGACCACAGAAAAGCACTTAAAGATTTTTCAATACGACGTTATTAGCACAAGCCAACGTCAGGAACGGTATGACGGATGTGCAAGAGCCGTCAAGATAAGGAATAAAATACAAAACTTTACAAGACCTAGATGAATCTTACACTAGCCATTGTCGTAGGTACTACCCTCTGGGGATTGGCCGTGGCCACGGGGTACCAATTCCCAAGGTGCGGTTATGTCCCCATGCACAATCTTTTGCAAATTTTTGTCCATTTGCGAAGCGTTATCTTCGCAGGCGACCTAAATGCAAGGTGTGCAGCGGCAGAGTATACCTCCTACAACAATGCAGGTAGAAACATCGAATTACTACTCGACAGACAATACATGACAAGGATCGGACCCGATTTCCCGACGTTCATAACTGGGGCGACAACCACAAAACCCAATATAGTCCTTGCTAGCATCAAGTTCCTATACAACTACTACATTGAGCCAGGCCATATCATTTCGAGTGACCACCAGACAATTAAAATTTTAATAGGAGTCAATCCCATTCAAAGCCCAATTCCAGAACGCAAAAGCTACAAGCTGGCGAACTGGGAAAATTACAGAAATTACCTCTCAAATTAGATCCCCGACCTCTTGTACGAGTATAATGCAAACTTTAAAGAAATTGATGAGGAGCTGGATAAACTTACCGATTACCTAATTGAAGCTAACCAAACTAACATCCCCCACATTAAATATAAAACTCTCCCAGCTCCCCCTTGGACCCAACCTATGAGAGCCCTGGCCCAGGAATATAGGGACTTGTCCAGAGTAGTAGCGCTGATAGGCCGCAACCACAATACCTACAGAAGACTAAGATAAATAAAAGATGAACTTCATACACTAATTAAGGACAAACAGACTCTACTATAGGACAGACTAATAGACAAACTCGACATAGAAAAAGACTCGCACACTTTCTGGCAGACGGTAAAACGTCTCAAAGGAAAACCTCCACAAACAAAATTCATCATTAAACACAATAACACTACAATTATGGAGACTGACGAGATTGAAGAAAACTTTAGAATTTTATGGTCTTCAATCTTTAAAATTACCCCGGCAGAAAATTACAACTACGACCTCGAATTCGAAGTTGACGTAATACAACAGTTAGACACACAAATACACAATACCTCTACCTACCCATTGCGTGTCACAAGAAAGATTAATGGAGGACTATGGCAATAAAATCACTGCCCACAGAACTCTTCATTACTCTAAAATACTTTCGTCAAAGAGCACCGGGATATACGGGACTGACTCGCGGGAATTTTATCCGGGCCCCGCCTTACGTTTGAAGTGGCCTACTAAATATTATGAACGCCGCTCTGAACATAGGCTATTTCCCTGATCAGTGGAAACTAGCCAAAATGATTTTCATCCCTAAAGCGGGAAACACCCGGACTGCCCTGCCAGCTTTCGCCCAATATCCCTATTAGAGTTTGCCGGCAAAAGGTCTTGGAGAAGATATTGGCTAACAAGGTCAACTCTTTTCTGGATGAAGCCAACTTGAATAACGAGCAGCAACACGGCTTCAGACGGCAAAGAGAGACCGACACGGCACTAGCCGTTGTCACTGAAAAGCTCGCAAAGATCAAAGCAGATAAAAGGCATGCCGACCTGGTACTCCGCGATGTCAAGAAAGCTTTTGACAAAGTTTGGAAGAGAGGCCTACAATATAAGATCCTCAAGTAGGCCTCAAGCAGGGGTCCCTCAAGGGGGCTATCTCAGTCCCCTCATATACAACATTCATACACTCTCCGAGGGTTCGGTATACGTTCAGTTCGCTGACGATATATCGCAAATTTGTACCGCCGCTTATGTTCACAGGGAATTTATGGCGAGGAATACGGCTAGGGAGATAGCTAACATCAACTCCTTCGAGAGGAGAAGGAAGATAGCTAATACCAATTACTTCAAGAGGAGATGGAAGATATCAACCAATGCCCCAAAATTCAGAATAATTCCCATGTTTCGCAAGATCTTCAACGATATACGTGTGGACGGTGAGCGAATTCATTACTGCAGAGAAGGGACGGTTCTGGGGATCAAGATCAGCTCGAGCGGTTACACGAGTCATATCGAGCGTACAGTCGCGAATACCAAGTGTGATTTGAGATAATTCTATAGGTTCCGTACCTTAAATCTCTCAAATAAACTCAGGATATTCAATGCGTGCATCCGATCGAGACTCCTGTACCTTCCCCTCACCCCCGTGCCACTGAACACGAGCGCCGAGACCCGCATTGCGAAACTACAAAAAATCCAGAACAGAGCGGTGGTTATTATCACAAACACCCGAAGAAGTGAACACAAATGACAGAGAGGGAACTCCACGAGAGAGCAAAGAGGATATGGCAAGCCATTAGCATCCGTATGTCCCCAGAATTCTCTCGTACAAACTTGGACATCGAGGTCGCTCGACAAAAAAGACCTTTTAAAAGCAGCGAGGCTTTGACAGACAGCGACGTGACTCCAAAGTACACATGACAAAGTCGACAAAATACAACAATTGATTATGTAATGTTCAGGTTTATTTAGCTTAAATCACATCACAAAACATAGAGTACCAATTTTTTCAAAGTAGTAAATTCAAAAGTTAAAATTAATTTAAAAAAAAAGGTTTTCAAAACCCCATAACCGGAACCAAAACCCTGCCCCAAATAAAGTCTTGAATGCCAATCAGATTAAATTTAGACTAATTAAATTAACACGTTTAATTTAATTAGAATAAGTTATAAATTTTATAGTTTATAAAAAAAACAAACCCAAAAAACAAAAACTTAATCAAAACTTCCAAAACAGAGATACCCTTTCACCAGGGACCTATTTATTCTGTCTTCCACACCACCTTTATTATTTAACCTCACCCAATTTCACCACTTTACTCTCTCACTATCTCTCACTCTTTCTCTCTCTCTCTTTCTCTAAATTTCACCCACTTTTTAAGTCCAAGTCGAAGTCAAAGAGGCCAGTTATTTCCTATACTATACATACTTCGAGACCAATCCACGATCCTGCCAAATAACGAAGTTGATATCCCTGAAGAGGAAGCTACGATCACACTGGTTACCCAGCCTACCAAACGACAAGAGAGAGAGAGAGAGAGAGAGAGAGAGAGAGAGAGAGAGAGAGAGAGATACCATTCTCGCACCCATATAATTACCAATATACAGAGCCGTAGCAACCGCCCCCCGACTCCCCTGGCCGGGGCTCTTGAAGGAGCCCCACTGTGGCCTTTTTTCTTTTGTTAATGAAAATATAAAATTTTCGAAAACACATTTTCTATAAGTATTCCGCAGCATTGGCACTGCTGAGAATAGTATTTGTCTTGCCTGGCACTACTTGTAAATGTATGATATATTGTTATGAGGGTCCCACAATCTTGATTGGGGGGGAGCACTAGATATTGCAACGGCTCTGCCAATATCTCATCTCTTTATTTTGGGATGCGATCATAGAAATATAACATTTTTTTAACTCAAACAACTGAAAAACAACAAAATACAAGTAAAAAGATAACTTCATTCTCGAGATTCTTTTTAAACAAATTAATTGTGAAGTAGAAATTACTTTGTAGGGGAAGAAATTATTACACCAAGATTCTAGCTTCATTATGGCAGAATTCTTCGCACTTTTTAACCCGGGGTAAGTTTATTTACTTCGGTGGGTTTTTTGTCAGTTTCACTGTTGTTGAACATCATTTCCCTTATCGTAACAATCTGCACGTTTTCAAGGTCGAATGGGTGGACTTTCAAACTTCAAAGTCACCTTAACGGTCCAAGAAGCATCGCCGTTGACAAAGCTCTTCCCATTTATCAACTTAGGACTTCCACTCTTCCAGTACCCAGCGTGGATCCGTTTTAAAGATCAATATTGAATCATTGTAAGAGGTGTAATAATCTACGATTTTTAGTGGTCTGTGAAATGGGGTATTTGGAAGAACATAGTGTGATTTTTAACTGCGGCGAAACAATCAGGTCTATAGGTGATGCAAATCTCGTGTTGTGCTCATCTTCTGTCCGCAACGAGTCGCTGGATCAATGCAGCCCGCTAAAACCAATGCTACCCAAGGTTATTGAGGTCACTAAGTTCGAATATGATATAAGTTAACCACCAGGTGGCGCCATCTAGTGGCTAGAGGTACTAAATCGGGTATTTTAAGTTTGGCTTCCTAATGTTTGGGTCTACCTTAATCTACGCTTCCTGAAAACTGCTTACGGTCTTCTTGCCTTACTGTGCTTTCTGTCTTTTACTCTTACTGTCTGTCCTCTGGAATCTACTTCAGATGGTATTTAATTTCGTACAAATTGTGGGCGTAGCCCACTGTTAGCCAATAATGCGGTTTGGGCGGAGCTTACTTCGACTCGATGTTTATTCGTGTGCACAGGAGGATAGATAGAAGGTGAGAAGGGAGTCAGGCTTCCGCCAGACAATTTTTATCTCAAATTTCGAGAATAAGATTTCGTAAGGCACGGCTCTGTGAGAATAAACAAAATCTGCATCTTCCCGTTTCCCAGCTCGGTGCGTTTTGATAAACATGTTAGCGCAGCTAAATTGGGCGCCTCCCAGAACCTTGGTGTAGCCCGAAAAAAAAGTTCTGGAAAGATATCGCGAGAGGTGTCTTTCTGCGTGTGAGCGCCTGTGCGCGTGTAAGTGTATATGCGTGTGAGTGTGTAAGCGTGTGAACGCGTAAACGTGCAAAAGATTCTCGAATCCATTTTGCTTATAGCCTTTACAAGAGCAGTATATATCATTATTTACATAACCAAATGTTACATGTCATTATTTACATAACAAAATGTTATATATTATTATTTACATGACCAAATGTTATATATTATTATTTGCATATCAAAATGTGCCTAAGTATGTGAGTGCCTATTTCAAGACTTCAGAGGATTCCTATGACACTCATCTGTGAGGCATCATTGTTGATCCTAATCCACCTTGCAATGGGCACTACAATCCTAAACACACTCTTAAAATGCCTATGTACACAGGGTGCGGACGGTATTCGTTCGCAATTTTTAACTGCTAATATTACGCATATTTATTTTTATTTTCGTTGTTTGTCTTTTTCTTCGTCAAAACAATAACCATTTCCGCTTTTGTTAGAATAATTGACTAGAATTTTTTTTAAACCTTTAATTTGTGGAAGAGTTATGGAGTCCTTCTTCCTTAGAATTCGCGCCGGAAGGACAAACAGAGATTTCAGACTTCTTCATCGTCAGCCTAAGGATGGTGGAAAAGGTCAGAAAGGAACTAGAAGATTTAGAATTCGACTACGAGGTGACAGCACTTAAAATTTGGCCTCTTAACTCGCCTGACTGCAACCCTCTAGACTTCTTTGTATGTGGGGGTAGAACGAGAGACAGACAAATCCAGCTGCAACCCCAAAACGAGCTGAGAGCAAGATTACCAGGGCCTACAGGAGCCTAACATTGGAGATAGAGACGAAGGCCATAGGCCTTCGTCTCTAGTCGCGTGGAGGCTGCCATCGACGCCACATGCAGGTTCATTGAATAATATCGACAGAATATGTATTCAAGACAACCTGGCCCATATTTAACAAAAATATATCTCTGTAGCAGAATAAGGTCTAAGGGCGACCACGTGCCCTTCTGAACCAACGTAGTCCAGAGATCACCGTATGGAGCTTTGAAAGCACGGCCGAAACAGGGCGAGGCTGCAGCCCACGCCGTTTATAACACCCCAGCTGTATTTGCTTAGGGACTGATTTCATCGTCTCCTCTGGCCACCTTTCAGCCAACATTCCTGCCTTTCTGTCATAGATCGAAGTCCGTCGAACATCTATGCTACCGTTATCTCACCCCCCCCCCCCGAAGGAGTCACTGACTTTTCCTCAAAATCGTACGTGTGTGTGGAGGCGGCAGACAAACCATCTAAAGCCACCTCACCAGCGGCTATATAATCCTTCGACTCGGTTTAGTAAGGAGCACTAATAGACTTTCCACCTACCACACGAACGAGCTGAAGGACGCTCGCCCTCCCCCTCTGCAATCAGAGACAACGACGATTTCGATTCGAGTACGAAGGCTAAATCGACATCCGTGAACTCTGCCATAGTCAATCGGCGAGTATCTGACGAGGATTTCCATCTCTGAATGCCATCTACGTGTGCTTCCTCATCTGAAGCGTGAGGTAACCCGACTCCTCCCATCGCAGTCATCGAATCCCGACTGGCCCTTCCTTGCACCGAAATCGTAAGAAATTGTAACCATTGCCGCCTGCAGATTGTTCTACAGTCTGGCTTACCCAATAGATCCATTCTTAGTGTGCGCGCCCAGTTTCAAATCCCCCTTTTTAGTCACCGACCTGAACTCGAGTACTTTAATCCTCTAATTAACCAACCTATATCTAGCGTAGCCATTTAACTCTCTGTCTGTGCGACCATTCCGTTTAAACCCAATATCTGTGTATATTAATTAAATATTGTTTGGTTGCTAGTAAAGATATATTTTTGTCATTGTCTTTCTTTTGCAACCCTAAGATGTACCAACTACCTCTTAATCATTGGCCAACTTGCACTTTGAAATATTTGTTTTAAAAAGGACCCCGCAAAGTTAATAGTAAACCCTCCCCACTGGACTCATAACTATTTCTCATTCACTAACGCTCTTCAACCACCTTCGGCAGAAAGCACCAAAAGTACCTACGTATATATATATATATATATATATATATATATATATATATATATATATATATATATATATAGAGAGAGAGAGAGAGAGAGAGAGAGAGAGAGAGAGAGTCTGGCCATTCCACTACGATCTCCTACAATAAAAACAATGTTTTATTTTTCCTGAGAATCATTATGCGAACGAATAGCGTCCGCACCTTGTACATACATAATACCCAGAGCATCTTTTATCGCCTCTTATATTCTGCTTTTTATTATTAAAGTTCATTTGCAAGCCGAAAAAAACATTTTATCGTAACTTAAAAACAAGGAACAATGAAATTAATTCCTCACAATTTCATTCTCGAAAAGTTGTTATCTTAGACTTTAAAGCTTCTCAGGATCTTTACAAAAAATAATCTTGAATAAGCCCTCCACTGGTCCCGTTATAAAGTAAATGTGTATAAAATTCCATTTAAAAATTGCATTCAACTATACACAGGAGAAACTGGACGTAGCCTATCTTAAAGTTTTTACGAAAACAAATAATCTGTAGGCACAGACAACGCGGCGACTGCCATATTTACACACACGAGTTCCACTAATCATAACGTCAATTTGGAAAAAGCAGAATTTACTTCTACCTCGAATGGCTGGCCCAAGCAACAGATAGTTAAAGATACTCCCAAATTTTAATCTCTCGAAAGGTAACTTCAGGTTTAACCAGATCATCAGATCGATTACCACTTCCCAGATAGAAATGACCTCTCAGGGAGAAGTCAGCCTCTATGTAAATATTCTCTCGATGTATTTTTCTCTCTCTCGTTGTCTATGGGGTGTTATCATTTTTTGTTGGTGGTGTTTTTTTTTCTCTTTGTACATAAGAACTGTCTTAGGGTTTAGGGTTCAGTGTGTGTTGTACAGCCCAAGGGTAGGGCGTGATGCTCCGAAACTAGTCAATTATTAGAGAAGAGTTCCTTTGAAAAACCAACTTTCATTTGTATCTTAGCCATAACCTTTACGAAAAGGGGTTATAAGGGTGAAATTGGTCAAAGTGAAAATGTGCGGAAGGTCGAAAGCTCAGGTAGGCTACTTTGGGCGATATTGTACTATAGGGAGAGAGAGGGGAGAGCATCTCTCCCCAATAGGTCCCCTTTCGCACAGAAGCAGAAGGTCACTACGCAAACCATAGTCCCTAGATGAGGTCTGATTCTAGGCGGCGGGTGTCATATGCATTGACTTATTGTTTTCACACACACCCTTAAACGAGCACCCCACTGATATTAGGCCTCGACAGAACTTCGAATAAAATAATAATAATAAGTGTCGAGGAACGACACAGTATGTCCCACTGTCTAATATGGGTACATAACGTAATTGAGTCAGACCGGCAAATCTCGGCCCTGTACTCAGGCAGGTATGCAGCGAAGGGAAGGCCATGGCCTCCCAAAGTAAGAGTGCGACTTAATTACAGGTTGGCCATTCGAAAGGGGAACTCGTTTGCCAGATTCAACTCGGGAATTATTTAAGGAAACACCTCTACAAAAATAAGCTTTAATACAATATAAATGATTAAATATGGAGACAAGAATAATAATGGAAATTAACACAAAGGTTAGCTTGACAATAAAATTTATAGCGGGCAGGAATTAATGGAAGCTGGGTCCGGGAATTATTAATTAATTCGACGGTTTAAATAAGAGGAGTAAGATTACTAAATCTTTTCGTTATGCGATTATGGGGTCTTCTTAGTACTTGAGAGAATAAGGTGACTTACGAGGGTAGGATTCTGCATAACCTCAGATGATTGACGGGAGCGGAAGACCAGTGGCCAGGTCTTCGTAGAACGAACTCCTGGTATGAGCGTTCAGGGAGACTCGTCAATGGGACGGCGTAGAATTTATACGAAGACAGATGAGAAGAGGCGAGCCCAGGACAGTCTTCCGGAACGTAATAAAGTAGTGGTAATCTTCCTTCTGAACAGAGCGCATTACGTAGGGGATCTGCTCAAGAGATCACGACGACGAAGCTCGGTTCGACTGGGATACAGATGCACTTGATCTGAGCTACAAGACTTCCTAACTCGCACTCACTGATGAGAACTATGCACCTCGTCTTAAATAGGAGAGTTCGTCTGCAGGCAAGGGGCGGGGCGGGGGACGCGAGACGAGCGAAGTCCCAAGGGATAGTATGACGCGAGACGAGCGAAGTCCCAAGGGATAGCATGGCGTCAGACAATGCAAACAAGGGAGTTTGACGAAGCGACTTCTTTCCACCCCACATGGAGGAGGGGGGGGGAGGAAGACACCAGCGGCCAGACGGGCGGTCACGCTGTTAGAGTGGGGGGACGGTGGTCATAAAATGAAAACAAACATAGCTGGCGCCAGTCTAGGTCTGATAAAATTAAGCCACCTGGCGTGTTCGAATTCATACTTTCACAATAAGCGCGTGTAAAAAGTGTGTGGGGGGGGGGAGGCGCACACACACGCGCGCGACGCCACCATTTTTCCATCGCCATCAGTCACGCCACCAACCGAGGTCATTCCCATCATGGATGTACTGAAGGTGACGTCTCTTGTAAATATCCCCGTAAGGGGCACAGCGATTTGCTTTCCTGGCCGCCGGGCTGACGGGCTGACGGGCCTCAGCGCCCCTTCCGGCACCAGCTTAGCCTCTTCTCCTTTTTGACATCCTGTTTTTTTACCCTGCTTCCTCACTTTCCATACAATCTCTCCCACAACTTTCTCTGGTCGGCCTCTAATTTCACAGGGTAGACACCGAAGGGCTTCCTCTCACCCAACTATCCCAGATCGGGGCTGGGTGGGGGGGTGGGGGAGAAACAACGCCTCTAAGTCCCTAAGCTCTAGTTTGGGGTGGTGGGTTTTTAACAATCTGCCTTACTTCCACCCTCACCTTCCTCACATACCCCCTTCCTCTCTCCTTTCACGGTCTATCAATCTTACGACCGACCAGCCCAAGTTGGAGCCACCATGCCGAAGGGCTGCTTGGCCACTGGGCGGGAGGAGTGGCCTCAAATAGCGGGAGTTGGCTCTGCAGACCCCGTATTCGCCCTTCGCCGAGCGAGCTACTGCGTGAGGTGATTAGCGCTTGCGTCCCGTGAAAATAATAGGGTCACCATGCCCAATGATGATCCCCCTCCCCCGAAAAAAAACACTCTCTCTACTTCCACTGTACCATCGATCTCAGGCTGTTCAATGGCAGAAAAGGAGCCCCATCCCCTGTGCTTTCTCAATGAACCATCCAAACTTCTTGTACCGGAGAGCAGGCTTACTTCTCTCCTAGGACTAAGGGTGCGGTGTACTCAGCCTTCCCTGGAGGCGCCCTTGGGTGACTCCTGTTTCCTGCAGCAGTCCCTACTTTGCTTTCACAGGAAAATGCCAAGAAAGTACACAGGCGGCCTGATATTGACTGCTCTCGATAGGGCCAACTTCCTTAGGGGGGCCGGGATGACAGGGCCCGTCGGCCCGTGTCCCCTAAATTCCTGCTGTCGTGCATCTCCAGTTTACAATGGGTCAACTTAGCTGCCCACCCACTCTTCCCCGATGGATGCCGACTCGCCAGCATATGCAAGCAGAAGGAACCTCGAATGGGATCCGTAATGTCTTAGGGCGGGGAAGGGGGCACAAGGAGGCTCCCCTGAGATGGAGAAGGCCCTAGAGCTGACCCAGCCTCAGATGGCAGGATCTTGCACGGGGTTAAAACGGGTTCAGGGGCAAGCACCAAACCTGAGTCCAACCCCAGTACAAGCTTCTCTACAGACAGGTCGGGCCCCCGAGGACTCACAAGGAGAGGAGGGATCTCCTCCCACGGCCGGTGCCCCTCTGAGCGCCAAGACCTTCTCCATTTAAGAGAAGAATCTTGCTGAGGCCGCTCCATCTGGCCTAAGGGCTCCTTCCGGCGGAAGGGAGAAGTGGGTTCATTCCCCACCTTCCTCTCATGTTGCCCTTGGAAACATGATCCGTCAAAGAAGAGCTCTAGCTAGCGTGATTGGTAGAGAGCCGAAGGTGACCCGTTTCTCGGAAGGGAGTCTTCTGGCGAATGCGTCGAATCCCTTCGAGGCGGCCATGATTAGTGCCCTTCGGACACTTGATGGCACGCCAGTGAGTGTGATGCCGCACTCTACAAAAACTTCGTGAAATAAGTGGTTTATGAGAGGGATCTCGTGGACTACTACATAGATGCCATCAGCTTAAAGCTGGCCGACCATGGAGCGGTCAAGGTCGAACGTGTGGTGAGAAAAAAAGGGAGGGGCATCGAGACCCACCCTTACACTTTTCGTCACGTTTAACTGTGACAAGCTCCCTGAGGCGGTGCGTGCCGGTTGTTATCGCTACCGCGTGATGGCATTCTTGCCACTGACGTGGAGGTGCTACTACTGCCACCGCTTCGGTCATACGAATCGCTCCTGTAGACATGCAAAGTCAGGGTTACCCCAAATCTCTGTAAGTTGCTCCCAAGGCCGCACACGATAAGTCCAAATCCTACGTGGCCAAGTGTGTCAATTACGGAGAGCCAACCCCACTTTTTCGATGCATTGTGGTGCGTATCTCCTTGAGAAGGAAATCCTGGCCGTTCAGGCTCAGGATCGTCTCTCATTTCACGAGGTTAAGGACTTGGTCCTGGCGTGCCCGGCGCTGCCTGGGACGTCTTAAAGCTTTAATGTGAAAAAAAGAGCTTCTCTGCTCCTATCTCCTTCAGGCCTACGAGCACGGTCGTTTCCGCGCCCATTCAGAACCCTTCTGCGGGTTCTACCTACCCTGGTACTGCTGGCAGCACAAAGGGTTCATACCCAGCCCCAGCTAAAAACAGGGCTCCCCCATCTTCCCACAACGTGACCGTTTCCCGTAAGGCAAAATGGCCGGGCGCCTACACCGAGTGATTAGATTCACAGGAGGCAACACCCATGAAGTTAGTCGTGTGGCCGTTTTCCAAGGGGCTCCTAAAGCTGCTTTCCGAAAGGAGGACAGCACAAAAGGAGCTTCTGCTCCTACGCCGACACCCATTGCTAGGCTGGGTGACTCGAAGACGGTGGAGCCTCCAAAGAAGGGACTTCCTCCTCCGAAGCAGGCCCGTCCGCCTAAGGTTTCGAGGCGGAGGGATGAAAAGTCGCATAGCGAGCCCAACCTCCCCGATAAGTCCCGAAGGAGACAGCGCCTTCAGCGCATTGTCTAGCTAACAGTGCCCGAAATTCTGGCTCGGGAAGCGTGCGGCCATTCCCGTGAGGGTCTTCTCATCGAAGAGGTACCCCTGCATTTCCTCCGAGCTAGGTCTGGAGGGCATATTCCTTTGTCGTAGAATGACTCCCGACGATACCATATATATCTATTCGTTGAGGGAACTTCCTTAATTATCTTTAGAGTGCGTTTATTGTCTGGCGGCCGATATTATGTATCTTCAAAATGCTTAAGAAGTGGAACTGAGCTCAAGGATAATAATATTGCTATCATTAATAAAATAGAGTTTTATTAATAATAACTATAAACAATACACAAAACGGAAAATATTGACATAAACAGAATGGAAAGGGTCGTGGAGACTCGGGCTAATCCAAGGATTTAAGGGATTAAAAAAAAGGTAAAACAAATATAGAGTTAAAGAGATGGGATGGTTCGATAAACAATTTAAAGCACAGGATAGAATTGACAAAAGGGATCAATACTCAAAGGTGAAGTTTGGTTTACGTAACTTTTGGCACTAGTGGTGCAGTGGAAGGTACTTGAAGGAATATTCGGTCCGCTGGCGAGTTCCAGCCGAAGGGGGGGGGATAAAAGGATCCTGACGAGGCGTCTTGGAAAGGAGAACCGTTACTCGACGAACGGCTTGAAGAACAATAGCTGTTCTACTTTGTTCTCTTCTGAACAAAGGGGGGAATGAGAACCGTCTCTTGTCTACGGGCTCAAGAACAATGGCTGTTCTAATGTTGTTCTCCTTCGAACAACAGGGGGGGATGAGAACCGTTTCTTGGCGAAGGGCTCAAAACGAACAATGGCTGTTCTAGGTTGATCTTCTTGAACAACAGGGGGGGATGAGAACCGTTTCTTGGCGAAGGGCTCAAAACGAACAATGGCTGTTCTAGGTTGTTCTCCTTGAACAACAGGGGGGGGTATGAGAACCGTTTCTTGGCGAAGGGCTCAAAACGAACAATGGCTGTTCTAATGCTGTTCTCCTTGAACAACAGGGGGGGATGAGAACCGTTTCTTGGCGAAGGGCTCAAAATGAACAATGGCTGTTCTAATGCTGTTCTCCTTGAACAACAGGGGGGGAGGAAGCCTTGGGGACTTGTCGTCGGAAAGGCTCGAACCTTTGGCACTCAAGGAATATTGTCCTCCTTCTGGACAAGTGATGGTGAATCTCGAGGTCGAAGTCCCTTGGCACACAAAGGGAGAGAGGGTCGTGGTGATGTTTCGCGACGAAAATCTGGATCTCCAATCTGATCTTAGTGGTAAAGTTTCCATATAAATAACCAGGACATCTCCTTGGCGTGGGGGAAAATGGAGTGAAAGCTTGGAGGGAACGCACAGCCGGGCCGGAGAAAAATGCCTTATCTGTTCATAAGTCTAACTCGATCTGGCGAGGTCGGCGTATGGGGGCGAACGGGAGGGGACGATGACCTCCTTGTTTAAACATTGGCATCCGGTAGCTGAGATAAGACTCCAAGCCTCGAATTGAAGATGCACGTGGGCAGCATCGTGGTTTTTAATAATATGGGATAGGAGTTGAAATTAACTCGTTCTATCACACCCCTCCATTCCAGGGGAAGTTGTCACTTCCAAAAAAAAAGAGAGAAGGGACAACGATAGAGCTCCCTTGTAGGGAACTCGTTTTCTTGTACCAACCGTACCTTCCTGCACCTAACTAGTATTACCTCAATACATATGATTATTTTGATCTTTAGATTACAGGGGAAAATAACCTTTAATACAACTTAATAAAAAAAAAGGGGCATGGAACAATGAAATGATATAAAATTAGTACATACGGGACAAAATAATTTATACGTAAATTAATAAGAACAAATATATAGACATACAAAAAATTAGACATTGAGCGTTACAAAATTCAGACATATACATTAATTAATTATATTACAAAAGAATCTTAAATTAAGTCGTACAAGACGGTATATACCTACATGGAGATACTAATCCTATGAATACAATTATTCTACGCTATTCGGTAACGCATTCCTACTGAGTGCGTCAGCGACCTGGTTATCGGAACCTTTTATCTAATTTATTTTAAACTGATACTCTTGCAAAAGTAAACTCCAGCGCATGATGCGGCCGTTTGAGTGTCTCAAATTCCTAATATAGGCTAACGGACGGTGGTCGGTTCCTATTTGAAATTCTTTACATATCAAGTACAGCTTTAATTTGTCTATGACCCAGATAATTGATAGAGCTATCTTTTCTCTAGTGGCATATCTCTTTCCGCGTGGTAATAATTGACGACTAGCATATGCAACTGGATGACTCGTTCTGTCATCCACGTATTGAAGGAGTACACCTCCAATGCCCTCGTTGATCACGTCGGTCTTAACCCCAAAGGATTTTTCCGGGTTGGGCAACTTAAAAATGGGGGCAGAAATGAACTTACTTTTGAGCTGATTAAAATGGGAAACAGCGACATCATTCCAACGTAAACGATCGGAGAAATTCTTTTCCTGAAGGGGGCATAGGGGGGCCGAAATTGCAGCGAAATTCGGAACAAATCGCTGATAGGGAGAAGCTGATCCTAGGATTGATCTTAATGGCTTCTTTGTAATCGGGAGGGGCATGTCGGCGATTGCCTTAATCTTGTTCTCGTGGGGACCTAACTTGCTTTGTCCTATTTTGAAACCCAAATATTTGATGGTTTCGTGAGCAAAATGGCATTTGCTGGGGCCAATGGTGAGGCCATTTTTACGCAGTCGCTCGAAAAGAGCTAATAGGGCGGGTAAATGGTGATTCCATTTAATTAGTTCTTGTCGCTGACTTTTCTGACGTGGTGTCAGCTGCGCGTCACTATCCAGGTCAGAGGGTTCCAAAGACTCGCCTGGTAGGGAAGGAGGAGGGTAATCGGAATCAGGTTGGATGCACACTGTCTGGATTACATTAAGGGACTCCGCGGGGCAATCCTCTTCAAGCGCCGATGCTTCGTCCAGTTCTACGAAGGTATCTCCATGGGCACGTTGGGGGTTCTTTTTTTCTTGGGGTCCAGGGACAGTCTCCGTGTCCTTGTCTGGGGCCTTATCACCTAAGGGTGTTAGTGATTCACACTCCTCTTTTGCCGTCCTAAAGTCCTGGTTAGGGGTCTCCGAGAAATCGGACGGTATCGGGGTTCTGATGGGGACGGGCTCCTGGGCTTCTTTCTTATCTCGGCCTTGAGGAAGGGCGGCCTGAAACACAGGGTCGAAACTTACTTGGGGGCTCTGTCCTATAAGTACGGAACAGAATTGTATGGGTGCTACAATGACTTCAGCCCAGCCATTATAATATTGACACTGCAGGTAACATCTAGTGACGGGGAATCGGTTCGCCCGCCCAAGTTGGTCATGTACCACCGCAAATTTTTCGTGGTTAGAGGCCACTGGGAGGAGTTCGTCGGACACGATGAAGCACGTACATCCTGTGTCCCTGACGAGAGTCAATACTCGACAGCTGTCCACGCTGCCCTCCTCATATTTCAAAGTTCCCGATGAACTTTTACCAAAAACAAAATTTACCTGGTGGCCTGACGGAGGGGGAGAAGTTTCTGCTTGGGTCTGCACCACCGGGGGAGCCGGGGTTGCATTAATCTGGTGAACTTGGTGGGCTGGTCCGCTTTTAAGCCTAGAATTTTGGGGGCAATTCCAGCTCATGTGGTTTTCTACACCACAGGTGAAGCATATGGTTGGTCGCTTCGGGAAGAGAGATGGAGGAGAAGTCTTAACGGGAGGTTTGGAGTCCCGTTGTTGGTTTTGGGGAAAGAAGTTTGGGGGTTTTACGGGGCTCGGTAACTTTGTCAGCTTTCCTGGGAAGGGGCGCGAATCCTTCCTTCTTTCTTCTCGTTGGATTTCTCTTTCTCGTTCTTCTCGTTGTATTTTTCTTTCTCGTTCTTCTCGTTGTATTTCTCTTTTTCGTTCCTCTCGTTGTTTTTCTCTTTCTCGTTCTTCTCGTTGTATTTTTCTTTCTCGTTCTTCTCGTTGTATTTCTCTTTCTCGTTCCCCTCGTCGGATTACTCTTTCCCTTTCTATTACTTCCATTTTTCTTTGAAATTCTGCTTTAATCCGAGCTAATTCAATCTGATGGTCAGCTTGTCTTATCCGTTCCTCTCTTTTTCTTTCTTCTTTTTTTCTTTCTCTTTCTTCCTCTTTTCTTTGCTCCTCTTGAATGTACTCAGTTAGTTCTTTTCCGGAGAGTCCACAGGACTCTCCTTGCGCTTTAAAGATTTCGAACTGAGTCATCTTTGCACTTGGCTGCGCACTAGTCAACCAACTAAAATTCCTCGCAACAAGAATTATGCCTCTATAGAATTAGCCTACCTAAATATGGGCACTGAACTATTCGTACTTGGTTTCTCAATCTAAATAACCACTGACTAAAATCACAAAAAAAAAACACAAACAAATTATTATAACCGTTCCTTGAGCTACTCCAGCTTCTTAAGTTTAAAAAAAAAGGGGGGATAGCAATCGTTAAAACAAAAGGGAACTGCTATATTCTATTATTATAACGAATAACACTATGCTTTACTCGACTGAGACCAGTGTTTGCAAAGATATAGCGTTAAACCTTACACACCTGATACCAAATTTAAATAGTATATATATATATATATATATATATATATATGTCGTAGAATGACTCCCGACGATACCATATATATCTATTCGTTGAGGGAACTTCCTTAATTATCTTTAGAGTGCGTTTACTGTCTGGCGGCCGATATTATGTATCTTCAAAATGCTTAAGAAGTGGAACTGAGCTCAAGGATAATAATATTGCTATCATTAATAAAATAGAGTTTTATTAATAATAACTATAAACAATACACAAAACGGAAAATATTGACATAAACAGAATGGAAAGGGTCGTGGAGACTCGGGCTAATCCAAGGATTTAAGGGATTAAAAAAAGGTAAAACAAATATAGAGTTAAAGAGATGGGATGGTTCGATAAACAATTTAAAGCACAGGATAGAATTGACAAAAGGGATCAATACTCAAAGGTGAAGTTTGGCTTACGTAACTTTTGGCACTAGTGGTGCAGTGGAAGGTACTTGAAGGAATATTCGGTCCGCTGGCGAGTTCCAGCCGAAGGGGGGGGGATAAAAGGATCCTGACGAGGCGTCTTGGAAAGGAGAACCGTTACTCGACGAACGGCTTGAAGAACAATGGCTGTTCTACTTTGTTCTCTTCTGAACAAAGGGGGGAATGAGAACCGTCTCTTGTCTACGGGCTCAAGAACAATGGCTGTTCTAATGTTGTTCTCCTTCGAACAACAGGGGGGGATGAGAACCGTTTCTTGGCGAAGGGCTCAAAACGAACAATGGCTGTTCTAGGTTGATCTTCTTGAACAACAGGGGGGGATGAGAACCGTTTCTTGGCGAAGGGCTCAAAACGAACAATGGCTGTTCTAGGTTGTTCTCCTTGAACAACAGGGGGGGAGGATGAGAACCGTTTCTTGGCGAAGGGCTCAAAACGAACAATGGCTGTTCTAATGCTGTTCTCCTTGAACAACAGGGGGGGGATGAGAACCGTTTCTTGGCGAAGGGCTCAAAACGAACAATGGCTGTTCTAATGCTGTTCTCCTTGAACAACAGGGGGGGGGGGAAGCCTTGGGGACTTGTCGTCGGAAAGGCTCGAACCTTTGGCACTCAAGGAATATTGTCCTCCTTCTGGACAAGTGATGGTGAATCTCGAGGTCGAGGTCCCTTGGCGCACAAAGGGAGAGAGGGTCGTGGTGAAGTTTCGCGACGAAAATCTGGATCTCCAATCTGATCTTAGTGGTAAAGTTTCCATATAAATAGCCAGGACATCTCCTTGGCGTGGGGGAAAATGGAGTGAAAGCTTGGAGGGAACGCACAGCCGGGCCGGAGAAAAATGCCTTATCTGTTCATAAGCCTGACTCGATCTGGCGAGGTCGGCGTATGTGGGCGAACGGGAGGGGACGATAACCTCCTTGTTTAAACATTGGCATCCGGTAGCTGAGATAAGACTCCAAGCCTCGAATCGAAGATGCACGTGGGCAGCATCGTGGTTTTTAATAATATGGGATAGGAGTTGAAATTAACTCGTTCTATCACATCCTTCAATGGAATTACCTGTGAGTAGCTGCTAATTCTCGCCTCCTCTCGTTTTCCTTAGCTATCTTTTTTAAGGATACCATGCTGGGTGGGTGCCCCCTACCCACCCTCCCTGGGTATCAGGGTTTTGCGACCCCACCACCACGGGATAGGAGACGGGCAGGAGATGCGTATTTACAACTGACACGATGTTTCCGTTTTTCTTTTCGCTCTAGATATCTCCTTTTAGGCAGTAGCTGTGAAGCTGCACCTGGATAAGAGGTATACTGCTTTTTCTGCGTACATTCCGCTGTCAGCCGACTTCTGCCGCGTGGTGGCACGGTTGCCGAGGCCCTTTCTCTTGCTAAGGTATTTGAACGGTAGACACCTTCTCTGGGGAAACTACTCGATAAATCCCAGGGATCAGGTCCTTGCCGACCTGATCGACGAGCTGGAGGTAGGTGCCCTAAATGTGGATGAGTTTACCCATCCAGAGAACCGTTTCATTTTCTTGTATTGATCTATATTTGTGCTCTTCGGATGTACAGCCTGAGTTGGGGCGGGGGTAGTCGATTACCTCCATGGTAGTGGTCACTTTTTCATTTAAATATCATTTCCTGGGCTGCTGCCGCCTGAGAGCCCGCCGCGGTGGTCCGCATTTCACGAAATGACAGATTTCTCTGTCTCAGTTGAGGAGTTTAGGTGGGTTGATGAGGCCGTTGAGTTCTTCTCCGCCAACCTCATCGCTGTGGGCCTAACTACTATTCTTAGAACGTGTGGCTGTTTTGAACGCCAACCACTCCCGTGGTGGTTAACGGAGTGTAAGACGGCCCTCAAACAAGCGTTATGCCTACATGCAGGGCCAGATTAAACATAGGGCCAAATGGGCCATGGCCCCAAGACCCGCCGCACATAACATGGCAATTTACTGCCAACTTTTAAAATGACTTGAGACCAGATGTTTAGTTTTTCAATTAAAAATTATTTTTTTAACTATTTGGACTGAAGAAAATGATTTAAACATTAAAAAAATATTTTATTTTTTTCAATTTGAACAGTATTTTTGACAGTATTTGGACAGTAAGTTGTTTTTTTACTCGTTAGGTGATAGTAAATTATTAATTAATTTACCGGACTTTTCATTTTAGATTTTTGGACATGTTGAATTTTCATTGTCGCGAAAACGGGCTTTTGGTTTTCTTTTTTGCTCTTGGCTGGTTGTTTGTCTCTTACTGATCTTATATACAAGGTGTCCCAGAAAAAAAGTTAACCGTACTTTGAATTAGTATAACTCAAAACCTATTAAAGGTTTTTGAGTCTCGCAAAATATAACAGATTTAACAACTATTTATCTGTCGATTCTGGAAATTTCATTAAATTCCCTTTTACGATATTGATTAACTAATGAGTTTAGTGGAGGTTATCAAAATTATGTTTGCGCAAGGAAGTAAAATAATCAAACTTCTAAGTTTAAAATCAACAAATATATTTAAATCCATTTTTAACAAAAATACCTCTTCATATAGGTAATACAAATTTATTTTTTAATTTTTTTTAATTTTCTAAGCACCGTTTCCTTCCACATGGCCTCCATTTCTTTCCAAGCACAGTTGCGCCTTTGATCGCATTGATTGAACAACTTTTTTGATTAACTTGTGATTTTCCTTAAGTCTATTGACTTCACGTGTGATACTATCTCTTAACTGGTTGATGCTTTGTGGTGGAGCCGCGTGCAGTGCATCACTCGCCTGTACGCGCGAGCCCGGCGCCTCCCTCAGTCGCCAACAGCTCTCACTGCATCCGCAGCTGATCTCGATGGTGCATATGCCGCCGAGAGACGCCAGTCATACCCTAAGCCCTTTGGGTTTAGGGCCAGGAAACTCCTTCGAGAGGTAGATATAGCTCTCGGGCCGGTGGCGCCCCTGGTTCTGCCCAGGACGCCACCCTGGAGGGTACCACATTTGGCTATTTGTCGCCACGCCTCTGCTCCCAAAGCTTGTACTGCGCCGGGAGTATTGCGTTCGACCTTTTTGGAGCACACATCGTGTCACGCTGGTACCGTGCCAGTGTATACGGATGGCTCCAAGTCCCAAGAGGGGGTCGGCTTCCACGCCGTATCCCCTCTGTTTGAAGTCAGCGGGGCTCTACCAGGCGCTGCGTCTGTCTTCACGGCCGAGCTGGTGGCAATACACCACTCGGTACGGAAGATTACGCGACGTGCCCGGTTCGGAGACCGGATTGTGATCTATAGCGACTCACAAAGCGCCCTGAGTGCTCTCGGGGCATTGGAATCTCCGCATCCCCTGGTTCGCGATATCCGTGACGCCACGGTTTTGGCGAGCCGGGCAGGTGTCGAGATTATCTTCTGCTGGGTTCCTGGACATGTAGGAATTGCGGGGAATGAGCGCGCCGATGAGGGCGCCAAAGAGTCCGCGAGGACTCTGCGACCGGACCAGCGTTTCGCTCTTCCTCACACCGACTACATGGCAGGAATACGGGCAGCTCTTCGGACTGCTTGGCAAAGAAGATGGGAGACGGTCGAAGGGAACTTAAAGTTGCGTGCCATTGCGCCGCGACTGTTCCCATGGACCTATCCCCCAATGCCGCGGCGGCTTCAGGTTGCTTTCTGTCGTCTCCGAATCGGACACACTCGTGTGACGCATCGCTATCTGATGGAGCGCTCGCCTGCGCCCTATTGCAACGACTGCGTCGTCCCCCAGACTGTTCGGCACATTCTTGTCGAATGTCCCAGTCTGGGTGATCTTCGCGCACGATACCTGTCCCAGTACCGGGATGGGCGGGGTCGCTACCGCCTGTCCCTTGTGCTTGGGACAGATTCGTGCACACTGACTTGTGGACTTGTTGACTTCTTGGGGGAGGCCGGCCTTCTCCCTATTATTTAAGCAAGGTTTGTTTGTTTTTTTTTTGTTGTTTTTTTGTTGTTTTTTTGCATTTGTTTTGTTTTTTGTTTGTTTTTTTTTCTTTAGTTGCACGCTCCTGCGCCGGGGGGACCTCTCCCCGACGCACCGGCTTGCTTCCTTTCCCCCTTTTGGGGTGTTGTTTTTTTTTTTTCTCTTTAATTTCATTTTAAAGTAGCCTAGAACTAGGCCAGTTTTAATACGGCGACTAATGCCCAAGTAGGCAGTCGCCAGATGAGCTCTTAAAAAAAAAAAAAAAAAAATGTGGTGGAGTAGAATACACTTTATTCTTTAGATATACCCCATAAGAAATAATCGCACGGTGTTGAGTCAGGGGATCTTGGGGGCCATTCAATCGCATGATTCAGCGTAGCAATGCGGTTGTCAAACGTTCCTCTTAGTTTTGTTCTTACATCAAGCTGTCTATGAGCTGGTGCGCCGTCCTGAATCCACCCCAAGCCTATTGAATTGATTGCCGTAAATCTGGCGGAGTTCCGGGAAGATCCTTTCGTTGATCATGCTCAGGTAGACAGCACCATTCAAGTTATTCTCGTAAAACAATGGGCCGACAAGATAGCCATTCCCGCATATTCCGATCCGCAGAGACACTTTCTGCTGACAAATACGTGTGTCAAAGTTGAATGCTGGGAGGTGGTTCAGCGGCGCATATTGCCGAATGTTATGGCTATTTACCTTTCCATTCAGGAAAAAGGCTACCTTGTCACTAATCACAATGTTTTCCAAGAAACGAGCAGGTTTATGGAGAAGCCATTCGACAAATTGTCTACGACGAGGAAAATCAGTTTCAAGAAGCTGGTGTCTTGCATGCATCTTATAGGGATGCCATTTGAAGTCATGTTTAATAATGCGGTTAAATGATGACTTTGACTGATACATGTAGATTTTGAAGAAGTGTCGTCTGAACATTTTCGATATTTTCTGTCCTTCTTATGGTTCTCATACGACCCGAACGACCTTTATTTAGAATTAAGCAGGCTCCTTCATGTTGGTATTTGCGAACATTTCTCCAAATTGTGGGCTTGCTTGGTAGGGGCCTACCTGAAAAACGTTGTTCAAATGAATCTTGTACCTGTTTAATACTGCCAGTCTTAATAAAGTTTGTAACTACAAATACGCGTTGATCTTTTGTTAACTGCATGATTAAAAAGGTTCTATGGAAGTAAACTTTTACACAGGAACGCTTTGATTTGCTTAGTAAGCAATAATGACGAGGCCATACCACAGCGTGGTCGAAACCCACTGTAAAATGGCCTAGGCTTTGCTTGAAGAATCTCATAGTGACCTAGGCTACCTACGCTTCTCTTGAAAGTGCGCGGTGGCCTATCCTTCAGAGGCTTCGTTTCATTATATTACTTCCTTGCGCAAACATATTTTTGATAGCCTCCACTAAACCCATTAGTGTATCAATATCATAAAAAGGGAATTTAATGAAATTTCCAGAATCGTAAAATAAATAGTTGTTAAATAACACCTTTAGCAGGACCCCAAAATCTCGATTAGGTTTTGAGTATACTAATTCAAAGTACGGTTAACTTTTTTCTGCGACACCCGGTATATAGTATCTAATATATTATTTTGACCATTTATTTAAAGTTTTTTTTACAGATCTCATCACTTGTGTATGGCTTCGCGAGAACGTGATATTGGTTGTACCTATGAAAGTGGGTCACAAAAGAGAAAAAGAAAAATTCAAGAGGATGAACAGAAAAAGAGGATGTAGATGGTTGCAGAAAGATCACTGATATGATTTCAAAGCCTACACCTGTTTCTGTTAATACCCCTGTAGCTAAATCTGAACACTCAGGCGAGTCAAAAAGTGAAGATAGTAGAAAAACACAACCTACAACATTTGCACCATCATCTGTGCTCTCACACAGTACTTCAGACACTATGGATATTTCGAATGACTTTGTTCTATGTGATCCTAACTTGTGGCCTATGAAAGCTTCTGATTCACTTCGACAATCATTCATTGTAGAAAACTTTAGTCAGAAACTAGATATAGATTTTGAAAAGTCAGCAAGAGTTTACGATGATGGGAGAACGAGGTATTTAAACTCATCTATGTTTTTCGAAAAACTTGTTCATTCTGAATCTGTGAAGCGGTCATGGATGGTTTACTCTGAAACCTCAGGAAAAGTATACTGTCTAGCTTGCAAATTACTTTCAGGTGAAGAAAATGCATTCACAAAGGGATTTAAGGACAGGAAACATGCCAAAAGGATTGAGGGGCACGAGAATAGTGCTGCCCATAAGAATAGTATTATTCCTAGTATAAGTCTAGCACAAAAGGAAGGCCGAATAGATACACATATAGGAATTCAGTTCGAAAGAAAGCGCAATTATTGGAGGAAATTTCTTGAAAGAGTGGTTGCTGTGGTAAAATTCTTAGCTGTGAGATGACTGGCATTCCGCGGTGAAAATGAGGTCTTTGGAGTTAACAACAAGGTAAACTTACTAAGGATAATGGAACTGTTAGCACAATTTGATACGTTTCTTGCTGAGCATCTTTCACGTTTTGGAAGTCCTGGACGAGGCAATGTTTCTTACCTGTCATCCACCACTTGAAATGAATTCCTTGTGTTGATGGCAAAAAAAGTTCTTACAAAAATAGTTTCTGATATAAAAGCAACTAAATATTTTGCCATTAGTGTAGATTTAACCCCTGATATATCCCATGTGGATCAGTTGACATTCATTATTTGGTTTGTGGACTCCAGTGGAAAACCTGTAGAACGGTTCTTAGTTCATTCCTCTGGCAGGTCATGATGGTGAGATACTGGCGAATGTGGTTACTGACACTTTGCATGAACATGATCTACCTAACAAAGACTGTCATGGTCAGTGCTATGATATTGCAAGTAACATGTCTGGCAAATATCACGGATTACAAGCTGAATCAAACAGATCAACCCTCTGATTAATTTTGTGCCCTGCTTAGCACATCTATTATATCTTGTTGGATGATGTGCTGCAGAGGGCTGTGTGAATGAAATTTCATTCTTTGGATTCTTAAAAACGTTATTTAACTTGTTCTCTGCTTCAACTCACCGATGGTATATTTTGAAATCAACCATTCATGGCGATCTCATAAAGTTACTATCAACAACAAGATGGTCGGCAAGGTCTGATATAGCAAATGCTTCGAAAGCTAACTTTGTTGAAATACGTTCAGCTTTGATTCAGTTGGCAATATATAAGGACCAAACAACAATAACTACCAGAAGGGAGGTATCAAGGCTGATGTAAAAAAAGGAACATTTTGAAACTGCACTACTTTGTGTAATCTGGGAGTGTATTTTGGGTCGATTGAATGCCACAGGCAAGAGTCTCCAGAAAGTTGAAACTGGCCTAGCAACATGTCAACGTCTTTATGAATTCCTCTTGCAGTTTGTCAGTTGTCAGCGCTATGATGAAATATCTGAAGACTTTAAAGAAAGGGCTAAACTACTAGTGACCGTGCTGATCCCGGAAGATAGAGAAAAAGGAAACTATTTTTTGAAGAGGCAGACACTGAAGCAGAGCTATCAGCCATGAATAATTTTAAGATATCTACATACTTTGCCCCTTTGGATTCATTAGCATTAAAATTAACAAAGAGGAAAGAAGTATTCTCAAAGCTCCAGGAGAAGTTTGGGTTCCTATTTAGTATCACTACGTTATCAGAGCCTGAACAAGAAACTGCAACAAATTTGCAGAAATATTTCTCTGCAGACCTTCAGGTAACATTTTAAATGATATGGCTCAGTTTTCTGCATATATAAAGTAAGCCTCGCTTGAAAACTCCACACCACTCTCTTCTCTCAGACTTATACGCAGAGTTGGAATTGTAAAAACCTTCCCAAATGTTGACATAGAATTTCGCTTGTATTTAACACTGCCAGTTGCAAATGCAGGAGCAGAACGGTCATTTTCAGTTTTATAAAGAGTGAAGAGCCAGCTTCACTCAACTCTGTCACAGGATAAACTTTGTAATGTCGCCTTGATGAAAATTGAATCAGATTTGACCCAAGAAATTGACTTTCAGGATATAATTGACACTTTTGAAAAGTCCAAATCAAGAAAGAAGGCGGTCTAACCCTTTTAGAACTAAGTGATTCTATAGAAATATGACTTTCTATATAGAAAATATGATTATATATGATTCTTTGGAAAAATATTGATAATTGTTGATAAAGATATATAAAAATGTTTTATTCTAAATACATGCAAAAACAATTTCTATATAAAAAATATGATTCTAAATGATTCTATGGAAAAATATTGATAATTGTCGATAAATATATACGAAAATGTTTTATCCTAAATACATGCAAAAACAATTACATGAAAACAAATAAAAAATACAAAGTAACTCGTACTGTTTCATCATCTTTCCTCTACCACTATATGTTGATTTTATCGCCATGGGTAGACTTAACATCAATCAAATCCCAACCAAATTGTTTTCAGGGAAGGTATGGTAACAGAGGTCCCGCTAAACTGGATTACCCAGGGCCCCGAATCACCCTAATCCGGCGCTGCCTACATGCGCTATAAGCGCCTCCCGAACGATTTCACCCTCGGTGAATTTCGTTGAGCTAGGGCTAGGTTCCGGTATATTTCGAAGCACTCCCGCCGCTCTTCCTTGCGGGCCTACGCGCCTTCACTTAACGGGAAGACCCCTCTAGCAGAGGTGTCAAAGCGAGTCAAAAGGATTAAGGGCAAGTTCTCACACCCGCTTCCCGTTCTCCAGAAAAATTGCACCGCAATCACGGACCCCGCGTCCGTGGAGGAATCCTTTTGGACCGCTTTCTCCGCATTCTTAAGCCGGGATGCTGTTACACCAGATTCACTGTGCATCGTAATGTCACGGAAGTTAGCCAACTGCACTTAATTTCCGGAGGCAGAGAACCCTTCAACGACAGGTTTACATTGAGTGAGTTGCGTTCCGCTCTCGCTTCTTGGTCCGGGCGATGTCTCGTACCCCAAGCTTCGACGCATGGGTGAGCAAGGCATGGCCTTTCTGTTAGATTTGTTCAACAGGATCTGGGTAGAGGTATCCTCCCATACTACTGGCGAAACGCTACTGTGCTCGCTTTTCGGACACCGGGGAGAGACCACTCTACCTCAGCCGGTTTCAGCCAAATCTTTCTAACTTACTGCGTGTACAAGTTGATGGATAAAAGTCTTTTGTATTGACAGCGGAGACCATATGTCTTCTGCAAAGTGCAGCATCCGCAAGTTCCATACCACATCGAATACTCTACTCCGACTGAAAAATGCCATCTGCGAGGCCTTCCTTCCTATACAGCATTACGCCACGGTGTTTTTCGATCCGGAGAAGGCTTATGATACCGCATTGCGATACGGTATCATGGAGACTCTCCAAACGATGGGGGTGAGGGGACACCTCTCAATCTTTTTATCTGAATTTTGGAGAGATTGTCGATTCCGCGTACGGGTGAGGAGAGCCCTCTCAAACCCAATGGAACAAGAAGAGAGTGGCCCGCAGGAAAGTGTCTTCAGTGTCACACTTGTTGCCCTTAGACTCAATGACATCAACTCGCTGCTGCTGAAAGATGTTATCGCTACGCTCTACGTGGACGACCTTTCAATCTCTTTTAGCGCGGACCAGATGCCAACTCTAGAGCGTCGAATCCATTAGGTATTGAACCGGTATCTCGCCATGCCAAAGCGCACAGACATTGGTTGCCTTGGCCAAGATTAACGTGGTGCACTTGTGACGCCATCCACGGCTCCACCCTGACCCAGACACTTTTTTTCTAAATGGAGGTCGCCTGGAAGTTGTGGACTCGCACCTTTTCCTGGGTCTTGTATTTGACCGACACCTCCCCGGGAAGCTCATATTCGCAGCCTTAGGGTCTCTTGTCCCCGCACCATAGATATTATTCGTTCCGTGATGGATATTATTCGTGCCTTACTCTTCTATCGATCCTTTGTTCGTTCGAAGCTCGATTGCGGATGAGAGTTTACGCATCTGCAGCCAAGCGTGTATTGCGTAAGGTGGACTCGATCCACCACATCAGCCTCCCCTTAGGGACAGGTATCTTCCGCACTTCACCCATTGAGAGCCTACTTGTCGATGCTGGGGAGATTATTTTTTTTTTAATTAAGGGGCTATCTGGCGACTGCCGACTTGGCATAAGTCGCCGTAAACAAACAGCCTAGTTCTAGGCTACTTTAAAAAAAAATGAACAGGAAACAACAATAAAAAGAAATAACAATAACAATAACAAAACAATAACAAAAACAACAATTAAACCTGGTTAAATGAAAGGAAGAAGGCCGGCCTCCCCTCAAAAGTCAACAAGTCCACCAGTCAATGTGCACGCACTCGTCCCGAGTACAAAGGACAGGCGGTAGCGACCCCGCCCATCCCGGTACCGGGACAGGTAACGTGCGCGAAGATCACCCAGACTGGGACATTCGACAAGAATGTGCAGAACAGTCTGGGGAACAACGCAGTCGTCGCAATACGGCGCAGGCGAGCGCTCCATCAAATAGCGATGCGTCACACGAGTGTGTCCGATTCGGAGACGACAGAAAGTGACCTGAAGCCGTCGCGGCATTGGGGGATAGATCCATGGGAACAGTCGCGGCGCAATTATACGCAACTTTAAGTTCCCTTCGACCGTCTCCCATCTTCTTTGCCAAGCAGTCCGAAGAGCTACCCGTATTCCTGCCATGTAGTCGGTGTTAGGAAGAGCGAAACACTGGTCCGGTCGCAGAGTCCTCGCGAACTCTTTGGCCCTCTCATCAGCGAACTCATTCCCCGCAATGCCTACATGTCCAGGAACCCAGCAGAAGATAATCTCGACATCTGCCCGGCTCGCCAAAAACATGGTGTCACGGATATCGCAAACCAGGGGATGCGGAGATTTCAATGCCCCGAGAGCACTCAGGGCGCTTTGTGAGTCGCTATAGATCACACTCCGGTCTCCGAACCGGGCACGTCGCGTAATCTCCCGTAACGAGTGGTGTAAGGCCACCCACTCGGCCGTGAAGACAGACACAGCGCCTGGTAGAGCCCCGCTGACTTCAAACAGAGGGGATACGGCGTGGAAGCCGACTCCCTCATGGGACTTGGAGCCATCCGTATACACTGGCACGGTTCCAGCGTGACACGATGTGTGCTCCAAAAAGGTCGAACGCAATACTCAGGGCGCAGTACAAGCTTTGGGAGCAGAGGCGTGGCGACAAATAGCCAAATGTGGTACCCTCCAGGGTAGCGTCCTGGGCAGAACCAGGAGCGCCACCGGCCCGAGAGCTATATCTACCTCTCGAAGGAGTTTTCTGGCCCTAAACCCATAGGCTTAGGGTAGGACTAGCGTCTCTCGGTGGCATAGGCACCATCGAGATCAGCTGCGGAAGCAGTGAGAGCTGTTGGCGACTGAGGGAGGTGCCAGGATTGCGCGTACAGGCGGGTAATGCAAAGCACACGGCGCAGAAGGAGTGGAATCTCCCCAGCATTGACCAACAGGCTCTCAATGGGGGAAGTGCGGAAGGCACCGGTCGAAAGGCGAAGGCCGGTGTGGTGGATCGAATCCACCTTCCGCAATAAACGCTCGGCTGCGGATGCATAAAACTTGCATCCGTAACCGAGCTTCGAACGAACAAAGGATCGATAAAAAGTAGGGCAGTAGCCCTATCAGCGCCCCAAGCGCTGAACGTCACGGAATGGAGAATGTCCATTGCGCGGGTGCAAGAGAGACCTAAGGCTGCGAATATGAGCCTCCCAGGTAAGGCGTCGGTCGAATACAAGACCAAGGAAACGGTGCGACTCAACCTCATCCAGGTGCACCCCATTAAGAAACAAATCTGGGTTGAGGTGAAGCCGTGGATGGCGGCAGAAGTGCCCCACCTTAGGCTTGGCCAAAGAAAACCGAAACCTGTTTGCTTCGGCATAGCGAGAGACGCGGTTCAATGCCTGTTGGAGTCGACGCTCCAGAGTTGGCATCTGGGCCGCGCCAAAAGAGATCGAAAGGTCGTCCACGTAGAGCGTAGCGAGAACATCTTCCGGCAGCACCGAGGTGATGCCGTTGATGCTCAGGGCAAAGAGTGTGACACTGAGGACACTTCCCTGCGGGACACCCTCTTCCTGCTCCTTTGGGCCGGAGAGGGCTTCCCCCCCCCCGTACGCGGAATCAACGATCTTGCAAAAATTCAGATATAAACATTGGGAGGCGTCCCCTCGCCCCCATCGTGTGGAGAGTCTCCATGATACCGTATCGCCATGCGGTATCATAGGCCTTCTCCAGATCGAAAAAGACCATGGCGTAGTGCTGTCTACGAAGGAAAGCCTCGCAGACGGCATTTTCCAGTCGGAGCAGAGCATCCGACGTGAAGTGGAACTTGTGGAAGCCGCACTGTGCGGAAGACAGATGGCCCCCGCTGTCCAGGTAAAAGGCTAATCTAACATTTACGAATTTCTCCATCAACTTGCACACGCAAGAGGTTAGAGAGATTGGGCGGAAACTGTTCGGAGTAGAGTGATCTCTCCCCGGTTTTCGAAAGGCGAGCACAGTGGCGATTCGCCAGGAGTCTGGGAGAAGACCTTCCACCCAGATCCTGTTGAACAAATCTAAGAGAAAGGCCATGCTTTGCTCACCCAGGTGTCAAAGCATGGCGTACGGGACATCGTCCGGACCATGGGCGGTGTCCGCGCACGAAGCGAGAGCGGAACGCAACTCACTCACAGTAAACTTGTCGTTGAAGGGATCTCCGCCTCTGGAGGTAAAGTCCAGCCAACGGCCTTCCGTGACATCACCACGTGCATTGAATGCTGGCGGAGCAGCAACACGGCTAGAGAATGCGGAAAAAGCGGTCGCTAAGGATTCCGCCACGGACGCGGGGTCCGAGATTGCGGTCCCATTCTCCTGGAGAACGGGAGGGGGGTCCTGCGAGAACTTGCCCCGAATCCTTTTGACTCGCTTCCACACCTCAGCTAAGGGGGTCTTCCTATTAATTAAAGACACGTATGCCCGCCTAAGAAGAGCGGCGGGCGTGCTTCCAAATATACCGGAACCTAGCCCTAGCCCGACGAAATTCAGCGACAGTGAAATCGTTCGGGCGGCGCTTATAGCGCATGTAGGCATAACGCTTCTGTTTGAGGGCCGTCTCACACTCGGCCGACCACCATGGGAGTGGTCAGCGTGCAAAACGGCCAGACGTCCTAGGAATAGTAGTCAGGCCCACGGCGATGAGGTTGCCGGAGAAGAACTCAACGGCCTCATCTACCGACTTAAACTCCTCGACTGAGATAGAGAATTCAGTCATTTCCTGAAATGCAGGCCACCGCGCCCGCGCCAAGCACCACCGAGGTGGTCTCTCAGGCGGCAGTTGCCCTGAAAAAGATATTTGAATGAGAAAGTGATCAGTACCATGGAGGTCATCGACATCCCCCTCCCTAATCAAAATCAGGCTGTGCATCCGAAGAGCACAAGGATAGGTAAAGACAAGAAAATGAAGCGATTCTCGAACAGTGATGCGTAAACTCATCCACGTTTAGGACACCCATCTCAAGCTCTTCGATCAGATCGGCAAGGACTTGTCCCCTGGGATTTATGGAGTAATCTCCTTAGAGAGGATGCCTGCCGTTCAGATCTCCAAGCAAGAGATAGGGCCTCGGCAACCGTGCCACGACGTGGCGGAAGTCCCCCGCGTCGAAATCAGCTGACGGTGGAATGTACGCAGAAACAACAGTATACATCCTATCCAGGTGCAGCTGCACAGCCACTGCCTGAAAGAAGGTATCTAAAGAGAAAGGAAGAACGGAGACATCATGCCGGGTGTAAACCGCGCGTCCCCCAGCCCGGCCATCCCGCGGTGGTGGGGTCGCAAGACCCTTATACCCCGGGAGGGCAGGCAGGGGGCACGCGCCTAGCATGGTCTCCTGCAAAAAGATAGCTAACGGGGAACGGGACGAGACGAGCCTCGGCAGCTTTTCCCAGTTGGCCCGGAGTCCACGGCAATTCCATTGAAGGAATATGCCCTCCAGGCCTAGCTCAGAGGAGACCCGGGGGCCCTCCTCAAACTGAAGACCCTCACGGGAATTGCCGTACGCTTCCCGGGGGCAGAACCCCGGGCGCTGTTGGCCGGACAAAGCGCTGAAGGCGCTGTCACCTTCGAGGACTTATTGGGGGAGGTTGGGCTCGCCATGCGAGTCTTTTCCTCCCTCCGCCTTAAAACCTTAGGCAGGCGTTGCGGCTTCGTAGGCGGGGGGCCCTCTTTTCGAGGAACCACCTTCTCCGAGCCAGTCGCTCCACCTCGAGGCGTGGGCGAAGGAGCCGAAGCTCCTTTGTTGCTGTCCTCCTTTCGGGATACAGCTTTAGGAACCCCCGAAGATGGCCTAGCGACCATCTTCAGGGGTGTTGCCTCCTGTGAGTCTAACGACTCGGTGATTGCGCGTGGCCGTTTCGCCTTACGGGAAACGGTCACGCTGGGGGAAGAGGGGGAAGCCCTGGTTTTAGCCGGGGCTGGGTATGAACCCTTTTTACCGCCAGCTTTACCAGGGCAGCGCCCGGGTTGAGTAGAACCCGCAGAAGGGCTCCGAATGGGCGCGGAAACAACCGTGCTCGTTGGCCTGGATGGGCCAGGAGCAGAGGGTGCCTTTCTAACTATTGAGGCATATGACGTCCAAGGCAGAGCCGGGCGAGCCAGGACCAAGTCCTTAGCCTCGCGGAATGAGAGTCGATCCTGGGCCTGAACGGCCAGGATTTTTTTCTCAAGGAGATATGCACCACATTGCTTCGAAGAAGCGGGGTGCAACTCTCCGCAATTGACACACTTGGCCACACACGATTTGGACTAATCGTGTGCGGCCTTGGAGCAATTTACACAAACTTCGGGTGACCCCGACTTTGCACGTCTACAAGAACTATTCGTATGGCCGAAGCGGTGACAGTAATAGCACCGCCGCGGCAGTGGCACGAATGCCTTCACGTGGTAGCAGTACCAACCGGCACGCACCGACTCAGGGAGCTTGTCACAGTCGAACGTGACGAAGAGTGTAGGGGTGGGTCTCGAGGCCCCTCCCTGTTTTCTCATCCCACGTTCGACCTTGACCGCCCCATGGTCGGCCAGCTCTAGGGTGATGTCCTCAATGGAGTAGTCGGCGAGTTCCCTCGCATAAACTACTCCCTTCACAAAGTTCATGGTAGAGTGCTTCGTCACACTCACCGGGGTGCCATAAAGTGTCCGAAGAGCACTTATCTTGGCTGCCTCGGCGGGATTCGCCGCATTCGCCAGAAGGCTCCCGTCCGAGAAACGGGTCACCTTCGGCTCTCTACCAATTGCACTAGCTAATCCTCTCCTCTGATGGATCATGTTGCCCTTGGCCAACATGGTGCCATCAGTGGAGCGAATAACGAGGAAGCGTTTGAAGCCAGCGGGCTCGAAAACGCCAGGTAACCTCTGAATGAGGGGCCCCGATGTCATTGAGGCTCCGCCCTGTGCACTCTTGGTGTTAGTCTTAGTCAGGGGCTCCGCACACGGGGGGGTAGAGGGGCCGGATGTGCCGATCTTGGCTTGGTCGCCTACCAAAGTGGCAGCAGACCCATCCGTCCCCGCAGCCCCCGCGGATGGAGAGGAGCCCCGAGTCTTCTTTGTCATTTTAGTCTTTTTAGTGTTTTTCTTTTTTGGAGAGGAGGTCGGGAATGAACCCGCTTCTCACCTCCGCCGGCAGAAGCACCCATGCCAGATGGGCCGGCCTCAGCCAGGTCCCTCTCCGAAATGGAGAAGTTCCTGGTAGTCGTGGGGGCACCTGTCGGAGGAGATCCCTCCCCTCCTTGTATTGCCTCGGAGCCCTCAGTCGTTTGAGGGTGACCTTGCATAGGGGCGGATTCGGGTTCGGTGCTTGGTTCCAAGCCCGGATTCCCTTCCATGGAAGGCCCTACCGTCTGAGGTTGGGTCTCCTCAAGGACCATGTCTATCACAGGATGGGCCTCCAGTTGGCCATCCCCTCCCAGGACATCGCAGGTCCCCTTGGCAGCGTCAAGAGTCTTTTGTGGGGAGGCACAGGCCTTAACCCCGGCAAGGTTCAATATCCTTGCCAACAGGTCTCTTGAGGGAAGCGACCGAAGGGGCCTGGCTTCCCTCAATTCCCTAAGGGGGTTTGCCCTACCGAGCCGCTTCGATGGGGAGCGGCTGGCTAAGGGTTGCCTGCTGGCTTTCTTGGCAGGCCCCTTGGAAAGAAAAGAGGGGACTGCCGCTGGAAAAAGGGAGGTGCCCGAAAGCACCTCCAGAGAAGGGGGTGAGGGGGAGTCCCCTGCACCCGTAGGCGAAGGAGAGGAGTAAGCCTACTCTCCGGTTAGAAAAATATGGAGGGTCCCCTGCGCAAGCACAGGGGGGGAGGACCTCCATTTTTTTGCTGGAGCTGCCCGAGGGCAGCTCCGTCGCTGTTTTAGGGGAAGTTGAGGGTTGTTTTTTTTTGGGGGGGGGGGGTTCATACATGGGCATGGTGACCCTCTTTTTTATACGGGACGCAATAGCTCATCACCTCTTGCAGTTGCACGCACTGCAAGAGGTGCTTACAGGCCTGGCAGAGCCAGGCACCGCCATTTTGGACCACCCCTCCCGCCTGGTGGCCTGGCAGTCCATCGGCATGGCGGCTCCACCTTAGACACGGCGTAAAAATGGATAGAATGTGAAGAGGAGAGGAAAAGGGATGTGAGGAAGGTTTGGGTGGGGATGAAGCAGGTTGTTAAAAAAAAAACATCCCGACCCGGAGCTAAGGGGTTAGGGAACATTGTCCCCTCCCCCCTCAGCCATGATCCGGGACAGATGGCCGAGAAGAAGGTCAGCATCTACCTTGTGAAATTAGAGGCTGACCAGAGAAAGTTGTGGGAGAGGTTGGATGAAAAGAGAGGAAACAAGTGTTTTGAAGGAAGGAAGAGAGGCTAAGCTGGGGCCGGAAGGGGTGCTGAGTGCCGTCAGCACGGCGGCCAGGATGGCAAATAGCCGCGGTCCTTACGGGGGATGCTGGGGAGAAGCCATTCGCTTTGAGCGCCTGTACGCTCGAGACCGTCGCCTCTATCAGTCGTCAACAGCTCTCACTGCATCCTCAGGTGATTTCGACGATGCCTATGCCGCTGAGAAACGCCAGTCATACCCTAACAACTTTGGGTTTAGGGCTAGGAAGCTCCTCCGAAAGCTCAGTATAGCTCTTAGGCCGATGGCGCCCCTGGTTCTGCCCAGGAAGCCACCCAGGAGGATACCACCTTTGATTAATAATCGCCACGCCTCTGTTACCATAGCTTCTACAGCGCCAGGAGTATTGCGTTCGACCTTTTTGGAGCACATTCCGTTTCACGTTGGAACAGTGCCTCTGTATACAGATGGCTCCAAGTCCCAAGAAGGGGTCAATTTCCACGCTGTATCCCCTCTGTTTGAAGTCAGCGGGGCTCTGCCATGCGCTGCGTCTCTCTTCACGGCCGAGCTGGTTGCAATACACCGCTCGGTACGGGAGATAACGCGACGTGTCTGGTTCAGAGACCGGATTGTGATTTATAGCGACTCACAAAGCGCCATAAGTGCTCTCAGAGCATTGGAATCTCCGCGTCCCCTAGTTCGCGATATCTGTGACGCCCTGGTTTTGGCGAGCCGGGCGGATGTCGAGATTATCTTCTGCTGGTTTCCTGGACATGTAGGAATTGCGTGGAATGAGCGCGGCGATGAGGGCGCCAAAGAGTCCTCGAGGACTGGGCGACCATACCAGCGTTTCGCTCTTCCTCGCAATAATTACATGACAGGAATACGGTCTGCTTAGAAAGGAAGATGGGACACGGTCGAGGGCAACTTAAAGTTGCGTCCCATTGCGTCACGACTGTTCCTATGGACCTACCCCTCTTTGCCGTGACGACTTCAGATTGCTTTTGTCGTCTCCGAATTGGACACACTCGCGGGAGGCACCGCCATTTAATGGAGCGTTCTCCTGCGCCATATTGTGACGAATGCGTTGCCCACCAGATTGTTTAGCAGATTCTTTTTGAATGTTCCAGTCGGGTTACTCCCCGCACGTTACCCCTCCCGGTTCCGGGACGAGCATGGTCGCTACCGCTTGTCCTTTGTATTCGGGACTGGTTGGTGCACACAGACTTGCGGACTATACGACTTGTAGGTCGTATGTTCCTGCGCCGGAGGGAGGTGGGCCTACCCCAGACGCGGGAGTGCGCTTCATTTTTTGGCCTTTTTGCTTTGTTTTCTTTTATTTGTTGTTGTTGTTGTTTAGCCTTTGTGCTATTTTTATTTATCTTTATTTGTTTTTTACATATTTTTATTTGTTTTTTAATCTAGCCTAGTAGTAGGCTGTGGTGTGAGTACGGCAACTTTTGCCCTAGTAGGGGGTCGCCAGATGGGCTGTCAAAATTAGTTTCCATGGAAACATGGGGTGGGCCTTATATATCTGGTCCTCTGTTAGAGGGAAGTAATTTAGTTATTGTGCATTGTATTAGTAGGTGTTCAATAGTTACCGTTAGAAAAACGGTAACTGCGTTTAGCCATGTATGTCAGAACTCTTGCCAACATTATTTCTTCTTTTCGAACTTTTCTGGAGGAAGAGAGTCACGTACCTGTGTTATTTTTCATTTTTATGTAGGTGAGGGTGAAGTTGGTTCGCCACGTGTGCTTTTAGCGTAGTTTTTGAAGTCGTCTCTGAAATGGGTCGGTTTTTATGGTACAGGAGGGGAATGTGATGCCGATTTCACTTCTGTATCTACTCTTTCGTTGTCGGGTGTCCAAGAGGATGGTATTTCATGGCGGAGTTGGTTTAATATGATGGTGGTCAATGGGTCGTCTGTATGGCCAGATTATAGTAGTGCAAGTGTACTGCCAGAGTCAGTACACTGTCGAATTATGGTGTGAGAGCAAGGTGGATTGCCATTTGTTCGGCTGGAGAGTATGGCGGAGATTGACGGTAGGTGAGTGGATGTGGTACAATGGGGAATGATAGCGGCGCTGACTACGCCATCAGCGGATTCAGAGCCATCTGTAAATATTTCTATGCTTCCTCTGCGCTTCTCCTGGTGACTGAGGAAGAGCTGTGTTGTCCCTATTGTAGAGAGCCTGGTTTTAGAGTTTGATAAGATAGGGGGGGGGGAATCTGTAGAAACCAGGGGGTTTGAGGAACAATCATCAAGAAGGACGTATGATATAAAATGGAACAAGCGTCATAATACCAGTCTACTTCATCGAATCTATAGCAGGCTTAATAGGAGCCTACTTCATCAAATGGAATAGCGGTCATCATAGAAGCCTAGCTCGTCAAATGGATGAGTGACCGTAATAGAAGTCTATTTAATCGAATGGAATAGAAGCCAAAATTTCAGCCTACCTCATCCAAAGCATAGCGACTGCAATAGGAGCCTACTTCATCGAATGCAATAGTGGCCATAATTAGAGTCTATTTCGTCGAATGGAAAAGAAGTCACAATCAGGGTGACCAGATTTTGAAAACCGAAATAAGGGACGCCTAAATTAGAGACGTAGTTGAACAATTTACAGGACATATACAACTTAAGTGAAGTTACGCAGTAGCGCAAAGTCCCTCTCAGCTGGGCTCCAGATTTTCCAGGCCCTAGTTCATTGACTTTTCTTTTGTTCATTGTGTTATTTTGTATTCATTCTAGATTTTGTGGCAAACAGCTGTTCATTACATGTGTCAAAGTAATACAATACTGCAATCATGCATATTTTGCAGCTTTATAGGGTAATATAAAAGTCACTTGCCATAATATATTCAGTAAATTGAAGAAAATAAAATACACATGATGAAAACCTTTCCATAACCCTTTTCAAAGTATTTTTCCCCATTGTTGTTAGTATGTTATTTTTTATTTGTCATACTTTGCACTGGATCCAACTTTTCTCAAGAGATGGAGTTTGGTTTGACCAATGTGATGAACTCAGAAGCAGGATAATGTGAAATTGCACCTTATATGTAGCTCTGACTTGATCAGCTCTACACTGCACCGATTCCTGCATCCAACCCATCGTTGGCTCATCAGAGAAAACACTCTCTGCACTTGAACATTTGAAGGGGTAATTCTAAGTACAAATGACACCAGGGTGAAGAGGTTCTTAAGATCCTTGCATTCGGTGAATATCTTGTTCCACGTCCCAATGACTGTCACACCCTTGTCCATCTTTTGGAAACAAAGAAGTAAGAATGCAAATTCATGATGTAGCCCATCAACCGATAACACATCCTATAAATTCAGTTTTTCCACACAGTCTATAAGAAATTTGAAAGCTAGTTCACCATTCAAGGTCAGGCATTTCAGGATACAAAATGGACTACTAGCAGGGAGGTAAACTCAGTTTTCCAGGGGGGTAGTAGCTCTTTTGAAGCGACTATGAAAATTTGGGGAAGTTTCCTCCTCTGTGTCACACAGATTAGCAGGAGCACGCTGTGTTTGATATCCAAAGAAGCCATCTGTGGATTTCCTGTTTAGCTTGTCATAGAGACGCTTGGCAATATCATACAGCTCGGGGAAAGATGTATTTTGCAAAGTTTCACTAGTATATTGTATTTTTTTAAGTAATATTGTTGTAACTTGTCATTTTTTTCTCCAAATATTGAAAATACGAGACAAAAGGCGTCCCGGGAAGGGTCGATATGGGACGGGGGACAAATGGTATAAATACGGGACGTCTGGTCACCCTGGTCACAATACGAGCATGCCTCTTCAAATCAATATCAGGCATAATCTGACCCTACTTCATCAAATGGAATAACAGGTGTAATATGAGGGTATTTCAACGAAAGGAATATCGGGAGTAAAATGAGGCTATTTCAACAAATGGAATAGCGGTCGTAATATGAGCCTATTTCATCGGGGGGACTGTGATCGTAAGATTCGTCTATTCCATCGAATTCATCGAAGTCTACTCCATCGAGTGGAGTAGCAGCCATAATGTGAGCCTACATCCGCAAATGGAAGAACAATCGAATAGAAAAGCAGTGATAATGTGAGCCTACATCCGCAAATGGAAGAACAATCGAATAGAAAAGCAGTGATAATGTGAGTCTACTTCCGCAAATGAAAGAACAATCGCAATGTGAGCCTACATCCTCGACTGAAAGAACAATCGCAATATGAGCCTACATCCTCAATGAAAGAGTAACAACCGTAACGTGAGCCTATTTCCCTTAATGCAAGAACAGTAACAATTTCAAGCTGCTTTCTCGAATCGAATAACAGACACAATGCAAGCCTACCTCTTGGTTTGTAAGAGGTCCTCATTTCGGCGAAGGACAAAGTCAAGGGGGTCCTTCAGGCCTGGGGCTTCCCGTGCGGCCTCGTGCCTCCCTCTGGAGGGGAAGAGAAAAGGGTTACCCCCACCCTTATAAAAGATGAATACCATTGAGAGCAAAGAAGACCAGAACTTGATGTTGAAGTGACAACCAGCTAAAGAAAGATTCCAATTGAGACGATCCACCCAGTTCTCCCCCACCCTTTTCAAGGCCTAATTACCACGAATATAGCAATGTGCAGGTGTGATAATGTCCAGGAAGGAATAAAACACCTTAATTACAGTTGAGTGTTGTAAATCTTTAGGTAATCATCGAAATTCTGGCTGTATGGCAAAGAATCTCCAGCAAGCGGTTCTATATTATTGTGGCAAATAAGCTCCCCATTCAGCGGTTCTACACTCTTTTAGCAAAGAAGCTCCAATCATTGATTTTACACTCTTTTGGCAAAGAAGTTCTAGTCAGCGATTCTGCATATACTCTTCTAGCAAGAAGCACTTCTATACTCTTGCGGCAAGGAAGCTCTATCTTGTGCTTGTATGTTTTTGTGGCAAAGAAGCTCTACTCGGCGTTTATATGTTCTTGTGGCGAAGCTTCAGTATGCGCTTGGATAAAACCTAGTGAATAAACTCCAGTCAGCGGTTCTATACTCTTATGGTAAATAATAACCAGTCAGCGGTTCTATACTCTTATGGTAAAGAAGTTTTAGTCAGGTGTTCTATGCTCTTATGGCAAAGAAGCTCCAGTCAACGCTTCTATAATGACCTTGTGGCAAAGAAACTCCAACCAGCGCTTCTATGTTCTTGTAGTAAAGAAGCTCCAGCGAGCGCAACTATACCCTTGTGATAAAGAAACTCCAGCAGCGCTCCTATACTCTTTTGGCACAAGAGATTCAGCGAGCGCTTCTATAATAACCTTGTGGCAAAGAAGTTTCAGTCAGCGCTGCTATACTCTTGTGGCATATATGTTCCACTCAGCGCTTTTACATTCTTGTGAAAGAAAGGCTACAGTCCGTGCTTCTATGTTCTTGTGGCAAAGAAGCTCCAGTCAGCGCTGGTATAATAACCTTGTGGCAAAGAAGATCTAGCTAGCGCTTCTATAATATTGTGGCAAATAAGCTCAAGCAAGCTCTTATATATTATTGTGGCAAATAATCTCCAGTCAGCGCTTTTATATTCTTGTGGCAAATAATCTCCAGTCAGCGCTTTTATATTCTTGTGGCAAAGAAGCTCTAGCCAGCGCTTCTAAGTTCTTGCGACAAAGAAAATACAGTCATCGCTTCCATACTCTTGTAGCAAAGAAGCTACAGTTAATGATTCCTTACTATTGTGGCAAAGAAGATCCATTCGACGCTTCTATACTTTTGTGGGGGAAAAATCACGTCAGCGGTCCTATAATCTTGTGGCAAAAAAAAACACATCAGCGCTTGTATCACAACACTGTGGCAAATAAGCTCCACTCAGCGGCTCTTTACTCTTGTAGCAAATAACTTCCAGTCAGCGCTTCTATATTATTGTGTCAAATAAGCTTCAGTCATTGCTTCTATATTTTTGTGGCAAAGAAGCTCCAATCAACCCTTCTATACTCATGTAGCAAAAAAGCTACAGTAGACGCTTCTAAACCATTATAGCAAAAGAAACTCCAGTCAACGATTCTATACTCTTTTGGTAAATATAGTCCAGCCATCACATCTATAATAACCTCCAGTCATCATTTCTCTACTCTTGTGGCAACTAATATCTAGTCAGCCGTTCTATACTCTTTCGCAAAGAAGCTTGACCCACTGCTTCTCTGATCTTGTGGCAAACAAGCTATATGAGTGCTTCTATAATCTTGTGGCAAAAAACTCTAGCCAGGGCTTTTATACTTTTCTGGAACATAAGCTCCAATCAGTGCTTCTATATCAACTTTGAGGCAAAGAAGATCCAGCCAGCCCTTCTATACTCATGTAGCAAAGAAGCTCCCGTCAGCGCTTCTATGCTCTTGTGAGAAAAATGCTCCAGGTAGCGCTTCTATACTCTTGTGGCATAGAAGCTCCTGGTAGCACTTCTAATCTCTTGTGGCAAAGAAGCTACAGGAGCGCTTATATCCTTTTGTGACAAAGAGGCTGCAGCCAGCATTTTTATACTTTTGTGGCAAAGAAGATCCATTCACTGCTCCATAACAACATTGTGGCAATTTGTTGCCATTCATTTAAACTATTTGTCCACAACTGGTGTAATTAGAGAGTTGAGGAAGAGAGAAGAAAAGAGCACTTTTTTTAACAATAACCAACAGAGGCATCTTGACAAGCTAAGGAAGTGAGAGTATGTAGACTATAGGTGCATCTAACAGAAGGAGGAGGAAGGCATTGGAAGCAGAGTTCATAACCACGTCAAAATGCTTGAACATCAACTCCGGCTTCTTCAATATAGGTCGTAACGTGGCCGATCAAATGGTCTTGCCCGTTCATTTCCTTCCTTTACCGTGAAAAGATGCAGAGAAACAACTTCAGGGCTATGGACTGCCCCATACACTGTTCTGGACTCATCAAGAAACTGATGAATCAGCCACGAGCTCAGACGATGGTCAGAGTAATGTTCAGTACTCTGCGAATATAAGCCGGTGGTTCCGTTCATTTCTAGTATTTGACCTAAACGACAGATGCGGAGCGTCTGGTTACAGTAACACTTAACAGAAGGGAAGAAACCTGGAACTACTGCTCGAAAAAGACAGACTTCAGAGGCTCGGACTAGATTTTCCGACCTTCCTAACACACTGTTCAGCAATTAAACCAGGCATAATGTTAGAGAGTACAAACTTCCCCTTCAACCTCAGAAATGAATTCATACCCGTGATCCCGAGCGATTACATCCCTATCCTAACAACAATCTCACTTGCGCCGATTCTTAAGTCCGTCTCACTTAGTAAAGGTTATGCGAAAGCTAACTGGCAGAGTTAGAAAGAGATGCTCAGAGAATACCAGCCAGCTGATCTTGGCGATACAAATCTCGAAGAAATAGATGAAATCAACAAGATCTCCGATTTCCTCAATCTAGCCGACAAGAAATGCGTCCCCAGGATCTCACACGAATGAAATGAGAGATATCGCCCTGGAAATTGGCAGGACAGGAGCAAACCGGGAAAGAAGAGCCCAAATACGCAATCTAAACGAGGAGCTTAAAAACATAATCCTCGAGAAACAGAGGGATATCCTGAATGATATTATTCGCAAGTTGGCCGGAGAGAGCGATCCAGTAAACTTTTGGAGAAATATCCGAAGACTTGGGGGGGGGGGGGAGCTTCCAAAACCCAAAGACGGTGACAAACTCATAGAAGATGCAGAATCTCTTGAAAGAAGATTCAGGAACCACTGGAAAGTAATTTTCGCAATAATCCCCGAGGAGAACGACGACTTCAACCTGGAATTCGAAGACTAGCTGCTCGAAGAACTCGGTACGATTGTAAATAGGACTCATCCGCATCCCCAAGTGTCCCGAGAAAGAGAGATGGCTAACATAGGCGGCTCATCACGTTTAAAGAAACCATAAGGTCTTTCAAACAGAGGGCGCCTGGCTGGTCTGAGCTCACAAAGAACAACCTCGTGAACGCCCTACGGTAAATCATTCAGGGCATCGTCAATGTCATGAATGATGCCCTGAATTCAGGCTACTTTTTGGACGGGTGTAAGTTGGTTAAATTATTTTTATCCAGAATATGAATAAGCCCAGAGACGAGCTGGTTAACTTCCGCCCAATTTCTCTTCTGTAGATACTCAGTAAGATTTTCGAGATCAGAGCCGAAAGGTTACAAGCTCAACTAGGCGAGTTGGGAGCACACGAACCACAACAACATGGGCTCAGAAGGAAGAGAGGCACAGATACGGCCCTGGTGCTCCTAAATGAGAAAATTGCACATTGCCGACCGAATGGATACTGTGTGGGCATTGTGCTGAGTGACGTGCAGAAGGTCTTTGACAAGTTCTAACTGAAAAGACTAATAAAAGATCCTGAGCCTCCAGCTAGACCTAATTATGGAAAGGATCCTATGCGACTTCACCATGGACAGAGAGTTTGTCTTATGATCGAGAGATAGAGAAGACTCGAGTTCAAACTAAAGGCGGGCGTCGCCCCAGGAGAGCTGTCTGAGTCTATTCCTTTACCTGATATACACCATCGAGCTCCCAACTCCGGTGCACAGGGACGCGATGTATCTGCAATTCGCAGAAGAAATCACTCAAGTCGTCCCATGTATGGAGAGGAAAGCAAGGACACAAGCAGCAATAACCAGAACGGAAATCTTTAACATTAACCAGTAAGAGAGAAAATGGGAGATGAGAACGAATAGAGATAAATTCAAGATCATCCTGTTGAGCCGCTGGTCTACGTGGCCCATCGTAACAGATGGCAGGAGATACATCTACTCCGCCGAAGGCATAGTAATATGCCAAAGATCTCCGCCCACAGATACAGGAAGCACCAGAGGGAGAGGCAGAATCTGGCTAAGAGGCAACTCTCAAAGCTTTATAAATTCGACCAACATTATAAAAATATACCTAATGTTCATCTGATCTAAGCTCATCTACCCTCCAGTGGTGAACCAAGCGGCCAACACGTCCTCTATGATAAAACTCCAAAGAGTGCAGAATTCTTCCTCCCTGCATCATCATCAACAGTCGCCAGATGAGTTCTTTAAAAAAAACAAAAAAAAACAAAACAAGCAAACACCACCTCATCATCAACAAGGTCAGAAGACGCGACCAACGACCGCAAAGAGGGCTGCACAGAAAACAACGTTTGGAGTCCGTCAACGTGACGACTCAAGACTGGGTTAAAAGGTCTTGGCAACATTGAACGATGCCATCATTCCGGAACTGCGGGGATTAGAAGGCAGGATCAATCTGCAAACAATCTGCCTACAATTAAAGTACCTAAATCCCCAGACTCACTAAAAATACTCAATATGAGTACAGCCTCATCCAAACCACCGCAAAAAGAAGTAAAGCAGGTAACATCTGAGGAAGATTCACATGAATCCGAAGAAGAGTCTTCAAGTGACTTGCAATCCGAAGTAGTAAAGAAAGAAACTGAACCAAGGACAAGATCCCAGAGGGCCTCCAGGAGTAAATTGAAGATTCCCAGCCCCCCCCCCCCCTCCAGAAAACAACTATCAAAGAGGAACATGGGCATTGAAGTAATCCCTGAAGAAACTTCTGAAAATCCATCCCCTGCTCATAATGCAAAGAGACAGCTTAAGAATCTTGAGTATCAACACCGACGGATTGTCCACAAAAAGAGTGCGCTACGGTAACATTTTCCAAAAAATCAATGCTGACATAATACTCATTTTAGAACACGGAGTTAAAAAGATAGAGACATAATTAAGATATGGAACTATGACGTGTTGACAGTGAAACATTCTCAAGAACGATACGATAGAGCAGCCATTGCGATTAAGAAGGGAATAAAATTCAAGCAACTCAGGAACTTGGAAGAATCCTACCTCGCCATAGAGGTAGAAATAAGCTTGGCCAACTTCCTTTTACCCTTTAATTATCACATGAGCCCTGAAGTGATACCTTGTAGCAACCATATAGGGATTAATCTATATATCAACGTTAACCCTATATTGATACCATCATATACAAGGAAGAATTACGGCCGGGCGAATTGGGATAATTACGAGCGAATGCTAAGAAATTACATCCCAGCGAACGTCGACGAAGCGACGCTCGAGGAAATAGACGAAGAAATGGAGCGGCTAGAGGCCCAGATGATCGAGGCTGACAGAGAGTCGATTCCCAAAAGTACATACAAAACGATCTCTGCATACAAATGGACCGATCGTATGAAAGGTTTACACAGTGAACTGAAAGGATTGTATCAAGTGAGCATTAACACGGGTACATCCCGGGATACAATGTACCGTATGATAGAAATAAAGGAAGAACTAAAATTCTAATTTACGAACAACAAGATGAGAAATGGAATGAAGCTATCGAAGAACTAGATAGCGAAGCATCGCCGAAAGAACTCTGGGCGAAAATCAAAAGAATGAGAGCAAAGCCCCAGAAGAAAAAGATGGAATTAGAAGACGACCAAGGTGAAATTAAATCAGAGGAGAATGAAATGGAGGACATTTTCAGGCAACACTGAGAACAGATTTTCAGAATCAGTGAAGAAGAAAATGAAGGCTTCGGCATTGATTTTGAAAATCAGATTATAGACGAGCTGAACGAAATCATTGAAAGGAAGGACGCATCCTAACCACACAGTGAACAGGGAGGAAGCAGAAGAAGAAAAAGTGACGCTAGAAGAACTAGAAATCTCGCTCCACTCCTTTAAGCAAAAAGCTCTAGGAAGGCCAGGTTTGACAAAGTTAAACTTCGTCAAAGCACCGAGCTGCGTGTTGAAGGGGAAACTCTTCGAGAAAATCCTGAACAGAAGACTCGTCGAAAATTCGCTCTACACCGAACGGCAATACGGCTTCAGAAAGAAGAGAAGTACCGAGATGGCAATAAATGTCATCACGGAAAAGATTGCTCAAGCGAAGAAAAACAGGAGCTATATCGACATAGTATGCAGGGACGTGTCAAAGGCGTTCGATAAAGTATGGCTAAGGGGGATGCAATACAAGATCCTCCAGCTGGGTTTGAGCGCAAAGCTCTAAAAAATCCTCTGTGATTATGTTATGGGGAGGTCGGCTTCAAGGCGGGTGCCTCAGTCTAACCTTATACTCGATATATACAGCCAACATCCCAAAGCCAAGCTACCTCACTAGCCTAAACATCCAGTTCGCCTATGACATAAGTCAACTCATAGTTAGTGGATATAGAAACGCGCCTTGGTAAGTTCGAATGACTGCCGAGGAAATAAGAAAGTTCAACGTATATGAATCAAAATGGAAAATCCTAACTAATGGCGACAAATCCAAGATCGTCCCATTAGGAAGAAGAAAAACAGCAGATGTGAGAGTGAGGGATATGCATTATCACTACACGAACGAGTGCAATGCACTCGGGATGAAGGTCACTTCTAACGAGTACAGGAAGCACCTCACAGAACGGATCTAGAAAGCATCTTCGACAGTCAGAACCCTCTATAGCTTCAGAAACCTCAACCATAGAATAAAAAGAAACTGTATCTGACGCTAGTCAGATCCACCCTCATCTATCCCTCAGTATCTCTGTTCGGCGTCTCAAAAGCAACAAAAGAAGAAATGCAGAGGATACAAAATAAGTGTATGTATATCATCACCAATACACGAAGGAAGGATAGGAGGAAGCAAGTGGATCTGCACAGAGCGGTGGACATCAAACCGCTCAATACGATCTTAAAGGAAAGAGCGTCAGATATGAAAGAGAAAATTACAAGGTATAGCAACGAGGAAATTAGAGCACTCATCACAGAAAATCAACAAGGTCCCAGTCGTGCAAGATTCCCAAGCAGCGTCAGCAAGCTTGGAGACACAATTGTCTCATTTTTTTCATAGGAAAAAACTATCAACCAAAACCGATGATTAAAAGCAACCGATAACAAAGAACCAAATCAATTTGACCTCAAAACCAAAGAAGACCACAACTACCTAGTGATGACAATGAAGAAGAAAAATGAAGAAAATAGGTAAGTACGAATCACAGAACACCCAAAACACGAATACAAACAATCAACGATGAATATAACAAAAACATTTACAAAAATCAAATAAGACACACGTAAGAATTGATGTAGAAACAAAAAAAAACAAATAAAAGGAACCTAAACAAGCAAATTACACGTCAAGTTAACATTAAAAGCTAAATTAGTACACGAACCCAAAGGTTTAAACGCCTTATAGTAATATATATATATATATATATATATATATATATATATATATATATATATATATATATATATATATATATATATATATATATATATATATATATATATGAATATGTACGAGTACCACGGAAGGAAACTGAATTAAAAGCGGATTGGAGTTAGTATTTTCGTCTATTCGACATTTTCAAACTCAATGGTAAGAAAAATAAGACACCCAGTATTTATACAAAGCACGTTTCCCTATGAGGTCAACATTATAATGTTATCAGATAAGTCGGATTTTAGAAAAAGTGATAAAATTGGATCTAGCGAAAACAGCCCTGGGCTAATGTTGAGATTACTCTCCTTTGTGTGGGAAATTAAAAATAATTCGATAAAATCATTACTATGGATTATAGTATCAGTTTTTGACCAGTTAATTCCGTGTCCCATCTTGGAATTGTGGACAGCTAAGGCATTATTCAGATAACCCTTACTTACTGCATTTTTGTGTTGTTGGGTCCTTATGGCAACATTTTTGGAAGTTTGGCCTACATAGAATAAATTACAATCTAAACATGGGATTCGGTAAATTACATTATTATCATTATTAGGGCTATGCTCTATTAAGAGATTTTTTAACGTATGATTGTATTTAAAGGCTACCTTAATATTAAGTTGTTTTAGAATGGGCACTGCAGACATAAAATTATCATGGTAGGGTAAAATTAATAGGTTTTTACGAGGTTCTATTGTCTCTAATTTACAATTATAAAATGTTTTTTGGCTATATTCATACATTTTTCTAGAAAGTACTTTGGGTAGCATAAATTGGTAGCAATATCTTCAATTTTTGTGTATTCTTTATCTATATAGTTGGGACTGCATATTCGAAGAGCCCTAAGATACATGGGAAAAAAACGGCAGATTTTATATTTTTGGCATGACTTGAATAAAAATGGACATAAGATAAATTATTTGTCGGTTTCCTATAAACAGTAAATTTAAATCTATGTGGTTCTCTAATTATTAAGACATCCAAAAATGGAAGGCTCTTATTTACTTCCTTTTCTACAGTGAATTTAATTGACGGAACCAATGAGTTGATAATTAAAAGAAAACTATCGATGTCAAAACTGTTGTTTAAAATTATCGAGATCACTGAGTTTCGTGAATTTTGTTGTTTCACATTGGATCCAGTTCCAATATTTTCCTCAGCTGAGATTCTAGACTATGGTCTCAGTATCAGAGACAATAGGCTGTTGTTGTTTTGGACTATGCTGAGCTCCATGGATTTGTGGATGATCATCTGTTGTTGAGGTAAAATCTGTCAAGTTCTGGTAAATTTTCGAGTTTGTCTTCAAGCTGTTGTTTTCTTTTTCTTTTATGGTATCCGCTATCAAATGTTCGCTTCATTTTATGCTTCTTTCCCCCATGTTAAAAAATGAATATATAAATAATATAGATAATGAAGAACATTTAAATAAAAATATTCATTAATAAATTAAATTCAATTAGTTACGAAGTTGTTTAAACCATAATTGTCCCTCCGCATCCATTTTCTAAGAAGTTTATAAGATCGCCATTAATCTGCAAAGGTTAATTTCACGAAAAAGGACGGACCACTATCTATGTATCCTCTATCGATAAGGGTTAATTGTGGGACTCGCTTACCTTTAGTGTAAATATTTACAACTTAACCTGAATAATTTACCTAACCTACTATTATTAGTGATAAAAAAATGCTTTAAGGAAAAGATACAATGGATAGGTTAGATATTTATAATTTAGGTTATATTCTTACATAAATAAAATGATTATAGAGGTCAACCTTTATAAATTAAATATATTAGCAATAGAAATTAGCAATAGATCACTACGACAGTCAAATCAATCAAATGATTACTAACCCGAGTAAATATAAATTACAAGCACCAAAAACAGAAAAGACCGGGCACTAAGCAAGAGTTATTTACACCTTAATACATCAGCTGAGACCATCACAACTCATGTCATTTTGCTTGAAGTCGGTTCTCTTTGGTAGAGATCCAAGGACAACCTATTCATCAAACAGGACGTTTGACTTACTTCCACATGGTCCTCCTAGGCTGGTAAAACAAACCTAGCAAAATTGCACAAATTTGCACGTCACCACACACGCAGAAGCAACTGACAAAATGGCAAAAGCTTGGAAAGTTTCCACCAGATGGCATCAAACCATCTATATACACTATAATTCAATGAATCATTTATAAGCTATTTACATACAGACATCATTACTAAATATTACACATCTATAATTTAGCTATCTAGTCGGCGCAATTATAGATGATTAATTGGCCAAATTTTTATTTTAAGACACATTTAGTAAAAAAAAAAATCTGGAATTTTTTGAGGCCTCTGTAGCTTATTTAGCTCGTGCCTAAATCTGGCACTGAAAAAGGAGTGAACTTTGGACTTTGGCTGACACTAAAATGGAAACAAAATGCCGTTAAAAGTGAAAAGGGACAGACGAAAACGTCTTGTCTTTCCGTCTCTTTCATTTTTAAATTTATATAAATGTTTCTATTTTCCATCTATTCCGTATTTATATTTATCTAAATGTTTATCTAAATGTTTCAGATTTATCGAAATGTTTCTGTTTTCCGTCTACTCTGTATTCAGATTTACCGAGTGTTGCAAAAGTCCTGTTACACTCGTTACGGCGCTCTCAACCTGGAGCACACGCTCCAGGTGAGACCTGAAGGACGCGCACACGTTGCGGACAAAGTCCTTTCTCACGATGGCCCACAGGCGGTTGACGGAGGACTTCAGGTCGTCGCTGTTGCTGTGGTGGACCTCGCAGGCCTTGCCCTCGACATGCACCCACATGCTGTAGTCGAGGGGAATTGAGGTCGGGCGACTGCGGCGGCCAAAAGTCCGTTGACCCCAACCACTCTTGCACAGTCTTGGTCCTGTGGGTTGGGCACCGTCCTCCTGAAAGACGTCCCTGTAATCTGCCGCGGTGAGCCTGTCACTGGCCGCGAACCACACTGGCGGCATCTTCTCCCCATTCAATACCACGCCACCGATCATCATCACGGAGGCCGAGCAGAGGCGTCAATTCAACCGAAGCTAGGGTGTGTCAACGTCATCAGCCCAGCCCCCTCATTATTTAAATACCTTTAACTGCCTTGACTTAATATCTGCCTGTGCACATTTTGTTATGAAGTGTTTAAGTCACCTTGAGCTTTTTCAAATGCAGTCTCACTCACCATCACGCCACTTTGAACACTTGGCCTCTGGCCTGCACCTACTCAAGGTACTTAGTTGACAATCAAGAAATTCCGTCCAGCTCGACCGTGAACGATTTTCATCTTTAAAAAATGAGAATTCGATTGCCATGACTCTTCAAGTCGTTGGGAAAGCCACGACAGCGCTTCTGACGTTGTTCTCACATACGGTCGGTGAGCAGAGGTTTTTCCACGCACCTCAAGCTTTTGGCGCCATCCTCCTTGACGACCCTGGCCACCGATATGTTCTTCGCGAGCGCAGTCATTTTGAGCTTCGGAGCGCTTTCGAAGGCCTTTCTCACAGCCAAACGGTTGGCAACTTGAGGTCTGTCTGAACGAGGTCGATCTTCGATGTCTTCCCCGTTCTTGAGACTCTCCGCGACTCTGTGGACGGTCATCCAGCTGACGTTGAGCCGCTTGGCGATGTCGGACTTGTGTCCCACGCGCAGGAAAGCAGAGATCTTTTCTTTTAACTTCTATCTTGACACACCTACACATAATGGAAAAGTAGAACTATAAGTTTGTTTGGCAGAACTCTTTCTCTCACACACGTAAACCTCTCAAAGATAAAAAAAAACGAGTGTAACAAAACTTTTGGAAAACCCAATATAAAAGAATTTAGCTAGATATTCTTCAGGTGATTATCGGAACACAGCAGAGTGCCAAGAACTCACCCGTAGACCTGATCTGATTTCAACTGTGACCAAGTTAGAGTATGTTAACCCACCATGGCCTGTGACACTTTCAAGCCTGTTGTACTCACCTTGTTGACTGAGGATTCCTCACTTGCTATTAATTAGCCTAACAACAAAGACTTTTAAAAAGGGAAATGTTGTATTTGTGATTCTCAGATGAACGGGACGAAGTATACCAAAACTAAGGAAGGTAAGGGTACTTTGTGATTGTGATATTTAAAGAGAAAAATTGGTGTGGGGATAGTTTAAATAAAAAATAGAAGTATGTGTAATTAAGAGAGAGAGAGAAATATGTGCCAGGTCGTCTGGCAAACTCAGTATTTATGATTCTTTATGATATATTTTGTGTTAAAACGCTTTAGTGTTCAATCTTTTTTTTTCTAAAATAAAGCAGTTGGGTTATTTTTGGATAACTTGCTAATGCTCTTTTTCTTCTTTGGCTTCTTTCTTTACATTTTAATGCTTTAATAAATTTTAATTAATGTGTCCACTTCGGATCTTTTTTATATTAATTTATTTAATTATTTAATTTTCTCCACTTCGGAATTTTTATTAATCTGTCCATTTCGGGTTTTTTTTTGTTTTTTAGTTGTCTCCAATTCGGATTTTTTATTATTCTGTAGTTGTTCTATTTTAATATGTCCACTTCGGAACTTTTTCTTAAGTTATAAATTTTTTTTAAGGTATATATCGGTATAATTTCTCTGCGTTTTCAGCTGGCTGCTTTCAAACGCTTGTTTGAAGTATATATCAGGGTAGTCTTCATTTCGGTAGTCTTATTGATTCATTATTTCTTCCGGCATATCTTGGTAAATATTTTCCCATGTAGCGAGAGTTCGCTTATGAAGAGTCACGTTGTTGGGTTCTATTTCATTTATTGCCTGTAGCAATGTCAAGGTAAGAGGGTCCAAAAGAGTCACGTTTGAGATAAACCTCAGTGCCATGTTTTGTACTCTCTGTGTTTCCCTTAGCGCTGTATTGCTTAAGGTGTGCGTTAGAATGACGGGATACAGCAACAGTGTTCTCACGAGGAGTAAGTAGAATTTTCTCTTATTGGACGGTGACAGTAGTCCAAAACGAAATAGAGATCGGAGCTTCTTTCTAGCTACAGCGATCTTCTCTTTGAGGTGTGTTGTATATCCTCTAGTTGTCATCTTTAAGCCGAGTACTTTGCCTTGTGTAGAGTAATGGTAATGTTCACGCTCCACCACTAATTCCACTGTTCGAATGCGTTCCATCGGAATTATCTTAAACTTGTCGATGTTTGTCTTTATTTTGTTTCTTTTTTCTTAGGTGTTTATATTTGCGATTTTTCCTCCTGTTCTGTTGGCTATATCCCTCGGGTTACGATAGTCGCTCGTCACGATTTGGGTGATGTCGTCATTCAGTTGTATATATTGAGCAAAATCGTAGTTAGGGTGAGGGAGGTTGCTGGTATATATTGCATACAATGTGAGGCTCAAACATCCTCCCTGTGGCACCCCTGCTTCCAGGTCGAAGAATTCCCCTTCGATGCCGTTTATGTTAATCATGGCCTTTCGGTTTTCAAGGTAATTGCATAAAATCCTCGTCATGCCATCCTCCATTCCTAGGTCGTAAATCTTTTTTTTCAGGCCTGGTACCCAGACCTTGTCAAATGCCGAGGCTACGTCTCTTAACACTATGTTTACTCTATTGCCTTTAGACCTTAGCAATAGCAATCTTCTCAGTTATGAGGGCCAGTGCGGTTTCCGTGCCGAGTTTCCTACGAAGAGCGTGCTGTTGGTTGTTATATGGGTCCTCAGTTTCCAAGTAGTTCCTAAGTCTGGTGTTCAAAAGTTTTTCAAAAAGTTTTCCTATAAACTCCAACAGGGAGATAAGCCTGTAGCTACTGATTGCTTTCTTTGGTTTTCCAGGCTTTATCAAAAATATCATTTTGGCTTTCTTTAATAACTCTGGGAAGTGGCCAACATTTATGCATGCATTGAAGATATTTAAAATTGCTTGATTAACATTTGGGGTGCGTTTATAATATGCTTTTTCGTTATTCCTGTCATTCCGATGCCTTCTGTTTAGAGCTTTACAGTGCGGTTTCGTACTCTTCATGAGTGAATGGCCTTCCTTCCTCACGAGCATGGCGTGTTCTGTCAGCCAGATGGTGGGGTGTGAGTTCATCATCTAGTTCTCTCAACCTTGTTTCTACTTCCTCTTCGCAATCCCCGACGAATTCTGCATTTTCCGCTTCGCTTATACGAAATCTATTTATCCAGTAATTTTTGAAATAGCGCTCTACATCTCTATATCTGTTAATTTCATCTCCGTTAACTAATAATCTTATTTTATCCTTTGGTGGGGTTTCTCTCAATCTCTTAAGTTGATTTCAAAATTTTCTCGGGTCACCCTCTGTGTCCATATTGCCAATTAGGTTGTCTTAAGACTGCTTAGTATTTTCCATAATGAAAAGCTTGATGGTATATCTCAATTCGCGCAGTTCTTTGCAACGTTGGGCTGTGTTTCTATACAAGTTTATATCGTTGATAAGGACTTCCATGCGGTCCATCCTCTCGGTGATATCTCTATCCCACCTTGGGGCCGGAAGAGTTTTGAACCTCGTCCATGGGATAGCTAGACGGTTAGCCTCTTTAATTTTCTTCACTACATTGCAAAGAAATTGATCGATCTCTTCAAGTGAGGCTCCTTCCAGTCGATTTTATTGTATGGTGCTCAGATGTTCTTTATATGCGTCCCAATCAGCTCTGTTCAAGCACCTTCGTTTGGGTATTTGGATCTGTATCGGTGAGATTGATAGCGTTGTCACCAAGCTGATATGGTCAGATGGTATATAAGGGCCCGGTAACGTCACCTGATTAAGAGCAAAATTTGCGTTAGTTAGTATAATATCAGGTGTGGTCGAGGACCTTTCGGTTCAAAAAGTGGCAAACCTGGTCCATCCCTCTGCACTATGTTCCTATTAATTCGGAGGCTCAGTGAGTTACCTGCTCCATTAAATGCCGTCGTGTAGCCCGCCTCTCTGCAGCGGGGATTGAGGTCTCCGATTAAGATTGTAGAGGCGTTTCTACCTAATAAACGGATAAAGCTAGGAATTGGCCAATATGAGCGTCTTGGAGGTTGATAACCGACGGCCACCACAACGTCATCATAGGTCGTCCTGATTTTTATCGTCAAGTAAGACTCATCTAGTCCTTGAATTTCTTAGAATCTTATGCCTCTCCTGATTGCAATTGCAACACCATCAAATCTTCCGTTAGAGTGATTTGCCATTAGTACTTCGTAATTAGATATTTTAATAATCTGTCCCCATGTCAACGCCGTGCTCAGAAATTAGGATGAGATCTGGGTCCAGGCTCCTTATGATTTCACTGTAAATCCTTTTCTTATTTGTCCAACCGTTAACATTGAGGGAAAAGATTTTTAATTTTCTAATATATCTTATTTGATTATCCATGATTAGTTCTTATGCAACTGTTTCGGTTTCGATCCACTTTCTCTGGCTGGAGATCTTATCCTCCCGCTTCTCTTATTTTTAAATATCTCATGTGCGAGGTTAAAGCAAGAATCCTGGGAGATCTCAATTAAACCTTGTTTTAGAGCCGCTAGCAGGTCATCTTTGTTTATTTCGGCTTCGTAGTCGTATTTGTATTTCCCCTTAATGACTCCTGATATGATGTTAATTGATTTTGAAATCTTCGGTATTGGTGCAAATGGTGAATCGTAAATCCTCATACATAGTTCTTCTATTGTTTTACAGGTTTTGGGGGGAACAGCACTATCCATTGGTTCAGTTTCTTCTTTACTTCCCATTTGCGTGGCTGTAGTGGTGACCCCATCTCCAGGCGGGCGGGCGGGGTTCTGTTCGGGAATCACTAAGTACCACGTTCTTAGTTTATTCAGGCGAGGGTCTCTAGACGTGCAGCGAGATCTTGTCACAGTTTCCTCAATAGATTTGATTTGAGCCTGCAACAGCTCCCCCGATGGAGAATTATCCGGGAACCACATCGGTTTGAGTCCGTTGTGAACTAGCATTTAATTCATTTCCGTTACATAGCTTCCTGGTTTAATAATGTTATCAAAATGTGCATGAAGGATGCATATCACCAAATCTGGTCGCATTTCCAAGTCTATGTTGAGCAATGTCTTTTTCTGGTTGTCTGCTTTTGCCCCCTGTGCGTACGTCGTGTTAGCCTTTTTGTTCCTATCCTCTATTATCTTTCTTCTCTTCAGCTATTAAGGTCTTTTTAAGCGGACAGGCCATGGATAGGGTTTGATGCGGGTTGCTGCAATTTATACATATCTTCTGCGGGTTTTTACACTCCTTCCACGTATGATCTGTGCTGGCCCATTCAGAGCACACTTTACCTTCGAACGAGCATTCTTTTGTGGAGTGCTTCTCCAGGGCATAGCAGGTAAAGCACACTTGAAGTGGGATAAACACCTCTCGTTCAATGTAGGACGCTGAAATTTTGGAGTTAAACATGACTATTCCATTTTCCTTAGCTTTGTTTGCCATTTCAGTTATTTGAAATGTCACCTTGAATACATAACTCCATTCCTCTCCTTCCCGATTCTTTAATTTATACACTTCGTCTATCTTAGCTCAATTTTGCTTGGACTCTATTTCATGTTGTATTTCTTCGGCAGAGTGTGAGTCAACGTAATGGTCAATGCGTCGACAGACGATCGATCCCTGTGCAGCAACTTCAGGGGGCACCTTAAGAACGAGGCTGATCTTTTCAAATTCATTTCTCGATTTTGCGCTCAGACTACTATCTATGTCCTAGCTCGTGTCGCATACGGCTAGATAGCCATACGCTTGTTCCTTCACTCGGCAAAGAGCAATACCAAGTTTCGAGAAGGCGACTTCGAAAACTTTCTCCCTCGCCGGTTTCTGACAGTGCACTTTCACCCTGAGGGTAATGCGCTTATCGCCCCAAGGCAGCGGTTCCCGTTGCGACCCCAACAGGCCCTTAGCGCGGGGCGTTGACCTATTACCATTCCCGAGTTCTCATTTATCTGCCCTACCTAAAATCTTGTCTTACAGGGTCCACCTACCTTTCCTGACCACTCCACCCCAGACTGGGGTCCCCTTCTTCGCGCCCCCTGTAGGGCTTCCTTCTGGGGTTCGGACAATTCAGAGACAGGCGGCTTCTACATACCTTAATTGGCAGAAAAGCTATCTGAACTCGGGATTTGCTGCTGTGCTGAAAAAAAAGAGTTCCAAAGCTTGCGCTGGTTGTCCGGGACGTAGGCTCGCGGGCGCGCGTAATTTAGATCTTCTTTGGACTCAGTTGTAGGGCTTTAGAGTGCAAATACTTCTTAACTCACTATCCGTAGTGGTAAATCTGCTGGCTAACAGTAGCAGGGCTTACTGTGCAGTTTTCCTCCTTTTCCTAGCAGTCTAAGGGTACTAACTACCTATAACAAGTATATATATCGCATAAAGATGATTCGAAGTTGTAGGCGATATACTTGATTCATGCCCGCTTGACCGATTTTCTATTAATGCTTAGGAGAATTATGCTTACCTAGTTCCCTAGTTCATGCTTACCTAGTTCAATCCTATGGAAGGCAAGAACAAGTCTTTTCGTACTCCCATCTCACTTAAGTACTTGAGTTGGATGTATGCTTTATTGTTGATTTTTTTTATCTGTATATAACATATATGTATACACATATGTACAAACATAAAAACGCAGCAAAATTTGTTCTCTTCAAATAACTACAGAATATATAAGAAAAATACTGCTTCTCAATTAATCTCTTGTAAACCATTCAATTTGGTCTAATCTACTTTTAAACTTGCTAATAACCTGGGCCATCACAACCTCCTCAGGAAATGAATTCCACTAATTTACTGTCCTTACACTGAAACTATTTGCCCTCAGTGTAGTTCTCAAATGTCCTTTCTTCACTAATTTACAGTTATTGGATCTTGTGTGCAACTCACTCAATTGAAAAAATATTTTAAAATCAACATTTTTATAGCCTTTCAGTATTTTAAATGTCTCAATTAGGTCACCTCGTACTTTCCTCTTCTCTAACAACCCAATTGCCACTAAATTACGAGTGCATCGTTCTATATATTCAATTCGTCTTAAATCAGGTACTGGTTTCGTCATCCTTCTCTGAACTTTTTCAATTTCTTCAATGTCTTTAATATAATATGATGACCAACATTGCACAGCGTACTCCAGATGCCGCCTTACAAAGGAACTATATAATGTCTTACACATATCTATATCCATATAATCAAAAGTTCTCCTTATCAAGTCCACAATCTTATTAGCTTTGCTGACAACTACTGTCCCAATATGCTGAGCTGGTTTCAGGTCTTTTGTCATAATTATTCCAAGATCTCTCTTTTCTGTGGATTCTAATTCAACATTATTAAGGCTGTATTTAATCACTGGATTTCTATGATCTGCATGCAGTCTCTTACACTTGTTCACATTAAAATCCAATAACCATTTTTCACTCCATTCCCTCAGTTTCAATAAGTCACGTTTCATTGCTTCTATATCCTCATCAGTGGTAATCTTCATAAATCTTTTTTAAACCATCAGCAAACAGTAGGAGATGGACATTCCAAATTTTCGCTGATGTCATTTATAAAGATTAAAACTAATATTAGTCCAATTGTTGAGCCTTAGGGGATTCCTGAGGTAACCCGTAACTTCTCCGATGTTTGGCCACGTTTTTCAACATACTGATGTCTACCTGTTATAAAATTTTCAATTCACTTAAGAAGTCTCCCAGTAATTCCATAGGAATGAAGTTTAATTAGCAGTCTTTGAAATAACTCATATAAACTATATAATAATAATAATCATAATAATAAGTCTTTTGTAATGCGCGCTCTTCAAGGCCTGAGGCCTTCCCAGAGCGCACGTTGTGCTGAGATGAGAATGGAAATTCAAGAGGGGGGAGAAGGCAATACTGAAAAGATGCGTTTTCAGGAGACGCTTAAATGTGGTAAGAGAGGAAGAAGACCTGATTTCAGCAGGAAGAGCATTCCACAACTTAGGGGCGCAGATTGAGAAGAAGCAGTCCCCCATTGAGCAGAGGGATGAACGAGGAATATTCAAAAGAGGTGCATGTGATGACCGAAGGGCCCGAGGGACATGGCGTGGCGAGAGGGCGGAAGAGAGGTAAGATGGGGCCTTGTTGTTTAGGGCCTTAAATGTGAAGAGAAGTATCTTGAAGTGAGTACGGGATCTGACAGGGAGCCAGTGCAGTTCATGCAGCAAGGGTTTCGAGGGAGAGAAGCGAGGGCGACGGAGGAGAAGCCGGGCGGCATAGTTCTGTACAAGTTGAAGGGGGCGGAGAGAGGAGGATGGCAGATTCACAAGCAGAGAGTTACAGTAGTCAAGGCGTGAGGTGATGAAGGCACTACTAGCAGTCTCAAGACTTTGGCGATCAAAGTGAGAGCGAATGCGAGAGAAGTTACGAAGGAAACATAGAGAGGATTTGCTGACATTGCGGATATGAGGCTTAAAGGAGAGATGCTCATCAGAAACAACACCCAGATTCCTAACGCAGTCAGAGAAAATGATAGTATTACCGCCCAGAGTAAGCGAGGGAAAGAGAGATTTAGATTTTTTGACAAGAGCAGGGGTGCCGACGAGAAGGACCTCAGTTTGGGAGTGATTAAGCCTGAGGAAGTTGGAAGAGAGCCAGTCAGAAATGGAGGAGTAGGCAGCCAGGAGGTTAGTGATAAAGTAGGCAAGAGACGTGGTGGATGAGGAAACGAAAATTTGAGTGTCATCAGCATAGAGGTGGAAGAATAGACCGAGAATACGGAGAAGGGAACTAAGAGGGAGAAGGCAGATACGAAATAGTAGAGGACCAAGGACAGAGCCTTGTGGCACTCCAAAGCGAATGGGGGTAGAGTCGGATGAAACGTCGTCAATCACAACGGATTGGGTACGAGACGAGAGCTAAGAGCGGAACCAGTCAAGCATGGTGCCTGATATGCCGAGGAAAGAGTGGAGACGATCAAGTAGGACGGTACGGTCAATAGTATCGAAGGCAGAGGAGAGGTCGCTGAAATAAGGGGGGGGGGGGTTCTTTACGTGAAACTTGTGGGGGGAGAGTCTTTACTTGGACAGTTTCCTGCCCCCACCAACCAGGTTTTTTTCTTACTCTAGTCCGCCTATGTGGCTTTGTATATTATATAGGTCGCTGAAATAACGGAGGGGGGGGGGGGTCTTTACGTGAAACTTGTGGGGGGAGAGTCTTTACTTGGACAGTTGCCTGCCCCCACTAACCAGGCTTTTTCTTACTCTAGTCCGCCTATGTGACTTCTATATATTTTTAATTTCCCTAATTTGACCCTTATCTTTACAAATACCTTCGGAATCTTCTGCTCGGATGCCCCGTTGGGTTTCCCTTCTTAATTTGTGTAAATAAAAGTAAGCCTTCGTCTCTCTACCTCCATTTCTTGTACTAAGCTAAATGCCTTTTTTGGTATTCTCAATTCCATAAAAATAAAACTGGAGATAATAATTAATGACTTCGGGATATTTCTGAAGTTGTAATTCCCATTTATGTTTACTCCCCTATTCTGATAAAGTGAACTCTTCCACGTTCCCAGGACTTTGATAATTTAAGTGCCGAATTGTTAGTTGCAGTTGGCCTTTAGAATGAGTTGTGTAGTTAGGTATTTGATTGTGTTAAGTAGATTCAGTGCGAATCCTCATATATTAAGCAGCAGGAACTAAACAGATAAGAACGTTTAAATATATACATTTGAATGAATCTGACGCCTTGTCACAGGAATTGTGTCGGTTGAGGATATAGATAAAAAAATATTTAAAACTGTCATTAACAAATGGGAATAAAATATAATTTAGCATAGGGCTTGTATATTGATGCTTTCATACAGCTGAAATAACTCGCTGATTGGATCATTACGGGTTACAGCTGTTCGGGGAATATCAAATAGGCCTACGTTCACATGCGCTCTCCTGATGTGTTGGCTACTCAAAGATAATACGGATTCCTTTGCCAATGTACTCTTTTATAAAGGACTCTTTCCCTTGTGTCTATTCATTTTGTTTTATTATAAACCTAAAATATTGTCGCAAACAATTCTGAAACGAATTTGTGCCCCTTCCTATATTTTCCTTATTATCTTACTTAACGGGTCTCTTATCTCGAATCTCTTGTCACCGATAGCTCAAAACGCCTTTTTCTGTCAGCATTTGCTCGTTTAGGGCGTGGCTTGCATATTTTGCTGAAAGAAGAGGCTTTGTGACTTATTTACAACTGTGTGATCCTTGAAACAAGTGGTAAATTGAAAAAAACAATTTTAACAGGATTGTGTAGGATTAATATTTACGTTTGTAAGGAATTGGAAAAGACAATTGGACCTATGTGTATCCATGTCTGGCAGGATATCTATTTGGTAGAGCAACTTTCCATTTTTACCAAGGTCATTTGTGATAGTTAGATTCAGTAATTTTGCATGATTCGCTTTTATTTATAATTCCCGCAGTTAATTTGATTAATCTTTAATAGACTTGTGCGCTTGAGTGTTTATTCATAAGGAAAATATTAATTAATTCCGTCTCTCTTGTACCATTTAGAAATAAAAGGCAATGTGTGTAGATCGGTGACGAAAGCCTCTAACGTTTTTTCCCCGTCCGGCTTCCGTACTTAATGGGATTTCATTCTCGGTGTTTTTTCATCTTTTCTTTGAGAAATAGGATTTTATTTTAGATTTTTAGAATGGTTAACACCCTCTCTATCCGGGTGCGAAAGACAGTGATAGATTTAATGAGGTGCTAAAGACGACCGGAGAAAAAGCATCAGTTTTTCTAGGAGCACGAGGGTTCGTAGGTGTGATCCTCCTCTGCGGGGGAGAAATATGAATAACAATTGCATATTTATATAGTAATTATTCCTCGTATATTTACTCAATTCATAATCGTTCACCACATTGATACAACCAAAAAATGTCAGAACCGATAATTGATAGAACCAATAATTGATAGAACCAATAATTGATAGAACCAATAATTGATAGAACCAATAATTGACAGAACCAATAATTGACAGAACCAATAATTGACAGAATCAATAAATATCAGAACCAATAAATGACAGAACCAATAAACGACAAAACCAAAAAATGTCTGAACCGATAAGATAATTATACCTTACCATCGTTCCCCACTCGCATTTTATTTTTTTTTAAGAGCTCATCTGGCGACTGCCTACTTGGGCATTAGTCGCCGTATTAAAAACTCTCCTAGTACTAGGCTACGTCAAATAAAATCCAAAAAGATAAAAAACAACCCCCCCCCCTCAAAAAAAAGGGAAAGGGAAGCGAGCAGTAAGCAAGCTCCTGCGTCGGGGAAAGGTCCCCCCGGCGCAGGAGCGTGCGACCTATAAGGGAAAAACCCAAACAAAAAAAAACAAAAACCCTGCTTAAATAATAGGGAGAAGGCCGGCCTTCCCCCCAAAATCAAAAAGTCCACCAGTCAGTGTGCACGCACTCGTCCCGAGTACAAGGGACAGGCGGTAGCGACCCCGCCAATCTCGGTACCGGGACAGGTAACGTGCGCGAAGATCATCCAGACTGGGACATTCGAAAAGAATGTGCAGAACAGTCTGGGGGACGACGCAGTCGTCGCAATAGGGCGCAAGCAATCGCTCCATCAGATAGCGATGCGTCACACGAGTGTGTCCGATTAGGAGACGACAGAAAGCGACCTGAAGCCCTCGCGACATTGGGGGATAGATCCATGGGAACAGTCGCGGCGCAATTATACGCAACTTTAAGTTCCCTTCGACCGTCTCCCATCTTCTTTGCCAAGCAGTCCGAAGAGGATCCCATATTCCTGCCATGTAGTCGGTGTGAGGAAGAGCGAAACGCTGGTCCGGTCGAAGAGTCCTCGGGGACTCTTTGGCGCGCTCATTCCCCGCAATTCCTACATGTGCAGGAACCCAGCAGAAGATAATCTCGACACCCGCCCGGCCTTGGAGCCATCCGTAAACACTGGTACGGTTCCAGCGTGACACGAAGTGTGCTCCAAAAAGGTCGAACGCAATACTCCCGGCGCTGTACAAGCTTTGGGGGCAGAGGCGTGGCGACAAATAGCCAAATGTGGTACCCTTCAGGGTGGCGTCCTGGGCAGAACCAGGGGTGCCACCGGCACCCCTGCCGTTCAGATCTCCAAACAAGAGAAAGGGCCTTGGCAATCGTGCCACGACGCAGCGGAAGTCCCCCGCTTCGAAGTCAGCTGACGGTGGAATGTACGCAGAAATGATAGCATACCTCCTATCCAGGTGAAGTTGCACAGCTACTGCCTGAAAGGAGGTATCTAAAGTGAAAGGGAGAACGGAGACATCATGCCGGGTGTAAACCACGCATCCCCCAGCCCGGCCATCTTGCGGTGGTGGGGTCGCAAAACCCTTATACCCAGGGAGGGCGGGCAGGGGGCACGCGCCTAGCATGGTCTCCTGCAGAAAAATAGCTAACGGGGAACGGGACGAGACAAGCCTCCGCAGCTCCTCCCAGTTGGCCCGGAGTCCACGGCAATTCCATTGAAGGAATATACCCTCCAGGCCTAGCTCGAACAGAAGACCCTTACGGGAATGGCCGTGCGCTTCCCGGAGGCAGAACCCCGGGCGCTATTGGCCGGACAAAGCGCTGAAGGAGCTGTCGCCTTCGAGGACTTATTGGGGGAGGTTGGGCTCGCCATGCGAGTCTTTTCCTCCCTCCGCCTCGAAACCTTAGGCGGGCGTTGCGGCTTCGGAGGCGTGGGGCCCTCTTATTTGAGGAACCACCGTCTCCGAGCCACTCAGCCCACCACTAGGCGTGGGCGAAGGAGCCGAAGCTCCTTTATTGCTGTCCTTCTTTCGGGGGACAGCTTTAGGAACCCCGGAAGATGGCCTGGCGACCAACTTCAGGAGTATTGCCTCCTGTAGGTCTAACGACTCGGTGGAGCACGTGGCCGTTTCGCTTTATGGTAAACGGTCACGCTGGGAGGAGAGAGGGGAGCCCTGGTTTTAGCCGGGGCTGGGTGTGAACCCTTTTTGCCGAAAGCTTTATCAGGGAAGCGCCCGGGTTGAGTAGAACCCGCAGAAGGGCTCCGAATGGGCGCGGAAACAACCCTGCTCGTTGGCCTGGATGGACCAGGAGCAGAGTGTGCCTTTCTAACTATTGAGGCATAAGCTGTCCCAGGCAAAGCCGGGCGCGCCAGGACCAACTCCTTAGCCTCGCGTAATGAGAGTCGATCCTGGGCCTGAACGGCCAGGATTTCTTTCTCGAGGAGATACGCACCACATTGCTTCGAAGAAACGGGGTGCGGCTCTCCACAATTGACACACTTGGCCACACACGATTTAGACTTATCGTGTGCGGCCTTGGAGCAATTTACACATACTTCGGGTGACCCCGACTTTGCACGTCTACAAGAACGATTCGTATGGCCGAAGCGGTGACAGTAATAGCACCGCCGCGGCAGTGGCACGAATGCCTTCACGCAGTAGCGGTACCAACCGGCACGCACCGACTCATGGAGCTTGTCACAGTCGAACGTGACGAAGAGTGTAGGGGTGGGTCTCGAGGCCCCTCCCTGTTTTATCATCACAGGTTCGACCTTGACCGCCCCATGGTCGGCCAGCTCTAAGGTGATGTCCTCTATGGAGTAGTCAATGAGATCCATCGCATAAACTACTCCTTTCACAAAGTTCTTGGTAGAGTGCGGCGTCACACTCACCGGGGTGCTATGAAGTGTCCGAAGAGTACTTATCTTGGCCGCCTCGGCGGGATTCGCCAGAAGGCTCCCGTCCGAGAAACGGGTCACCTTTGGCTCTCTACCAATTACACTAGCCAATCCTCTCCTCTGATGGATCATGTTGCCCTTGGCCAACATGCTGCCATCAGTGGAGCGAATGACGAGGAAGCGTTTAAAGCCAGTGGGCTCTTTTCGTCTTACTCATAGTCGGGGGATCCGGACCCGGGACGGGGGGGAGAGGCCGGATGTGCCGATCTTGGCTTGGTCGCCTACCAAAGTGGCAGCAGACCCATCCGTCCCCGCAGCCCCCGCGGATGGAGAGGAGCCCCGAGTCTTTTAGTTTTTTTAGTCTTTTTCTTATTTTTAGGAGAGGAGGGCGGGGAATGAACCCGCTTATCTCCTCCGCCGACAGAAGCCCCTAGGCCTGATGGACCAGCCTAAGCCAGGTCCTTCTCCGAGATGGAGAAGGTCCTGGTGGTCGCAGGGGCATCATCCGGAGGAGATCCCTTCCCTCCTTGTACTGCCTGAGAATCCCCAGCCGTTTGAGGAGGACCTTGCATAGGGGCGGATTCGGGTTCGGTGCTTGGCGTCGAGCCCGGATCCCCGTCCCCATGGAAGGCCCTACCGTCTGAGGCTGGGTTGCCTCAAGGACCATGTCTATCACAGGAGGGGCTTCCAGTTGGCCATCCCCTCCCAGGACATCGCAGGTCCCCTTGGCAGTGTCGCCAGTCTTGTGTGGGGAGGCACAGGCCTTGACCCCGGCAAAGTTTAAAATTCTTGCCAGCAGGTCTTTTGAGGGAAGCGACCGAAGGGGCCTGGCTTCCCCCTCCCCCCTAAGGGGGTTTGCCCTACCGAGCCGCTTCACTGGGAGCGGTCGGCTATGAGCTGCCTGCTGGCTTTCTTGGCAGTCCCCTTGGAAAGAAAAGTAGGGACTGCAGCTGGAAAAAGGGAGGTGCCCGAAAGCACCTTCAGAGAAGGGGATGATGGGGAGTCCCCTACACCCGTAGGCGAAGGAGAGTAAGCCTCTTCTCCGGTTAGAGAAATATGGAGGGTCCCCTGCGCAAGCACAGGGGAAGGGATCTCCATTTTTTCGATGGAGCTGCCCGAGGGCGGCTCTGTTGATGAGCAAAGGGACTTGGAGAGATATTTGGGTTTTTTAAAATTTTCATCCATGGGCATGGTGACCCTATTTGTTCGACGGGAAGCAAAAGCTCATCACCCCTCGCAGTTGCCCGCTCTGCAAAGGGTGCGTACAAGCCTGGCAGAGCCAGGTGCCGCCATTTAAGGGCACCCCTCCCGCCTGGTGACCTGGCAGCCATTCAGCATGGCGGCTCCACCTTGGGCACGGCGTAAAATTGATAGTGTGTGAAGAGAAAAGGAAAAGGGATGTGAGTAAGGTATGGGTGGGGATGAAGCAGGTTGTTAAAAAAACACCATCCCTAACCAGAGCTGAGGGGTTAGGGGACGTTGTCCCCTCCCCCCTCAGCCCCGATCTGGGACGGTTGGCTGAGAAGAAGGTCGGCATCTACCCTGTGAAATTAGAGGCTGACCAGAGAAAGTTGTGGGAGAGGTATGAAAAGTGACGAAGTAGGGGATAAATTCAGGCTGTCTGAAAGAAGGTTAAGAGGCTAAGCTGGGGTTGGACGGTGTGCTGAGTCCCGTCAGCACGGCGGCCAGGATGGCAAATCGCCGCGCCCCTTACGGGTCCCCACTCGCAATTATTTTTATTGTTTTCGAGCCTAATTCAATTGAAACTAGTGTTCTTTTTATTTTTCTTTCAAAGCGCAGGTATTAAAGAAAACAAAAAATAGGCCATCACACCTTGTAAATGAAATAAAAAAAAAGAAGAATTTTACTTATATTATTCGGACGGATAGAAATGCGAAATAGCGGCGAGGACTAAAGTCAATTGCAACCTCGCTACAGAAACTAAACCATTTATTTCCGAAACCTGAGCCTCATGTGGAATTCTCTCTAAAGTATTTTAATGTATAATGATGGTGTCGTCTATCGAGGGGCTTATCACAATGATCACAGGGAATTGAAAATTTAATGAATTTGTGGTCGCCTAAAAATTGTATTAATTTTTCGCGGTCGGTAAGTAACGCGGAAACGTGAAAGAATGCACAGTTCACTTAAGAGGCTTAGATAGACTGACTCAACCGACTCAAAATTTGTATTATGACTATATGGACGACAAAAATGAGTTCCTCCCCCAAATATCTAATTATTTATTTTAAAATGTTAGGTAAATCCCTAAAAAAATGCAGAAAAAAATTAATTTTTTTAAAGGATTACTTAAGTAATCATTAAAACGATTTTATCTGAAATCAACATGCTAAGAAATGATGATAAAAAAAATGATAGAAAAACGGGTAAAAGAATAAATATAAAGAAGCTAATTAATCCTTAAAACGATTTTATCGGAATAAAACAGGCAATGTACGTATACGAAAAATGGCCAGAAGTCTAAAATATAGGCAAAGAAAGAAGAAAAATGCTAACAAACTAAAATAGGAAAAAGAAAAAAAACAAACTTCAAACGCTCTTACGTTAGCTAGTTTATTTTATTCTCGGACTAACCTTGAGATGACCTTGGAAATTATATCATTCGAAAGAGAATGTAAAACAACAGAAGGTTTCAATTGACAGAACCAATAAAGGCACTCAAAGAAAAAAACATAGTTGGAAAGACAGACATGTAGACCCCCCCCCCCCCCCCCGCCCAGGATAAATAGACAGGTCAATTGATGAGATAAAGGATTGCTGCAATAGCAAAATTGAGGGAGGGGGATTTTATCATCGAGGTGCCTGGTTCAATTCCAAGCGATATCGGACACAAAACCTCAGCGCAGTTAGAGGAGATCTGGCTACCGATTGATGGAAGCACTGTGCTCAACCCCAATGGGTAGGTGGATCTTACACTCGTCATCACCGCTGTCTTTCATTCCCCGTCTTCACAAAATAAACACTTCCAAAGAATCTTGCCTATAATACTTATATCTGCATACCCCTGACGGCGAAGGAGTTCTCCTTCCCCCGGGGTTATGAATATCCCTGCCTGAACGCAGGTTGCTGTAAAGACACATAACCCCTCCCCCTAAACGGGGACCGGTTTTTGGTGCCCTCGGGTTCTCCAACGTTTCTTATGTGGTCAGGGGAGGCTTCTTGACCAAGAGACCCTCCCCTAAATTAGAACGGGTTTTACCCCCAATCTGTACCCATTCAAGATCTCTAATTTCTATTTACGGGACCTACTGATTAACGTATAATCCGAACCACAGTATGAAAGCGTATGGCACTGGCCATAAATGCAAAACGAATCGTGACTCCATCCGGCAACTCACCACAGCTATGTGACTTAACTTCTCTGTAATCTCAAGTGGTGCTCCTACTCGACTAAGTCTTAGTTCGCTTATTTAGTGCAGGAAGTTCATATAACCACTTGCAAGGTGTACGGTTTCTCGCCCTAGGAGGGGAAGGGGTTAGAGTTATGTCTGTGATGGTTTGGGGGGGGGTAGCTGCCTTTCTGACCCCCAACCCCCGGCACGCTCTTGAAACTTTACTGAAAAGTCCGAGCAAGAGCGACCATGTTAAGTTCTATCCCGTCTCTAGCAAACCTTCCGGACATCTAATAAGTACCCCCTTAAAAACACTGATAGTCTAAATTAATCATCACTCCTCTACATATTAATTTTATTATATTTGATATTATTTTGTTTGATATTATTATTATTATATGTAGTAGTAGTTGATGTTCTTGATGTTGATGTTATTGATGTTGTTTCTTCGGATCGAAAACTGTTTCAATAGATTTTTCATAATAAAACTGTCATTTTAGACAGTAAAGGGATGCTGGTGTAATATAAACTACATGAAATCCTACAATAATTAATCAAACGAAACTAAGGGAAATAAAGTATTATTAACATTAAAATAACGTGTTCAGGGAAATGAACCTTGCTTTGATTTCTGAACGGTGGATTGATACCTCCCCGTTCGAGGAAATTCCCAACCAGTGAGTCTAGGAAACCTCTGGAGCCCATCTTGGGGGATCTGAAAAAAAGTTTCCCAATTAATATTTTTTTTCCTTTTTTTATCGTATAAACAAGTACTCTTAAAGACTTCCCTCAAGGTATGCAAGCGTTAAGGTCGTTCCTGTAGTAAGTTCGGTATTAACTTTGTACAAAGATCACGAGTAAATTTTTCTTTTTCTTCTATTCCAGTGGTTTTCAAACTTTTGATGATGGTGGCACCCTAATTGATATCTAGAAGCAACCGTGGCACCACAATATAAAATAATTTACGAATAAATGCTAAATTGAGTGGAAAACAGTTAAAATTTAATCACGATTGACATTTAACCCAATTTAATCGAAATAAGACATATTTTAAACTAAATCAATCTTACCTTTCAAAGTTGGATGGGAAATTTGATCTTGATGATTATAACATATTTTTTTAATATTGGGACGTATAATTAAGAAGGAAACTCATTTCTTCATTCACTCTCGGCAATCTTTCTCTTTTCCTTGTTTTTATGTTGCACAATGGAGAGAAGCTAGTTTCAAAATACTTTCAAGGGTCGTTAGATTTTTTATAAATGTTTGAAATACATATTTTTGAGGCAATTTAGGCATTTTAAAAATGATTTCTTGGTCGCTCCTGGAGCATCTTTAGTTGGCTCTCGCGGCACCGCAGTTTAAAACCACTGCTCTATTCCTTTTCTGTTAAGAGCAAACTCTATTTACATATAGGGTATTTCATAAAGGGCGCCGAATTTGAAAGGCGAATAATAAAAACTAATTTTTATAAACATGGTTATATTCTGCGTATTTCTAATGAGTAATGTCTCCCGTTTAGGTATGGAACACAATGTCGGCCATATGTCCACCTGCACTGAGTATGTATACATTTATGCGCTCCTCGAAATTTCCGATAACACTCTCACAGATGTGTGGTTCGATGCCTTCAATCACACGCCTGACTTAAACCTTGAGTTCAGGAATTGTGCGTGGTTTGTTGGCGTGTACCTGTGATTTTACATATCCCCATAAGAATAAATCAGAATGGGTAAGATCGTAGGACCTTAGTGGCCATTTCTGGTCACCATGCAAGGGTATCACTCGTTGCGGAAATTTTTCATGGAGCACTGCAAGCGTTTGGCGCGAAGTGTGACAGTTCACTCCATCCTGCTGAAACTAGCTAGAGGTTGTCAATCTCCGTAACTTCCAAGTTCGGCCATTGTCTTTGTAACGTTCTCCATTAATGGTAACTGCATTGCCCTCATCATCTTCAAAGAAGAATGGTCCAAGCACTCCACCTGCCCCCAAACCACAACACACAGTCGCTTTTAGTGAGTGGATGCATTTCACGCTCTTGCATTATTCGAGGATTTTCATTTCCCCAAATCCAGCAGTTCTGTTTATTGATAAATCCACTCAAGTGGAAGTGGAGCTCGTCACTGAAGATGATTTTCATCGGTTGCAAGTCTCTCCACAACCCAGTCGACAAATTGTTTCCGCCTCCCGTGCTCAGGTGGCTGAAGATGCTGCGTAAGTTGAATTTTGTACGCATACATATGGACATCTTTATGCAGAATTCAATGTGATGAAGTGGTCGAGATGTCCCAACTGCTGTGAACGTCTGCGAATCGATTTTCCCGGACTCAGAGTGACACTGTTTCGCACAACAGCAATCTGTTGCTCTGTTCGACAAGAACGATTCCACCCAGGCGATTTGGACGTCGCAACTGAACCATTTGTTTCAAACTTCGTCATTAGTCTGTGAACCGTAGACTCGTTGGGTGCTTCAGTTCTCGCCAAAATGGTACGAAGTGTTCGAACTGTTTCCCACTTTCTCCGTTTTGGTAAAATGTCTTCACAATGAGAAAGCTTTGCTGAGTTCTAAACTGCTCCATGACGCACCGCACACAAGTATTATGAAAACCTAACAAAGAAAACCGACTATTAATTGGAGTCAAGAGAGATGGCAACCATGATAAAAACATGCCTTCAAAACTAAAAACACATAAGTGACGCCCAATTCAAATTGGGCGTCACCCTTTATAAAGAAGAGCCTAGGATTTCAAGCTATGTAAATTGAAAGAATTATAAAGAGGTAAACACTAGACTTCATTTGACTTGCAATATTGTTCAGAGATAAATGGACCAGAGGGGAAAATCAAAACCAGGCGAACGGCTTAATTTGAATGAGGTTTTAGTGTGACCCTTCATACTATTACTTGGTCTACATACATTCCCCAGCATCACAAAACCAAGGGACCTGCCGTTACTTTTGTCTTGGAAGAGTAGTCGTCGAATGAGTCGCGCAGGGAAAGCGTTTCCGCCGCGTTCTTCCCCTCTTCGATCTTGAATTGGAGATTATTCGAAAGCGTCCACCGATTGGGGCTCCTCTGTGTCTTAAGCGGCGAGATTCCTTGTTGGAGAACAAAGGGAAAACAAGGGGGGGGGGACCCCAGTTCAAATAAACTATTCAAAGTTAATAAGTCCCATTAATGCCTCTTGAGTTGAGTAGAGCAGTAAAATTTGAGATGTATCCCGAAGATTTTCATTTTCCTAAATTACAATTATAACCCAATTAGTGGATACTTAAGTGTGTAGTCCACGGCCATAAAATTTTATGGAGAATCAGGGATAAGTCCATAGTCCCCATTGACCGATTACAACCCTAATTAGCCGTTTACTAATGGGCTATTACAAATATAAACTTAGTTACAGTAGATCTCTTGATAGCCGAGTGGATACGGCGTTGGTCTGCCAACGTCGCTGTACCGGGTTCGATCCCGGCAAGAGCGGACACAAACGTCTGGCTATCAATTGGTGGACGCCCTCTGCTCAGCCCCGTACTGGGGTGGGGGGAACTTACACATCTCATCACACACATGACCAATTAAAACACTGCTTTCTTTCCTCTCCCGTCTTCAGAGCACAACACAAACACATTCTCTTTTCCAAGGAATCTTTCCGATGGGTATCTATATCCACATACCTGTGACGCGGAACAGGTTCCTCTGCGCTGTTTGGAGCCAAAACATAATACTTCCTGGCACCTCTTCCCCAAAAGAGGACCATCCCCTGGTCCCTTCAGGCTCACCAGTGATCGTCATACTGACCTTTATGTCTATTTCATTATCCGGTCGGGAGTCTGCCTGGATAAAGGCAGGTTGGCGAACCACTACTACTACATAGTTACAGTGGTCCCTAAATTGACGAGTATGGGCTTATGTTTAGCCCTGTAGGGTTGTTTTTTTTCCCTATATTGACAACCACTCACCATGCTTAAGATAAAGCCCAGGGAAGGCAGCCCCTTCCTAGGAAGGTATAGGCTCCTGCAGGTTGATATGAAGATGAACTGCCCCAATAAGGAGTGAATTTCTTCGACCTACTCAACATCCACGACAGATTGGCCCTTCCTGAAGGAATACAAGCTCTAAGGGTACCTATAGCGATGCCCCGATTCCTTTTAACGAACCAACCAAGTATCTTGTCTGCCATTCCCAGGGTTTGCACCCACCTCTTTCCGGTCTAGGGCGTCGCCGAGTGGTAACATGGTTATCCTATGTCATCGTGACCCGTGCTAGGGATATCACGTAAATCTGCAGGACACCTTTCAGAAATACCTTAAAACAGGTGCATAGTAGTAGTAAACTTCGTACTCAAATCCCTTGATGTCTTTTCCCATCCTAACCTCTTTCCCCTCCACTTTTTCTGTCACGCTATACCACCTGATATTTTTAGTGGACAGCTTTCCTGATTCCTCTCTATAATCAAGCTCCTGGTCTCAGACCAATAGCGACTTCTGTTCCACCATCGCTCGTTAACAGGATTTCATTCTCGGACTTTGTCTTTTAAGTCGTTTGGTTGTGTGCTCACCCCCCCCCCCTCAATTGGGATCCACCGTCACCGTGACTAACAGTATCACAACTCCTACCAGTGAACTCACATAGTGGCTAATAATATCGCCTTCTACCAGTGCACCGTGACCGTGACAAAGTATCGCCTTAACCAGTGCACCATTTTCGCACAAGGGTTTAGGAAGAAAACAGAATTCGCTAGTCATTTTTACTACTCATATGTACTCTTTTTAAGGCCTGTTATTTCTATGGAGACATACTGTCTAAAGAGGGTTCAGAATCATGGGTATTTACAGCAAATGACTGGCTGAGAAGTCGACCTGAATTAGAACTCTATTGGGTCGTTTACCACACCGGGCGGTTTAATTTCGTGGTAATATATTGTTGTTTCCACTCGGATAGGCCGTAGTCTAGGGGCTATTAGAAACATACCTTGTGGAACATCTTAGAGGACCTTCTTTAGTACTCAGTAAGAGATTCCGCCTAATGGTTGCCTAACGTTCTGCGAGATATGTGAAACCTCGACACTGTTTTTGGTATGCCCATACCTTCCACCGGTGCTTCTCTGCGACAAATGCAGATCCACTTCCCACTATCCCCTTGTCCATCAGAGCTCCATTACTCGAAATGTTCTGAAGGACACCCAGCGTCCCTCTAGGATTGACTGATTTTCAAATTTAAAACAAAGGTGCAATTCTTCCCTTTTACCCTCTTCGTTTTCTATCTCAAATCCTTCTACACTATCTCCACTGGTGTGTCAGGCACAGCATCGGCGATTGTACTGCGGCTGTTTGGAAGCTCCAATGACCATGCCCCAACACCCGAAGGTGTTAAGTCTACTACCACAGCTTTGGCCAAAAGAAACTGGTATTATCTCGTGTCCTCATTTGTACTGCTCTGAAATCTTCAACTATCTTTTTATTCTTGTTCTCTTCTCTCTAGGTTTAAGGACCTGACTAGCTACCCCATGCCGTGTCAGAAGAGGGGATTTGAAACCTCTAGAAACAACTCTTTAAAGCTCGCAGGTTGCAAGAGAGTAGTCTGGAAGGGTCCTGGGCGTTGGACCACGAATTATAAGATGTATAATTTACGCCCCAATAGCCCTCTCTCTGCGTGTAATGGGCTGACCACCCGCCTGCGACAGTTTCTACGAACACGAGGTTGTACTGTTTATGGAGGGTGGGTTTTACTTACTGCCTTGTTGCCTACCAGGTCAAATAAAAGTGTCTGGGTCTGTCAAGTGACAGATCTTTAGATCTGACGCACCTGACACTCTGGCATAGCAGTTGGGAGCTGCGGCTTTAGGCGAGTGACAGCTGCTGGGAAACTTCCGGCAGGTGGGCGTAGCAAACAGGTCGCGAACACTCTCTAACGCAGCAAGAGTTAGAGCCCCTGAAAGGTCTGAAACGGGATAGTTCGGATTGGTTAGGTGCGGGATATACCCCAACCTTTAATTTTTATTCTTCAGTGGTCACGAGATTGGGAAATTTCGGTTGCATTAGTAGTAGTCAAAGTTTATGAAGCAATAAAAGAAATCTCGCCTTACATTGGTGTGTATGTGGTGATGGTGGTGTGTGTGTGTGTGGGGGGGGGGTATTATTACAACTCGCCCTCGGCCTGTGGAGGGATTCCTTTCCCACCATCTTTATCTGGTAAAGGGTTTATCATTTACCATTTTATGAGCCGTTCTTGGGCAGTTCAACATCTCCGGAGGAGATGCTTCTCGCGACGAGAGAACCGAAGTCTCACCAGCATCTGTCGCACGATCAATGCAGTCCGTTGCATTAGGAGAGCTGGTTCAGTGATATGGCTTACCTTAAAACCACCTTGCTAAAGTAAATTGTCAGCCCCCCCAAAAGACAATCGGGAAAATTAATTACAGCTTTTTCCTACCCTAAGTTTACCTACGATTGACTATATAGCTGACATAAGGGCATCCCTTCACGTTCCGAGGCAAAGATGGGAGACAGTTCGATGCAGTATGAAGATGGAAGTCAATGCGCTTTAATTATCCATCTAGACTTATCTTCAAATGCCTCGACGACTTCAGCTCGCATTTTGTCGCAAAGGAATTGGACACAACCGTTGAAGGCAGCAACACCATCGGATGAAGTGCTACCTTGAACCCTTCTGCAATAACTGTTTGGTGCCTCAGAATGTGTCACTTTACGTTTGAATGTGCTAGTCTAGGGGAGCTTCACGCGTGGGACCTGATCCGGCATCGAGACGACAGGGTTTGCTACCGTTTATCCTAGTAGAAGTTTCCGTGCGCTAGAGCATTGAGTCATAGTCTTTGGGCGAAGCGTGCCACCTGAAAGATAACTTACATCGGCCCCAAAGGCAATTTTAAGTGGCGGTGTATTCTCAGCCACAATTCGTCTCTGATATAGCTGCATTTGTGATCTCTATTCGGTCTCCACCCTTCCTTTTCATCCGAGCTGAGCAGGACGCACCGGCATCAATCAACATTGTTGTTTTCCAAAAAAACAGCCAAATTTGTCAAAAAGGAGGCACGCAGTTCGATGCGGGTTGTCTAGTGTCGAAACGCCAGTGTTTATTTGTTTAACTAAACTTTCACTTGAGCGTAAAATGGGAAGTTCGTATAGTAGGCTTCGGGAAATTGATAATTTGTGTGATAGGCTTCTGAACGAAGCTTAAATGTGAGATTCGTGTAGTAGGCTTGGGCACGAAGCTATAATTGGAAAAGCATATGTATTAGGTTTCCTCACGAGCAGCAATTGGTAAATTCGTGTGATAGGCTTCTGTATGAAGCTATACAGAGAAATTCATGAACTAGCTTGCGCACGAAGCTGCAATTGGGAAATTTATGTAGTAGGTTTTCGCACGAAGCTGCAATTGATACATTTATGTTTCAGCTTCTGCAAGAAGCTGAAATTTGAAAATTTACTTAGTAGGCGTCCACACAAAGCTACATTTTGGAAATTCATCTAGTAGGCCTCCGAATGAAACTGCAATTGGTAAATCCGTGTAATAGGCTTTTGAACGAAGATGCCCTTCTGAATTTCATATAGTAGGCTTTCACACGAGGTTGCTATTAGTAAATTTATGTAATAGGCTTCCGCACGAAGCTGCAATTGGTAAATTCGTGTAATAGGCTTTCGAACGAAGATGCCCTTCTGAATTTTATCTAGTAGGCTTTCACACCAAGTTGCCATTAGTAAATTTATGTAATAGGCTTCCGCACGAAGCTGCAATTGGTAAATTCGTGTAATAGGCTTCCGCCCGAAGCTGCGATCGGAACTTCGTGTAGTAGGTTTCAGCAGGGAGTGGAAATTTACTATTTTTAAATGATGAGGTAAGAATGAGATTTAGATGATTTCGAAAAGTCTCTGCTAAATAGTAGGCCATTCCGTTCGTTTCTAGACTCCCCTTCCTGCGTCAGGTGTATCCATGGCAACCACGATGCTTCTGACATTTAATGGATTGCTTCCCCGTCCGTTCCCAAAGCTGCGGAATTGGGTGTGATTTAAAAAAAATACAAATAAAGCGAAAATCAACGAGGGCATCAGTCTTCAGAAAGTTTGTAAAGAAATTGGTGGGGTTGGAGGAAGTGAAAATGCGTGGAATATGCGCTAGAACTTGACACATGAAGTCACAACCACTGTTAGCAGCCAACTGACGCAACGAAGGAGTAGCAAGCCGCATGGCTGCGCTACACACACACACACACACACACACATATATATATATATATATATATATATATATATATATAATTGGTGTATGATGGGAGTAGCTTCTCTTATATACATGTTGTTTTAAAAACCATGTTTTATTTCGTCTAGGTATGCGTGTGGTAATACAACCTGGTTTTTAACAAAACATATATAGAAGAGAAGCTACTCCCATCATACACTGAGATATATATATATATATATATATATATATATATATATATATATATATATATATATATACAGTCGAGCCTCGGCTATTCGCGGTTCGTCATCCGCGCCTTCAACTATCGGTGGAAAACTTTTTGGGGGCCTTAAAATTCAAAATTTGCACCATTTCCGGACATCTGTGGAAACCTACGTACATAGTCGTAAAACGGACGTGTTGGTTAGCTGAGACGGGACGATTCCAGTCAATCAGCGTTGAGATCTCATTCGCTCGCCTACAGTATGTACAGTATATGTACCGATTTCCTGCGCTCCATTTAGTACGCTTATGTCCCAAGTGTGTGAGCGGTGATTTGTGTATTTGTCGTAATTTTGCGTGTTTTATTTCTCGTTTTTCAATCGTTTTACACCCTGAATAATTCTTGTTTTTTACACCTTAATATTAACAATACCTAAGCGCCCTGCATTGTCTAGTGTTACTAAAGACATGCCTAAGCGTGCCAAGAAAGTGATGAGTTTGTAGGAGAAGGCGAAAGTGTTAGATAGGTTGAAAGAAAGCAAGAAAAAGGCCGAAGTTGCTAGTGTTTACTGAGCAGGAGTCTAAAGATAATTAGAATCTCCTCAGCTTCCCTGTGCAGTTATATCATCATCATTGTCATCGTCATCATTGAAATGCACAGGCAACATAATCTACAATCATCAGTCATCAATCATCAATCTTTAATCAAAACAAAACTATCTCCAGATGAGTAAACCTTATACAATAAAATAATTTAATGTGTTCTGATACTTTATTTCGTACTGTATGTGTATGAACATGACACAACATAACTTCTTGAATTAATATGGGGAGCGTATTACGATGTTTGGGAAGGGTTGGGGGTGTTTTGGGGGTAGCGTCAACTATCCGCGGGTTTTCAATATTCGCGGGGCTCGTGGTCCCTATCCCCCGCGAATATTTGGGGTCGACTGCATATATAAATTTGTGCCGGCCAAAAAAATCCCATCACCATCCATAACACATGTATTTTTTTACATAATTCAGAAAGCTGTAAAATATGTTCTAATGTAGATATATACTTGGGGTAAATTGCGTTTTGTAGCGCAGTCATGCGTCTTGCTGCTCCTTTGTTGCGTCAGTTGGCTGCTAACAGTGTTTGTGAGTGGATGTGTCGATAAGTTCCAACGCATACTGTATGTTGACGAAATAACAACTCTTTTTACTAAAAGTGCTATATTTTAAGAAAGCCTGTAATGGATGCGAAAAAACGACTATTAGGTGACAAAATAGGGGCTATTGTTGCATTACATAAGGCTAGAAATTCACAAAGACAAATTGCAAAAAAACTTGGAGATATCTCAAATTACTGTGAATTTATGTGTTTCCCGCCAAATAAGTGATGATCTTTCTGGTACCCCAGTCCGGAAGAGTGGTAGTGGGAGACCTAGAAAGACGAATTTACCTACTGATAAATTAATAAAACGTACTGTGTTAATGAAAACAACAATAATGGCAAAAAAAGTTAAGTCTGAGCATCCATAACACATGTATTTTTTACATAATTCAGAAAGCTGTAAAATAAGTTTCTTTTTACTTTTATGTAGACATCTTTTTTTATATTTATCCACTTTTTAAAACTTGTTTAGCCACATTTTGCCTTTGATAACCCACCTTTTTAAACCTTTTTTCTTTGGTTTAGTCCATTTGCCTTTTTCTAGACACCCTTTCTCCTTGTTTAGTCATCCCCCCCCCTTTGTTTAGCTACCACCTTTATTTAGGCTTTTTATCTTTTTATTGTTCCACCCTTTGCCTCCCCCTAGTGGTTGTACCCTGTGTAACCTGTTACCATTTGTGTCCGGAGGAGTTGCAAATTTGTAATATTAGTGTTTTTATTATTTATTTAATAATATTTATTATTTATTATCATTTCGGCTATCTCCCTCAACCTTTTCTACCTGCACTTTGTACCAGGAGGACTGTTTCCACTTAGACAGAGTGACTGACTGCCAACCTGGGATCACCTAGCACCAGGGTATGATAATAGGGGGTGATCACCCACCCTACTCATTATTGGACCTGCCTATGTCTACTTCTCTTTATTACATACCCTCCTACCCCTTTCCACACTCGCTCTCCTATCCATCCAGAGGTTCTGCCTGCTCGGAGCACTTTCGTCCTCGTATGAGCCTTAGTCGAGTGGCTGTGTATACCGTGAGGTCCCTAGCTACTGCGAGGGCAGAAAGCCCGCTGGCTAGGGCAAGTATTAGGTACGGGGTGTGCTAGGCCGTCGACTCTGCTCACCGTCCTCCAGTACACACATGATGTGGCTACTCCGACACCATTCTTTATGGTCAAAGTTGGAGATCAATTTCGCCTAAATGGCGGGGCGGTTTGACAGAGTCCATCAACGTTGGTCCGGGACCGATTATGTGTCAATGATCACATTCTGGAATTTTTTATCCTATGGAGACTTTTCTCTTAACCTCCCCACTCATAGGGTGGTCATAGTATCTACTTAACACGAGCCCTTTTTATTTTTTATTCTGATCATGGTGACAACAGAAGGCAATAGAAGGAAAGTGCATGGCGATCCGCCTGCAAGCGCGCATCGCCTCACTACGTATCAGGAAGGATGAGGGAAAGCGAGGCACCCCTTTGACCGGTAGAGATGCTCCCCTCTCACCATCCCTACGCGGCAAAGTGGCTTTCCCTTTGCCATCTTTGAAGCCGCTCTCGGGCAGGTCCACCTATGAAAAGGAGGTGGTCATACTAATCGTTCCTTTAGACGTGCAAAGTTGGGTTTACCTGAAATCTGTGGTGTAACCTGCTCCAAGGCCGTATACGATAACTCCTATCGTGTGTGGCAAGCGTGTTAATTCCAGAGAGCTGCACCAGGCCTCTTCGAAGCAATTTAGTGCTTATCTCCTGGGTACGGATCGTATTCCTTTTCGCAAGGCTAAGGACTTTCCCTGGTGCACCCTGCGCTGCCTGGGACGTCTTATGCCTGGCTCGTTTTGCCGCCCATTCGGAACCCTTCTGTGGTTCTACTCACTCTGCTTTACTGATAGAGCTAGCGGCACAAAGGGTTCACACCCAGCCTCGGCTAAAGCTAGGGCTACTCCCTCCCCCAGCGTGACCATTTCCCATAAGGCGATACGGCCACGCTCCTCCACCGAGTCGTTAGAATCATAGGAATCAACACCCCTGAAGGTACACGTGAGGTCGTATTCCGAGGTTCCGAAAGCTGTCCATCCTCCCTAAAGGAGAACAGCACCAAAGGAGCTTCGGCTCCTACGCCCACATCCAATGCTAGACTGAGTGGGTTGGAGACGGTGGATCTTCCAAACGAGGGACCTCTACCTCCAAAAGTTTCGAGGCAGAAGGAGGAAAAGACTCGCATAGCAGGCCCAACCTCCCCTAAGAAGTCCTCAAAGGCAACAGCAACTTCAGCGCTTTGTTTGGCTAATAGCGCCCAACGTTCTGCTTCTGGGAAGCGTATGGTCATTCCCGTGAAGGTCTTCTCTTCGAAGAGTCCCCCCGCATCTCCGATCTAGACCTCGGAGGCATATTCCTTCAATGTAATTGCTGCGGACTCCGGGACAACTAGAAGCTGCTGCAGAGGCTCGTCTCCTCCCGTTTTCCCTTAGCTATCTTTTTGCCCCCTGCCCACCCTCCGTGGGCAAGAAGATGCGCCATTTAAACCTGAAATGATATTTCCATTTTTTTTGTTTTAAAGACCACCGTTCAGGCAGTAGCTGTGCAGCTGCACCTGGATACGAGGTATAGTGTTATTTCCGCGTACATTCCACTGCCAGTAGACTTCGACGCGGGGGACTTCCGCCCCACCATGGGACGGCTGTCGAAGCTCTTTCTACTGTTCGGGGATCTGGAGGGTAGACATCCCATCTGGGGAGACTACTCGATCAATCCCAGGGGTCAGGTCCTTGCCGACCTGATCGATGAGCTGGAGATGGTGTCCTAAGTGTGGAGTTTACGCATCACTGCCCGAGAACTGCTTTATTTTCCTGCTTCGATCTATCTCTGTGCTCTCCGGATGTACACTGTGATTTTGGGTGGGGTGGGGGGTTAGTCGATGACCTCCATGGTAGTTAGCACTTTCCCAATCAAATATTTTCAGGGCCGCTGCTGCCTGAGAGCCCACCCTGATGGTACTTGGTGCGGGCGCGATGGTCTGGATTTCAGGAATGACTGATTTATCAGTTCCAGTCGAGGAGTGTAGGTTGGTAGATGATGCTCGAGTTCTCCGGTAATCTCATAGCCGTGAGCTTAACTACTACTACTAGAACGTCTGGCCGTTATGCATGCCGACCGCTCCCATGGTGGTCAGGCGAGTGTGAGACGGCCCTCAAACAGAAGCGTTAGGCCTACATATACGATTTCACTGTCAGTGAATTTCGTCGAGCTAGGGCTAGGTACCGGTATGTTTCGAAGCAAGCCCAACGATCTTCCTGGCGAGCATACGTGTCTTTACTTAACGGGAAAGACCCCCCTTGAAGAAGTGTGGGAGTGAGTCAAGGGAATTGCGGGTAAGTTCTCTTAAGATCCTTCCAGCCGTGCTCCAGGAGAATGGGATCACAATCTCTGGCCCCGCGTCCGTGGCGGAGTCCTTCGTGACAGCTTTTTTTGCTGCTCCGCCAGCATTCAATGTGCGTCGTGATGTCGAGGAAGGACGCCGATTGGACTTTACTCCCGGAGATGGGGAACCCTTCAACAACAGGTTTACATTGCGTTAGTTGTGTTCCGCTCTCGCTTTGTGCGCATACATCGCTCCTGGTCAGGACGATGTCCCGCATGCCATGCTTCGATACCTGGGTGAGCGAGGCATAGCCTTTCTGTTAGATTTGTCCAACAGGATCTGAGTAGAAGGTATCCTCCCAGATTCATGGAGAATCGCTCCTGTGCTAGCCCTATGCAAACCGGGGATATATCACTTTACCCCTGCCTGTTTCCACCCAACCTCTCTAGCCTCATGCGTGTGCGAGTTGATGGAAAAATTGATAAATGTTAGACTAGCTTTTTCCTAAACAGCAGAGGCCACCTGTCTTCTACACATTGCAGTTTCCGCAAGTTCAACTGCACGTCGGATTCTATTCTCTGACTGGAAAATGCTGTCTGCGGGGACTTCCTTCGTAGACAGCACTATGCTACGGTGTTTTTCATTCTGGAGAAGGCCTTTTGTCGCCACGCCTCTGCTCCCAAAGCTTCTACAGCTACGAGATTATTGCTTTCGACCTTTTTTGAACACATTTCATGTCACGCTGGAACCATGCCAGTGTATACAGATGGCTCCAAGTCCCAAGAGAGGTCGGTTTCCACGCCGTATCCTGTCTGTTTGAAGTCAGCGGGGCTATGCCAGGCGCTGTGTCTGTATCCCCGGCCAAGCTGGTTGCAATACACCGCTTGGTACGGGAGATAACGCGACGTGCCCAGTTTGGAGACCGGATTGTGATTTATAGCGACTCACAAAGCGCCCTGAGTGCTCTCGGGCATTGGAATTTCCGCATCCCTTGGTTCGCGATATCCGTGACCCCACGGTTTTGGCGAGCCGGGCGGATGTCGAGATTATCTTCTGCTAGGTTCCTGGACAAGTAGAAATTGCGGGGAATGAGCGCGCTAAAGAATCCGCGAGGACTGGGTGAGCAGACCAGCGTTTCGCTCTTCCTCACCCCGATTACATGGTAGGAATACGGGCAGCTTCCCGGGCTGCTTGGCAGAAAAGATGGGAGACAGTCGAAAGGAACTTAAAATTTCATACCATTTGCGCCACGACTGTTCCCATGGATCCCCCCCCCCCTCCAATGCTGCGACGGCTTCAGGTTGCTTTCTGTCGTCTCCGTATTGGACAGACTCGTGGGACGCACCGCCACTTGATGGATCGTTCGCCTGCGCTCTACTGTGAAGACTGCGTTATTTCCCAGACTGTTCGGCACATTCTTGTTGAATGGCCCACTCTGTGTGATCTTCGCGCACGTTACCTGTCTCGGTACCGGGATGAACGGGGTCTCTACCGCTTGTCCTTTTTAATCTGGACGGGTTCGTGTACAGATTTGGGGAATATATATATATATATATATATATATATATATATATATATATATATATATATATATATATATATATATATATATGTGTGTGTGTGCGCATGCGTGTTGTGCGTGTTATTTCAAATATTCCTGTCTTCTTAAAGGGGACAGAATAAGAAAAGAAATCTCAATTTGAAAAAGTCAGCGCGGTCGGCTTTCGTGCATCTTGATTTTCCTTTGAACTCTCTCATTATATGGGCAATACTTCCATTGATATACGTAAATTATGCTTTGCGAGTAACATTAGTAAAAAAACAACTACATTCGTAATATTTTGTATGGTCTGATACGAGAAGAGCTCCATAACAGGGGCAAGGGTTATCTCCCACCAACCCTAGTGACATTCCTAAACTGCTACACTACAAATACTCACATCCAACTCTACAAATACATTACTAGGCATCATCAGCGATACACATTACATACAGTGTATAAATTCTCGCTACTTCCTAATGGAAGTTTGTTGTTGGTGTAAAAATCACATCTACACCAAAGATGTAAAATTGATGATAAATTAGACGTAACAAAGATTCAATAATGGGCACTACTCCCTTGCGAAATCCACTTCGCTTAGGTACTGATACCCTTCTCGGGTTTTGACTCGCCTACAAAAAAATAAGAATGAATAATATAACTAACAATGCGTGAATTCGTCTTTCAGATCGCTAAGTAACAACTTAAAATGGCCTCTGATGATGAAGGGTGGATTCGTCCATTAACAATGTTTGAAGAATTTTTGGAGAAGGCTCACCAACATGGTTTCCTGATCACTTGTTATTGTCTTACCCTTAATTCCAAACTTCCCTTACAAGAGTACCACATCAAAAGAAGTCTGCTTCATCTTATGAGGTTAGTGCTGTCAGCAGATTGAAGACCATCTTTAGAACGATGGATAATCCATACTATTCATTTTAGAATCTGGTGAATAACTCAAAACGTTCACTTAGAATCTAGTGATTTTTAGTGAGCTATTTTTTATGTTAGGCGTTTAGGTGTTTTTCAAGTGTATGGTACACTTCAGGTCACGCTTTGAATGCATTATGGGAAGTAGAGGAGCGTATAACAACAGCCAGATCATTCCATCTTAAAGGGTGCGAGCAGTAAAGGTGGAAATACTGAATGTAGGGATGTCACGGTGTGTGGGATAGGTCCAGAGAGGAAGACAAGAGGATACCTCTGCATGTAAGATTTTGTGGATAGAAAGGAGACCTTTGGAGACGATGCAGGAGAAAATGGGCAGCCATTGAAGTTCACTGACCAGGGGGATTTTAAGGGAGAAACGTCCGCGTGGGAGAACTTCACGGAGTGCAAAGTCTTGAACATGTTGAAGGGGGTCTAAGAGTTGAAAGAAACATGGGATCCAAGAGAAGTGAATTACAGTAGTCAACCCCGAAGTTGCGATACTCTCTGTAGACTGCTAACCTTGTACCGGGAGGAGCGGCAGTTAAGTACCCTCTGACACGGCTTCCCGGCCCCACTGTTTGTAGGACCTTCGGTTTTATATCTTGCCCTATTTTAGATCTTGTCTACCTTCGCCACCTTTCTTTTCACATCTTTTCTGAATGACTTCTAATCAGCAGAGGGGTGTAAACTGTGTAGATTGCTACGCTTAGTATCTGGAGGAGCCACACGTCCCCCTCACCCAAGTGGCAATAGGTAAGGCCTGGCTCACTGGGTTGAATAGAATTCTTTGATAGGACTAGGGTAGCTGGTACATTCCCCTTGCGTAAGTGTTGTCACTACCACCACTTGGGCCATACGAAAAGAACATGACGTGCAAAGTCGTGGCAACCCGAAATGTGTGTGAACTGGTTCAATAATTTATACGAAACACCTGTATTGTGTAAGGATAAGTGTGAATTTCGGCGAGCCGCAGTCTGCTTCCTCTAAGCAATGGGACTCGTTATTTATACGAGACTGAGGTCCTGGTCAGTTAGGCCTCGTACTGTACTTTGTACTACATCCTGTCGTTGCCTTCGCGACCAGGGACTTCCTACCCCTCTCAGGTTAAAAAGGCCCATGTACTTCAGGCCTACGAGTACGGTAGCCATCGTGCCTATTAGGAGCCCTTCTACAAGTTCTATCTTCCCCGGATATGGCACCAATTTGGGATAGCGCCCCCTCCGACACGCGACCTCTTCGTAAAAAGTGGAGGCCAGCGATTTCATCGAGTTGTTAGACTCAGAGAAGGTGGTTTTGAGGCTAAGACTGAGGCTTCCAAAGTCTGCTCCCGAAAGGTGGGTAGCAACAAGGAAACTTCAGCTCCCTCGCCCCTGTCTAAGTCTGGACGGGGTGCATTGAAAGTGGAGTTATTCCAAAGGACTAAGGACCTCCGAATCCAAAGCTTCCAAAGGTTTCAGGGAAGGAAGAAGTAAAGGCTCGTACGTCGAGCCAACCCTCCTCTAGTGAGCCCTGAAAGTTAGCAGCGCTTTCCGCGGCTAAGAACCCCGGAACTCTGTCTCCAGAAAGGCTATGGCCATTCCCATGAGGATCCTTTCGTCAAGGAGAGCTACCACATCTTATAGCTAGTCCAGGAGGGCATTTTTTCACTTCTGTTGGTGTACATTCCGAACTCATGAGAGCCTTTGCGGAAGTTCGGATCTTCCCTTTCCCCTTGGGTTTATTTTCAGGAGACCATCTTGGGCGCGTGTCAACTGCCCACTCTCCCGAGTTATAAGGAATTTTTAGACCACACTACCACGATATGAGATCTGGTGTATGCGCAATTTACACTCCACGTGATGTCTTCGCTCTCTATCTTTGAATGCCTACTTTATGGCAGTAGCAGTGAAGCAAAACTTGGATAGGCGGTATAAGATAGTTTAAGGGTATATTCCGTCGTCAGCTAACCTAATGTGGCGGACTTCTTACGCGTCGTGTAACGGATGCCGTGGACCTTTCTCCTTGTCGGGCATTTGAACAGTAGGCAATCACTCTGTGTGGGGGGGGGGGTTAAACCGTAAAAGATCGATCACAGGGGCCAGGTCATGGTGAACTTGATCGAAGACCTGAAGAGTGGCGTCTTTAATGTACGAGTAGATGAATTCAAGTGTCACTGTCCGAGAACTGGTTCATTTTCCTGCCTCGATCTATCACTGTGCCATCCGAACGCATAGTCCGATTTTTGATGCGAGGTAGTCTATGACCTTTATGATAGTAATCACTTTCTCATAAAAAATTCCATTGCCAGGTCGTTGCCATCTGAAAAAACACCACGAAGGTGCTTGGAGCGGGCGTGGTGGCCCGCATTAAATAAAATTCCTGATTTCTATATTTCAGTCGAAAAGTTTTAGTCGGTAATGGGGCCGTTGAGTTCTTATCCCGCCTCACATCACCGTGAGCCTGACGACCATTTCTCGAATGGCTGACCGTTTTGCACGCCTTCCGATTCTTTGGTGATCAGTCGAATGTGAGACGGCCCTTAGAGAGAAGCGATATTCTCATTCGCTATAAGCACCACCAAACGATTTTACTGTCGGTTAATTTCGTTGAGCTAGAGCTAGGTCCCGGTATTTTTTCAACTAAACCCGCCGCTCTTCCTGGCGGGCATCCGTATCTTCACTTAACGAGAAAGACCTTTCTTGCCGATGTTTGGAAGTGTGTCAAAAAGATTTGGGGCTAGTTCTTCCAGGAGGTCAGGAAAACAGTCTCGAACCCCGCGAAATCATTATCAACTGCTTTCTACACATTCCTTAACTGAGATACTGATTCGCTAGCATTTAAGGCATGCAGTGGGCTCGCTGAAGCCGACGACTGAACTTTACCTCCATAGGCGGAGAACGAATTGTTTAGACTAAGGGACCAACGTTCCGCTCTCGATTCTTGTGCAGATACCACCCGTGGTCCGGACGACATTCCGTACGCCATGTTTCAACGCCTAGGCGAGCAAAGCATGACCTTTTTGTTAGTCTTGTTCAACAGGATCTGGATGGAGGCTATCCTCCAATATTCATGACGAATGGTTACATGGTGTGCTTTTTGCAAGTCGAAGAGAGATCAGTCTACCTCAGCTGTATTCTGCCCAATTTCTCTAACTTCCTTCGTATGCAAGTTGATGGAAAAATTGGTTCACGTTAGGTTAGTTTATTTTCTGGACAGCTGAGGCCAGCTGTCACCTGAAAAATACGGCTTTCGCAAGCTCCATTCCACATCGGCTGATCTTCCCAGGCTGGGAAATGTTTTCTGCGAGGCCTTCCTTCGTGGACTGCACTTCGTCACGGGTTTCTTTGATCTGGAAAAAGCCTATGGTACCGTATGGTAATACTGTATTATGGAGACCCTCCAAGAGGAGATGCCTCCTAATTTCCCAAGATCGTTAATTGTGTGTACGGGTGGGAAGAATTCTCTCCAATCGAATGGGGCAGGTAAGGGTATTGCCTTAGTGTTGCCGGAAGATGTTCCCTATATGTTCTACTTAGACGACCTTTTGATCTCTTTTGGTGCGGACCAGATATCTACCTTCGAGCGTTAACTCCAGCAGGCTCTAACCCGCATCTCTAACTAGGCTGAGACACACTAAAGCGATGCACTTCTACCGCCATATACGGGTTCACCTTGACCCGGACCTATTTCTAAACGAAGCTCGCTTAGATATGGTTGATTTGAGTCGCACCGTTTCGTTGTTCTTGTTTTTGATCGATCCCTCAAGAACCCTCTTCGCCCCGTAGCCTTCAGCAATTGCGGTTCTGATGGGGCTACCTTTTTACTTTTCTACTCTTTATTCGTTCTAAGATGCGAATTCTGTGCATCCGCAGAAGAATAAGCATAGCAGACACCGCCATTGCGCTGCGACTGTTCACATGGACTTGCCTCCGAATGCCTCGACGGCTTCAGGTCGTTTTCTGTCGCCTCCGAATCGGGCACAGTCCAGGGAATCAGCGCCATTTGCTGAAGCACTCCACAGAACCTTAGTGTAATGACTGCTTGGCTCTCCAGACTGCCCGAGAAATTCTTATTGAATGTCTATGTCTGGGGGGGGCGGGGGGGAGGCTTCGCGCTCGTTACCTGTCCCGGTACCTGAAAGAGCGGGTGTTACCGCTTGTCCCTTGTATACATGAAGGGTTAGTGTGCATCCGACTGTAGCATTGTATATATTTTTAATTAGGCAGACCTCCATAGTATTTTGACTGTTAGTTTCATGTTCGGGCCCTTGATGGAGTCTCCGAATGGCACCCGAGCCTGCTCTTTTGTTCGAGTTTCTATTTTTTTCGTGTTTTTTTTTAAATTTGTTGTTATCAGTCTTTATGTAGGCTAAAATAAATTTTCAGCGGCTTTGCCTTTGTTGGCGGTCTCCAGGAGAGACCTTAAAAAAATACAGAAGTCAAGGCGAAAGGTGACGAAAGCAATGATAGCGATTTCGAAGCTGTTAAATTGAGGGCGGATATGGCTAAGATTACGGAATGAGCAAAGGGAAAACTAAGATGCATTAACTACACGAGATTTGAGAGATAGTTGACCATCGAATGACACAACCAGATTTTAGAAGGGTCGAAAAGGTTTTCCCTGAGACCTACCAAGGCCATGAAAGGGAGTTATATCATGAGTAGGTTTCACAAAATTGCCTGAGAGCCAATCAGTAATGATTTATAGGTAGTGTCAAACGAGGCATGCAAATCATAGACCGAGCGAGCAAGGCATGACCTTTCTGTTAGTCTTGTTCAACAGGATCTGGACGGAGGCTATCCTATAATATTCATGACGAATAGCTACATGGCTTGCTTTTTGCAAGCCGGGAAGAGATCATTCTACCTCAGCTGAATTGATAGACCAAGGTAACGCATAAGAATGCCGAGGAGAAGAACGTACGAGGGGCGGTCAATAAGTTTTGCAATTCGGATATGAGGAAAAGTGTTTTATTATTTTTCAATATAACTACCCTCGACTTCAATGCACTTGCGCCACTTGCCCCTGAGGCCTCGAATTCCCGACAACCAGAAATCTCCCGACTGCTGTTCAATCCACTCTTGGACGCCGAGCTGGACATCTTCATCGTCCCCAAACCGACGTCCACGCAGTGCAACCTTGAGCTGGCGGAATAAACAGTAGTCGCTAGGGGATCCCAGTGAGCTCCTCGAATCCGCACTCGCGCAGGGCAGCTTGTGCAACTCTAGCCTTGTGGACTTTCACGACGTTGAAGTCAATCATAGGACGTGAGGTTTCTAGGGACCCAACAAGCAGAGACCTTGGTCATGGCCAAATTGTCGTGGATGATGTTCATAACACTTCCATGTGATATTCCAAGTTCTCGCTCGATTTCTTCGATCTTCACCCGTCAATTTTCGAGGATCATCCTCTCCACACGGGCCACATTGTTCTCGTTGGTCACATCTGACGGGCGTCCTGGACGGCGGTCATCTTCAAGGGACTCACCACTATGGCGGAACTCCCTATTCCAGCGAGCAATGGTTACATATTTAGGGGCGGTGTCGGTGTACACTGCAACCATGCGTTCATGGATCTCTTTTGCATTCTTGCCTTCCTTGGTCAAAAATTTGATCACTGCGCGGTGCTCAACCTTCTCCTTTGTTGAAAAATTTGTGAGTGACGATCTGCGATCAGCTACTGCTTCTTAAATAGACGAGGCAGGAGCGTGCGGCTGCAGGTCCTGACTTCTCATAACTTGTCCTAACACCCCCACAAACACTCATCCCCCTTCCTCTGTTTTGCCCTACCGATTCGCATAACTTATTGACCGCCCCTCGTATATACAAAATAGGAGTGGGCCAATAACCAAAACTTGTGGAACACTAAAACGCACTTCTGATATGTACAGATGAAGAGCAAGATTAGTAGGCCTAATCTAGAAGCTTGTAGGAATTCAGGAAGACGCTGAAGAAGACTATAATCAACAGCATCAAATGTCACCGGGAGCTCGAGACGGACCAGATGGAAGGCTGACCAGCAGGGGTCTCCCAAGAAGGTGGTCAGTTACATTTAGAGAAGCAGATTCAGTTTTATACCAGCCTATTAAATATCTTTTAATGTAAACTTGGCAGTTTAACTTGATAAGGTTTTGTCAACTGCATTTTTCTAGTATATCCTTGCTGTTTTTCTATTTTATTTTCTTCTTTCCTTCGTTCCAACTTTTATACACTCCTCGCTGTTGATTTATCACCATTTTGTTTTCTTCTCATCTGACTTAATCGATAGCCAGACGCTCAAGATGTTGGACTTGATTCTGTCACCGATGTTCACTACATTTCTCTACACTTTCTTTCAGACGTACCCAGTTCAGTTCCTTTCAGAAGGACCCACTTCAGTTCCTTTCAGACGTACCCACTTTATTTTTTTTCAGACGTACCCATTTCAGTTACTTTCAGACGTATCCGGTTCAGTACCTTTCACACGTACCCGTTTCATTTTCTTTCAGACGTACCCAGTTCAGTTACTTTCAGACGTACCAATTTCAGTTCCTTTCAGGCGTACCCAGTTCAATCACTTTCAGACGTACCCAGTTCAGTTCCTTTCAGACGTACCCAGTTCAGTTCCTTTCAGACGTACCCAGTTTAGTTGCTCTCAGACGGACCCAGTTCAGTTCCCTTCAGACGTACCCATTTCAGTTCCTTTCAGAAGGACCCACTTCAGTTACTTTCAGACGTACCCAGTTCAATCACTTTCAGGCGTACCCTGTTCAGTTATTTTCAAACGTACCCAGTTCAGTTATTTTCAAACGTACCCAATTCAGCTTTTGAACCAAGTAAAATGATTTCTTGTAAACGAGTAGCTTCTTCGAACATTGATTGTCTACCTCTCACTTTCACTCCATAACATTCATCTTGATAGTCTACCTCTCAGTTTCACTTCATAACATTCATCTTGATAGTCTATCTCTCAGCTTCACTTCATAACATTCATCTTTCACAGAAAAGTGCCAAACCTTCGCGTTTGTATCCGTCCTCATAACGAGAAACTGTGGTTGTACAAGTTAGAAAATGAAACAATTGACTTCAAGGTAGGTTAAATAATAATTAGTAATAATTATTCATAACAATAATTACCTAGTTAAAATTTGTCTTGAGGAAATGTGAAACTTAAAGATATTCCTGCAAGAATAGAGGGTAAAGTAAAATTATTCAGTATTTTTAATCTGAGATCAAATTAAAATTTACGCGCCCTCATCTTTGATATTTTAAAATTTTAATGTTTAAACGAAATAAGGTTCCCACATCCCCCAAAATCTAATCGGAAGCAAAATGACCGGCCTCATCCAGGACGCCAGTTCCAAGGACCAACGAGGTGGGGATAGCTTCTAGTCCACTTTACTTTTAATTACTCCATAAGACAGTGGCGGATCCAGGATAAAAATGGGAGGGGGGTAACCTAAATTCCTCCCTCTGTGGAGTCTGAGAAAAGGCCATTAATGATTAATAAGGGTTATAATAGACAGTATTGATAATAAATAACAGCATCTCATAAAGGAGTGAGAACTAATTCTCTCAGAGCCGAAATATTTTCCACACATCAAAAAATTATGAATTATAGTTTTGGACATCTAAGGTATAATACTGAATTTAATAACAATTTTTGAGAATTACCTCTATTTTAGACATGTATCATATAAGATACATTCAATCGAAACGCTTTAAAAACTGTTTTATATATATATATATATATATATATATATATATATATATATATATATATATATATATATATATATATATATATATTCTATATTATTACTTAACTCTTTCTGAATAGTAGAATACAAGTAACAAGTATGGCTTAAACAAGAAATATAAACTTAAACGAGTCTGAAATTTGGGATAGATTCAGCCCCCTAGTCAGCCCCTGGATCCGCGCCTGCCACAAGACGACTAATTTGTAATTTTAAATATAGTTGGTACCTCAAGTCCCCCCCCCCCCCTCCTCCTTGCTTTCGTTAAAGAACGTGGGCAAAGTTACATAGGAATTGTATGATCTCACCTTGACCGTGGCGCCTTAGGCCCTATTTTGGTTCCTTGGCCATACATTGGGGCATCGATATACGAAATTATTCCTCTCATGTTCGTTATTTAGGCTATTGAATTACATGTAAATTGGGAGGGATCCGTTCCAGGACCCCATCCAAGTCTCGCATAAAAGCTACGTGTCTAAGTTTGGTGTGTTCCCTTAGCCACTTTGACATTATATATCTTCCTTATTTTCTACTATGATGCAGATTGTTGTTAACACTTTTATATCATCCAAATTTTATCTCATCCTTTTTTACCCCGTAAGAGGCGCGGCGATTTGCCTTCCTGACCGCCGTGCTGACGGGACTCAGCGCCCCGTCCGGCCCCAACTTAGCTTATTCTCCTTCTTTCAGACAGCCGGTATTTCTCCACTACTTCCTCACTTTCCTTACAACCTCTCCCACAACTTTCTCTGGTCAGCTTCTACGATTATTTTCACAGGGTAGATGCTGACCTTCTTCTCAGCCAACTATCTCAGATCGGGGCTGAGGGAGGAGGGGACAATGTTCCGTAACCCCTGAGCTTCGGTTTGAGAAGGTGGGGTTTTAACAACCTGCTTCATCCCCACCCATACCTTCCTCACATTCCTTTTCCTTCTCACTTCACTATCTATTCTTTTACGCCGTGCCTAAGGTGGAGCCGCCATGCTGAAGGGCTGGCAGGTCACCAGGCGGGAAGGGTGGCCTTAAATTGCGGCACATGGCTCTGCCAGCCCCGTACGCACCCCTTGCAGAGCGGGCTACTGCGAGGGGTGATGAGCGTTTGCATCCCGTAAGAAAATTAGGGTCACCATGTCCAACGATGAGAAATCTAAAAATTTCCCTGGTCCATCGTCGGAGCCGCCCTCGGGCAGCTCCGCAGAAAAAAATGGATGCCCTGCTCCCCTGTGCTCTCGCAGGGGACCCTCCAAATCTCTCTAACTGGAGAGGAGACCTCCCTCTTTCCAGCGGTAATCCCCCCTTTACTTTCCAAGGGGATTGCCAAGAAAGCCAGCAGGCAGCCCATAGCCGACTGCTCCCCATTGAAGCGGCTCGGTAGGGCAAACCCCCTTAGGAAGGAGAGGGGAGCCAGGCCCCTATCGGTTGCTTCCCTCAAAAGACCTGCTGGCTAGAATATTCAACCTTGCGGGGGTCAAGGCCTGTGCCTCCCTAGACTCGACTCCTGACACCGTTGTCAATGGAACCTGTGATGTCCTAGGGGAGGGGGGGGGCAACTGGAGCCCCCTTCCCCTGAGATAGACTTGGTCCTTGAGTCAACCCAGCCTGAGACGGTAGGGCCTTCCATGGGAGCGAATCCGGGCTCGGCGCTAAGCACCGAACTCGAGTACGCCCCTATGCAATGTCCTCCTCAAACGGCTAGGGTTTCCAAGGTAGTACAAGGAGGGAAGGGATCTCCTCCTCCGACCGGTGCCCCTGCGACTGCCAGGACCTTCTCCATTTCGGAGAAGGACCTTGCTGAGGCCAGTCCATCCGGTCTGGGGGCTCTTGTCGGCGGAGGGGAAAAGCGGGCTCATTCCCCGCCCTCCTCTCCTAAAATGAAAAGAAACAAAAAAAAAAGACTAAAAAGACTCGGGGCACCTCTCTATCCGCGGGGGCTGTGGGGACGGATGGGTCTGCTGCCACTTCGGTAAGCGACCAAGCCAATATCGGCACATCCGGCCTCTCTACTTCCCGGGTTCAGAGCCCCTGTCTAAGACCAAAAGTGCTAGTGCGCAGAGTGGAGCCTCGATTACATCAGGGCCCCTCATTCAGAGATTACACGGCGTTTTCGAGCCCGCTGGCTTCAAAAGCTTCCTTATTATTGGCTCTATTGTTGGTACAGTGTTGGCTAAGGGCAACATGATCCATCAAAGGAGAGCTTTAGCTAGTGTGATTGGTAGAGAGCTGAAGGTGACCCGTTTCTCGGACGGAAGCCTTTTGGCGAATGCGCCGAATCCCTCCGAGGCGGCCATGATTAGTGCCCTTCGGACACTTGATAGCACGCCTGTGAGTGTGACGCCGCACTCTACCATGAACTTTGTGAAAGGAGTAGTTCATGCGAGGGAACTCGTGGACTACTCTATAGAGGACATTACCTTAGAGCTGGCCGACCATGGAGCGGTCAAGGTCGAACGTTTTATGAGAAAACAGGGAGGGGCCTCGAGACACACCTATACACTATTCGTGATGGTCGATTGTGACAAGCTACCCGAGTCGGTGTGTGCCGGTTGGTATCGCTACCGCGTGAAGGCATTCGTGCCACTGCCGCGGATGTGCTATTACCGTCACCGCTTCGGCCATACTAATCGCTCTTGTCGACGTTGAAAATACGGGTTGCCCAAAATCTGTGTAAGTTGCTCCAAGGTCGCACACGATAAGTCCAAATCGTGTGTGGCCAAGTGTGTCAATTGCGGAGAGCCGCACCCCGCTTCTTCTAAGCAATGAGGTGAGTATCTCCTTGAGAAGGAAATCCTGGCCGTTCAGGCTCAGGATCGTCTCTCATTTCGCGAGGCTAAGGACTTGGTCCTGGCGCGCCCGGCGCTGCCCGGGACGTCCTATGCCTCAATGTTGAGAAAGACACCCTCTACTCCTAGCCCCTCCAGGCTGACGAGCACGTTCGTTTCCGCGCATATTCGTAACCCTTCTGCGGGTTCTACCCACCCCGGGCGCTCCCCTGGTAAAGTTGATGGCACAAAGGGTTCGCACCCAGCTCGGACTAAAACCAGGGCTCCCCTCTCTTTCCCCAGCGTGACCGTTTTGCATAAGGCGAAACGGCCGCGCGCCTCCACCGAGTCGTTAGACTCACAGGAGGCAACACCACTGAAGAGGGTCGTGAGGCCATCTTCGGGGGTTCCTAAAGCTGCATCCCAAAATGAGGACAGCACTAAAGGAGCTTCCGCTCCTTCGTCCACACCCAGTGGTAGGCTGGGTAGCTTGAAGACGGTGAATCCTGGAAAAGAGGGTCCCCCGCCTCCGAAGCCGCCCCGCTCGCTTAAGGTTACGAGGCGGAGGGATGAAAAGACACATGGCGAGCCCAACCTTCCCCAATAAGTGCTCGAAGGCGACACTGCCTTCAGCGCATTGTGCGGCCAACAGCACCCAGAGTTCTTCCTCCGGGAAGCGTACGGCCATTCCAGTGAGGGTCCTCTCTTAGAAGAAGGCCCCCACGTATCCTCCGAGCTAAGCCTGGAGGGCATATTCCTTCAATGGAATTACCGCGGACTCCGGGCCAACTGGGAGGAGCTCCGAAAGCTCGTCTCCTCCCGTTCCCCGTTAGCTATCTTTTTGCAAGGGACTATGCTGGGCGCATGCCCCCTGCCCACCTTTCCGGGGTATAAGGGTTTTGCGACCCCACCACCACAGGATGGGGGCCGAGCGGGAGGATGTGCGATTTACACCCGGCATGATGTCTCCGTTCTTCTCTTCGCTTTGGATACCTCCTTTCAGGCAGTAGCTGTGCAGCTGCACCTGGATAGGAGGTAGACTGTTATTTCCGCGTGCATTCCACCGTTTACCGACTTCGACGCGGGGGTCTTCCGCCGCGTCGTGGAACGGTTACCGAGGCCCGTTCTCTTGCTCGGAGATCTAAACGGTAGACACCCCCTCTGGGAAGACTACTCGATTAATCCCCGAGGTCAAGTCCTTGCCCATCTGATCGACGAGCTTGAGATGGGTGTCCTAAATGTGGATGAGTTTACGCACCACTGCTTGAGAACCGCTTCATTGTCCTGCCTCGATCTATCTATGTGCTCTCCGGATGCACAGCTCGATTTTGATTGGGGGCTGGTCGATGAGCTCCATGGTAGTGATCACTTTCTCATTCAAATATCATTTTCTGAGCCGCTCCCGCTGAGAGCCCGGTGGTGCTTGGCGCGGGCGCGGTGGTCTGCATTTCAGGAAATGACTGAATTCTCTATCCAAGTCGAAGAGTTTAGGTCGGTAGATGAGGTCGTTGAGTTTTTCTCTGGTAACCTCATCGCCGTGGGTCTAACTGCTATTCCTAGAAGGTCTGGCCGTTTTGACACTGACCACTCGCGTGGTGTTTAGCCGATTGCGAGACGGCACTCAAGCAGAAGCGTTATGCCTACATGCGCTATAAGCGCCGCCCGAACGATTTCACTGTCGGTGAATTCCGTCGGGCTAGGGCTAGGTTCCGGTATATTTCGTACCACGTCCGCCGCTTTTCTTAGCGGGCATACGTGTCTTCACTTAACGGGAAGACCCCTCTTTTAGAGGTGTGGAAGCGAGTATTAGGGGCAAGTTCTCGCAGGACCCCCCTCCCGTTCTCCAAGAGAACGGGACCGCAATCTCGGACCCCGCGTCCGCGGCGTAATCCTTCGCGACCGCTTTCTCCGCATTCTTTAGATGGGATTTTGCTCCATCAGCATTCAATGCACGTCTTGATGTCGCGAAAAGCCGCCTACTGGACTTTACCTCCTGAGGCTTCGTGCGCGGACACCGCCCATGTTCCGGACGATGTCCCGTACGTCATGCTTCGACATCTGGGTGAGCGAGGCAAGCCCTTTCTGTTAGATTTGTTCAACAGGATCTGGGTAGAGGGTCTCCCCTCAGATTCCTGGCGAATCGCTATTGTGCTCGCTTTTCGCAAACCGGAGAGAGATCACTCTATCCCGGCCGGTTTCCGCCCAATCTCTCTAACCTCTTGCGTGTGCAAGTTGATTGAAAAAATTGGTAAATGATAGATTAGCTTTTTTTCTGGACAGGGAAGGTCGTCTGCTTTCTGCACAGTGCAGCCTCCTCAAGTTCTACTCCACCTCAGATGCTTGGCCCAGACTGGAAAATGCCGTCTGCGAGGTCTTCCTTCGTAGCCTCACTACACCACGGTGTTTTTAGATCTGGAGAAGGCCTATGATGATACCGCATGGGTATAGGGTATCATGGAGACTCCGCGTACAAGTAGGGGGGGAGGGACTCTCCGGCCAAATAGAGCAGGAAGAGGGTGTCCCGCATGGAAGTGTCCTCAATGTCACACTCTTTGCCTTCAGCATCAACGGCATCACCTCGGTGCTGCCGCAAGATGTTCTCGCTACGCTCTACGTGGATGACCTTTCGATCTCTTTTGGCGCAGCCCAGATGCCAACTTTGGAGCGTCGACTTCAACAGGTATTGAACCGCGTCTCTCGCTATGCCCTTCGTACAGGGCATGGCGATTTGCTCTCCTGGCCGCCGTGCTGACGAGACTCGGCGCACCGTCCAGTCCCAGCTTGGTATTCCTTTTCTCCTTCTGCTAACCCCTACTTTGTCTTCTGTACGAATTCTCTTTCACCCTGCACCGTCCTCCCATCTAAGTTTGTTTGTCGATCTCTGTGTATCAGAGCTGTCCGTCAGGGGGCGCGACCCCATAGCTGGGTCCTGTCTGTGTTGGTTGGTGGGTGCCTGAGCCGGAGTGGCACTCTTGGGGGTCTTTGCTTTCACAACCGGTAAATTTCCGAGGTTGACCGGCCATTTTTAAAACAATGGTTGGGTCAGAGGTCGACGGGCTTACCCTCCTGGTTGGGCCGGCGCTCTGAGTAGGTGTCTCGACGGTAGACAGTGACTGCGCTGCGCGAGTTCGCATCTCCTTTTATACTCTACTTTATATGGGTAATACGCCTGCCAATAAGCCCTATTTTCCGCCTTTCTTAGATCCCCTCGCAGAAGAGATAGATCCTGATTTGGATTATCCTCATTTTTTGGTGCTGAATTCCAGTTCCGGGTCTCCGCTTTCTAAATTGGACGTGTTTGATTTTAATGATGAGTTTGAGTCTTGTTGTGGTGCGCCCCGCCGTATGTGGGCCCGTGGTAGTGACGATTTAGTGGTTGAGATATCTTCGCGAGAGCAGTGTGGTGTCATGCGGGATTTGTCCTCCCTTTCGGAGGTCCCAGTTTCGGTTGTGCCCCACCCTCGCCTTAATTTTGTTAAGGGAGTGATTCGCCCTAACGAATTATTGCAATATGATGTTTAGAGACTAAAGGATAAACTTTCGTCCCAAAGGGTTACAGACGTTTATAGGGTTTCCAAGTCTGTTGGTCCCGCTAAGGTTCCCACGAGTACGCTCATCGTCACCTTTGAACGCCAGGATCTGCCCGTTTGTTCGTGCTGGTTATCTTCGTGTCCCCGTGTCCTTTTATATCGAGCTCCCCAGACGTTTTAATTACCACCAATTTGGCCATATGAGCAGCAATTGTAGGCAGGCTCATCGATGTGTGGCCTGTGTGCTGGCGTGCCATGGCTCCTCTTGTGGGAATCATGAATGTTGCGCCAATTGTGGAGGTTCTCATAGCGTGGCTTTCCGTTCTTGTTCCGTATTCCTTTTTGGGAAGGAGGTCCTGGCTCTTCGGAACTCCCTCAGGCTGGACTTCCATGAGGCCCGTCGTAGTGTGTGAGGGCAGCTTGCCCCCTCCGGCCGTCTCTTCTCTGACGTTCTCCGGGAGGTGGGGTCCCGCCTTTCTCCTCCCGGTCGTCCCACTTCTTCTTTGTCTTCTCGCGGTCCCTCTGTTGCTCCTTCTCCCCTGCCTTTGATTCCTCCTGGCGGTTCCTCCGTTGCGCCTTCCCCTTTGCCATTGGTCTCTTTTCATGTTCCTCCCTTTGTCGCGGACCGTCAGACGCTGGAGGATATCCGGCAGTTCCTCCAGGCGTCTGCCCCCGCTATTTCTTCCGCTCCTTTGCCTCAGCGCAAACGGAAGGGTTCCTCCTCACCCCGTTCGGAGTCCAAGCGCGCTGCCTCTGATGAGGTTGGTTTGGCCCCCGAGTCGGTTGTTGAGACGTTCTCCGTTTTGATGTCTTCTCCTCCCCGATCTTCGCTGGCCTTTCCCGTTAACATCACCGATGTCATTGTCCGGGTGGAAGTTCACCAGATTCCGTCTTCCTTGCTTCCTGCTCAGGTCCCTTCGTCCTTGCCCCTTACCTCTGTGCAGTCTTTTATGTCTCCTACCTCAGTTTCGTCTCCCTTGCCACCTACCCCTGTTCCTTTATCTCCTTCTGACCATGTTCCCTCCTCACCCTCTGACCCTGTTCCTTCCTCTCCATTTGATCCAATTTCCTCCTTACCCTCTGACCCTGTTTCCTTCTAACCCTCTATCCATGTTCCTCATCTTAGTTCTCGTCCGTCTCTGCTCGATCTCCCTTTCCCTCCGGGCCATGAGCCCTCCACGTTGAGGATTCGGTCTGGCTCTCAGCTGTCGCCTCCTGCCGTTCACGCTGCCAGGTCCGTGCCAGGTGCGTCCCCGGCTCATCGCAATTTGTCGCTTGCCCCTTCTGGGCCTTCTAGTAGTCGGGAACCTTCGACGGTTTCCGTCACTAGAATCCCGACGTTGGTGTCGAGACGACAGTAATCTCTGTCTTCCTACAGTGGAATTGTCAAGGGTTTCTCCCCAAGTGGGAGGAACTCCATCTCTTGTTTTCTAGCGTTCGGCCCTCAGTGGTCTGTTTTCCAGAAAATAACCTTGAGACTCGCTCCTTTTCGGCACTTCCGGGTGTTTAATTGTATCCCCCGGCCGGGGGCCTATCCCATGGTGGTGCTTCGCTTTTAATTTCCTCTTCGCTATTATCTGCGCCACTTTCCCTTCGTACTACCTTGCAGGCTGTTACTGCGAGGGTTTTCACTTCCAAGCTTTTAAGTGATGTTATGTATACATCCCCCCCGGATTTTAATTTAAGTCGGTCTGACCTTTTGGAGCTCACAAGTCAGTTACCTACCCCGTTTTTATTACTTGGTGATTTTAATGTTCGCCACCCATCTTGAGGTGATACTGCCCGTTATCCCCGGGGCGGAGTGGTTGAGTCCCTCTTATTATCCGATTCCCTTTGTCTTAAATTCCGGCGATTTTACTTCTTACCATGTTCAAACGGATTCTTTTAGTGCTGTAGACTTGTCCTTATGTTCGCCCGACTGTTTTCTCGACTTCCGGTGGTCGATTCAGGACGACCTTTCATGGAGTGATCACTTCCCGATCATCCTGTCGGCCACCCTTACTGGCCCGTGCCTTTCCCTCCCTTCTCATTGGGATCTGCGGCGAGCAAAGTGGGTTGGGTTCCGGGAGGCTTCCTTTATTGATGCCTCCCGAGTTTCCTTCGAGACCATAGATTCAGTGGTCTCGTATTTTACTACTCATATTTTAGAGGCTGTTGAGCATTTGTTCCGCGGAGGTGCCCTGTTGCTGGTCGCTCAACCGTCCCCTGATGGTCGAAGGATTGCGCGTCGTCTATTTCTGTCTATCAGTTGTCCCATTCCCGTTATAGGCGGGACCCGACCGTCTCGAATAGGGTCGATCAGAACCGGGCTTGTGCCATCCACCAAAGGAACCCTCCGTCGTGCCCGCCGTGAGTCTTGGCGCCGGTACGCATCTTCCATTTCTTAATCCACGCCACTGACTCGGGTTTGGAAGCGGGTCAATAAGATCCGTGGTCGCTACGCTGGTCATGCCATCCCCACTCTGGACATCGGAGGTTCGCTTGTGTCCGATAGCCTGTTGGTCAGCGAAGCTCTGGCTGACCATTTTGCTTCGGTGAGTAGCGCTGGTAGCTATCCTCGACAGTTTCTCGATCATAAGGTCGCCATAGAGTCTCGCCTTTGAGATTTACCACGTGCACCACCTACTCTTATAATGCTCTCTTTTCCGTCTATGAGCTGCGGGATGCTTTGTCTCACTGTGGCTCCACCTCTCCCGGTGATGATTGCATCCACTACGACTTTCTCCGTCGTCTCCATCCCCACTGTTATTTTTGGTTGACCTCTATAACCTGCTTTGGGTCAAAGGAATCTATCCGTCCTCCTGGCCTGTGGAGGTTATTCTACCCTTTCTCAAGCTCGGTAGTGACGGTTTGGACCCCAGTCACTATCGCTCGATTGCTCTTACGAGCTGCCTCAGTAAGTTATTCGAGAAGATGGTTCAAATTCGTCTCACTTGGTTTTTGGAGTCCAACTCGCTCCTCTCCCCATTTCAGTGCAGTTTTTGCAGCGGCCGTAGTACTCTTGACCACCTCATTCGTTTGGAAGACTCCGTTTTACGGGGGGTTTTCCTCCAGGCATCAGGTGTTAGCGGTGTTATTCGACGTTCAGAAGGCCTACGATACCACCTGGAGATATGGTGTTTTACGTCAGTTATATATGATTGGAGTATGAGAGGCCTTTACCGGTTTTTATTCAAGAATTTTTATCGTCCTGTAATTTTAAGGTCCGTATTGGGGATGCTTTCTCAGACTTGGGGATTCAAGAGGAGGCTGTTCCCAGGGGTGTTTTTTAAGTGTGACATGTTTCGCCGTTGCCATTAATAGTCTGGTGTCCACTCTTCCGGAGGGGGTTTTGGCTTCCCTCTTCGTGGATGATTTGGCGTTGTTTTGTTCATCTTCCCGCTTGCCTTCTGCTGCCCGTCGATTATAGCTGGCAATTGATGCCGTGTCGGGTCGTGCTGTCTCAAAGGGTTTCCGTTTTTCGGTCACAAAAACGAGGGCCATACATTTTTATCGGGCTCGCGGTGTCCTTGGTCCCCCTCCCCTCTTCTTGGATGGCACGGCGATTGAATATGTCCCCGTTTTTAAGTTCTTGGGTTTAACGCTTAATAGCAAGCTCACTTGGATGCCCCGTTTGCGTCGCTTGAGGGCGTCCTGTTCGAAGGCTATGGATTTGCTTAGGGTTTTATCCCACGCCACTTGGGGTGGTGATAAGCGCACTTTGCGGTCTCTTTATTCTGTTCGTTCGCTTGGGGCTCGTCTTAGTAGTGGAGCTTTTCGCACCTCGCCTATCCCTAGCCTCTTTGTTGAGGGTGGCGTACTTCCCTTGCGATATCACCGGCTGCAGGTGTGCCTACGATCCCTGTTTCGTGTTCAGCAATACCCTTCATCCCCAGTCCATGAGTGCCTTTTTGCCCCGTCCTCTTCGGCATCTTTTGATTGGAGGCCATGTCTACCCCGGCCTCTGGGGCTCCGTGTTGGGGACCATCTCGCCTCCTGGGGTGTTGGCCCTCCCATTCCCGCCGGCTCCGTGTTGGAGCGTTCGCCCTCCTGAAGTCTTTACTGCTTTTTAGCATTTCGAGAAAGGGTCTACTGACCCTAGTCTATTAAAGTGTCTGTTTCTTGAACATGCGTGTTCGCATGCTCACCAACGTGCCATTTATACTGACAGCTCGAAGTCGGACCTCGTACTGGGACGGCCGCAGTGTCCTCTACCTAGTCTCTTCGGTCCACCCTCCCTCCTGTAGCATCCGTTTTTACCGCAGAGTTGACGATCATTCTTTTGGCTTTTAATTTGATTTCATCCATCAAATTTTGAGCTTTTATTGTTTTTAGCGATTCCCAGCCTGCTTTGGAGGCGGTTCGTTCTTTTACGTCCACCCACCCTTTGGTTTTACGGATTCGCTCCTGGCTAGTTAGAAATGCCTCCCGTTACAGGTTGGCGTTCTGTTGGGCTCCCGCGCAACGAGGCGGCCGATCGGCTGGCCCGCTCGGCCGCCCTCGAGGTGCCGGATACAGCCATTCTTCCTTTTAGGGATTCCTACACCGTAATAAGGGCGTATGTTTTTTGTTTGTGGCAGAGAGAATGGGATTCGATCCCCTCTTCTAAGCTGTCCCTTATTAAACGCTCTGTCCGTTCCTGGTCCTCTAGCTCTCAGCGACTCCAGTCTTGGGAGGTTGCTCTTTGCCGGTTGCGAATTGGGCACACGCGACTCACCCAAAGCTATTTAGTTTCGGGTGGAGGCTGAGATGCCCCTGGTTGTCCCTTTTGCGTTGGCGAACTGTCTGTGGCTCACATTTTAGTAGTTTGTCCCCGCCTTGCTTCTCTTCGAAATTCTTGCTTCCGTACCCTTTCTGGCGTCGCCTTCCCTGCTCGACTTCGCCTTATTTTAACAGAGGACTCCCTTCGGTCGTCCTCCCTCCTTACATTTCTATCACGAAGTGGCGTTTTATCCCTTTTATAAATTGTCTTTCCATTTTTATGTTTATGTTTATTGTTTTATATTTTGTCCTGCTCCCTTCCCTACGGCTGGCGGGTGTCATTTGTTTATTGCCCCAGCCGCCCTTGTTTTTAGACTGTGTGCTGTATGCCCGTAATTTAAGTGTGCCTCTCTGTGTGTTGTACTCTTTTCTTCCAATCCTTTGCTTTTCCCCATTTTTATTTTCTCCTACGCCTCTTCTGACTTTTTTCGGGCGACTCCGTTTTAACATTGCTGCCACTAAGAATCCATTATGATTGGGCGCCTGCCACCTGGTTTTCCTTTAAACTTAAAAGTCTTGCTATGCCGAAGCGCACAGATTTCGGTTTTCCTTGGCCAAGACTAAGGTGGTGCACTTCTGCCGCCATCCACGGCTCCACCCCGACCCAGATTTGTTTCTCAATGGAGTACGCCTGGAAATGGTTGAATCGCACCGTGTCCTTGGTCTTGTATTTGACCGACGCCTCACCTGGGAGGCTCATATTCGCAGCCCTAGCGTCTCTTGTACCCGCGCCATGGATATTCTTCGTTCCGTGATGTTCAACGCTTGGGGCGCTGAGAGGGTTACTGCCTTACTTTTGTATCGATCCTTTGTTCGTTTTAAGCTCGACTACGGATGTGGGTTTTATGCATCCACAGCTGAGCGTGCATTACGGAAGGTGGACTCGATCCACCATACTGGCCTTCGCCTGGCGACCAGTGCCTCCCGCACTTTCCCCATTGAGAGCCTCCTTATCGATGCTGGGCATATGCCACTCTCTCTACCCCGTGCATGGTGCATTATTCGCCTGTACGCGCGACTACGGCGCCTCCCTCAGTCGCCAACAGCTCTCACTGCATCCGTAGCTGATTTCGACAGTGTCTATGCCGCCGAGAGACGCCAGTCATACCCTAAGCCCTTTGGGTTTAGGTCTAGGAAACTCCTTCGAGAACTAGGTATAGCTCTCGGGCCGGTGGTGCCCCTGGTTCTGCCCAGGACGCCACCTTGGAGGGTACTACCTTTGGCTATTTGTCGCCATGCTTCTGCTCCCAAAGCTTGTACAACTCCGGGAGTATTGCGTTCGACCTTTTTGGAGCACACCTCGTGTCACGCTGGAACCATGCCAGTGTATACGGATTTTCCAAGTCCCAAGAGGGGGTCGGTTTCCACGCCGTATCCTCTCTGCTTGAAGTCAGCGTGGCTCTGCCAGGCGCTGCGTCTGTCTTCACGGCCGAGCTGGTGGCAATACACCACTCGGTACGGGAGATTACGCGACGTGCCCGGTTCGGAGACCGAATTGTAATTTATAGCGACTCACAAAGCGCCTTGAGTGCTCTCTGGGCATTGGAATCTCCGCATCCCCTGGTTCGCGATATCCGTGACGCCACGGTTTTGGCAAGCCGAGCGGATGTCGAGATTATCTTCTGCTTGGTTCCTGGACATGTAGGAATTGCGGGGAATGAGCGCGCCAAAGAGTCCGCGAGGACTGGGCCACCGGACCAGCGTTTCGCTCTTCCTCACACCGACAACATGGCAGGAATACGAGCAGCTCTCCGGGCTGCTTGGCAAATAAGATGGGAGACGGTCTAGGGTAACTTAAAGTTGCGTGTCATTTCGCCGCGACTGTTCCCATGGACCTACCCCACAAGGCTTCTGGTTGCTTTCTGTTATTTCTGAATTGGACACACTCGCGGGGCGCACTACCATTTGATGGATCGCTCGCCTGCGCCCTACTGTGAAGAGTGCGTTGTCTCTCAGACTGTTCGCACATTCTTGTTGAATGTACCAGTCTCGGCGATCTTCGCGCACGTTACGTGTCCCGGTACCGGGACTAGCAGGGTCGCTACCGCTTATCCCTTTACTCGGGACGGGTTCGTGCACATTGACTTATGAACTATGATGTTTTGAGGAGGCCTGCCTTTTCCCCTTTATTTGACCTTTTTTTCGTGCTTTTTGTAGGTCGCATGTTCCTGCGCCGAAGGGAGGCGGGCCTACCCCCGACGCCGGAGCATTTTTCCTTCTTATCCTCTTGTTTTTTCTCGTTATTTTTATCGTTATTATTTGTTAGTTACATATTATTTGTTCTCTTAATTGTTTTCTAATATAGCCTAGTAGTAGGCCATGTGGTGTACGGTGACTTATGCCCAAGTAGGCAGTCGCCAGATGGCCTACCACAGTGAAAAAAATCCTATGATTAACTTTATCACTCACTTTTGTCGATTTAAGGATACGTTTTAATAAAATGAATATTTTGCAAAAATATAATTTTTTCTGTTTAAAAGGAGAAAATATACGAGTTAAATTCAGTTGTTCGATCAGAATAATAACATGGTTACCCCAGGCCAATTCGCCGTCTGTGTAGTCTGCTTGGAGGGTAATCTTGCCTGGGTACTGTGCACTCATTGCTGTGGTTCTTTATTCAAATTCTCAGAATTTTTTTCGGGATTTTTTAATACACATTTTACGCTGAAACATTTAAGAAACCAAACTACTCATTTTGTGTTACGTTGCAGTTTTAGCCTTTTAGCAATTAAATATTTGTTATATTGTGGCAAATTTCCAATTTATAAATTCATACTTATAGGGGACTTTTTTTTATGGAAGTTTTGTTTAGAAATTTCGAAATGGGGTAAAACTTTAACAGTAGTCCTACTACTGATCCTGAAGTTTGCTAGCCTCCAACTTATCAATTTTCCTCACAGTATTTCTGGACTTAACTATAGTTCCGAGATTAGGAAGTTCTATTGATTATTGAGTTATTTTACAATTATGTAAGGTTTTTCTAAATCTAAACTTCCTTTCTTTTTATCTAGGTTTTGGAAAATGCCGACTTTCAAAAGGAATACGAAGATATGACCGTCCACTACTATAATACCTATTCTGGACCACTTTGGTGCGCTAGACTTCTACCTTGTCCCCCAGAAGCGTCTTGTGCAATGCCCGAAGTCAAAACGGCATTTACACACCAATACCAATTTCTCTTCGGTTTCCACCACTCCATCACGGACGGAATCTCGAGTATTTCAATTTGCGGTTTCTTCATAGATCTCTTGAATGATGTGATAGCCGGAAAACCCATCAATGACTTGGAGCAGTTAGGCGAACATGTTTCTGGTGAACAAACCGTCAAACTTATTGAAGAAATCGGTCGGGAGATGACGAAAAATCCTAGTGAATTGTTAAAAATTGAAAGAATACTCAAAGGAAGCTTAGATGATTTTCCTTTCTTAAAGGCATATCCTCCTCCTAAGAATAATCGACCCAAAACACTAAACATAGCCCATTCTTTGTCCGTCGATGAAACGACAGATTTTATGAATCGCTGCAAAAAGGAAGGCATTACATTTCATTCTGGATTCTGTTCCGTTGTAAATGCTGCTATAGTAGATCTACTTATCGAGGCTGGTGTAAAGGAGGAGGTGTATAAAATAAAGCAATATCACGCCATTAATTTGCGGAGGTATTGGGAAAACAACTCATCCAAATTGTTTGGCTCTCATTTCGGAAAGCTCACATGCATAGCTGAAATGTCGCCTAATATACAACATTTTTGGAATTCAGCTCGCACATTTCACCAAATATTCGCAGCTCTTTTAAATGATCGAGGGCCAATCAAAGAGATGTTGGCCGAATTTTCTACAATGCCGGATGATATGGATATCGCTAAGATAACAGAACATATCTCGGTGAGAAATAATAACTATGGGACTACCAACATGGGAAACTTATCTACCATGTTCAGAGGAGAAGGAGATCACGTACAAGTAACGGATTTTAGAAGGACAACATCAACGATTAAAAATTTATGTTCTCATGTCATGCAGACATTTCGTGGGAGGTTTTTGTATGGGCTTGATTATGAGGCTTCATTAATGACTAGAGAAACTGCACAAACATATGTTAATACAATATTTCGAATTTTACGCACCGTTACTTATATGTAGTTTAGGTCTGTGATGACATACAATTCCTCAAATCCCTCTTCTTCACGATTAAGGTTTTATATTTTTGCTTTTGGTAGTTTTTGTATCACTATATTGAGTAAAGAATTTAGTACAATTGTGGTAAAAATGTTTTTTATTTCTATAACCATTAATAAAAAGTAACTTATTTTTTAATTAGCTTGTGTGTAGGGTAGTCTATGTAAGAATGTAGCCTGTAAGAGAGTGGCATAGATGGAGAAGTGTATTAGTGCGAGGTTGACTGAGAACCATCTTCAGAGAATAGGGAATTGAAGGAGTAGGTCAACTTATGGTGATATTGAAATGTATGGGGGGAGGGAGATTAGTCCCTTCTATATATAGTCAGGTCGTTGAATGCATGGTCAAGTGTAGGAGATATACAGTAAATGCGATAAATAGGAAGCGCCTTTGTACGATGTCGGGAAGTTGACCTTCACTGGTCAACCGAATAGGTTGTCCTCCTCCATAACAACGCCAGCCCTCACGCGCCCACAAATTATTGGGTTAGGTTGGAAAGTTCTTCCTTTATTCACTCGACCTAACACCCTCAGATTGCCATTAATTTTTGCCAATAGAAAGGCATCCATTGATTATACGATGGGAAAGCATTATCAACAATATTGAAAATTACTTTGCTGAATGTTTTTTTATATATTAAAAATGATTTTACTTTCCAGTGAAAGAAACTCCCATTAATTTCCAGTGACAAAAAAACATTAATTTCTTTGCAACTGCTAACAAGTTGTAGCACCAAATTGCAAGGTAAAGTGGGCCTGGGGCACCCAAATTGCAATGTAAAGTGGGCCTGGGGCACCCAAATTGCAAGATAAGGTAGGACCAGCGAGGAACCTCACAATGAGCGCCCGGTTAGACCTATGAAACCCTGAAATTGGATAGACGCATTAATTACTAAAATAATATGCCATGTAATAAGTAATGGACCAATGTAAAATAGAAAAAATACTTATTTCGCAATTGTACATTTATTTAGGGAAGCATAAGATAAGCAAGCGGATAGGAGTTCTCACGCGGTCACAAAAACATACGCACGCTAGGAAACAGCTGCAAGACGAAACGATATCAATGATAAGATTGTCGAGGACCTGCGAAATGCAAACGGTTTTACTGATATTGGGTGTTGGCCCAGCTTGGGGAAAAATGTATAGTTTCATTAAACGCACACACCTCTTGTGACTGCACCCAAAGGTAAACAAAGGAACTAACGAACATATTTCTAATCATTAGTTCCGCTCCGCCCCGCGCCTAGATTAGAGAAAAGAGGTCACGCCCCCTGGAAGTGAGGGGGCATATATATATATATATATATATATATATATATATATATATATGAATGCAATGTCCCGAGGGAAAAATGAAAAGGTGTTTCCAAGTACTTTCGAACTTTATTAAGTTCCTTATCAAGGATAAGGAACTTAATAAAGTTCGAAAGTACTTGGAAACACCTTTTCATTTTTTCCTGCGGGACATTGCATTAATTTGCTACCCTCACGTGATACTTTGTGAGTTTTTCATTATATATATATATATATATATATATATATATATATATATATATATATATACAGACTTAAATATAAGAAAAAATCAGACTAAGATAGAGAGAAAATGAATCAGTTAAGTCGTCTGTCAGTATAACTTACTTGCCATTTTGTTATTATTAGCTTCATAAGTCCGTTCCTCGTCATTAATTCCTGCCTCCTTAGCACCAGCTACCTAACATTAACGGAAAACTTACACAGACGCGTAGGACTCGAACTATTTCGCTTGCTTTAATTTTAGGTAGGCCCAAACTAAGAATAAAGCCTACTTATCGACGCTTTCCTCTCGAGTCCTTTTCTCTTACCAGCGATCACCAAAGCACTTTCTGGAACCCAACCTAAACGCGTATTCTGCATGAGAAACTGGGAATCAGAGCAAACTCGACTGGAAGACTGAAAATAGACCTACTACCCACAATGAATGAATGAATTATGTGTATAGAAAGGACAGAGAGGGATCACTGTGTAACACAGCTGAACAGGCAAACAGGCCGTCGTAGAGGAAAAGGGTGCGGAAATAACTTGAGAGGGAATAGGAAGAGTTGATAGTTCGGTGGCTAGACACCGATGCCTGGTGTGGTTGGGTGGGTTTCGATGTGTTCGTGACTGGACGACGGTTGGAGGGTGGTCAGGAAGAAGAGCGTGTCTGCTTAGTCGGAAACGCGTTATTCATGATGCTTTTAGCTTATGCGAAGAACGGTATGGGTTGCAGGTGGTCATGGGCCATGGGGTATCGCGGTGTCATCGCATACTGTCTTACATCTAGTGCGGTGTATAAAGGGTCTCTGACGAATCCCCCCCGAGTTGTTTTGTGAGTCTGGTGTGAGCGTATGTGTTGAGGAGTGCTAATTTGTTTGTCGTGTAGTGTGGACATTCTCGTGTACAAGGGAGAGCGGCAAGTGCGCTTCGGAGCAGAGTTCTGGATGTGTTGAGCCTTCTGCTGCCACGTGTCACTTGCAGCTACGAGTGACAGTGGAGCGTACGTGAGAAGAGGTCGCACGAGTGTTTTCATAGGTGTAACTGAAGTTTTTTGCCCGCAAGGTAGAACCTGTGCAGCGATGTGTTTGTGTTTGTACGTGCGGCTCTTGCTTGTGTTATGTTCTGGTGTATATTGAACCTAAGGGTCTTGTCAAAAGTTACCCCAAGGATTTTTGTATGTTGTGTGTAGTCGAGCCTTGTTGGGTTTATATGGTTCATGTCCTGTGCGTGTGAGAAGATTTTTAGGCTATGCGTGAAGTGATCTCTTGCGCCGGAGAGTGTCTTCTGAGGATTCGTGGCAATCAGCCATTTATCCTCGTAATCTGTCTTAACGTCTAGTATTAATTGTGCGTGGAGCGCGATCTCGTCTGGTCCACGGCTGCTGACGAGAATGGTCTCGTCATTGGTGTATGACACTGTGTATGTGTGACAGCAGTTTTCGGGTGGGCGTGGGGTGTCGTTTGTGTACATGATGTATAGTGTGGGTGCCAGTCCGCTTCCTTGGGGAACGCCTGAGCGTGGTGTGAAGGGTTATGAGAGCGTATTGTTGTATTTTATGTGGCATCTCCGTTCAGTGAGGTAGTGTCAGAGGAGCCTTCTGGTGCAGAGAGATAACTCCGTATTGTTGGCGAGTTTCCAACAGAGTTCCTCGTGCCACACTTTATCAAAGGCCTTCGCCACGTCCTTGCTGATGGAGAGTGTCTTTTGATGTACCTGGCGAATTTTTCTGTATTCTGTCATGAACGATGGTCACAGTCGCCTGAGTGGACCAGCCCCTCCTGAACCCATATTGGTGGGGAGAGAACCAGTCCCTCTCTTCCAGGTAATCCTGTAGGCGGCAGTTGATCATGCGTTAGAGTATTTTACCTAGGTGCGCTAATAGAGCAATAGGCCGATAATTGTTTTGGTGTTTGGGGTCTTTGTTCATTTTGTGTAGAATTATGTTGAGAGATTTTGAATATTTTGGGCCCCGTAAGGGGCGCGGCAATTCGGCATCCTGGCCGCCGTGCTGACAGGATCCAACGCTCTGTCCGGCCCTAGCTTAGCCTCTCTTCCTTCCTTCAGATAGCCTGTATTTCTCCCCTACTTCCTCACTTGCTCTACAACCTCTCCCACAAATTTCTCTGGTCAGCCTCTAATTTCACAGGGTAGATGCTGACCTTCTTCTCAGCCAACCGTCCCGGATCGGGGCTGACGGGGAGGGGGCAATGTTGCGTAACCCCTGAGCTCCGGTCTGGCATGGTTGGTTTTTAACAACCTGCTTCCTCCCCAACCATACCTTCCTCACATCCCCTTTCATTCTCACTTCACCATCTATCTTTGTTTTTTACGCCGTGTCCAAGGTGGAGCCGCCATACCGACGGACTGCCAGGTCACCAGGCGGGAGGGGTGGATCTGAATGGTGGCACCTGGCTCTGTCAGGCCTGTACACACCTCTCACAGGGCGGCCTACTGCGAGGGGTGATGAGCTATTGCATCCTGTAATTAAAAGAGGGTCACCATGCCCAATGATGAAGAAGTAAAACATCTCCCCTTAATTGCCCCATTTCCATCGTCGGAGCCGCCCTCAGCCAGCTCCACAAGAAAAATGGAGGTCCCCCCTTCCTGTGCTTGCGCAGGTGATCCTCCAAACTTATATAGCCAGAGAGGATGCTTACTCCTCTCCTACGCCTAAGGGTGTAGGGGACTCCCCCTCACCCCCTTCTCTGGAGGTGTTTTCGGGCACCTCGCTTTTACCAGCCGCAGTTCCCCCTTTTCTTTCCAAGTGGACTGCCAAGATAGCCAACAGGCAGCCCATAGCCAACCGCTCCCCATTAAAGGGGCTGGGTAGGGAAAACCCCCCTAGGGGGGATAGGGAAACCAGGCCCCTTCAGTCGCTTCCTTCAAAAGTCCTGTTGGCAAGAATACTAAACCTTGCCAGGGTCAAGGCCGGTCCTCCCCAGACATGACTAATGACGCTGCCAACGGGACCTGCGATGTCCTGTGGGGGGATGGCCAACTGGAAGCCCCCCCCCCTAAGATAGACATGGACCTTGAGTCAACCCAGCCTCAGACGGTAGAGCCTTCCATGGGAGCGAATCCGTGCTCGCCGCCAAGCACCGAACCCGAATCTGCCCCAATGAAAGGTCCTCCTCAAACGGCTAGAGTTTCCGAGGCAGTACAAAGAGGGGAGGGATCTCCTCCGACCGGTTCCTCTACGACTGCCAGGACTTCTCCATTTCGGAAAAGGACCTTGCTGAGGCCGGTCCATCTGGCCTGGGGGCTCTTGTCGGCGGAGGGGAGAAGCGGGTTCATTCCCCGCCCTCCTCTCCTAAAAAAAAAATAAGAAGACTCGGGGCTCCTCTCTATCCGCAGGGGCTGCGGGGACGGATGGGTCTGCTGCCACTTCGGTAAGCGACCAAGTCAAGATTGGCACATCCGGCCTCTCTGCCTCCCCGGGTGCGGAGCCCTTGACTATGACTAAGACCAAAATTGCACAGGGTGGAGTCTCGATAATATCGGGGCCCCTCATCCAGAGGTTATCTGGCGTTTTCGAGCCCGCTGGCTTTAAACGCTTCCTCGTTATTCGCTCCACTGATGGCAGCATATTGGCTAAGGTCAACATGATCCATCAGAGGAAAGCATTAGTTAGTGTAATTGATAAGAGCCGAAGGTGAACCGTTTCTCGGACGGAAGCCTTCTTGCGAATGCAGCGAATCCCTTCGAGGCGGCCAAGATGAGTCCTCTTCGGACACTTGATGGCACACGGGTAAGTGTGACGCCGCGCTCTACCAGGAATTTCGTGAAAAGAGTAGTTTATAAGAGGGAACTCGTAGACTACTCTAAAAAGAAATCACCAAAGAGCTGGCTGACCAAGGAGCAGTAAAGGGGGAGCGTGTGATGAAAAAACAGGAACGGGCCTCGAGACCCACCCCTACACTCTTCGTCACATTCGACTGTGACATGCTCCCTGAGTCGGTGCGTGCCGGTTAGTACCGCTACCACGTGAAGGCATTCGTGCCACTGCCGTGGCGGTGCTATTACTGTCACCGCTTTGGCCATACGAATCGTTCTTGTAGAGGGGCAAAGTCGGGGTCACCCGAAGTATGTGTAAATTGCTCCAAGGCCGCACATGATAAGTCTAAATCGTGTGTGGCCAAGTGTGTCAATTGCGGAGAGCCGCACGCCGCTTCTTCGAAGCAATGTGGTGCATATCTCCTTGAGAAAGAAATCCTGGCCGTTCAGGCCCAGGATCGACTCTCATTACGCGAGGCTAAGGACTTGGTCCTGGCTCGCCCGGCTTTGCCTGGGACAGCTTATGCCTCAATAGTTAGAAAGGCACCCTCTGCTCCTGGCCCATCCAGGCCAACGAGCAGGGTGGTTTCCGCGCCCATTCGGAGCCCTTCTGCGGGTTCTACTCAATCCTGACGCTCCCCTGGTAAAGCTGGTGGCACAAAGGGTTCACACCCAGCCCCGGTTAAAACCAGGGCTCCCCCCTTCCCCCCCAGCGTGACCGTTTACAGTTAGGCAAAACAGTCACGCGCCTCCACCGAGTCGTTAGATTTACAGGAGGCAACACCCTGAAGTTGGTCACCAGGCCATCTTCTGGGGTTCCTAAAGCTATCCATCGAAAGGAGGACAGCAACAAAGGAGCTTCGGCTCCTTCACCCACGCCTAGTGGTGGGCTGAATGGCTCAGAGACAATGGATCCTCGAAAAAAGGGCCTCCCGCCTCCGAAGCCGCAACGCCCGCCTAAGGTTTCGAGGCGGAGGGAGGAAAAGACTCACATGGCGAGCCCAACTTCCCCCAATAAGTCCTCGAAGGCGACAGCGCCTTCAGCGCTTTGTCCGGCCAACAGCGCCCGGGGTTCTGCCTTAGTGGAGCGTACGGCCATTCCCATAAGGGTCTTCTGTTCGAAGAGGGCCCCCGCGTCTCCTCCGAGCTAAGCCTCGAGGGCATATTCCTTCAATGGAATTGCTGTGAACTCCGGGCCAACTGGGAGAAGCTGCGGAGGCTCTTATCGTCTCGTCCCATTCCCCGTTAGCTATTTTCTGCAGGAGACCATGCTAGGCGCGTGCCCCCTGCCCACCCTCCCGAGGTATAAGGGTATGCGACCCCACCACTACGAGATGGCCGGGCTGGGGGATGCGCGGTTTACACCCGGCATGACGTCTCCGTTCTTTCTTTCACTTTAGATACCTCCTTTCGGGCAGTGGCTGTGCAGCTTCACCTGGAAACGAGGTATACTATAATTTCTGCGTACATTCCGCCGTCAGCTGACTTCGAAGCAGGAGACTTCCGCCGCGTCGTAGCACGGTTGCCGAGGCCCTTTCTCTTGCTTGGAGATCTGAACGGCAGACATCCTCTCTGGGGAGATTACTCAATGAATCCCAGGAAACAAGTCCTTGCTGATCTGTTTGAAGAGCTTGAGATGGGTGTCCTAAACGTGGATGAGTTTACACATCACTGTCCGAGAATCGCTTCATTTTCTTGCCTTGACCTATCTTTGTGCTCTTCGGATGCACAGCCTTATTTTGATTGGGGGGTGGTCGATGACCTCCATGGTAGTGATCACTTTCCCATTCAAATATTATATTCAGGGCAACTGCCGCCTGAGAGCTCACCTTGGAGGTGCTTGGCGTGGGCGCGGTGGCCTGCATTTCAGGAAATGACTGAATTCTCTATCTCAGTCGAGGAGTTTAGGTCGGTAGATAAGGCCGTTGAGTTCTTCTCCGGTAGCCTCATCGCCGCCGGCCTGACTACTATTTCTAGGAGGTTTGGCCGTTGGGCACGCCGACCATTCCCGTGGTGGTCGGCCGAGTGTGAGACGGTCCTGAAACAGAAGCGTTATGCCTACATGCGCTATAAGCGCCGCCTGAACGATTTCACTGTCGCTGAATTTCGTCGGGCCAGGGCTAGGTTCCGGTATATTTCGAAGCACGCCCGCCGCTCTTCTTGGCGAGCTTGCGTCTCTTCACTTAACGTGAAGACTCCTCTAGCAGAGGTGTGGAACGAGTCAAAAGGATTCGGGGCAAATTCTCGCAGGAGCCCTCTCCCGTTCTCCAGGGGAGAATGGGACCACAATCTCGGACCCTGCGTCCGTGGCGGAATCTTTCGCGACCGCTTTTTCCGCATTTTCTAGCCGGGATGCTGCTTCGCCAGCATTCAAAGCACGTCATGATGTCGCTGAAGGCCACCGACTTGACTTTACCTCCAGAGGCGGAGAACCCTTCAACGACAGGTTTACTGTGAGTGAGTTGCACTCCGTTCTTGCTTCGTGCGCGTACACCACCCATGGTCCGGACGATGTCCCGTATGCCATGCTTCGACACCTGGGTGAGCGAGGCATGGACTTTCTCTTAGATTTGTCCAACAGGATCTCCTCCCAGATTCCTGGCGAATCGCTACTGTGCTCGCCTTTCGCAAATTGGAGAGCGATCACTCTACTCCGGCCGGTTTCCGCCCAATCTCTCTAACCTCTTGCGTGTGCAAGTTGATGGAGAAGTTGGTAAATATTAGATTAGCCTTTTTCCTGGACAGCGGAGGCCATCTGTATTCTGCACGATGCGGCTTCCGCAAGTTCCACTCCACGTCGGATGCTCTGCTTCGACTGGAAAATGCCGTCTGCGATAACTTCCTTCGTAGACAGCACTACGTCACGGTATTTTTCGATCTGGAGAAGGCCTATGATACCGCATGGCGATACGGTATCATGGAGATTCTCCACACGATAGGGGCGAGGATTTACCTTCCAATGTTTATATCTGAATTTTTGCGAGATCGTCGATTCCGCGTACGGGTGTGGGGAGCCCTCTCCGGCCCAATAAAGCAGGAAGATGGTGTCCCGCAGGGAAGTGTCCTCAGCGTCACACTCTTTGCCCTGAGTATCAACGGCATCACCTCGGTGCTGCCGGAAGATGTTCTTGCTACGCTCTATGTGGATGACCTTTCGATCTCTTTTGGCGCACGTCAGATGCTAACTCTGGAGCGTCGACTCCAACAGGCATTGAACCGCTTCTTTCGCTATGTCGAAGCGCACAGTTTTCGGTTTTCTTTGGCCCAAGACTAAGGTGGTGCACTTCTGCCGCCATCCACGGCTCCACTCCTACCCGATTTGTTTCTTAATGGGGTGCGCCTGAAAGTGGTTGAATTGCACCGTTTCATTGGTCTTGTATTTGACCGACGCCTCACCTGGGAGGCTCATATTCGCAGCCTTAGGATCTCTTGTACCCGCGCCATGGATATTCTCCGCTCCGTGCCTTTCAGCGCTTTGGGCGCTGATAGGGCTACTGCCTTACTGTTTTATCGATCCTTTGTTCGCTCGAAGCTTGACTACGGATGCGAATTTTGTGCATCCGCAGCTTGCTTCCTAATTGTTGTCATCTTCCCTTTTTATCGTTGTTTTGTTTTCAAATTTTTATTTTAAAGTAGCCTAGAACTAGGCTGCTTGATTGCGTCGACTTATGCACAAGTTAGCAGTCGCCCGATAGCCCCTTAAAAAAAAAATATATATTTTGGGGAAGTGGCCTGAGGTTAGTGAGGCGTTGAATACGTGTGTAAGTGTGGGGTATATGTTTGCGGGGAGGTTGTGTATTAGTGTGGTGGTAGCCCGGAAGGACCGGGTACACGTTTTGGTATTGTTTAATGCAGTGTTTTGTTTCTTCGACGGTGATGGGAGTGGTTAGTGTAGATGTGTAGTCGAGCAGCTCCATTCGTATCAGGGGGGCGGTCCTTAGCTTGTGAGCTTGGGCCCGATACCAGTCCTGGACTTCCTGGAAGTACTCTCACGCGTGTGGTTTAGGTGGGTTGTGTGTATGTACTGTGTCCCAGTGGGACCTAAATGCGTCGATGATGATGTTGGTGTCTGTGGGTGTTTAGTTGTTTACTTGGGTGGATCAGTGCCTAGCAACCTTTTTATGTACCGCCAGAAGAAGAAGGGGTTAGTGCAACGAGTGTCGCCCGCGATGTGGACGACCTCTCGCCACTGCCAGTTCCTATCTAGCTGCACGCACTGTAGGTGAAAGGCATTGAGATCCCCCGCAAAGAAGATAGGAAGGTTGTGGTTTGATAGAGTGCGGAGTGGAACTTCTATGTTTAATTGTAGGCGTGGTGGTCTGTAGTGCGTGGTGGTCTGTAGTGCGTGGCCACTAGGATGGGATCGGAGCTTGTCTGTACCTTGCAGGCTAGGAGAGTCATCGCTTGTTTGAATGAGGGAGTGGCGTATAGAGCGCTTTATTAGGATCGCTGATCCTAGGTGCGGCGCTTGTCGATATAGATACGTGTGGTAGCCTGCAATGCGGTGTCTGTTGTTGGACGGATGTAGGCTGGTTGCGTTCAAGAGTATTATGTCAGGTCTTTGTGTGTTTAAGACCCAGTTGGAAATAGTATGGCGAATGCCGTGCCAACTACGCACGTTTATTTGTATCACGTTGAGGTGACCTATTGTCGTGGGCGGAGTGCGCGTGGGGCTGATTTAGCCGGGGCCGTCCCCATCTCCTTGGTTATTGCCCAGGAGGCGTGAGGAGCCAGTACCTTTACGCGTGTCGGCTGTGGTTTGGAGAGGTTGTCAATGGTGTTATTGGGTGGGCAGGTCGTGGTGGAGGGGGGGTTAGAGATAGCGGTTGTGGAAGCAGGGTTGGAGAGAAAAGAGGCTAGGAGGGGGGAGTTAGGAGCAGAGGTGGAGGGAGTAGAACTAGTAGATGGGGGGGCTAGAGATAATAGGGGAGGTGCATATTATGAGAGGGGGCGGTGTCGGGAGAGAGAGGAGGTTGGGACGGTGAAGGAGGGGTTGAAGGGGGAGAGGGAGGAACAGCAGGAGGGGGGCGGTCGGCTTTACGCGTGGTTGTGTGTGTGGGGGGTGGGGGGGTTCATCGAGGAGTTTTTTTTTTTTTAATACGGGGTGTTGTGGAGGGTGTGTTGTCAGTGGGAGTGGGGTTAGAGGCTGTGAGAAGGGTGGTGGGGTGGGGTTGGTGGCAATAGGGGGGGGGAGTGTAGGTTGCCGAAGGAGGAGTGCTGGTGGTAGGAGGGAGTTTAGGTATAGAGGAGGAAGGAGTGGAAGCTGTGGAGGGAGCAAATAAAGGGGTTGGAAGAGAGATGGGAGCAGTGGGCAGAAGGGCAGGTAAGGAGGGTGCAGGGACATAAGGGCGGGAGGAGGCGGGAGCCTGGTGAGGATAGGGGTCGGTGGATCGAGGAAGGAAGGTGTTCGAGCCACCGGGGTGAGGGGGAGTGTGGATCTCCTGTGTGTATGCTCGTCGATTAGAGCGAACACCTTCTCGGGGAAGGTGATCTGCTCTATTCCGTGCGAGGCGAAGAGTGTGTTAAGTATGTTTGCGTATAGACGGGGGTCGCCCCTCGACATGTCCTTTGCCACCATTGAGAGCAAGGTGGCCAGGTGTAGTTTGGGGGGTGGGTGTCGGAAGAAGTGGGGGTCTCTGGGTGTAAGGTGCTTTGGTGGGGGCGGGTGTCGGAATATGTGGGTGCGTCTGGGTTGCTGATGGGGTTGGGTGTGTCTGGGGGTAGGACAGGGAGAGGTGTGGACACCGTTGCGCCGGAAGCAGCAGGGAATGTTCTTTTGATGGAAGGAGGGGCGGGGGCGGCATGTGTGGTTGTGTTGATGGGTTGAGGACGCCGTATATCCGCTACGGCGTCAGAGAGAGCCTTACTTAAGTAAGGGTATTTTGGGTTGAGCAGAGGGATGTGGTGGCTGTGCAGGTGGTGTAGTGGTGGTCCACTGCACTTGGAGCAGACCAGGTCTGCTTGGCAGTCACGTGTTGGGTGTCCGGTTTTGTAACACCGGTGGCACTGTGTGGGTCTTATGTTCAGCTTTGACTCGATGTTGTGTAAGTATGTTAGGGTGCTGCAGACCTTAATACCTTGGTCTAGCAGCAGTGTTTTATTATGTTCGTCGGACAGTGTGATCACTGCCCATTGTTTTATGCGGTTGTAATATAGATCTTTGATGACCTCCTCCCCATACTTCTGTCTGAGGTGTGTGCGGAGGTCATCCTTGGGTGTTTGGTCTCTATGATGCGTAATTGGTGTTTTTTCCGTACACCGTCGGCTATTTTTGTCTATAGGTCTTGTGCGGCGAGTGTGTCCGATACGTGTTGGTGAAATTTGACTGCGTCCTCCTGTGAGCGGAAGACGAGTTTGTGGCCTGTGTGTGTTTTTATTATGTTCATGATGGGGGTGTCGTGTGTAGCAGCTAAGTTGAGAAGTGTGCGTTCATTGTTGGGGTGAGTTAGTCGGTAGTGGGTCTTTTGTCTGTTGTGTGTAAGAGTGTGAGTGAGGATGTGTTATATGTCATTATCGCTTTTTCTTTTTACTTTGTATGGGGGTCCCCCCGCACTGCTGATAAAGACGCCATGAAAATGACTGGGATGTGCTGATGATTGATGAGTGAGTATGGACCTGGTATGGACTTAATGATAACTGAAGCCAGAATCAACTGACTCCAATTGGGGTGCCGCCCCCCTCTATTGGGTTTTGGGTATTTTTCAGTTACGTCCGACATCTCACAGAGACGGTAGAGTCTCTCTCTGTGGTCTTGGACGGTGCTGTAGGGTAGGGTGTTAAACCTCCCCACGTTGGTAACTGAGTCCCAATCCAGGTTTGCTCCTTCCTTTTGGTTCCGCAGCGGGCTAAGCCTCAGACCTCCTTTCCCCAAAGTTCACAATTATTCACTTTCTAAGTAGAACGGCATAGTTACAACGGAGCTCTATGTGTAGTCACATTCACATAGCCAAGTCACGGCGAGGCAGGGATGGGGAGGGTTTAGCACGTGTAGGAGCAGGGGGCAAGGGGGCTTGCTGAATCTCGTAGATGGCTGTGAAGATTATACCGTCCACAGTATATCTTGTAGAAAAATCACTGTTCTCAGTGAGAGATGTCGATGAAATTTTCCTCTTGGCTTTGCCGACTCCTGTATCTGTGAGATAGCAGGGAATCGAAGATAAATCGTCGGAAGAGCAGAGTCGTGTGTACCCATGACTCTGCCACACCACACCACACCACGCGCCTATAACATCATAGGGTTGCCAACTCGCCTTTTTCCATTATTTTCTTGTGAAAAAAATAATGTTTTGTGTGGACGTTGATGCAGGGGAGGTGTACAAAAAGAGCCCGCCCGGGGGAACCATTATAAATAATATTAGAAACTACTTTGCTGAATGTTTTTGTTATTTTATTAAAAGGATTCGTTTTCCAGTGAAAAAAATCTTGGCAACCAATGATACGTCACAGAGTTGCCACTCGCATTTTGCATTAGTTTCTTGCGAAAAAATACAAATGGTGTAAGATGAGGGGTTGAGGGGATAGTGATTTGATGATAAAAAAACAAAGAGAAAAGGTGTATTATATGCAGGCGAGGCAAGAAAAAAAGCCTGCAAAGGAGGAAAGGGGTTAGCAGGGCTATAATGCCTCTGCTAAATTGTAAACTGAAGGAACGACACATCCTCCCTGCCCGAGTGCCAGCAGTTGTGCACTTTCCCGACTCCAATGCTGGAGGAGAACCTATGGCTATACACTACCGTTTCCGAAGATCAGAACGTCTATATTTCTATCACATCTTCCAGAACCTTTGCCAGAGTAAATCCAGTGTTTCCAAAATTGGCGCAAGATATAACCTCTATCTAAAAACTACCTATAGATGAAGGTGGTAAAACCCTGAGTCAATGAAACCAGTTATCAGCAGCAAAACAATTTACTTTAAAAATTGAACTGTCCAAAATGGTCCGAACGACGGTGGAAAGAAATTTCGATTGGGGCATAACGATTACGTTACAGGGGAAAACATTTATGCAAGTTATAGGTGATTAGTATTGAGTGTGGTCTTTATTCTCGATGATCTTTTGACATGTGCCACATGAACGATCCAACTGTTGTCAATCGTGAGCAATAATCTTGTTCAACCCATCTTTGGAATTTGCCAAGACACTGCGTAGGCCAATTTATAAGAGTGACATGCTCGTCGTCTAGGGAGGCCTTCACGGACTTGTCCGTGTGGCAGGGGACATCACCCTGCATGAAAATTGCAGGCTGGGCTTCGGATTTTTTAAGGCGCTTATCTGGCGACTGACAGTCATAGGCCCCGAAATTACAAACTTAACTTAATCTCAATCTATATCATCAGAAAACAAAGCCAATTACACCAAACAAGAACAAAGAAAACAAACAAAAGACGGAAAACATGTTCAAGCGTCCGAGGTAGACGTTGGGCTTCGGAGGTTCGCAGAGGGGCAAAGCATACTGTCGCAACAATTCCTATGTACACTTGTGCATTCATTGTGGCCTGTAAGCGCACAAGTAACCCAATGACTTCGACTGAAGTCACGCGCAAGGCCATGACACGTCTTCAGTCAAACTTCATTCTCTTTGGTGGAATTGACAGAGGAGCGAAACACCTACCATCGTATCTTAATAAATTGAATTTAAATTCGTCACTGAAGTGGACTTGGCTCCATTGGTCATCCGTCCATGTAACCTCCTCTGGTGAATGCCAGACGAGCCTACTCGTTCTTCCGGCTGATCAATGGCTTGGCCGCGGGTGTGGGAGCGTGAAGAATTTTTTCTTCCATCTGACATAACACAGTCTGCCTGAAGATATTGATGGCTAAAATCTGACTAATCTCTTGAGAAACTGCTGCAGCAGTCTTGAAACTGTCCTTTCCAATTTGGACAATGGTTCGAGCTTCCTTTTTAAAGAGTCTCAGTCTGGGGGAGCTTCGCGTACGTACCTGTCCTCGTATCGAGACGAGCGGGGTCGCTAACATTTGTCCTTTGTACTCGGGGTGGGTTCGTGTACACAGACTTGCGGATTATCTGACCTTTTGGAAGAGGCTGGCAAATCGCCTACGCTATTATTTTTCCTTTGACATTTTCCTACTCTCCTCTATCTACAATGGTGCCCAGATTGGGGGGGGGGTAAGCCCTTGGATAACATTTACAAACGGGGGTTCTTTTATTTCTTCAAAATACGCTCCGCTTCTAGAAGGGGGGCTTGTATAGCGTACGAGAAGTGCCGGCAAGCGGCTTAAAAGTTTCGCTTGAATGAGACTTTTTTGAGACTCAGGATGACAGAGTGGATTCGCCGCTGGCTAAAAGTGATCCAGAGACGCAGGAAGCTGTTCGCAATTTGCCTAGACTTATTTTTCCTTTGCCCCTTTTCCTACTCTCGTCTATCTACACACAACAAACATGACTTCGGAGGCCATATACAAACTCAACACACTCAGAGCACAAAGAAATACTGGACATTCTATATAGACATTTCATCCACCTGATACTAAACTATATATCTCTTGTCCGGTCATTTTCCGTATCTAATCCAAACCTACACAAGATACAAACAGTTCAAAACAGCACCCTCTGCATCGCAATGGTTGCACAAAAATCACCACACTACACTACCCCACGCTAAAATGAAAACTTTCCCTACCATGGAAAACCAAACTACGATATGACACACAACTCTTCAGCAATCCGCGATGCCCATCGTACCCTGTACTCACTCTTTATATTCCCGCTCCCACTCCAAGAACCACAACACCTACCCTACCATCCACTACACCCAATTATTAGCAAACCTACCCCATTCCAAACCAAAATACAACTAAAGCACACACGCACACACCTCGGCTACATTGTGCTTCAAAACTACCCACAAAATGCCCTCCGCCAAAGTGTCCATTCCAACATTCACCAATCCTAAATCACTTTGGATTGACAACTAGAGTTTTCTAGCCCATCAGCAATCATGACACCACCCTTCCCTACAATACAACAAAAATAAAGAAATGCCACCCGCCCCCTCGCCCGGTTGCCATTTTCAGCCACTTAAAAAAAACCTGCCCATCTCACCGTGGCCCCACCTAGACCCTCTTATAAACCCTTGCAATATAACCTTCCTAGGAGACCTTTGTAGAAGACCACACCCCGTGGTATCATTCGTAAGGGTTGTTGTTCGATTGGAGAACCAGGGGGTGAGGTGTCTCCATGAACTGATCACCAAGAAACCTATTCTGTTATCTCAATCCCTGACTACCAGGAAAACTTATCAGTTATACCAAATACATAACCATATTGAAAACCTAACAGGCCATTTCCTTAAAATGACCACAAAGGAAAGCCTAACAGGTCATATCCATGACATGAGGAACGGGGAAACCTAGCCATGATCTCCAATATATGACTAACATAGAAACCTACCAGATCATCTGCATGACCTGATCAGGACGGTAACTTAGAGTGTTATCTCCATGACTTGACCACCAGGTAACATAACAGGTCATATCATGACCTGAACAGTCGGGAAAACTAACAAGCCATCTACATGTTATGATCGCCAGCAAAATCTACCGGGTCAATTCTATGACCTGGTGACCAAGGAAACCCACCGAGTTATTTCCATGACCGGGCAACCTGGGAAACTAGGACATCTCCATAACCTATCCACCAACGAAACCTACCAGATATTTCCATGACCCGACCTGACCTATCGGGTCATTTACATGATCACTAGGGAAACCTACCATAAGATTCCCCAAAGGATTAATGTTTTGGTATTTATAAACTTAGAAAATTTACTGATCAAGTAAATAAAACAAGTCAACAGACCTAAGTCGCGTGCTCTCAATTATTCTGATTTATAACCTTAAGACCTTCAAAACCTTCAACAAGTGAGGCAATCCGACCCATAGTTAGTTTCTTTTAATAAATCCCGGACTAAACTTGAGAGGTCATTGGCAATTATATCACTCGAAAGAGAATGTAACTCAACTTAAGGGTTTCAAATATCGTTAAAATCTGCCGAATAGTTACGATGTTATTGCCAAAATCTCAAGGAAAAGTAAAATGGTTACCATCCGACTGACCGACATAGTAACTTATAGAATCGCGTACACGCGACTAAACATGAAAAGAAGTTAAGCTGTATCCAACGAATCGTGTCTTTAAAAGATAACAGTTTGATAAGCAGTTAAGCTCTGCGAACGAGACATATTCGTAAACTAGAGTCAACAAAAATAGTCAAGAAGAAAGGAAGTTGTCAAAGAAGAGAAGTGTTTTTTTGTGAGATATTTGAGGTTGTTCTCTTCCGAAAAAAAACTGGTGGATAAACAGTTGTACCTTAATTTATTTTCACGAGTTCCATAGGAACCTCGAAGGGTGTTCGGACTGTATACTGTATTAATCATAATGACATCCAGAGTTCAGGGTTGGATTAGACAATTGTCTGCTGTTGAAACAATGCTGGAAATTTGTCACCAACACCATTTCATGCTGACATGCTACTGTCTAACTCTCAACTCCAAACAGCCACTACAAGAAGAACACGTCAGGGAGGCCCTGTTTCATCTACTCAGGTTGTAAATAATGTATTTACTGTCATAATTTATAACTATAGTCATAAACCCCGTATTGGTGGAGTTATAGAACACAGAAGGACAAGTAAACTTGATATTCTAGGATAACATTTACGTACCAAGAGAGCTATCATTTTCGGCTCAAATCCCATTCGCTCCTAACACAATAGGAATTACTGCATAAGGAGATTAGTCCTTATTACTTGATGGCGGAAGGGTGATATTGATTTCTCTACCACGGTTTGAGGCTTTCTTTCAAAGAAAACGAAGAAAGGACCAAACGACACAAAACTGAATACAGGATATGATTAAAATTAAAATGGATAAGGATAAAAGGATGGCTAAAATTAACTGTATTAGTATTTTGCCCACATCTTGACGCCCTCCTTCACCCAAACATCTCGAGGAATATGCCAAAGGGTAGAGAATGAATAGAAAATACAGACAAGAGAAAATATACGAGTAATAATAGATAAGAGGTAGAAAATATTAAGATTGAAGCTGAAATGACAAACTTTTTTGGCAAGTTTTGTATGAAGGCAAAGGGTTACGTGAATTTTGTTAGTGTGCAGGTGCGTGTCAATGCTGATTGAAGTGCATGATAGAAGAAAATAAAAGATTAAAACCTGCCATTGAATAAAAAAATGTTTGAAACTTCAATTTTGCATTAATAACCAATACAACTGTATGAGTGAACGAATATTCGAGATTGCATTGGAAATACTACTAAACATTCTTTTTCACTACAACTGTTTAGGAAGCATCTTGGATTAGGATTAGGATAGCAAAAGAGGTGAATGTGTTGGGAAATAAGAGAGGATAGGTAAAAGGGATTGTGTAAATAGGAATATGATTGATAATGACATGAATAAGGAGAGGGTTTTTTTATGAGAAAGTGATTTGAATGAGGGTGATGGCGAATTGCACCTTGTTGCCTGGCAACCGCTTTTATTTTACTTTTAGTTTTGTTTTACAGATTTGGGTTATATTTTAGCATTCAAGCCTTTGTTCTCATTATTTTTGCTCATACTTTGAATACTTGAGTATTAAAAATGTTTCCTCTGTTCTTGTTTCTATTATTATTTGTTTGCACTCTCGTGTTTTTTGTGTTTTCTTTAGTTATCTTTTTTCCTCTCATTTTTTTCTCCTTTCATCTTAGCTATAAGGTGGTTTTATTGCATTTGATATTTTTTTCTGTTGTTTTTTAACGTTTTTGAAGTTTAGTGTTCTATCTTCTTTTTCTGTCAGCTTAACTTTGTTTAGAACTTCGTTTTGGAAGTTCTTCTCTATTTTGTCCTATATTTTGGGGGCGCATTCGTGGATGAATTGGTTTTAGTTTTGTTCTTAGGTGCAGATCACGGGATGAGGTTCTCTCTATTCTGGATGTATTTGTTATAAAAGGGGTCGCTTGGGTATGGACATTTTTGTCTTGGTCACTCCCTTCCTCTTGGCTCAGGAAGTGGTGATGGTATTTAACACGCCCACTCTCTCTCACTACCCTTTTTTTCTTATTTTTTTATTGCCACCCCACGCTAGGGGCTGTCAGGTATGTATAGCGTGGGCAATCTTTCTGAGGATGAGTTTTGTAAGTTTCCGTGCCTTTCCGGCCCCAACACCCAAATTTGGTGTCCTCCTAAGACCAATGCCCGTAGAGGCTATAACTCTTCCACACATTTTCACTTTCTTTACAGATCTCGCTTTACAAACGTTCTACGGGAGATGCCCTCGTTAGTTTTCGCTTTAAATTGAAAAAAGGTTTGCCCATCCTTTTTACCCAGTCTTAAACTCTTCGCAGTGCTGGTTAATGACTCTTCTTTCTCTTGGATCATGGGTATAGGGTATAGTTCGTTGGGTTATGGGGGAACCACATAGGTTTTAGAGCATTCTTCGTTATGATTTTATTTGTTCGTCTGCATATGTGCGGAGTTTCGACATAGTCACGAAATGCGCATGTAAAATGTACAATATGAGGTCTGGCTTCGTATTGCACTCGATATTCACGACTGTTTTCTGTTCTTGGGTTGGTCTTGCTCCTGTTGCTGCTGTGTATGTGGTCATTCTCTTTCGTTCCTTTTCACCAAGCACGTTTTTTTTTGGTCTTTATGATTTCCCTCTTCTTTGAGCAGGGCATTGCCAGAATACGGTGCGGGTTTCCGCATTTGAGGTATTGTGCGTTGCATTTACAGTCTTCCCACGTGTGTTCAGTACTTGAATATTCAGAGTATTTTGGGCCCTGGAAGGTGCAGTCCCTCGTTGGATGTTGGTCAAGTGCGTTGCATTTGAAGGAGACTTGGACAGAGATGAAGGTTTCTCTCTATATCCGGTCTGGTACTATTTTGGTGCAGAATGTCAAAATTCCCTGTTCAGATGCCTTCTTAGCCATTTTGGTCTCTTTAAAAATGACAAACACAAGAGTGTGTTGTTCTGAATGTTTTTTAAATTTGATTACTTCTTCGATTTTGGCCCAGGATTGGTTCTTGTCGATTTCGGTTTTTGATTTCATGCGCAGTGTGCTCTTCTCTCTGGGGATCGAGGTGCCTGAAGATAACTGATCTTCTAGTCGTGACGGTAGGGGGTGGTTTGTAGCATTTTCGCTTAGCAGGTTGTCCAGATCCTTTTCTGTGTCACACGGAGCAACGTAGCCGTTGTATTGGTCTTTCAACCTTTATACCACGACTCCAATTTCGGCGTATACGGTAAGGAGTGTTGTCTTTCTGGTCGTTTTAGTGTGTCCTTTGAGGACCCTGAGAGGGAACCTGTTGTTTATTAGACCCAGGGGGACCTGTCCCCCAGCTCAATATTTTCCTCTTCTTGTTAATGGTTTGATTGAAGTTCAAACCAGTATTGGGTTGGTGTAATGGGTGAGATGATGAATGGACCTGGGTGGGACCCTCCTGAAGGATGACTTATGACGGACTTTTTGCTCGGTGGTTGTCGAATCAACTTCCACCACTAGGGGCACCGCCCCTTCGGGTTTTTATTTTTTCGACATTGCATCCTGCATGCACAGAAGCGGTTGCATCTCCTTCTGTGGTTTTTGCCGGTCCACCATGGGGTCTTTTGGGGACACAAAAGGAGGTTCCAGTAACGTCCTATTGGCCAGACTTCCTCTGACACTAAGTTCCGCAATGCGCTAATCCTCAACCCGGTTTTCCTCGTAGCTTCAAAAGATGTCTTTTCAACTGAAAGGCATAGTTTAAATTGGGTATATGAATGCCATCTTTACCAAACAGACGTAGTAGCATCTGGAACTATCAATGGGGGATTTATATATGTGAAGTGGGAAGGGTATGTTACCCACTGCATTAGGCAACATCTGGATGACGTTTCTCATGCAGATCAAGCCATGACTATATGCCGTGGTATACGGCCGAGTACGTATGTACGTATGTTCTGTACATGAATAACTGCGTTCCTTTTTTTCTAAGAGTACTATAGTTTTTTACTTTTCTTTTGATTCTTTAACCAGGGAGGATTCGTAATATATATCTATTGCCATATGCAGCGTTTCGAGGATTTAATTAAACAACTAGGGCAAAAATATACTTTTAATTACATAAAAAATTAAATATTAAAACTTTAAATATACTAAGGCTATAATAAGAGGATCTAAATAAAAGTTAATACTACCAATGAGTACTACGCGAAGGTTAACGCAAAAATTCACTTTAGTACGGAATGGTAACTAAAGAACATAAATAAGTTGGATTCCTTTTACCTTTAACTAAGAGGGAGTCTGGCGTGGGATGACCTTGAACGAGAACCTCGTTGATACGATAATCCGTGGCGTGAGGCTGAATCGGACACACAGCTGTCCGTCTCGCGTCGCGAAGGATAACGTTGGTGGAGGTTATTCGGGAATAACAGCTCATCCCGAAGTAAGTGTGAAGCGCGTGGCGATGCTTCTTGACTTGACTATATAAACGAGGGAATTGTGGATGTACGATTATTCCAATCCTTGGGTTACACTTGTGAGCTTCTCGATGATGAGACTTAACCAAGAAGTGAATCTTTTCTCGAGTGGAACTTCACATTAGTATTCCTCAATGGTGAGGGATATCTCTGTTTTTTTCGAAAACTGAGATAAGGGGGTTTCTTTGAACAGATTAGTATGCGTGTGATTCTCTATACGGATGTTCTACTCTTCGATGTGACCAAAAGGAACAGCCTCGGAAAGAAAAATGCCGCTCGGTTTCACTTCTTCTTGATTACCTGTTTTACTCAGGGACTGCTCTTCTTCTCTCGATTGCTACCACGATTCTCTTTCTCTTTGTTCCAGATCGAACTATATATACGTCGATTATCCCCTGGGGGGGGAAGGAGAGAGGGATGAGGGTCCACCTTTAAGCCTCTCTCCTAGGGCATCACTTTTCAACGTTGTGACCCTTCGACCTTCTGGTTTACGTCGGAGAAAATGAAATTTCGTCTATTTGGCGAAAATAGACCTAAACTATAAGAGGGGACAGTGAGCTTGTTCCAAGATTTTTATTCTAAAGGCTATCCCACCCTCCTTTGTTTATATTAACGGACTGCGAAATCTGCTGATGGTAATCCTTCTTTGCGAGCGATATCGAGGATTGTTGGGCCAGGGGGCAAGACGGGGGGTAAAGTATGGGACCATATGGAATGTAACTGTTGACGCTGTGTAACTAAACTAGCGTTTGTTTGTCCTCGCGATATTGATTCTCCCACAATATGCAATTTGCTAACCTTAAAAATAACGGTTTCAATTTACTAGTGGAATATACACAGTTTTTGTATCTTTTGTAGAACCCCCCTCCCCACACACCTTTCCGATATGTTTTTTTTAGTTGCTTTTTCTTCAAGTAGGATGGGTTTGGTAGATTAAAATAGTCAAGATTAGTTTAACCTAATATAGTACTATAAGACCAAACATAAATTAAACTAAGAAAAGGCAACTCGAATAACGATGAGAAAGAATCGAAAATAAATCTAGGGTGTTTTTGGTGAATAAATGCCGATAGTTTTGTAATTATGAGATCTCTGTGGTAACAGAAATTCGGTTGATTTATTTAACGCTATGCGTAGGTTATGTGGTCTCTATGGCAACGGAAATTCAGTTGATTTGTATAACGCTATGCGAAGGAGCTTCCACCGAAGCAAGAATGGTGTAGTGTCGCGGTCAAGAAAGAGTCATCGCCTAGGTCTGCGAAGAGTTTAAGACTGGGCAAAAAGGATGGAGAAACCTTTTTCTCTTAATTTAAGGCGAAAACCAACGAGGGTGTCTCCCGTAGAACGTTTGTGAAGCGAGATCTGTAAAGAAAGTGAAAATATGCGGAAGAGTTATAGCCTATATGCACGTACGGGCATTGGAATTAGGAGAACACCAAATTTGGGGGTTGGGTCCGGAAGGGCATGGAAAACTTACAGAAGCCACCCGCAGAAAGATTACCCACGCTACACCTGACAGCTCATAACATGGGGTGGCAATAAAAAAGTAAGACGGTGGAGTATAAAAAAGGGTGGTGAGAGAGAGTAGGCGTGTTAGAAACAACCACCACCTTCAGAGCCAGGAGGAAAGGGTGGGAGGACCTCCCTTCCCCTTACCTGTCCTGACCAGGATTGAGTGAACGAAAGCTGGTCAGCGAATAGCCTGCAAAATTAACCACCGGGGAAGAAAGGTAGGTGAGAGGGGGGTTGTGGGGATGTGACGAAGAAAGACACTATTTTTCCTCCAGACTTTAAGTTATCAAACGTTACGCCATATTTTTTTTTTAAAGTAGGAAACGCTAATCCCACAAGTTATAGATCTATTAGCTTAACGTTAGATAAGGATTAACCTTTGGAATCAATTATTAGAGACATAATCATGGATCACTTTCATAAACATAATGTTCAGCATGAAACTTTGTAGTCACGTCAGGATGTTTGTCCGACAGCTCTGTTATGTTCTTTGCGTGGACTGACTCCCACCGAAAATAATGAGTATGATCCAGTGCGAAGAAACGCTCACACTTCAGCCAGAACTTCCATGTAGATCTAGAAGTTTGATTCTCATACACAAAGATGGCTTTAGGTTTAGGATGGTTGCCCAGGACTGAAACTAAAGACAAAATTCAGACTTTTGCTGAGACCAGACACCAAACTAAAGGCTCATGACCATAAATTTTTGCACCTTAAGCCTTGTGCTGTAAGATGTTTAAGGTCACTGCTGTTATATGATGACCTCGCTTGATACGTGTGATATGAGCAGCCCTTAGGAAAGAGTTCGCAGTTCTTGGGCTGGCAATATCGACTTGCACTAGGGGTATATGCCCCCCATCCCTCTAGCCCTGCCACCAACAGCCTGTCATCCTCTGAGCCGCCGTTTCACCGCATCTGTTTGGTTATTGCATACAATGGTTGGTCCAATATGATTACTTGGATTCGAGCTGGATTCAAGTGGTTTCCTGCGGCTTTGACAATATCCAGTAAATCGGATGTCATTGCCACTGAATTTGCTTGTTTGTAGAGCATATGTAGTAGAACTGTAAAAATGATCTCCACTCTCGCATTTTGGCTGTTTACGTGGATGGTGTGCATTTTGGGAATTCCAAAATCATTTTTAACTTACCGCTGTCTCACTGACTCAATCTACGCTCTCTCTCTTTGTCCACCTAATCACGAGCAAAGTTTCTCTGCAGTGAATGTTTGACCCATGTGGAACAGAGGAGTTCTTCACATAATATGCGACTGGCTGAACCTCAGTGTATTCTCGCAAAAGTGGGCCAACTCCGGATGTACCTCCGATGATCACAATGCCCCTATCTCTGCCCTCCACTGTACAGATAGGGTGCTGTATAAGTGATATAGCTGTCCCATGGAAGAAATCTTGCGCTATGGTGGAGTTGGGGTTGTGATCAATGTTATATTCAACAGCTAGAGTGAAAACTTTTTCACAGATGTTTGGTGGACATACCACCTTCTTCAGTAGAAATCGTTCACAAACATTATTCTCCTTAAAAGAGATTCTGAGAACGTGTCCATACGAGATACTGATACCTAAACCAACCATGATTTCTACCAACTCTTTCCTGTTGTGAGCGTGAATAGATTACACCGACATATATCGGTCACGGCGTTTCTTGTTTATGTGCCTAATATTGGTAACACCATGTGATTCTTTCCTCATATGTTTTACGCTGCTATATTTGAGCAGCTGTTATGATAAAGGATTCTGCAAAACATTGTGGGGCAAATCGATTCTAGGCATTCAAAAATCACTAAAACTAGTGTCATGTGGTGGGTTGGGACATCGTCTCTCTTGGTATTTCTTAGAAATGGATCCGGTAAATTCTTGCCATTCTGTAAATATACCCAATCTCAATTTGCGCAGCTCGTAATAGATGTATAAAACCATTTTCGTGATCATATACGCATACCTCTTTGCAATAGCGTCTCCTAAGTCATACCTGAAGGCCAGAAGAATGTCACATCCCTTGTTATCTTTCTTCATATTTTGGAACTTGCCTAATATGAGTTCCTTTAGTCAGGTGTTGTGGACTCGTTGGTTCAAAGGCCATGTTCTTATATTCTTTAATATTATTATAAAAATATGATTATGGTGACCAGCTGGAAAGCACAAAGGCGATAACCGAAGGGCCCTGTGGGCGGCATTACATTGGAATTGTAAAGAATAGAGAAAAGAAAAGAAGCGAGAAGGAAAGCATTCACCCCCATTTTGAAACTCACACGATTTGGAGAGTTAACGTCATCATTAAGGAAAGTATTCCACAATTTAATAGATACAAGAAAGAAACATCGAGAAAATTTTGATGCGTTAAACTGATAAACAGAAAAAAAAGATCATTCAACCCGATTGAGTATCGAGTAGTACGTGCTGGCTGTACAGGGATAGACAGCAGGCTGTAAAGCGGGTGATTAGTAGATACAATTTTAAAGAAATAGGTCAGTGATCACACCAAATGACAATGACGAAGATTTATCTCAGCATCACGAAACAAAATAATATTTGGCTAAAAGCTCTATCTAACAGTTTTAAGTTCGATTCTGAAACACCAAGCCAAACACTGACAATACTCAAAATGGGGAAATATAAAAGAATAAAAATAATATCTAATGAAATCATCAGTGGGATGTATTTGGCAGCATTTTCGCAGCAAACCAATTCTTTTAGAAATTAAGTATGTAACTAATCACTTGACTCATGACTCAAAAGTAAGCTTGAAACCATAAGTGGTGCCGAGTAACCTAATTGAGGAACAATTTGGAATTGTAATACCATATATAATAATATCATAGTGAGAAGAGTATAAAATCCTCGATCGACTAATAACCATACTATGAGATTTGTTCGGAATCAACTTCATTCCCAATGATCATACTAGGACATCATCTTCAAAACAATGGCCGAAGACATAAGCGATCTTCTGTCTATCTTGTGGAGAAGGAATGGCTACATATAAACTGGTGTCGTCAACATAGCATAAGCAATCAATTCAAACTGGATCTCGGACCACATTTTAGAGATGTAAACAATAAAAAGGATGTGTCTAAGTACACTACCGTGGGGAACACCAGACAAGACTTAACTTAACGAGCTAAAACAGCCATCAACTGGCACTCGTTGTCTTCTGTTAGCCAAGAACGCGGACGGCAATTCAAGGAAGTGACCACAAATATCAAGGGATCTACTTTTGTACATGAGTTCATTATGGTTAACTCTATCGAAAGCTGAACTAAAATCAAGATAGGCGAGTCTTGACTCATGACCAGCATTAAGAGATACTTTCATGTTGTGTATGAGAAAGAGAATGGTAACAGGCGTACTCACATCCTTTATAAAACCATACTGATTTAGTAGTAATGAGTTATTATCATCTAAAAAAACGAGTGAGACATTTGGACAGCAATTGCTTCAAGATATTCGATAAAACAGGGGTTTTAGAGATGGGTCTGTAATCACCAGGGTGAATAGAAGTTGAAAACCTCTTAAGAATCGGAGCACATTTGCAATACTCCAGCATATTGGAAATGAATCTTGGCATAAAAGAATTCTAAAAACAACAACAGCCAATTTGAGGGCCAAAGTAGTGGCAATTTTCTTGTAAAAATGAGAAAGGAATCCTAAAGGATCCCAACCACCAAAGGAATTCAGATTATTCAGGAGCGTGGTAAGCTTATGAGATTTAAAAACAAGTGATCTCAGTTAAATATCAGGGAAACAAAAGGAAGGCAAGGTTAACTGTTCACTCCTTTTTGGGGGGTCAAAATTGGAAGCGAGAATGGGTTGCATTTAGAGCTATAGTAAATAGAACCATCTGCACATGACAATGGATGCACGTTCGAGTCCCTTCTTTAATTATAGAGCTTGATCAGTTATTAACACAACTGATGGCATGACCGTCCTATAGATTGTCTCCCGTTTTTCAGTTTCGAATACACCTTTGGCTCTGTTGTATAAGGATGTCGACATCATTTGTAATGTCATCCCTAGCCCCCATGTCGAGACCGGCAGTGTTGATTTCTCCAATAGCTACGCAGCTTGGCGCACATGTTCATCAAATTCAAGAGTATGTACTTGGAAATATTGTTGTCCAAAATACTGGTGGCAGAAAAAGCACAGTATATTTTTCATACCGTCTACGCATGTGGTTTTAGATCTGTGATTCTGTGTATTCGCTTGCTGATGTGCTTGAATTGGCCTCCTGGCCTGGAAACTCCTTTCCCTTCTGAGCTTGTTGCAGCGTCAACTTTTTGTATCTATCTCGACAGGATTTATGCTATTTCGCTTGGAGTGTAGTCAGAGTACGTTTTATGCCTTCCACTTCATCACAACCTTCAATATTTACACCTACACATTCTTCGAGTTGATTGAAAGTCAATAAATCGTCAGTGACTTTTATCCTGCTACACAATGGTGACTTTTCGATGCAACCAGCATACGAGAAGCGGTCAATAAGTTTTGCAATTCGGATATTAGGAAACGAAATATGAGGAAAAGTGTTTTATTATTTTTCAATATTACTACCCTCGACTCCAATGCACTTGCGCCACTTGTCTCTGAGGCTTCGAATTTCCGACAACCAGAAATCTCCCGAATGCTGTTCAATCCACTCCTGGACGGCGAGCTGGACATCTTCAGCGTCCCCAAACCGGCGTCCACGCAGTGCAGCCTTGAGCTGGCGGAATAAAAAGTAGTCGCTAGAGGCCAGATCTGGACTGTAAGGAGGATGGTTGAGCTCCTTGAATCCGCACTCGTGTAGGGCACCTTTTGCAACTCTGGCTTTGTGGAAAGAAGCATTGTCGTGGAGGAGCAAGACACCGCGTGTCAACTTGCCGCGCCGCTTCTGACGGATGCACTTCTTCAACCCAGTCAGTTCGTCGGCGTAATATTGGCCTGTGATGGTACTTCCACGAGGCACATAGTCCGCCATCAACACTCCCTCAGAATCCAAGAAGATGGTGGCCATGATCTTCCCGGTTGAGGGTTGGGTCTGGAACTTGATGGGGGTCGGAGAGCCCCTATGCTTCCAGTCCATGCATTCGAGCTTGGTCTCGGGATCCCAGTTTTTGACCCACATATAATTACCTGTCACTATGCGTGACTCAAATTCCGCTGGATCTTGGTTGTACAGGAGCAGCAGCTCCTCCGAACTTTAACGACGTTGAAGTCGATCATGGGGCATGAGGTTTCTAGGGACCCAGCGGGCAGAGACCTTGGTCATGGCCAAATTGTCGTGGATGATGTTGATAACACTTCCATGTGATATTCCAAGTTCTCGCTCGATTTATTCGACCTTCACCCGTCGATTTTCGAGGATGATCCTCTCCACACGGGCCACATTGTCCTCGTTGGTCACGTCTGACGGGCGTCCTGGACGGCGGTCATCTTCAAGGGACTCACGACTATGGCGGAACTCCCTATCCCAGCGAGCAATGGTTGCATAGGAAGGGGCGGTGTCGGTGTACACTGCAACCATGAGTTCATGGATCTCTTTTGCATTCTTGCCTTCCTTGGTCAAAAATTTGATCACTGCGTGGTGCTCAACCTTGTCCATTGTTGAAAAATTTGTGACTGACGATCTGCGATCAGCTACTGCTTCTTAAATAGACCAGGCAGGAGCGTGTGGCTGCAGGTCACTGACTTGCTATAACTTGTCCTAACACCCCCATAAACCGATATTTCCCCCTCCTCTGTTAAAGGGGACTCCAGCTCTGGCGTTCGTGTTCTCTGCAAATATCGGAGGTAGATCGTCTATTTTTTTCCATATTTTCTCCGCTCTGTTCCTGATGTTCCTGAGCGTTTCTAATCCTGCTTCTTAGTGCAGATCCTGTAGTCTTCTCCTCTCTCTCCTAGGGGTGTTGGTGATTAGGTAGAGAGCTTTTTTTTGTATTCTTTGGAGTTCCAATTTTTTGGTCCTTGTTTCACCGTTGATCGGGGTTGGTGGGTATAGTAGTACCTCTCTTCCTAGTGCAAGATAGATTTTTCTTTTATTTTTTCATGCCTAACCCTTTTAGATTGCACAATAGGTTAACCATTGGAATCGCGTTGTTCTTCCTCTCCGTTATATGTTTTTTGTGGCCTCTTTTTGTTATTCTGAGTCCTAGCACTTTGCCCTCACTGTGATATCTCTAGTTCTGATCTTCAACTACAATTTCAGCTCTTTTGTTCCTGGAGATTGGGATTATTGTAAATTCGTCTTGTTCGTCCTTATCTTCCAATCTCTTTCGTAGTTGTTTATGTTGCTGATTTTAAAGCTGTTGTCTTTGCTTGAAAGCGTACGTTCCTGTACGGAGTGACGACGAGTTGGCTTATGTCGTCCGTGAACTGTATGTTTAGGCAACCAGGCGTTATTGGTGGTGACAGGTCTGCTGTGTATATTGAATACAGCATGGGTCTGAGACAGCCCCCATGAGGGAGTCCAGTTTACAATTCGAAATCTGGTCCTGAATAACCATTGATCTTCACATATACTCTTCTGTCTGTGACATAATCGCAGAAAATTCTTTCCAGATTACTATTCATCTTTCAGGACCAGATCGATGTAGTTATTCTCTGCTTTGGCCTTTGCTATTTTCTCTGTTATTTTGCCAAGTACCATTGTGGTGTCTCTGCCTCTTCTGAATCCGAACTGATATATAATCATTATAAAGGCCATTTTCTTCAAGATATTCCTTTAGTCTTCTGTTAAGGATTTTCTCGAAGACTTCGCCCAGGAAGTTCAATAGCGATATTGGCGGGTAACTGCTGAGGTAGTTTGGTGGTTTTCCTTGGGTTTGGGACGAATATCATTTCGGCTAGTTTATAGATATCAGGGAAGTAACTCGTGTTTAAGCACGAGTTAAAAATATTCTTTAATGTTCTGATGATTATGTTAGGTTCCTTGGTAAGATTAATTCTTGTTATTCCTGAGGGGCCTGACGCTTTCTGCTTGAATGATTGCATTACGCCTTTGATCTCTTCTGTTGTTTTGTTAGCCCCCTCCCTTTCTCGCTCTACACTTGGTGCTGGAGTAATCTTGTTTATGTTTTCTTGCATGACTGTGTGGACCATTTCGTCTATCTCTGGATTAAAGTCTTCGTCCTCCTCTGGTGTTATGGAGAACACTGATTTCCAGTGATTACGAAAAAGTTCTTCTGTGGTCCTCTCTTCTTGGATCTTTTCTCCCCGTTCATTTTTAATTGTTATTTTTTCTCTCGGGGGTCTGCCTTTAAGTCTATTTATTTGTCTCCAGTTCTCTTTTGGTCTTCTTTCTTCGTTTATTTTCTATATTAAGCTATTCCATATGTGGCTTTGCTGTTCTTCTATGAAATGCTTCAGTTCTTCTCTCCGTCTTCTGATTTCTTCGTATCGCTCTCTATTTGGTCCATGGAGAATTATTTGGTCTAGTAATCCTTTTAGTTGCCTATTCTTTCTCTTCCTTTCCTATGTCCATCGAGAATGTAAGAGAGTATGATATCCTGTCTTTGATGTGTGTGTTTTTTCCGCCTTGGGTATGAATATCATCCTCGCCACTTTCAGTTCCTCAGGAAAATATCCCGTATTCAAGCACACATTGAAGACGTTTCTCACTCCCTCCAGTATGTTCGGGGGTGCTTCAAGGTAATTTAATCTGCTGAGTCTCTATCTGCCTTGGGCTTTCTGTCGGAAGCTCTTTATCGTTTCTTTTAATTCATCAGATGTAATGATTGCGTCTATTCCGTCGTTGTTGTTTCTCCTTTCCTCGACAAAGTGGAAGGGGCATGTCTTTATATCTCCCCATTGAGTTCTTCCATGATATGATGTTCGAATTCAACGTCATAATCTTCGTTCTCTTCTTCGCTAATTTTGAATACATTTATCCAGCGCTCTCTAAATAATGCCACTATTTCTTCCTCATCTTCTAAAATATTGTTCCCTGCATCCTTAATTTTCATTTTATCCCTTGTTGTCCGTGTCTTTAATCTGTTGATATGTTTCCAAAATTCCCTTGGTAATGTTTCCACATCTATTTTCTCGATGTGCTGATCCCATTTTTCTTTCTCTTTTTCATAAATTAGTTCTGTTCGTTCTCTTTTCTGTCTCCCGAGTGCGTTATATGCTTCACTTGATGTTTCGAATCTTCTTATATTTTCCGTCGCCCGGCCGATCTCCTCGCTCAAAGCAACCATTTCTGGTGTTCGCCTAAATTGTTTAATGGTTTGGAACGAGTTAATGGAGATGCCCCCCTTCACTGCCCTTTTAATTTCTTCTCTAATCCTATCCAACTCCCCGTCGATTTCCTCTAGAGTGGCTTCCCCGAGCGGGCTGGTCACGTACGTCTGAAGTAATTCTTTGTATTTCTACCAATCCGCTCTATGGCATGCGTTCCATTTCTTCGAAGGGATTTGTATATGATTCTTATTTATGTGCATTAGAGTCGCAGTGTGGTCACTGCAAGGAACATCCACTGGTTACATAAAATAGTTAAAGGGCAGATTGAAGTTAGCCAGGCGGATGTCCGGTTTTGTTACGTGTTCTCTTCGTAAGTATGTAGGGAAATTGGGCCCCAGTATTTGCAGTATACGTCTATTGATAAGCGTGCTAAGTTGTCTTCTGGCTCTGTTTGTATTTCTATACCCAGAAGCCCCGCAATGGGCTTTTAAATCGCCCATCAAAATGACCGGTTGAACAGTTTAGTAAAGTTTTGTACCGGTAATTGGGGGCGCCTGGGTGGCTGGTATCCATTTGCGACAATGCTTAATTCCATTTTAATTCTATAGCTAAATATGCATCCTCCAATCCTTGCATCGTTTTGTACTGCAATCCTTGCTTGACAGCTATTGCCACTCAGTCGCGTGTTTCTCCTGAAGGATTTCTGTAAATAACATTGTAGTTCCATATCTTTAATTTCTCGTTTTCTGTGTTTCTTCCATGTATAACATCTTGGTCAATATTTCTGAATAAGTACATAATTTCCTTGTCTTCTATCTGCATGTGTTAATTTGTAGTATTTTTAGTTTCTTAATATCCATAATCCAATTGTCCATTTCCGTTCGTTTATTTGTTTTCCGTTTTGTGTGTCCTAACTGTTAAGTTATCGGTGTTTCTTCTTCTTTCGTTTCTGTTGGGTTTTCCCTCTGCTGACTGAGTTCGAGGGTCCTTTTGGTAATTTATCTCTGGGTGATGGACCCCCTTTACTTGCGGATTTAGATATGTCCTTTCTTTGGGCTTTCCTGCGAGTAACCCGTGTGCACTCTTACTCTGTGTCGTTGGAGTTATTTTCAGTCTCTGAGTCATCGCTGTTTGTGTCCTCTTCTGTTTCTGCTACTTGTTGGTTTCCTCTCGCCTCTTCGATTAACTCATGTTTTGTCTTTTCTGTGACTTTGATTTTGAAAATGGCTAATGAGTCGACTTCTTTGGGGGATTTCATCGGTTTGAGGCCGTTTTTCTGTAACATGCTGTTGACTATTGTTGCGTAACTTCCAGGCTTAACTATGTTCATCACGTGGACATGTAATATACAAGTAAGTATTTTTACATTGAGAGTACCATCCAAATTTATATGTGTTGCCAGTCCTTGTTGGTCACTTTTTGCCATTGATGTGTATGAGTTCCTATTTACGTTAGCGTTATTTCTGTTTGACTGTTTCTTTTCTCTTTATGATTTCTCTTCTTCTGGGACAGATCATGGCCATAGTCCTGTGTCCCCCTTGTCAGTTAATGCATCTTTTATCTGTGTTTCACATTCAGAACAGATGATTGGGTCTTTTGGGGGGCAATTTTGAGTCATATGTTCCTCCAACGCATAACATCTGAAGCATATATGTATGCTTGTGAAAATGTCTCTTCGTATGTGGGCGGATGGGATTCTCATGTTGAAAGCGAGAAGTCCCTGTTCGATGATCCTTGAAGCCATTTCGGTAGATTCACAAATGACCTTGAAAACATGAGTGTAGGCTATAAATTTGACCACCTCTGCTATCTTGAGCCATTTCTGCCGCTCCTGAAGTTCTTCTTTTATTTCTTGGCATGAGTGCTCTCCTACCCAGGACTCGATTTTTCGGCAGATGACACTTCGGTTAGCCATGATTTGTGGGGGTACTCTTGCTTCCAAATCCAACTTCTTAGCGTAATGCTCCCAGCAAATGATAGTAGCTGATCTACGTCTTTATTTTCACGGCAAATAACTGTGAATCCAGATGGTGTCTCAATACATTTGATTAGGTGTATTTCCAGATCAGTAAATATGCATTGCACTACTTTTTGTGGTGATCTTTTCCTCCCGTCGGGTATGAGTTTAAGGGGAAGTCTTTTGAAGTTCGGTGGGTCCATCTTCCTTGGGAGTCATCCCTTCTCCAAAGAAAGGGGTTCATCTGCCAATCTTCAGCAGTGGAGACTTTATCCAGTCTCCACTAGGTGGAGGAGTCCCTCTATCTGTCCTAGTTCTATCTCACCTACCTTCCAAGTTTCGCACTCTCCTTGGTCAACCCTATCTATCTGGGCCTAGCCATAACAGCGGTCAACAGTTGGGTTCTGGCTCGTGAGAGAGAATAGGCTCCCCTTTTCTGGTTCCTAAGAGGGGCTCCTGCAGGGGTTTACTATACCTTACTACCAACTGCAACTCAGACCTTGCTGGTGACCAAGTTATGTAGTGCTAGTGAGAAGTAAGTTTGAGGTAAAAGTATGAATAAAGAGCCAAGAATTTAGAATAAAGAAGAGCAACCCCTTGGAAGGGGGAGCTTCGCTCAAGATGAACAGGAGGAATCTCCAATCAGCCCCAGGAGCGCCTATATTTCTTCTTAGAAGTTTTCTTGAGAAATGCGTTTTTAGGTCCTTCCTAAAACTTTTCCTCCTTTAACTCAGATAGCCTTTACTAGTTCGCAGCGATAAAGCAAGGGAACAGACTAAGTAAATCGGTCCTCCAATTCGGAAAATGAAATGAAAGGGAACGTGGGAGAAAAAGTTTTAGATCCCCGTGCCCCTCCCCTACCCCCCGACCAGTCCCTCCCGGAGGAGGGACCCGGTCGGAGGGGCAAGGCGAGGTCCGGTTCCCCCGAGTTTACCCGGCACCCTTCTCCCTCTGGGCCTGAAGACACCGAGGGAGAAGAGCTCCGGAGAGGAGAAGAAAGGAGGGGAAGAAGAAAGAAGTAAGGATAGGACAGACTGAAATAAAGTCAAAGACTTGAAAGTTGACCAAGTTAGCCTGTGGACCTGATTAACGTGGGACCTGGACCCCGGTGTTTTTATGTTTTCCTAGCTTTTAATTTTTACTATTTGCTGTACCTGTCCCTGGTGTTAGTGTTTGGCCCATCTTTGGATAGCGGTAGAGGAGGAAGATGATTGAAGTGGAAGGAAGTTGGAGGTTTGCAGAGATGTGCAAATTGCGTGGAGGTCACGCTAATCTCTGTACTATAAACTAATTTTAGAGTTAAGTTCGAAATAAGTTAGAGTGAAAGTGTGTCTGTTTGTTTATTTCTGTGGTTGTTTTGCTATTATGTTATGTGTGTATGAGATAGGCGTTCAAACCATTGTTAGTGTTATTTGTTTTCCTGTTATGCTAATAACTCGAGGTCTATGATTTTTGTAGCATAATTCTCGTATCTGTATCTGCTGTGTGGGCTCATGTTCCTTGGTTATGTATTTATTTATTTTTCTCTTCTTTATTCATGTTGTTTTTCCTTTTACGTTCATTTGCACTTTTTGGTTAGTTTTGTCATTCCTTGTGGGTATCAAGTCCAATCCGGTGAGTTTGTCATTATTCGGGAATTTTTTGTCACAATCGGGTTTCCTTATTTATCTTACACGTTAATCTCCTCCTCTTCCCTTTGGTCCGCTTTGTTTTTAGCACTAGAAAACAGCATATGTTGTCTCCATCCTGCCCCTCGTGCTATTTGATTATTTAGTTCTCCTATTTCTTCTTGTGTTTTATTCTATGATTTTTTTGGCTCTTTTTTCAATTATTTTGTTTAATGGTTTTATTTTCGCTCTCTTTGTCTTTTTCCTCTCTAGTCGTCGCTGTTCGTAATTATGTATACTGCCTTATTCTGTATACGTGGCATTCTTTTTAGATTGGTTCTTGAAACCGTATACATGGCAATTGTTGGATATCAAAGTAGGCTGTATTATGGCCTGGTAGATCTTTTTCTTATTTTTCATGTTTAGATTTATTAATCTGTAGAGTAAAGTTAGCATGCCTCGTGCTTTGTTTATTCTTTCGGTCACGTGTTTCTTGTAACCATTTTTAGGAATAGTTAGGTCTAAAACCTTGCCTTCACCGTTATACCTGTATTGCTCTACATCTACGTAAACGTCGGATAGTTTTCTGCGATACATAGGTATAATTTTAAATTTATCTCTATTCGTTTTAATTTTCCATTTGCGTTCATACTCGTTTAGATTTTCTATTTCTGTTGCCGTTACTCTGGTCTATATCTGATGGTTCCGATAAAGACAGGCAATTAATTGAGGGAAATCATCTGCGTATTGTATGTTCACACATCCCTCGTTCCTGGGTGGGGGAATGTCCGAGGTATACACTGAGTATAGCGAAGGACTTAAACACCCTTCCTGAGCGAGGCCCGCATTAAGCTTGAATCTTTTACCTTGGTAATTTCCCGTGTTTATGTATGCATATCTTTCCATGACGTAGTCGCATAAAATTCTTTCCAAATAGTTGTTCATTTCCAGATTTAGAATTTGATGTTGTATGCCTTTTGCCAAACTTTATCGAATGCTTTCGATATGTCCCGGCATACAATGTCCATACTGCATTTCTCTCCTTTCACTTTGATTATTTTTTTCTGTAATCATGCTGAGACCCATCTCCGTATTCCTGTTCTTTCTGAAGCCGAGTTGTTGATTGTTCCAGAGATTGTTTTCTGTGAGATATTCATTTAATCTTGTGTTCAGGATATTTTCAAACATCTTCCCGATGAAGTCGAGAAGGGATATAGGTTTTCAACCTCCGAAGGTGGTTTTCCGGGCTTCGGTATGAATATTATTTTGGCTATTTTTAACTCATCGGGGAAGTATCCCGTGTTTATACAGGCGGTAAACACGTTCCTTATTGCCTGCCGTCGGTAGCGATCGGACGTGTTCTCGGCGAGCTCTATTCAGTGACGTTTTTTCATTTTAGATTTTTCGATGTAATATTTTTATGTTCGGGAAGATAGTTAACTTTGAGTATTAGACATAAAATCAAAGGAATTTTTAATTACATTTTGAAAAGTTTCTCAGTATGGCTATTGCTTTAGATGAAGTGAGTATGCCTTTTGATGTAAGCAGTGTGTATGTAGTTTCTGATTTTTGTGGTGTTGAAAGAAGAGGAAATGTATCTGAATGCCCGATTTTTTATGTGATTAGTGCAAATGTGGCTTTGGTAGAGGAGGTGAGTCGGTTGCGTGATGAGTATAAGAGATTAAGTGAGTTCATGAATGAAGTGAGAATGGATGCGAGTGCACGCATAAAGAATGTGGGTGGGACCAGGAGGGTGGAAGATAGGCCTAGACTAGGGACTGGAGAGAAAAAAGGGACTGATGTGAGTGAAGATGAATGGTGGGTGAATATGGATAGAATAAATAGGTTAGGACAGGTTAGGTCTGTGAGTAAGAGGGAAATGGAACCTGTTACGTTGACTAACAGATTCGAGGCCCTGAGAGAGGAAGAGGTTGAAACTGATTTATCTGTTGTGGTTGTGCTAAAAAGTGAAATAAATGGTAGTTTGAATGAGAACAGGAGGGAGGGTAATGCTACGCCTAGGGGGACTAGGAGGATGACTGAGGTGCTTGTGATGGGTGACTCTCAGATTAGATATTTAGATAGGAAGTTGAGTGCAAGAAAATGGAAGGGAGTGAGAGTTTGTTTGCCGGGTGCTAGTGTAAATGATGTGTCGGAGAGGTATGATAGTCTAGTGTCCGGGTGTGAGAGGGATGCAGTTGTGATTACGAATGTTGGAGTAAATGATGTAAAGAAGGTGGGTTCATGTGAGTTACGAAAGAGGTACAAAAGGTTAGTTGAAAGGATGAGTGAAAGTAGAGTGAAAGGCGTTGTTTTAGGTGTGCTTCCGAGATTGGATGTGGGGATGGAATTGGACTGAATGAGTATGTGAAAGGCTTGTGTGAGGAGTCGGGATTAGTATTTGTAGATGTTTGGAATGGGTTTTATGGGAATAAGGCATTTTATGCATTGGATGGACTCCATATAAGCCGAGCTGGGGTTGACGTGTTGTGGCAGGAATTAGATAGTGTCGTTGGGTCTTTGCAGCCGGGAAACTAGTTACTAATATTGGTCAGGGAAATATAAGAGTACAGGGTGAGGCAGGGAAAGGAAAGAAATGCAGAGGAGATAGAGTGGAAGGTATACATTCTAAAAGAGGTGCTTCAGGGATAGTAGAGCTGATTTGTCTTTATACTAATGCTCGTAGTCTTAGAAATAAGAAAGATAAGTTATTTAGTTATATTATTTATGAAGATATAGATATAATATGTGTAATAGAATCATGGGGTAGTGAAAATAAATTTAATGACAACGTGAGTGAATTTGAACTACAGGGTTACGATATGTACATTAGTCAAAGGAGAGATAGGCCGGGTAGTGGGTTGATTATTTATATCAGAAATAGCATTTTTTCAAATCTAAATAATTCTATAAAGCAAGAAGAAGTTGAGTCACTGTGGATAGATATTAGAGTCAGTAAAAATAGGATAATACACTTGGGAGCCTCTTACAGACCACCCGGACAGACAGGCTATATTGATGAGCTAATGATCAAGGAAATAAGGAAAGGATATGAAGTAGATACAGTTATTCTTGGTGACTTTAATTTAAATTCTGTGGACTTGGAAAATATGATAGGAAGGGATAGAACAAGTTGTAAGTTTATAGAATGTTTTTAGGATAATATTTTGACTCAATTTATTAATAAGCCAACAACGGGTGCCAATATCTTAGATCTGGTACTTTCAAATCATGATGATCACTTGGTTCAGGAATTGACTGTCGGGGAAGCATTGGAAAATAGTGATCATCAGATTGTTTGTTTTAACTTGGGAATAGTGAAAGGTAGAACATCAACAAACTCCACAAAAACTCCAAATTTTTATAGGGGAGATTACGATAAATTACGAAACTTGCTAAATCAGATTAGGTGGGATATAGAATTCAAGAGGAAGAATACTTATGACATGTAGGACACTTTTAAGACTATGCTAAACATTGTCCATGAGCAGTGTACTCCAATGAAGGCTATTAGGAAGAAATCTATGAAGCCGTTGTGGTGGAATCAGGCGATAGCTAGGAAAATTGCTAAGAGAGAAAGTACTTGTGACATATTAAATCATTGTAGGTCCACCAGAAATGAGCTAAATAAGATTATTAAGAAGAGAAAAAAGAGCGGAATAAATTAATTTAGCTCAAAATAATAATAAAGATCCAGCAAAATTCTTTAGCTATTATAGAATTAATAACAAATCAAACAGTGATAAAATAGGGCCTATTAGATATAAAGGGGTTTTGAAAGAATCTGATGAGGAAATAGTAGAGGTCCTTAATGATCATTTTTCTTCAGTATTAACACAAGAGAATCAAGATAGATTAATTGATGATAATTCTAGGTCAAGGGAAGTAGAGTTGAATACCGTTAGTGTGGACATGGAAATGATTAAAGGGCATATATTGGAGTTAAATACTAGTAAGTCATCTGACCCAGACGACATTCATTTTAGGCTACTCAAAGGAAGTGTAGATAGTATTGCAGTAGCTCTTGAGAAGATATATACTAGATCACTAAAATTTGGAGAAATACCTAATGATTGGAAATTAGCGAATTAATCAGGTCCTGAATATTCCTTGTTCGTTCTTCTATGACAACGTTAATGGGACTTAACCCAGCCTCCCGGTGCAGTTCTTCTTGGCGTCTTCTTTCTCGCCTGTATGTACCTGTAATTAGGTACATACATTTGTTCTGCATCACTTGTAGTTTCCTCTTTTGTGTCTTTCGGACACACGAGAGGGCGGAAGCGGGGTATAGCAGCGTCAATCTTACAAGTACATTGTAGATATTTTTCTTGTAGCTTTCACAAAGATTTCTGAACATGTATAGAGTTTTGACTGCATCAGTGGCCTTGGTGATTCTTTCTTGGACGTGCTTCTTGTACCCGGTTGAAGTAATCTTCATTCCGAGTATATTGCACTCCGTGGTGTAGGGATAGCCTCTATCCACCACCCTGACATCGTAAAGTAGTCTCCTGCCGATGGGAACTACTTTGGATCTCCATATTGATCGATTTAAGTCCGGTTCTTTCGTGTAGAACTTATTTTCGAATACGGTCGCTCCTTTTCGTGCCAGTTATAAGCAGTGTGGCTTGATTCTGTACCCTCTGCATCGTCCTGTGAAAGGTACAGCTTGCCATCTGCGTGATCACGGCCAGGTACACCAGGAAGGAGCGTACCGAGGTCGTGTAGAGTTTACTCTTATTTAGTACGTTGAAGCTTCGGAAGTGGTACAGTTTCTTCAGTTCTCTTTTGGCTAGGGAGACTGTTTACGTGGGTCTTGTATCCTGATTTGTAAAGACGTAAGCCCCGTGACCTTTCCCTCGTTAGAGTACGGATAAATTTAATCCAAAACGAGGACGTCTTCTAATTTCCGGCGGTTAGTCTTTATTTTCAACTTTTTTTTCGTAACGATTGATGTTATCAATCTCGGTAGCTGTCGCCCTTGCTTGAACTCCAGCGTTCCTGATTGGACTTGGAACAACTTGTGTGGTGTCATCTGCGTATTGAAGATACATCGAATCGTCCATCACTGGAGCAGTGAGGTCTATTGTGTACACGAGGTACAGCAACGGACTCAGACAACTGCCTTGTGGAACTTCCATCTCGAGTTCGAATGCGGGTCCTTTGTAGCCCTCGATCGCGATTGGGGCTCTTCTCTCCATGACATAGTCACAAAGAACCCTTTCTAGGATTTGGTTTAGCTGGAGGTTGAAGATCTTGAATTGTAGCCCTCTCAGCTAGACCTTATCGAAGGCCTTCTTTACATCCAGCAGCACCACGTCTATGTATTTTCGTTCAGCTTTGCTGCATGCGAGTTTTTCCATTAGGATGGCGAAGGTGATCTCCGTTCCTCGTCTCCTGCGGAACCCGTACTACTGAAGATTGTGAGCTCCTAGCTCGGCTAGTTGTTCTTGAAGCCTGTCAGCCAGGAGCTTCTCGTAGACTTTCGCAACGAATTCCAGCAGGGCGATTTGCTAGTAATTGACCAGTTGATAAGGGGGCTAACCTCCCTTAGGCTTAGGTATGAAGATTATTTTAGCAATCTTAAAACCATCAGGGAAGTAACCCGTGTTCAGGGAAGCATCGTAAACATTTGTGATTTACTGAATGATCTGTTGTGGGGCATTTACAAAGTTGTTTTTGGTGATGCCCGTCCAGCCTGGTGTCCTTTGTTCAAAGGTTCTCACAGTGACCATCACCCTCTCTGATGTTATGGGACGGCCATGGCCCGCCATCTCCCTGCCTTCGTTTACTTGATGTTGTAGGTGCGTGCGGTGTATAATTTTATTCAGATCTTCGATCAGTTGGCCTTCGAATTCCTGCTCGAACTCTTCATTGCCTTCTGAATCCTTTTTTTCAATAATTCCTAAATCTGTCTTCTAGAACCTCCGGGTCCTCTATATAATATCCGCTCTTTTTTATTCGACCCTTAGTTCTTCCGGTTAGTCCTTTTAGATTCTTGACTTGACGCCAGAATTTACCCGGGTTCAGCTCTCTATCGATTTTAGCTATCAGGCTGTTCCATATTTCCTCTTGTTAGAGGTTAATAGCCTCTTTTAGATCGGTGCTTAGGCACCAAAGAAGCGAGCTTTTTTCCCGGTTAGGACCTTCCCATCTTATCTCTTCGTACACTTCCCTGTGATAACGAGCGATCTCCCTCATCAACTTTATCCATCTAGGTTGAGAAAGTGCTTTGTACTCAGTCTTGGGTATGCCCTCGCGGTCCGCTTCTAGTATGGACGTAGTTATCCTCCCCAGTTCTTCGTCTATCTCCTCCAAGTTTGTGTCGCTTAGGTCAGTTAGGGCGTATTGACTGAGTCGTCTCTTGTAACGTTCCCAGTTAGCTAAGGCGTAGTTTTTGCGGAGAGAGACTGGAAGCTGGATTGGAGTGAGAGATATTGTGGTGAGAATCGCTATGTGATCCCTTGGGACTGTTGGGCCCGGCTCACTATGGTAGTTGAAGGGTAAGCCTTCACTTGTGAAGATTATGTCAGGTTTGGTGGCTGCTGTAGAAGTAATATAGGTCGGAAAATCCGGCCCTATTCTTTGGATTTTTTATCTTTCCATAATCAATTCCAAGTTTGGTTCTACCATAGCCCGCCGCACGGCATCTGACATCGAGATCGCCCCCTAAGATTGCAATTCTGCGGTGCCTAAACAGTGTGTAGAAGTTATTTATCGGGAAATAGGCTCGACGAGGGGGTTGATAGGCTGCCGCTATCACGAGGTTTCTTACCAATGTGTTGAGTTCGACCGCCACAAAAGATTCGTCCAATTCTGGTAGATTTTTGAGCGAGATGTTTCCCTTAGTAGCTATTGCAGCACCATCAAACCTTTCCTGAGAATGATTCTTCATGACCACTCTGTAGCCCAATATTTTAATTTGACCAGATTTAGTGTCAATGCCGTGCTCTGTTATAAGAGTGATGTCGGTGTCAAGCACTGGGAATATGTTTCCATATGCCGTTGCTTTTCCCTCCCATCCGTCTACGTTGAGAGTCAGGATCCTCGTTCTATTGCTTACTCTTTTCATGTTGTCTCTTTAGTGTTTCTGGGTTATGTTCTTCCGGAACTCGGCGTTAGAAATTTGCTCGCAAGTGGTATGATGTAGGAGCATGTTTTGGCAGAGTAAAACTTGTTCTACCGTTCCAGTGTCGATTTCAAAGTCGTATTCACATTTAAAAACTTTTGTTTTAATTCCATAGAATAATTCTCTGGGTTCCATCTCTTCGGGAAAGGAAAACTGATCGCATGCGTATATTGTGAGATTGATGTCATCCACACGCAACCTTTTGTTCTTCCGTTTCTTTCCCTTGGCCTTCTTTGTTTGTGGGGCTTCTGAGTCCGATGAGTCTGAGGACTCCGAGTAACCAGTAGTAGCAGACCCAGCATTTTCACTCTCTTCGTTATCTTCTTGTCTCTGTTTAGGGGCAAGAGTTTTCATTTTCTCTGCTTCTTTTTTTTCTTTCTTATTTTTATTCCCAATTTTAGGGGTTGTCTTTTTGTTGTGATCTTGTACATTTGTCTGTTGGTTTGGGACCATCTGCAATTGCAGGACATCCCCAGAGGGGGGTTGTTTGGGAACCACATTTAGTCCATACCGTTTTTGGAGAGCATTTGATTTACCTCTTTAGCGAACGTTCCAGGGCGCCTGAGATTCATGACGTGCGCGTGAAGAATGCACATCATAATTTGGTTGAATTTTTGTTCTGTAGCTTGAGGTAGGTCTTTTTTGTGTCAACTTCTGAGAGGGCCACCTTTGCTGCTTGGGCGTAGGTTGTATTGGCTCTAAGCGTTTCATCTTGTTACTTTTTATCACGTCTTTTTTGACAGGGCAGGCCATGGCCATTGACCTGTTCCCCTGCCCACAGTTGACGCACTTTTCGAAGTTGTTTATACACGTCCTCCAGTTATGGCCCTGTTCGCTGCATTTGGAGCATGTTTCTAGAGGCTCCTTGCAGTCCTTTGTTGTGTGCTGCTCCATTCTGTAGCATCTAAAGCAGAATTGATCTAGAGTGAACTCTCCTTTCTCAATTTGGTCTCCACTTACTTTGGCATTAAACATGAGCAAACCATGTTCTTTTGCCTTTTGGGCCATAGTAGTTCCTGCAAAGGCTATCTTAAACACGTGAGTGTAATCACTGTTATCCCTCCTGTTCTTAAATTTAATCACTTCAGCTACTTTGGCGCAGGTTTGTCGAAGCTGGATTTCCTCCTTGATCTCCTCTTTTGAGTGTTGCTCGATCCATGGGTCGAGTCGCCGACATAACACGCTACTGTGGGCCAAGATCTGAGGTGGTACGGCGCGCTGTAGACCAATTCCCCGTAGGAACTCAACTGCCTTTTCTTTGGTGATGGCCTCGATGTCCTTCTCTTTTTCGCAGATAGAAACATATCCCGAGGCCACCTCCAGCAGTCTTACCATATCAATGCTTAATTTGCCATATACAACCTCGAATATTTTTTCTCTGTTGGGCTTGGGTTGTCCGTTGATTGCCCGCAGAGGGATTCTGGTCGTGTTATCTTGGGCCATCTCTTCGAGAGAGTGGCGCCTCTGGGCTATAATGCTCTCTAATCTTTTGGTTGTGGTAACTTGATTCAAGAAGAAATAGTTCGTGCTCTCGTTCTTCTTGCGCTGGTACTCTGTGCTTGTTTGGGGTGACTCCTTCTTCTTCGGAACTCAGCATCCATCAACGTGAACTGCCAAATGGGGTAGATGAATGATGATGGATGAACCCGGGTGGGCCCTCACGAGGTGTGATTGTATGGCGGACTTTTTGTTAGTTAGCGCGGAATCAGCCATCGCTAACCGGGGGTGCCGCCCCTCGCGGGTTTGGGTATCAGAACTGCATCCGACATACATAGAGACGAGTGTTGCTTTCTTCTATGGTCCTGGCAGGTCTCCCGGGATGGAGGAGTGGGGAGGGCCCCTACGTCCTTTCCCGAGAGTTGCAGTTTTGCACCTGGTCCGGGTGCCTATGACGCTGTTCTACTGTATGCTATTTTTCAAACCAGCTTTTGTTGGCGCCCCTAATTATGACTATCACAAAGAACATCATAGTTGGAACGAGGCAAGATGGCAGGCAGTCCAGTTCATTTCAGCTTCGTAACTCCGTCGAGGGAGTGGGGGATGGGTAGACATAAAGTCACCTAGGAGCAGTTTATAAGTGTCTATTCTCGAAACTCCCCGTGGGGAAAGTGAAGAAAATCTTTACGTTTTTGAGGCTAGCTTGCCCTTTTCTTTATCTCATTTATCGGGCAAGAGATGTACAGGGTAGCGTTGTTTATTGAATGAAGTCTTCAACCGCCCTATCTATTGGTGTTGTCATTCGGAAAACTTGAATTTGAACTTGATGTAAAAAGTGGGGAAATTTGTTGTAGGTATAGATAGTGGTGAAGAATATTTATAGTTTGCCCTGGTGTAGAGGGCATCTCAAGCTTTTTCTTTTTCTACTTCCTTTTTTCTTCCTCTTTCGATGGTGTCAGGGTTTAACTGACTCTTCTGGGTGGTCACTCTGGCGACCTTGTGTTTCGTTGCTGTTTCCTCATTTATTTTACCTTGCTTTTATTTGTGTACTTATTTATTGTCATCTTCTTTTTTACCTCTTTCTTATATATGTATATATATATATATATATATATATATATATATATATATATATATATATATATATATATATATATATATATATATATATATATATATATATAATATATATATATATATAATATATATATATATATATATATATATATATATATATATATATATATATATATATATATATATATATATATATATATATATATATATATATATATATATATATATATATATATATATATATATATCCTTTTAATTATGTTTCTGCTAACTCGTTATCTTTCATTTATATTTTTAATTAGGTTTAGTTTCCTTTCTTGTTTCACCTGTTGTGGGCACTTTGCCTCTTTTGTTATATAATTTTTGTTTAATATTCGATTTAATTATTTGTTTAGTTATTTTACTTATTTTGTTTTGATTTTGTTGGGTACTTCGCCTTTTTTAATTATTTCTTCTTGTTTTCATTTAGTGTTAATTTGTTATTTTGGAAGCCTTTTGCCTCTTTTAATTTATTTCTTGGTTTTGGCCACTTCGCCTCTTTTGGTTTTTCTTTTCTCTCTTTGTGATTGGTTTTCTCGTATCGTGGAGTCTTTTCGGTAAGTCTTTTTAGTGAGTTGGACCATTTTGTCCTAGTTATGTGTACATAACGGCTTGGTCTTCCTGGGAGCACAGTCTTCCGCTTGGGAATAGGGCTTTCCTGGTGAGACGTCCAATTATGGGTTGTGGTATGTCTTGGTTTGCGTCTATATGTGGGAGTATTTCATTTTCAACCTTTTCCTAGGTCTTTCTCCCTAGTCTTTGGAGGACCATATCCAGTGGCTCAAGTCCTGCTCTTGCGTGCAGTTCCGTCTGCCGAATATGGTCCATTCTACGCGCGCCAGTTATAAGCAGGGTAGCACTGTTCTGGACTCATTGCATTTTTCTGTGAGAGGTTGAACTAGCTGCCTGAATTATTACTGCTGGGTACACCAGTGTTGAGCGCACCAGGGCAGAGTACAGCTTTTTGATGTAGTTGGCACTGAGATTTCTGAACCTGTACCGTTTTCCAAGTTTTCTTTTGTCTAGGGGTATTCGATTGTTGATGTGCGTCTTATACCCTGTTTGAGGTGATGCGCAGACGCAGGACTTTAACCTCATCGGAGTACGGGTAAATTTCATCTTCAACTATGAAGTCATCTTGTTTCCGGTGTTTCACTGGAAGGATCTGGAACTTTCGGTGGTTGGTGTTGATTTCCCACCTTCTTTCGAAACGATTGATATTTTCGATTTCGGCAGCTGTCTCCCTTGCTTGTACTCCAGCGTTCCTATAGGAACTGGGGACGATCTGAGTGACGTCGTCTGCAAAACTGCAGGTACATTACGTCCTCCCCGACTGAAGCAGGTAAGTCCAACGTGTACACAAGATACAACAGCGGACTCAGACAGCTACCTTGTGGAACACCCGCCTCTAGCTCGAACTCAGGTCTTCTGTTGCCCTCGATCGTTATTTGGGCTTTTCTTTCCATGATGTAATCACAGAGGCCCTTTCCAGGATTGGGTTTAGCTGGAGGCCCAAGATCTTGAATTGTAGACCTCTCAGCCAAACTTTATCGAAGGCCTTCTGAACAGCTTTACAGCGGGCAAGCTTTTCGGTGAGAAGGGCGAGGGCTGTATCAATCCCCCTTCTCTTGCGGACCCCGTGCTGCTGAGGGTTGTGAGCTTCCAGTTCGGACAGCTGATCTTGTAGCCTGTTAGCTAGAAGTTTCTCGTAGACTTTGCCTACAAACTCAAGGAGGGATATTGGCCTGTAGTCAACCAGTTAATCGGGGTGCTTATTTCCTTTAGGGATAAAAATGATTTTGGTCATTATTAAACCATCGGGGAAGTAGCCCGTATTCAGGGAAACGTTGTACGTGTAAGTGATTCCTTGAATTATCTGCCGGGGGGCATGTACCAAATTGTTTTTAGTAATGCTCGTCCAGCCTGGCGCCTTTTGTTTAAAGTTTTTTAGGACTGTCATGACCCCTACAGTTGTAATTGGTCGGCTATGGTCCGCCATCTCTCTCCCTTCGTCGATGTAGGCTCGTGGGTGTGTTCGATGTATGATCTAATTAAGTTCTTCAATCAGATGGTCTTCGAATTCCTGGTCGAATTCCGCAACGTCCTCAGGTGTTATTGAGGAGATTTTCTTCCAGAACGTGCGGAACCTTTCCTCTAGGTTTGCCAGATCCTCCAAGTAGTCATCGCCCTCCTTAATGCGGGTCTTTTCTTTACTTGGTAGGCCTTTTAATTTCCTTACTAGTCAAAAGAATTTATCGGAGGTCATCTCGCTATCTATCCTGGCTATTAGGCTTTCCCAGATTTCAGCCTGTTGTTGGTTAATAGCTAGCTTTAGCTCATCACTCAAATGTCGTAGCAGCGAGCTTCGTTCCCGATTCGTACCTGCACTTCTGATTTCTTCATACACCTACCTGTGCTCCCTAGCAATCTCTTTTATCTCCTCGGTCCATCTGGGTTGTGGAGTAGTCTTGTACCCTGCCATAGGTGCACCCTCGCGGTCAGCCTCGTTAATGAGGGCTGTTATCCTCTCCAGCTTCCCGTCAATCTCTTTTAGAGTTGCTTCGCTTAGGTCAGCTGATTCGAATCCGCCTAGGATTTCTCCGTAGCGTTCTGAGTTGGCCGAAGCGTAGCTTTTGCGGAGAGGGACCGAAAGCTGGATCAGAGCGAGTGAAATGGTGGTCAAGATTGCTATATGGTCGCTGGAAATTGTTGGTCCTGGTTCGCTATGATAGTTGAATGGGAAGCCGTCAGTTGTCATGATTATCTCGGGCTTTGTTGCTGCCAGAGAGGTGATATAGGTCGGGAAATCCGGTCCTATCCTCTGGATATTTTTCCGTCACATAATCATTTCCAAGTTATGGCCTTTGTTGTTCGTGTTACCATAGCCAGTCGTTCGGCATCTGGCGTTGAGGTCGCCCCCAAGGAATGCCATTCTGCCGGTGTAGAAGTTGTTGAGGGGCAGATACGCTCTTCGAGGAGGTTGATACGCTGCCGCGATCACGATGTTGCCCACTAATGTGAGCAGCTCTATCGCCACGAATGACATGTCCAGTTCTGGAAGGTGCCTGAACGAGAGATTCCTTTTGATTGCAACGGTAGCACCGTCAAACCTCTCTTGAGAATGATTCTTTGTGACAACCTTGTACCCGGGATCTTTATTTGACAAGATATTGTGTCAATACCGTGCTCCGTAATTAAGGTGGTGTCGGGGTCGAGCACACGGACTATATTCCTATACGCAGTTGCTTTTCCCTCCCATCCATTTACTTTGAGTGTCACAATTTTCAATCTGTTGTTGAGGTTCTCCATTCTCTTTTCTGGCTCCTAGTGTTTTCTTGTGGTGGGACGCTATCGTGGTATGACATTACATTTTATCAATACAATATTATATCTATGGGGGAGGGACCAATAACTTAAAGGCGAACCGACAAGGGACGAAACGCCACGAGTTTCGACGCACGGAGCAGCGAGAAAAGAGTGCAAAACGAGGTCAGGTAAAATTTGGGCAATGGCACAGCTCAAGGTTATTTAAAGAGGCATGTACAAAAATATAATTTTATTTACATAAAATAAGAGAATCAATGGGCAAAATTAAATTGGTAAACGAGAAGAAAATTGCATAGTTATGCATCAGACTCTGAAGTTAGAAATTAATGCGTTACAGAAGGAGACTATTCAAATGGGGAGGATTAACTCAAATGGGTTGCTGAAGTAAGAGAGGGGTTGGCTTACGGAGGATTCCGGGGGAGACGTCAAGGTAAGGTTTCACGGATGTCTTCTGCAGGCAATAAACGTGAGGGCTAGGGCACTCGGAGCTTCTGGGCGGGAAGTTGACGTGATGACGGTTCTCCAAAGGGGGGGCGGTAACGTCCAGTTCAGGGGAGAGTATTTCGGCCACCCGAAGACGAGGAGGGAACGAGGAGGGCTTCAACAGGAGTTAATGAGTGGAGCCGGAAAAACCACTCGGTGGCGATCGTCAAATGGAAATACCTCATTGGCTGGGTAATTCCAACGACACAAAAGTTCAGCCGTCACTTTGATTCGTTGTTAGCACCTGACTTGGTACTATCAGATGGAGAGAGACAGTTTACTTTCGAACTCATGGAATATGTAGACAAGCTTTTGATGGTAAAACCTTTGTTTACCACCCCTTACTATTGGGCTGGGAACGGTATGTGCGAGAAATTAAACGGAACCCTCAAATCAGTCCTCAAAAGACTCTGCATTGACCAGCCCCGAGAATGGCACCGATACTTGCCAGTTGCCCTTTTCGCTTGCAAAGAGATCCCTCATAGAACCCTTGGATTCACCCCTTTCGAGCTCTTGTACGGACGGAACGTGCGCGGCCCCCTCAGCATCCTGAATGAACTCTTTACTAATCCCCAATTGGACGAGGAAATACAGACTTCCTACTCTTATCTCCTGGATTTGAGAAAAGGGTTAGAAGAGTGTGCTGATCTAGCCTATAAGAACGCGGACGTGAATTTAGAGAGGTATAAGACCTATTTTGACCTTAAGTCACGAGAACGAAAATTCAAGCCTGGTGCGGAGGCGCTGTTACTACTCCACACGGAAAGCAACAAACTCCTTAGCCAGTGGAAGGGACCCTACCCCGTCATCGAGCCTAGAGGACCCGTTGATTACCTCATCTGTACTGCGGTGGGAGTGAAGTTCTTCCACGTGAAAATGTTAAAAAGGTACCACCGATGCGCAGGTACCCAAAACTTTGTAGCCCCAGACGAAGAATCACCGTTGGAAGCAGCATACCCCGCTGGCCCCCTCGACGTCGTCCAAGTAGTTTGTATTGAGTCAGATAATGAATATCCCCTTCCGTTACTACCCGAATTTCCAAATCCATCTGAGGCAACTGCACTTGAAGTCTGCCCCCGGCTGGCTCCCTACTCCAAGAGTCAGCTGCAGCAGTTGCTGAGCGGATTCGACGATGTCATTTCTAACACCCCCATCTGCTCTAATCAATTTGAGCATGACATTGTCCTTATTACCCAAGAAGCCGTCCGCTCCAAGCCATATCCCCTACCAATCAACCTTAGGAAAGCTTTCAACGAAGAGGTGGATAATCTGGTAGCGTCGGATATAATAGAACTCTCGGCGTCCGATTATTGTTCCCCCATTGTCATGGTTCGCAAACCCGACCACACTTTCCGTATGTGTGTCGATTTTCGCAAGCTGAATTCGGTAACGGTGTTCGACGCAGAACCCATTCCCCTCATAGATGAAAATCTCCATTTTTTTGAGGAAATGAACTTCATTACCGAATTAGACCTCTGTAAGGCGTACTACCAAATTCCCCTTCGTCCAAACGCCGGCAAGTATACCGCCTTTCCCACATATAAGGGCATCATGCAGTTCAAACGACTTCCCTTTGGGCTAGTCACTGCATGCAGCAATTATAACAGAATGATGCGAAGAATCGTGGACGGGCTGCCCCACCTCTCTTTTTATTTTGACAACCTGTATGTAGTGACTGCTACGTGGGACCAGCACCTGATCACTCTCCGCGCCCTACTCAATAGGCTTCAGAAGCACGGGCTCACCTTTGGGCCTATTAAGTGCTACCTCGCTTATGATACGATTAAGTATCTGGGATTCAAGATCTGTAGAAATCAGATCAGGTCCCAGGACGGAAAAGTCCGAGCCATCGTTTAGATGTCCCTTCCCCGCACGAAGAAACAATTGGGGTCATTTTATGGGATCGGTCTCATTTTACCGCCGCTTCATTCCCAACTTCGCGTCAATCGCCGCACTGATAACTGCCCTGCTTAAAAAAAATCCCCGGATCTCCTCTCCTGGGACCCCGAAACCTCCGCCAGGTTCCATCAGCTAAAGAACCAGCTAACGTCCGCTCCTATTCTGAAGCTCCCGAACCCGACTAAGCCTTTCAGCATTAGAACCGATGCCAGTGATGAAGGAATTGGGTGTGTCCTTCTTCAATATGCTGACAACGGAGACAGCCACCCGGTGGCTTACGTGAGTAGAAAGCTTTTACCACGCGAGAGAAATTATTCAGTAATAGAACGGGAGGACTTGACAATAGTCTGGGGGGTTACCAAGTTCAGTATGTACTTAATAGGAAAGCCTTTTGTAGTGGAAACAGACCACCGCCCCTTGTCGTTTCTGAGAAATACAAAAAGTCAGAATGGGCGCATCATGAGGTGGTTGCTGATACTCCAACAATATCAGTTTGAAATAGTGTATGTCCGCGGCAGTGACGACTGTGTCGCAGACAATTTGAGTCGTAACCCGGTAGCAAAAGAAACGACGAGCTGCTAAATTAAATAACTGTAAATATGGTATTTCTCCTATAACCTAGAGGTTAAATGCTTGGCAAAAGTTGCCGATATTATAATCCCTTATGTATATATTTCTCATTAATGTTCTTAATTATGATTTTTTTTGGTCCACTAAGTTGTTTAGTGATTAGTCCTATATTCATGCCTCCATTTAATTACATCCTCTTTTTTTTTGGTTCCACAGAAATGTCGCCAAAGTTCTCCTGTGATTTTTTTAGTTTAAAATTGTGCTAGTTAAATTTGTCTCTAGAATTAACCCGTTTAAGGCTTATGTCCGTAAATTCCTCGCTGAGCTCAGATTCACGTTTTTTTTATGTGTACACTTGTCGTAGCAAGTCAGAATTTCCCTAGAACCTTGATAATTCTAGTTCGACGGGTGGGATGATCCTTTTCTACGCAACTGCTCTGTACAGCAGCATCTTTCGGATGGGAGATGTGTGGGGGGAATTCCACGTGGATTTTTTTTTCTAGCACGGAAGTGACTTCCATGCGTTAAAGAAAATTCTAGAATTTGGTTAGGCTTAAATTGGTAAGCCTCCACCCCCCCATCCACAAGCGGTAGCTTCGAACCGCGTCCACCCCGGACCACCTTTTCGCGGGTTAGAATCGCCTGGGCGTGAAGGTTCGAGGCCATTCGAGAGTAGCGCTGGCCAAACACCCCATGTTTTCCTCACCCCTGCGAGGGGAGCCTCGGATATATAGGGCTCGTCTTCCAGGTGGGAGATACAGAGTTGAGGAGTCCCGCCAGAATCCAAGAAGTATTCCTCCTAGTTCCAAGTCAGGTGCTTAACAACGAAGCAAAGTGACGGCTGAACTTTTCGTGTCGTTGGAATTAGCCCAGCCAATGAGGTATTTCCATTCGACGATCGCCACCGAGTGATTTTTCCGACTCCACTCACCAGCTCCTGTAGAAGCCCTCCTTGCTCCCTCCTCGTCTTCGGGTGGCCGAAATACTCTCCCCTGGACCAGACTTTACCGCCCCCTCCCACTTGGAGAACCCGTCAACTGCCCGCTCAGAAGCTCCGAGTGCCCTCGCCCTCACGTTTATTGCCTGCAGAAGACATCCGTGAAACCTTACCTTGACGTCTCCCCCGGAATCCTCCGTAAGCCAACCCCTCCCCTCTCTCAGCAACCCATTTGAGGTAATCCTCCCCATTTGAATAGTCTCCTTCTGTAACGCATTAATTTCTAACTTCAGAATCTGATGCATAACTCTGCAATTCCCCCCTCGTTTACCAGTTTAATTTTGCCCATTGATTCTCTTATTTTATGTGGATAAAATTATGTTTTTGTACATGTCTCCTTAAGTAACCTTGAGCTGTGCCATTGCCCAATTTTACCTGCCCTCGTTTTGCACTCTATTCTCGCTGCTCCGTGCATCGAAACTCGTGGCGTTTCGCCCCTTTGTCGGTTCGCCTTTAAGTTATCAGTCCCTTCCCCATAGATATAATATGGTATTGATATAATATAATGTCACACCACGACATAGTGATTAGTGGACAATATGGATAGTAGTAGAAGATAGTTGTTTAAAGTTGGGAAGGTTTTGCTCCGGTTCATAGGGCATCGCAAGCATTTACTTATTTATGGGGGGGGTTTTTTCCTTTGTATTGGTTGTATTTAGTGTTTTTATGTCAACTTGTTTTTGTATGTTTTTCTTTGTATCCTGTCTTCTTCATATTTTTGTTTGTCTTTTGATTTGTTTATTAGTTCTGTGTGGACTTCTGAGCTTTCAAGCCTTTATAGGCAGTCAAGTTCAACAGTTTACCTCGTGTTCGTGTTGCTTCTATTTCTTACGTTAATGTATATCAGAAATGTTGTCTCACTTTGTTGTGTTATTATTCACCAGGTTCTGCTTCTCCGTGTAGTGTCTCGAGTATCCATGATCGGAGATTTTGAGGCCTAGGACGGTGGCTTCGACAGAGTAACCATATCTCCTCCCATCTATTAGGATGGGCCACGTCAACTTGCGGTTCAACGGGATGATCCTGAACTTGTCCCTGTTAGTTCGGATCTTCCACCGCCTCTCGTACTGGTTTATATTAGAGATCTCTACCTTAGTGTGAGCTGCCTATGCCCTCGCTTTCTTCTCCACACTAGGGACGATTTGCGTGATGTCATCTGCGGATTGCAGATACATCGTGACCCTGTGTATCGGAGTCGGGAGGTCTATGGTAAAGACCAGGTAAAGCAGAGGGCTCAAACAGCTCCACTAGGGAACACCTGCTGTGAGTTCGAACTCTGGCCCTCTGTGCTCTTCGACCATGAGACGCGCCCTTCTGTCAATATTTTGAACGGCTATCTGCCAGTATTCTCTTTGTTTGTCCGTTATTACGCTTAGTAGTTCTATCTTCTTCGTTCTCAGATTGCAAATTTTTTTCCTCGACGTTCCGTTTATTATTATGTTCTCGTTATCGCTTTTATTTCTGCATTCTTAGTTTTCATTTCGTCTGTCCATATAAAGTATTTAACTGTTTTGTATGTGTTTCTGGGTATTTCATTCTCGTCAGCTGTTTGTATTCGCGTTCAAATGAATTTCAACCGTGTTTTCATGCAAACGGTTTGAGCGTTATTAACTTTTTAAATCTATCGTGACACTGATTGGGCAATTGTTGCAGTTCTTATGTCTAAAAGCTGATTGGTCAATTTGTTAACGCTAAAGTCTGTTATTCCAAAAATCAATATAAGTATGACAATTAAATGTATGTTAATCCTGATTGGTTGAATTTTGTAGAATTATGAGTAGATATAATGAATATTTATATAGTTATACTTTTGTGGAAAAAGGGAGAGTTATCATTATTATTCAAGAAGAAAGAAGTTGTCATTACTGTTGGCAATTTCGACGCTTATTCCAGCTATTTACCAAGGAATATAGAATATAGCTATATATATATTTTCCTTTATCCTAAGGAAGCGTTTGATCACTCAACCGAACCTACCAAACAACAAGATAACAATAGTGCCTAATGGGGTCAGATGTGGAGAGTACTTTCTCTGGTATTGATAACTGGTAAATACACCGATTTATTGTATTAAAATAAATTTGGATGAGGATTTTATGTTTTATAAGAAATCTTTCTCATAATCATAAGCTACGTGAGTGGTTAAGTGGGGGAGGAGAGGTAAATAATTTAAAATAAGAAGCTTAGATATTTCCTGAATGTTCTTTCTTTTATGAAGGAAAATAGGCAGTCTCAAGGTATGCCTTCGGTCGAAAAGCGAAGGGGACCTATGGTTTCATGACATGGAAGAGGAACATATTGATTTTCAGGTGAGGTCTTTCTTTCTGTTATAAAATACGGATGATGACCATTTCTCCTCTTGTTATAAAATAGGGATAAGGAGACTTTTTTCTCCTGTTATGAAATAAGGATTGTAGAAGAATTATAACATAACGCCACAGAGAGGGCCAAGCGGACATATATGTTAAAGTCCCTCTTCGGAGACCGGGAGAGAAACCTACCGAAAGAGGAGGGGCATGAGAACGTTAGTCGTCTGACTAACCTTCAAACTGCCGAAGCTTTGATCTCCGTCACCGAGTTGGTAGTCGAGTCGAGCTGCATGACCAAGGTAACCCTAAAAGGCCATTAAGAGGTTCTCAAAAGATCCGATTACCTACGAGGTACAGAGGCCGCCGGTTAAAGCGCCCCCCAAAGCGGTGCCAGATCAAAAAGGACACCGAGGAGAAATATTGTGACGGTCGTCGGTGCCTCTCATTAAGGATCAGACATGGGCTCCGCGGTGCCCCCCCCCCTCACCCCTCGCACTCCCCTCAGCGGCCTCGCCCCGTCCCCCTTAGGTGGGGCGGTCTCTGGTCTATAAATAAGCCCCATAAGGAAAGAATGAAGATTATTCCGTGAGAGACGATAGAGGACTAGATCAAGGAGATCAGTCCCCCACCCCGTTCCTAAATCGACTTCTAAAACTTAGAAGATCGTCACGTTTTCGTATCAGTGCCATACCGAGTTATCCTTCACAGACTTAGTAAGAAGTCTGGCTGGATCACAATTTCGGGAGCAAGAGAAAAGAAGACCCGTTCACCCTCGAGTGACTCTCAAATTGCAATCTCAATAATTGGGAGAGAAGAAGAATTAATGCCCGAGGAAGTTCCATTTTTAATTACTCTCGAAATCACCTAGTATCCCCAAACCCAGTTGGGCAACCCCTCGAAGAAGACGAGGATACTAAAAGCCTTCAAGAGCTACCCAGAATAGTACTCCTTGAGCCGGAGAGCACAACTTCTCTCTCCGTCTTTTAAACGTATAACCGGAGATAAAGTTAGAAGAAGATTTTGACATCGTGTCTCCCCCACCCCATCTCGGGGAAAAACTCCATTCGGCCACCGCAACTCAAAGAAGCATGAAAAATCCAGGATAGCGACATCCGTCAACCCCTGATTCTTTCAAGGTCATGTAAGTCCGAATGACTATTTATATTCGTTTTGATTAAGTAGGATTTTTAATATTGTACCCAAGCTAACTAAAGGAGAGATAATATATAGTGACTCCTGTCATATTGTTAGTTAAGATTAGTGACACGTAAATTGTGGCTAAACGCTATACTAAAAGGTTTCCATAAATTAACTAACTGACAATTGGTTTATTTACGTGGAGCCTACTTTGCGTTGTTCATGACTCTCGTCTAGAATAGGCCCTTAATCAATTCTGGCAAACAATGTTAAACTTATATATGTTATTGTAAATATTTTGAGTTAATTCATAAATTAAAAAGATATATTTTTGGTTAATTCTTGGTGTTTCACTAGATCCTTACGTGTTGACTGGCTCTTTCTTTAAAACGGATTAAACGCTGTGCACTCTCATAAATACAGTAGTTTAAAAGTCCACTCAACCAATAGAGGAATAGTTTCCCTTCCTAAGTAGCAGTATCAGTCTAGCGCGCTAAAGTCCTTAAATATTATATTTCTCTGACAGAGAAAAATAAGGACACAACAATACTACGACAAAAGTGGTGTCAGGTCTGTAGGTTTTATTAGAAAGAACCCAGCAGCGTCTAATTAAGGGAGAGCCAACACGTAAAAGGAATACAAGGAATAATAGAATAATTGACGAGAGGAAAATTGGTAAAGTTAGGGGTGGAAACAATCTGAAGGTAATTGTTAGGCCAAGTGGTAAATTTGTTGGTATATTGGTATTCCAATCAGCATAGTATTGGGATTAAGGATAAGTTAGGCAGCGCGCTACCTGGTGAGTGGTGGCATAAGTATTTGGGCGTACAGAGGTGAAAAGTCGACAGACAAACACAAAATGGATCCGGTCGAAGGATTGTACCAACAAGCCCAAATTCTGAGACTTGAAGGCGAAGATATGGATGCCTACGTCCTGTCAGAACTGAAAATAGAATGCGAAGAAAAAACAAGAGATTTGGAAAGAGAAGACGAAGAAGAAATAATACAGTATTTTAGGAAAATGAAAGAAAGAAAAGGAGAGTGGAAAAGAGAATATGAAGAAATTAAAATAGGGATGGACAGAAAAAGAGAAGAAGAAAGAATACAGTCGGAAGTAGAAGTAGAAAGAAGAAGAATACCGAGGGGAAGTAAAACAAACGAAACAATAATACAGTTAAAAAGAGAAGCAGAAGAATTAAGAATAAGGATAGAAAGAGAAGATGAAGAAAGAAGAATAAAGATGAAAAGAGAAGACAAAGAAAGAAAAATACTACGTGAAAGCGAACTAGTGAAAATGGACAGATAAGCCGAGGAAAAAAGAATAAAGAGAGAAAAAGAGTCAGGAGAAAGAAAAATAAAGATAAAAGAGAAGTAGAAGAAAGAAGAATACAGAGGGAAAGAGAACTTGCTCAAGCTGAAAGAAAAGAGAGAGAAGAAAAAGAAAGAATGTTCGCGCTCGAAAGGGCATCTATCCAGAATCAGATGGAGGTCGAGGAAGTTTTAGCTTGTCCTGGACCTAGGAAAGGACCATAGATGGAAACCCAGCCAAAATGGGTAACGATAGAAGAAGTAAGTAGAGATGAGGTACAAGCAGAAGTACCTAGGGAAGAACCTATGAGGAGAACCCAGTCAAATGGGGTGACAAGGAAGGATGAAAGAAGTGTTAATGCGATACAACCAGGTGTAAAACGAGTCAGATGGTAGACGCGGATAATGAGCATCCCCTACCCCTAGTAGTCTTGTCCCCGAATGGAACGTCCACGGAGTTACCATTAAAACCCCAGTTCGCCGTGACAACCACGCCCATTAACTATCCCTTAGTGAAACTTTTCTCCGAACCCAGACTCGATCTTCCAGTGTACATTGATAGAGAAGGATTATGGGACTCACGCTCCCATCAATTATGCCCCACTACAACAGGTCGCTCTAGCCATAAGGGTATGTTTAAAATTAGTCAAGTACCATAAGAAGGGTAACTCGAGTAAGTTGAAATACCACTACCATTTAGTGACATACTTGGGTAGACTCAATAACCCGAACGGCTGACTCAGACGCGGTAAATTATTGGTTATAGTGCACCATTTTAATATTACCTATATAAAAGGGTCCGACAATTGCATGGCCGATTCGTTAAGCCGGAATCCTGTCGACGATTAAGGAGCATGCCGACTAATGTATTATAATAAGTGTAAAGTTAATTGTAAATCGTTAGAATTGTAATTAAGAAGGGGCGAGTCACCCCCTAATTGTAGATAAGAATCTCCTAAGCTGAGACAGTAATGTAGGCCTTAATGTAAGGTCAGGTGCAAACGTTATCGAAACATTCCCTAGTGAACTCGAAATTTATTGTATAATATAGTGTTCAGTAAGTTCCTTTTGTGCATTATTGTAAGTGTCGGACAGGAATACCCCCCTCCCGTTAATTTCTTTAGGAGGGAGGTAAATGTAGAGGAATTACAACATAAAACATCCCGGAGGGCTAGGAGGACATATACGTTAAAGTCCCCCCCCCTTCGGAGAAAGCAAAAGAATCGAGCAACATGAGGAGAGTCGTGGGAACGTTAGCCGGCGGAATAACAGTCAAACGGCCTACCCTTTTTTATCTCCCCGCCGCATAGGTAGTCGGGATCGAGCCGCTGTTCCAAGGTGACCACCAAAGGCCATTACGCAGCGTTCAAAGGATCCGATTACCTACGAGGTCCGGAGGCCCGTGGGTCAATCGCCACAAAAGGAACACTAAGGATGGTGACGGTTGGTGGTGCCTCTAATTAACAAGCCTACTTGGGCACCGCGGTGCCACCCTCCCCTCACCCCTCGTTCTCCCTTCTGCGGCCCCACCCCTTACTCTTCCCTCTGCGGCCTCGCGCTTTCCCCCTTAGATGGGACGGTCGCCAGGCTATAAATGAGCCCCATAAGGAAAGAGAAAGGATTATTCGATGAGAGACGATAGAGGACCAGTTCGAGAAGATCGGTCCTTCGCCCAATTTCGAAGTAACTTAGAAACGTTACGTTTTTTATCGGTGCCAGGCCGAAGTATCCTGCACAAGCTTAGTAAGAAGTTTGGCTGGAACAACATTCCTAGTACCAAACAGGAATTTCGCAAGTAAGATAATAGAAGAACCCATCACCGTCGAGTGACTCTCAAATTGCGATCTTAATACCGAAGAGAGAAGAAGAAACCATACCCGAGGAAGATCCAATTTTTCAAGAACATTCAAAATCTCATCGTATATCCAAATATCCAGTGGGCAAGCTCCCGAAGAAAACTAGGATACAAAAGGCTTCAAGAGCATCCAGAAGAGCACTCTTTGAGCCAGAGAGTACAACTCCTCCCTCTGCGTTTTTACGTAGAACCGAAGAATTAGACATCGGATCCTCCCTCCTCCCATCTCGTGGAAAGTCTACTATCGGCCGCTGCACCCAACGAAACGGGATAAAAGCCATCTAGTGACATCCGGCAACCCCTGATCCTTTATTTCATCTAGGTCAGAAAGACTATTTATATTTGTATTACTTTAGTATGAGTTTATTACGGTACTCAAATTAACTGAAGTAGAGACAATTGTTAGTGAACCACGTCATCTTTACCGTTAAACGAGTGAAGCTTAAATTGGAGTTTAACGCTAATCTAAAAGGGTCACTATAAATAACTAATCGGCAATTGATTTGTTTACTAGGAGCCTATTTAGATTTGGACATGAATAGATTCTGTAATAGGCCGGGTTGCAAGTATGGTTATCCTCGTTAAACTTATTAGGTGATTATAAATATTTTATTTTTTTGTAGTTAATTGATAAATTCAAAATATATATTTATTTTTGGATAATTCTGGTGTATTAATGGATCCTTTACGTGTTTAACAGGCTCTCTCCTTAAAACAATAAGGTAATTAAAAAGTCCACTCATCCAATATTGAAGTATTGTTGTCTTTCATAATTAATAGGATCAGACTGGCACTCTAAAGCAACAACAACAATACTACGACACATATAATAAACACAAACACACGAATACAACCAAACAACAAAGAAACTAACATAAGCATATACTAATATAAATAATATACAGGTAAGAATCAGTAATGAGACAAAAAACATAAATAAATAGTAACTAAAGAACCAAACAACATGTCTAGGAAACAAGAACGCTAAATTTGAACAATATATATATATATATATATATATATATATATATATATATATATATATATATATATATATATATATATATATATATATACCAAAAACAACATTAACGAAACAAAACCATTAAAAAAATGAAAGAGATTAGCCTGATCTCCAGGTAACTTTGAAAATCTTCCCACCCTAAGACTTCCTTATTTTCACCACTATTGCCAGCCCCACTATTCTTGTACACCACTATCTCTCACAATCACATACTCACCACTTCCCTCAGATTCAGATTCAGGCTTTTCTTCGTATATTAATATGGCTTTTAAGATATTCAGTCTAGCTTTATTTCCATCTATCTTTTAATTGTTGTGTTTTCAACCAGAATATCTCTAGTTAGGTTGATGTTATGTGCCCTATGTGGGTCCAAAACCATATGGAGAGCCAACATAACATCAACCTAACTAGAGATATTCTGGTTGAAAACATAACAATTAAATGAAAAGATGGAGATAAAGCTAGGTTGAACATCTTAGAAGCCATCTTAAAAAACGAAGAAAAGCCAGCCCTCAACATCCAGCTGGAATCAAACATTAAAGTTGATTTAAAAAGTCTACTCACCGGATAGGCTCGTTTCCCTTGACATTACGTTCAAATTAAAACATTGGTAATTAAACGCCTTTTTTTATTTCATCTTTATTGTATTTATATTAATCATAAAATATTGTTAATGGTTAAAAATATATATTCATAAGGAGCTAATAATAGCTGACAAGGATTCATTGGATATTAACTTTTTAAATATCATGTAAGATCCCTTTGAAACCGAAAGGTATGGTTCGATAATTCCCTGGGAGTTTAATGCGTTTATGAAAAGTTTTTCTCGAAATCTTTTTCCCCTCTCACCTCTTTCACACCACCGTATTCCTCGGCTCTGAAACCCATAAATGGTACAGAAATGTGAATATCATCATCGGCTCCAACTAGGCGTTTTATAGCATCGCAGGTTATTATATCCTTCGTCTGATTATTAATAGTTAATCCTTTAGTACGAAGTATATGCTTCCCCCCACTCGTCGTTTGGATACGTACCTGTCGAGGAATAGGTTACTCCCCAATATACGTATATATATATATATATATATATATATATATATATATATATATATACAGTTACATACACATATATCCTCTAATGTACGTACGCGTCCTTCGCTACGTATAAGTACGTTCACTTCATAAAAGTAATCCGTTGATTACGAGGTATAAGAGTGCGATTTTAATACAGGGGCTGATAGCGTTTAATGAGTTTACCAAGTTGCAGTTCAAGGATATATTTAAAGAGTGAAAACCAAACATATAATTTTTAATAAGTCACTAATTAACATATATATACATACGGGAAATATAGGAAATGTAAATAGGGATAATACTGACATAATATAGAAAATTGGCAATCGGGTAACGTTAATTACTTGTTAATTAACTTTTAAATTTTTAAATGGGATACTATAAATCAGTTATACAGAAGGAATATTTAAAAGTTGGAAAGCGGGTCGATTAACGGGAGATGCAATCGTTTTACCTTAAAGGGAGTCCTCGAGGAAAGGGACTCCTTTAGCGAGTCGGCGCGGGGAATGGAGACGGAAAATGGTCGTGATTCTCGGCTGAATATCCTGAAGGTAACGAGGATGAAGGTGGAGGGGAGAACCAGAAGACGAGTTCATGATCCTCCTTGAAGACGGACGAAGGTACATCTGCTCCAGAGAAGTGCAACCTCCAAAATCGAGACTCTGACGCGGCTCAGCGCGAAATCTCACACAGGAAACTGGAGATCCTTGAAGAGAGGGGGGAGGGGGATCTGATGAGACGAGAAAAATCCCGGCCAGTCCTTCGGGGACAAAACGATTCGAGGCTTTGCTCTGAACAGAGTAAGCCTTCACAAAGAAATGGATCTGCCTAGTAAGATCCAACCTCGATGGTATACGCGAATACCAGGGACTTGGAGAAACAGATACACGATCTGAACCGAAGGGGACGAGATCTCAAACTCAATCTCATGATCTTTAAAAAACCCAGGGTATTTATATGACGGCCATTTTTATGGTGCTCCTTTGCTGCAAGGCACAGACGTCTGAGAAAAAGCTTCCGGCGCCGAGAGGGATTAGCTTTTGTCGCCCGACACCGGTCTTAATCGTCTCCAACGATGTGGGTGGGAACTTTCGGCTATCCTTTTCCCGACTACCGAGATTAGCATTTCATCGGCGAGGTGAAAGCTTTTAGCGCCCAGCTTAACTGATATTCAAATTCTTTCTTCTTTTATTTTTCTCCTTGGATACAGAGCTTTTTACTCCACGTGGAGTTAAAGTTAGGAGATATAGGGAGGGAAGGAATTCAAGAAACAAAAGAAAGGGGTATTCTTCTTGGCGTCTCCTTTCCCTTACAGTACCGAATAGATTTGAGACCCGTTTTCGCAGAATGAATCTCCATACGCCTCGGCACCGTACATATCTTTGATCTTATCGGTGAGATCACCTAGGAATTCTCCAAGTCGAGGTTGTGGGTGATCTTTCCTAACAATGAATATGGCACTGTTTGTGTCACAGTGAAACAAACGTTCAACCAACGAGTCTAGAGGCCATACAGCTTGATTCGAGCATAGGCGGTTGTGAATGCTACAATTGGAAGATTCGTTACGGGTGACTCAACTTCTACATGTTCAGCATTTACCACTTGCCCACCACATCCAAAGAGTTCACAATGAAGTCGTCGTTTCTGATGAGCTCGATTACATTATGATCAGAAGCACAGATGACCGTTTTCATACCGCGATTCCTCTGAGCGAATTTTCCCCATAGACTATAATAGGAAGAAAATATGATCAGGCTTAATGGGGTGTTTTTTTTTGCATTATTATTATTTTCGAATTCAAGTTTTTATTATTATTATCATTATTATTATTATCATTATCGACTTCAAGTTTTATCATTATTATTATTATCATTATCGCCTTCAAGTTTTAGAAATTATTGACTTGATATTCGTTGTACAATGTGGTAATATTGCAGAAAAACTAGTCACAGGATGAAATCCTTACCTGTTTAGACAGAGCTTTAGTCTAAAACGCTTCCCAGGATTCATTTCGATGTCGTCTATTTTTATGTTTATCCCCTCAGCCTGATTCACCGTCTTCACATATTCCATTTTCTCCTTCTCTTCAACCACTCCTCGCGGGAATCTAGAAGCTTCTATTTTTTCTTCTAGAAATGTTTTTATATACTCTGCGAACAAACCATCTCTCTTTTCAAACTCCCAAAACTCGTAGATTTTCTTGATCTTATACTTCTTTTCCATGTCAAGTTTTAGTTCAGGAGTGGTTGGTGTACACTCCGCAAATCATACGTTGCTTTTCAGAGTGAGGACACTCGCGTGAGTTTTGCTGAGCGCATGTGGTACATGGTGTGAAAGTAAGTTTACCATCTATGGACTGAGGAAGAACTAGAATATACAGATCATTAGGAGGGAGAAAATGAACTTTCACGATACCAAAATATGTTTCATTCATACCATCGGTGAATTCTTGAAGAGACGCAATTTCTCGCACAGATATGCAACGCTGAGCTGATCCTACGAGGTGTGGATTGTTTTTAATGCAGTACGCACAGTACGCATATAAGGAGCAAAAATCGACATAATGTATTTTGACACCTTCGGTTGGTGGGTAGTATAGTATAAATGGGTTACATCTGCCGCCAAAAAGTGCACTTCCCACATTCAATGCACCATTCACTACATCGGCGGAAATTCTATTAACAACCTCACGTCGTCCTGGAATGGTTTCCTATTCACACTCCCAGAGAATGATTACTTGATATTTACTACCGAGAATTCGATCACTCTCTAGTGTGTGGTAGTAACGGTCCAACGACCCACATCCACCAATGGAAACATCTTGTTTGAGATTACAGTTCTCTTTCTGACAGCCATGCCAATGACATCCATGAAAGAGAAACACGGTCCCTCCTCCTGATGGTGAAAATCAGTCATGGAAAAATAATCTCCCACCAACAGAAAGACTTCGCTCACCACCGTTTCTTGTATGGAAAATTGGGATTCCTCTAACATATTCTTCAAACATAAGCCAACATAGAGCCTTATAAGAAAAAGCTTTTATTTTTTTCCTATCGATAATTGAAATTGAATTTTATGGTAAGAAGACATCTTTATACACCTTGTAACATAAGGAGGCTATTGTGATGCAAGACTGCATAGGATCAATGTTAAATCTCGTGATGAATGAACACCTAAATTTCTCAAAACACAGGCGGAGGATAGAAACATCTTGAATGCAATACTTAATACACTCTTTACGAATATTGTATTCTCCATCCTGGAAATTCGGGTAAAAGTTACTGTCAAAATGTAATTTTTCTTCATTGCTCATTTTCTCATAGTTAAAATACCCTTTTTTCTGGAACTGGACCAATATAACTCAACGTTTCCTCTGAAAAAAAATCGTAAGGAAAATAACCTTTTTCTACTTCGGGGATACCCATTGTTTTTGGCAGTTTTTTCAAAGATCATGGCATGAATAGGAGTGTATCCTTAAAAATTATGTCCTAAATGAGCTATAACTCAAAGATTTTTCGTTCCCGCTTCATTGGATTCGAAGTAAAGAGTTTAGGATTAAAATATTGAAATAGCTCATCATAGATGAATTGGACATCGAATTTGGCATTGTTAAGTGCCATCACATATGTTTTCACATTTTCTCTCGATCTTCTTATTCGTATTAACTCTTCTATAAAGGGTTTACAAGGGAAGTTTTCACCATCTCTTTCAAAGATCTTTGTTCGTGAACCATAGTTCTTACATTTATCATAAGTTTCATTCTCATTATCGAAACAGAGTTCACAGATTATCTGCATAACCAATATATATGGATAAAGTATGAATGATCCCACTTTTTTATAGGTTTCTATGTCATAATACACTGTATTCCATTTTTTGGCCACCGACTTCTCCGACCCCTTCATCCAACACGTATACTCTGCTCCATCTGCTTTATAGTATGTATAACATTTTGAACAGAACAACTTCTCACACTCGTGTCGTCTCGTCCAGTTTGCACTATGTATGATTATACGATTACATTTACGGCAACTCCAAATTTCCACACAAGTATGTATCTTTTTTGGCGTGTTAAAACACGACTGGTTGTAGAATCTCCGATTACACTCATTACATAAAATATCTCGATTTCTTTCTCCATCGCAATGCCCAAGACACTGACTGCACACACCTTCACATTCCTTTAAATGGGCCGTTGCGTTGTCATGCAAGGTGTAGCAAGAAAAACACACCGTGATGAAAAGGAAGTATCTTGTTTTTAATATATGTATCACTAATGCTTCGAATTGGATAGTAGGTCTCATCCTCAAAACCAATGAATATGAGTGGAGCTGATTTCTCAGGATATGTTGGTCGATGAAGTAATTTGAACTTGCCTTCATCCCCTGTAGCCGTAAATACAAAGATCCTGCATCTAAGCTCGCGTTCTATTAAGGAGAACTGATCAACAGTGGCAGCCTCTTCGTACACGAGATTGCATTTTCTTGCCAACTCCTGAGCTTCTTGGGGGAGGGGAGACTCGGTATTTACCTCGTATTAATACTTATGGATGAGGAGCCTTTTTCTCCTCTTATAAAATAGGGATGAGGAGCCTTTTTTCTCCTGTTATAAAATTGGGATGAGGAGCCTTTTTTCTCCTGTTATAAAATTGGGATGAGGAGCCTTTTTGGCTTCCGTTATAAAATAGAGATGTGTAACTTTTTTCACTATCTTGGCCTAACGGGGAGGACCTCAAAGATTGACATCATTCAGGCAGACATCAAGTTCTCAACCGTTTGGCTGTGAGAAAGGACTTCGAAAATGCATCCAAGCTCAAAATGACATGGCTAGCTAAGAAGAAGAATATCTCGGTGGCTAGAGTGTCCAGGGCCGTCAAGGAGTAGGGCGGCAAGAACTTGAGATAAATAGAAAGGCCTCTGCTCACCGATTGCATGCGAGACCGTATGGAGCGCTATCGTCGCCTTCTCAACAACTTGAAGACTCATGCCAATGAATTCTGATCTTTTTCTGATCAAAAAAAGCCTTCAAGGTGGATCTGGTCATCAACAACCAGAATGAATCCGTGTTAAACTTCAGCAAGGACGTCTCCAAGGTCCGCTACGTGTTCACGACCAAGCACCTGACCTTCGTGATGATGTTCGGTGTTGTGGCTCGAATGGCGAGAATATGACGCCAGGTGTGGTTTGCGGCCGATTACAGACATCTTGACAACAAAAGTCCTACCCGAGGTGAGAATTATTATTATTATCAAAGTCAATGAAGGCAACCCGTTGGAAGGCAATAGTCAAAACGACAGAACCTAAAAACCCTACAGGGCCCAACGAGCGGCGCAACATCAATAAAAGTAGAAAACGTAAATATCAAGAGAGAAGAAAAGCATTTACTCGTCTTTTAAATACTTCACAATTATCCGAATTAACGACATCATTAGGCAGTGTTCCACAGACCGACGGCTGTAGGAAAGAAATATCGAGAGAACTGAGGCGTATTCACTCGAGCGACCGCAAGAGCGCGGTCAATCTGCTTTAACGAGTAGCGCGTATCATGAACCGGCCGTGAGAGAGCTGGTATCAGACAGTGAAGTGGATGATCAGGATCAGAGATAATTTTAAAGAAATGAGTCAAGACTCCAACGAGTTGACATTGCCTAAGGTTTAACTGTACATTAGGTAGCAGAAAACTAATCTGGTTGAAAGCTCTGTCAAGGAGCTTCAAATTGGACTCCGATGTAGAAAGGAAGAGAGAATGACAATATTCAACATGAGGCAGAAGGAAGGAATAAAAAAATCCTAACTACTTTGTCTGTAGAGTAGATCTGGCGGCACTTAGGCAACAAACCAACTTTGTGAGAAATTGAGGGCGCAACAGTGCGCAAGTGCAGCTCAAAAGTCAGCTTGGGATCAAAAGTAACACCAAGCGATTTCAATGAAGAACAATTAGAGACCGCAACGCAGTTAACAATGATGTCAGGGTGATGTGGTTGTGAAGTCATTGATCTACCAATAACAAGATTATGGGATTTATTTGGATTAACATTCATGCCCCAAACATTACACCAGGATAAAATTCTCTTGATATCCAGAGTGGGCAATTCATCGATCTTTTGTCCATCCAAAGGGTGAGGAATTGTAGCATATAAAGTTGTATCCTCAGCATAAGTAACGATATTCGACTCATTCCCAGAAAAAAAAATGGCTGAGGTATAAATAATGAAGAGAAGCCATCTCATGACACTATCCTGGAAAACACCAGACTTAACAAAGCTGTAGGAGCTAAAACTACCATTAACCGACACATTCTGCTTCCTGTTAGTCAAAAACTAGACCAGTATGCCGAGGAAATGACCATCAAAACCAAGGGATCTAATTTTAAATAAAAGGGCCTTATGATTAACATGATCAAGGGCTGAGCTAAAATCAAGAGATACAAGACGAGATTCATGACCAGCATCAAGAGAACTTTGAAGGTCATTGGTGATAAGAAGAAGAGCATGAGAAGTACTAAGACCCTTCCGAAAACCAAGCTGTTTTACCGGCAGCAATTTATTATTATTGAGAAAATGAATCATGTATTTGGTCATCAAACGGTCAAATATTTTATACAAAACCGCTGTAATGGAAATGGGTCTATATTCCTCCGGATGAAGAGATGGTGAAGATTCTTTGGGGATCGCAGTGACATTTGCAGAACGACAGCATTCAGGAACAGAATTCCGACGAATAAGTAATCTGAAAATAACAACCCAATTTTGGGTCCAATGATGGAGCAATTCTTTTACCCAAAATAATAGGCAAAAAACCCAAAGGAACACATCCACCAAATGAATCAAGGTCACTCAGATAGAAAAGAAGTTCTGATGACTTAAAAGCCATGGAGTGCAGTTTACTAGGATGAAAGTAAGATGAAGGTAATTCCACTACCTCACTACTTTGTTTTTATTAAAAATTGAGGCAAGTAGATCAGCTTTCTCCTTAGAGTTATAGCATACAGAGCCGTCAGCACACGATAAGGGAAGAAGGCTAGAGTCAACCCTAAACAGGGATTGTTTAAGAGCATACATCCAAGAGTGCGGCTGAGAGGTACCAGGTAAAATATCTCTGAGATGATCATTATAGTGACCTGAACTGCACGTAGTAGTTCCAAGATTCTTGGGAGCTCAACGAGACCACTGGTAAAATGCTTATTCCATTGAGCCAATCGGCAGTTGTCATTGAATCAGGCCTTGTCGGTACGATGACTTCGAATAGCTTTACGTGGAATCCTTATCTCATTTATGGAAAGAAGAATTTCATTAAGGGCAGTGACGGGACCCTTGGATCTATATAGGTCGCCCCAACAGATATTGTTAAAATCAGTATCAATGCCAGGCCAGTTGGCACGGGATTTCAAATAGCCCACTTGAGTAATGGACTCATCCGGTGTTAAAAATTTGGTTTGAATCTTAAAATTGAGTCCAGAGTGATCGCTCTTACCAAGGGGCGGAACAACCCGTAGATCAACAACGATGGGAACACCCGTAAAAAGGAGATCCAGGCAATTTCCAGAAATGTGGGTCGGATCACGAACCAGCTGTTTACATCCAGCAAGAATACAGAAGCCTAAGGCAGCTCGACCATGCTGGTTCGTCGCAGAAATGGAATTCATCCATTGGTGGTGATGAGCATTAAAATCACCAACAAAGACAAAAGAGGCCTTAGAGTCAGATTCCTGGATTCCAGCCATAGCAGTTAAAAGGCAATCATAAATAATATCATCCAGGTCAGGGTTCCCATATAAATAAAATATATAATACATAATTGTTAAAACGGTCACATATATGAATGAGGCTCATCTCATGACAGCCACACTCAAATTCGGCCTTCCGTAAAGAACTAAATGAAGAGCCTATATAGAGACACACGTCCCCTGAGCCTTAGGAATAGAAATGCGTCTCAAAAGTATAGATAGGCTTGTTAAAATCTGGAATGAGAATCTCCGACAGTTGCCTAAAATCAGAACTAAGGTTTCAGAACAAAAAACTATATAGCGCATGGTGGAAACCACCGAGGGTTCATGAAAATTAGATTTCAGTCCTCTAATATTAGAATAGAGGACTACAATACTCATTGTGAGGGCCATGATTGGGATGGATATCTTCCCCCCTCAACAAAATTAAACGAGAATTATAGGCAATATACTGTAAAAAATGCAAAAACAATAACAACAACAAAAATGCCTAGATTTACAAGATGAAAAAGAACAAAACATAAAAGACAATAAGAAGCAGAAGAAAAAAAGGTCCACCTGGGAGAGCACTACTCCCAGGTAAGGCGATTGTTATGTTATACCTCCAAGTCACCAATGCCATAGTGAACCTGACAGTGGGGATGGCAAAGCAAAAGGAAATTTGCTACCACTGTCCATCCCATCGCCCTACCTACACAGCATACATTGGGATTGCAAATGAAAGAGAGATTAAAAAGAAGGTAGGACTCTGCCTTCCTACAAAGAGAAGTGGCTGAACTCAGGAATATTGGGCGCAAAACTATGGCTAAGCTCTGAAAAGCCACTTCGGGATGGTTTTGGTAAAATGACTACTCATCCGCCTTCGTCAAAAGACTGGGATCACGAAGAAGGCGGACTACGTCTTTAAGCGGGGTCGTTTCCTGGTTCACACGGCCAATACCGTGAAAGAGTGGTTAGGGTTGAACATGAACTTATGGTCGAAGGACTTTTGGCCACCGCAGTTATCCGAACTTAATCTCCTCGAGTACAGTATGTGGGCGCATGTCGAGGGCAATGCCTACAAGGTCCGCCACAGCAACGTCGACGAGCTGAAGTCCTCCGTCAACCGGGTGTGGGCCAGCAGGAGGAAGGACTTTTCCGCAACTTGTGCGCGTCCTCCATGTCTCGCGTGAAGCGCATGCTCACCGCAAAGGGCAGCCACATTGATTAATATGACAATTTAAACACACATTTATATGTTTAAACAATAAAAACGTGTCTAACTGCATCAAAACGATCACTGTCTTTTGTTGCGAGCGCTGTAACGAGTCTAACAAAGCTTTTCCAATACCTGATATGTAAATGACAATACTGTCAAATGTAAATTCAGAATTGTGTTTAAATAATGATTTAGGAATTATGATTTATTAATCAATATTGTATATGTTATGTATAATAAACATAGGCATACAATATTGGTCTTAATGCTATTAGGTTGTCAAGAAATATGGAGGATGAGGAAGAACTTCCCAACTTAAGGCAAAAATTGTTTCTTGGGGATCAAATGTGAAGTTGTGGAGGATAGCACTTCATCGGTTAACCACTTTAGAGCGTTTGGTAATTTCTAAGAAGCGACGCTCAGTTGTTTTTCTCCTTTTTTGCTCCCATAATGAATGCAAATCTTTCGTTCAGCGCGCATGAATTCATTGTTGCTTCCAATCTAACGTAGGTAAACTTCAAGTATTTAATTCTAAATAACTTAAATATTCCATAAGGCACAAATAAAAAAGAAAGTAAAATAATGTAAGGAAAAAAATAATGAATAAAAAAGAGTAGGTAATCAAATAGTAATGAAAAACCTTAACACTAAATAAAAGAAAGTAGTTCCAGTAACAAAGGAGCAGAAATACACGTAAAAACTAATCACACGTGGAAAAAAGTATTAAAAAAACATCTAAAAAAATAGTAATTAACTCACCAAATAGAAATTAACAAAATACCAACTACTAATACTTAAAGCAAATATTTCCTTTGTTTTTCCTTGTGACGTCACGTATGCCATTTTTCCTTCTTTTTTTCTTCTTTAATTAAATTTGGGTGGGGCCTTACCCTCACACCCTTCAACTTAATTTTGGTTTGGTTTGGGTGGCGAGCTTCGCCCCCACATCCCCCAAGTGATCGGTTAAACCAAAAATATTGGAAAAGAGGACGAATCATTATGGGACAAAAATACGAAAGCAACCGAGCACCTATTCTGAAGTATTACCGGACGTTTTTGTTTAAGAGCTTCATCTAAGCGTTGCGATTGTTGAGCGCATAGGGCAAGGGGAAACAAACATTTGAAGATATCCAAATAGGTTATTAATTTTAATATATACTCCAGGCTTTAAAACTGAATAGAATAGATATCTTACAACTAACGTATTTTGATGTGGTAACGAAAGAAAATGGAAAATTGTGATACTAACTAGTATGTATATTATATTTTATTAGTGAAAACGCAAAATAAAGACTAAATTTGGAATACACATTCACCCACTCCAAGGAAATGTAATCATTCTATTTCTATCTCCTCCCCGAAGGGGCGGAGCAGTGCATCAAACAATAAACAATGGAACGCTTAACAAAGTCTGGAACCGCATTGAATTCGAATACTAAGGTAATTATTCGAATGGGGGCGAAACACCCCATACCCTCCTATTTGTAATCAGCTAGTAATATACATAATTCGAAATTCTAGCATTAGGTTTAAATTCAAAGACGATTGTCAGATGTCGTTAGGTGCTCTAATGTTATTGTTTTTTTTACCTTGTTTCTTGACTTCAGACATATAAGCCCCGCCCTCGAACGCTAATTAAATCACCCATATTTTATTTAATATTGAGTGGCATAAAATGTCCATATCATACATTAATTTAGAAACAAATTCCTTCAAAATGATATATAATACAAGATAAGGTAAGATTTATTAAGTAATGAAAATACAAAAATTACCAAATACATAATCAACTGCAAAATATAAGGATAGTTAATAATGGGAAAAAGGGAAATTGTGTGGAGACTTAAAGGCCTCCAGGAGACAGTGGAAATCAGCAATTTAGATATTATATGATAGTAATTCTAATCATCATCATCATCATCATCATCATCCTCATCACTAACTATAATTTAAAAAGAGGATATTTTTTAGTATTTGAATAATAATTTCATCTTAGTTTGGTTATGACTTATGTTTTTTTTATCAAATGGTGAAGTTCAGAAATAAATATAAAAATCGAAATTTTGTGAATTTTTTAAAACGCAAAGAATTACAAATGGTGAAGTTCAGAAAATTTATTTTTATATATCTTCTTCTATAATTATATTTTAGCAACGTGATATTTTGAAAGGGGGAAATTGAGTTTAGAGTTCCTTTTTAAAATTATTATAATTGGCGAAGCTCAGAAAATTTCTAAAAATTTAACCATGGCTGCTTTTTTTAGATTTTAAATTTTAATCTTAGTAGCGAAACATTCATTGCCTGGTCTATAGATATTTAGAGTTGAAAATTTAGTTTTACATTTTAGAATTATGATTTTTTAAATGATTGTTAAAAAATAAAATATGCATTTAAATTTTTGTGTCTATACATTTTTGTTGTTTTTTTAAAGTTTCTGTTTAATTCCAATAACTTCTTACTTTACACTTTTAAACATTATGACTGTTTTAAAATACTTCTAATTTACTATTTAAATTTTATTTATTTATTTATTTTATAACTAGTCCAAGAAAAGATTATTTACATTCTAGTTTATTATTATTAAGATTTCAATTTTACGCACCTTCATCGATTTTACTTCAATCTCTTATTTTTAGACGTTTTATATTAATTAACTTTTTAAAATTTCGTCACGTTTTACAGTTTTATTCACTTTTCCATTAATTAACTTAATATTAATCACTTTATTATTTTAATACTTTATATCATTTTAATTTACTTCCTTTTATAATATTCATTTTTACTATCTGTCACTGTTTTAGCAAATAAAGTTGGAAATAAGTATTGACATTCTTGGGAAATATTTTTAAATTAGCATATTTACAGAATTGTTTGTTTTACAGAGAATGTTCTCCAAAGATCTAGAATGATCCGATAGGTTCCAACAAGTTTATTAGGTATGCTTTTTTTTGCATAAGCTCATTTAGTATCTGACCATTATACTTCAATATTGTGCGTCATGGTTAAAAAAAAAAAGTAGAGCTCTCAGGTGATTTCAAAAGCAAGATAATTCAATAATTCATCATTAGAGAGAAGGTAAAATTGATAGAAATATTTCTTTAAGCTTAAATGTTCCTCTAAACACTCGGTTGGATTTCTAAAAATAGGAAGACCTCCAGGACCACTACAAACCCTCCTCGCAGAGGAGCTTGGAGGAAAATTTCTCGACAAGCTCATCGACGTATGCTGAGGAGGGTATAGAAGAACTCTATGGTAACCTGGACAAAACTGCAAGACGATTTGTGCACGGTTCCGACATCAGTTACAGAAGGCCCGCTAGTTAGCGCTACCAAAGTTTGCTCAAGAGCACATAGAGTATCCAGATAAATTTTGGATGAATCTACTTTGGTCTGATTACACCAAAGTTGAACTCATTGGCCAGAATGCAGCTCGCCATGTTGGCGCCGTGCTGGCACCCTCTATGGTCGGAAGAATACCATCCAACAGTCAAGCAGTATAGTGAGGGCTATTTTTCTTTCAATGGGACTGATGCTCTTCATATAATTGATGGAACAATGAATGGGGCCAAGTACGGGCAAATACTAGCCAATTAATTAACGTCAACTATGGGGAAGCTAAAGATGCAGAATGATGAAATGTTCCAACAAGACAATGATCCGAAACATATGGCGACAGCAACACATGAATGGTTCTTGCAGAACATTAATTTTCTCCCCTGGCCTAGTCAAACTTCTAACTTGAATCCAATAGAAAATTTGTTACGAATTATGAAGGAACAAGTCTACAAGAGAAAACCTTCAAACCTCGCCTAATTGAAAGCTAGACTGTATATAAGGAGGGGTAGACAGATATTCAAACCCAATGTTGTCAGCAGATAACGCAAACAAGGATTATGAAACGAAATATTAATCTCTCTCTATCTAGTGTCTAAATACTTATTTCAATCCTTATATTTGTTTTGTCTGTATGTCCTGTATATTTGAAGAATATCTTCATTGTCTCTCATCACTATAATAAAATCTTAATGAGTAATATAGGTGTATGGTACACAGAAAATTATAGTTAGAAATGATTCAAATAAACTTTTGTTGAGCGTCCAAATATTTTTTTCATCTCGCTATAAGTCTGCATAATAGTTTACTTGCTATTAAGGATCTCAATGAATAATTCTTTTCACATCCTAGAAAAGGCAAAGCATGTCCTTCCACTATTAGAGACAATATATGTGGTTCGGAATCTGTGTTTGTTTGCAATCAAATCATTGTTTTATTGCGCTTAATATTACAATAAAGAATCCACATTTCATCTCCCGTAACATTTCTGTGTCCATAAATGGTTCACGGGGTTTCAAACCACTAGAGATCAAGCCATATCCCCCCCCCCTTGTCAACGTTGTCCTTCAGATATATCCTGGGACCTCAAAACACTATTTTTATGAACTTTTCCTTGGTATTACTGGCTTCAAAAAGGTCTACGCATTGTTTATGTAAAAAGGCTTAGGTAGGTATTATTATAACTTTAAAAAAGCCTATTGATTACTAGTTATCTTTAAACAGCTGTGTCAAATTGGGAACAATTTAAACAATTTCAAGAACCATTTTTTTTATGTCTTCTAAGAGGACATTAACTTCTTGGAAACCTAATATAAAGCAGTCTATATTCCGAATTCGTTAGTAGAAGCTTACAAATTCAAGCAGGGGCTAAATTTTTCCCCTGAGCCCGATATTCCTCGCCCCTGTAATGAAACGAAGAGGTAAATCCATTCGTAAATAGTATATTTTAGTTCATTTTCATAAAATTTAGTTATTAATAATTTTCTAAACTTTTGTTTCAGATTTTGAAAAATTTCGATTTTCAACAAGAATACTACAATATGACTGTCCATCAGTATGATACGTCCAGCGGCCCTCTTTGGTGTGCTCGGCTTTTACCATTACCTCTAGATACCACATGTGCTATGCCGGAGATCAAAGAAGATTTCCCACATCAATACCACTTCCTTTTCGGATTCCATCACTCTATCACTGATGGAACATCTAGTGTTGCCATTTGTGGATTTTTTCTGGACCTACTAAATGACGTGATTTCTGGAAAGCCTATCAACGATCTAGAGCTACTAGCTGAACACGTCAGTGATGAACAGACCAGGGAAGTCTTTGAAGAGGTCAGACACGAGATTGTAAAGGATCCCAGTGTCCTAGAGAAATATCCAAAGTTGCTCATAGGGCGAATAGAGGATACCCCCTTTTTGAAAGCATACCCCCCACCTAAAGAAGCTCGGTCGAAGACACTAAATATGACCCATTCTTTGTCCAAGGAAGAAACATCAGAATTTCTTAGACGTTGCAAGAAAGAAGGCGTGACTATTCATTCTGCATTTTGCTCTGTCGTAAATGCAGCCCTAGTGGAGATGTTAACCAAAGCTGGAGTAAAGGAGGATAGCTATGAAATAAAACACTATCACACAATGAACTATCGCCGATACTGGAAAGGTGACACGTCCAAAGCTCTTGGAGCTCATCTAGGAAAATTCACTTTAGTTTCTAGAATCACAGGTGATATCAATGACTTCTGGGATAATGCTAGACAATTCCATAGAGACATGACCAAGCTTTTGAAAAATAGGGAACCCATTAAAGAATTCATTGCGATGTTTGAATCTTTACCCACTTTATCTGATATGACCAATTTTTTGGATAAAATGCCAAGGGGAGATACATACTACGGTACGACTAACATGGGTAACCTTTCTTCTGCTTTTAGTGGGGAGGGTAACCATGTACAAGCAACGGATTTTAGAAGAACCACGTCCACCTTTAAAAATCTCTGTTCTCATGTTATGCAAACATTTCGTGGACGTTTTCTGTACAGTCTCGATTATGATGGCGCTGTGATGAGCGATGAAACAGCTCACTTCTACATAGAGACAATTTTCAAAGTCTTAAAAACAATAACAGAGATATAAATTAATTGAAGGCATTTGGTCAATTCATTGTAACACGTTTCTGAATAATTTTATATTCATATAGATATAGCATTTTAGTTTTTAGACTGGTTGCCGCTAAGTTTATTCGGATACCAACACCTTTTGTAGAAAATTTAGTCTTCATTGAACTCGAACGTTGATTTTCAGATCAGTCTTATATTTCCACTTCTTATTATGCCTTCTAGTCCATGTTGTACTTGCTAAATGACATATTTTATGCAGTATTATATGTAGCTCGTAAAAATTTATAAGTTCTATTCTTCCCAGTTCATTTTATATTCTAAACTAAATAACTTTAATTTGTTTAATCTTTGTTTAGTGTTTAACTTCCTTTATCATTTTTGGGGGGATATTTCGGCATTGTACTTAATCTATTAAATCTATGGACGGCTGCTTAATGTATGGTGTCACTCTAGATGCGTTGTTTCTGGCTGCCATAGAATGACAGGAAAAAAAAATTATAATCGATTCCGATTTTTTAAATATAATTGTTCATCAAATAAATTGCTTAAAAATCTGATAAAGTAATTAATAGCCTAATGAACACTAAACCTGATAAATAATATTTAGGTATAAACTAGGTTCATCCTTAAGGGATTTTTATGTAAAGTGGGACGACTGTTTTCAAGATGTTTTAAAGAGCGTTAATATGGTCATCAAGATAGTAATGTTTTGTGTTTTTTTAAAGAAAGTAAAATCATTTTAAGATAAAAAATTTATTCATCAAAATAGTTTCCCTTTAGTAATTGACAATGTTTTCAGTAGTGCTGGCACTCATTATTGACAATGCTCCAAGTAATGATCAGTGGCGTAGCCAGGGTGGCCGAAGTCACCCCCAATCCTAAATGGACAAAAAAAACAAAGAAGGAAGAGAAAGGGAATGAAATAAAAAAAAAATCAGGTTGACTGTAAGCGCCTCCTAAATTCTAACCTGCGATTTTTCCTCTGGTCGAACCGAAGCGGGTTTGATACCATCAGCAGCTCATTGCTGAGTTAAACACCAGAAGTATCGCACCCGGTGCTTCTGGCTAAGGAGTTTATAACTGCACTCAGGGCCATCTGCATTATGTAGGGTGAGCCCGCAAAGCCAATAGGTAGGCGTGTGAAGCGGAAACGGCGTCGCGCGGGGATGAAGCTGAAATGATGACGCCCGCTGGGATGGATACAAATGTGGTAGAAACCATCCTTTAAGTCCAGCTTAATGGCAAAGTGCTGAGGGAAGGATGCTTCGAAGACTTTGCGGATGGATGGGAGCTGGAATTGTGGAGGCTTGTATGCCTCGCGAGCGTCGGACATATCGTAAACCACCCTAGCCGAACCATTAGGATTAGAAACCCCAAAGATACGGTGTGGCTTAGAGATAGGAAGACCTTCCTCGACGATGCCATGTTCTAAGAGTTGGAGAGCGAGGGCCAGCATCAAGGAGGAGGATGGGCGCCAATGTCTGTAAAAAAAGGGAAAGGAAAACTTTGACCCCCTTGTCACGGTTGGCGAGTAGAAGATGATTAATCGCTGGAGCCGAGTCTAAGGATCCAGGAGGAGCGACATCCAGACGGGCGTCCGGATCAAGAGCAGCGTCCTGAGCAGCGAGGGGGTTGACGCCTGGACTAATCCAGTCCTGTTGGGTTGTCCTTCCTAGTGGCTGTTGCCGTTTCCACGTTGGTCGTTCCCGTCGTTAGCCTGGTTGTTGCCGTTATTTTCAGCAGCTTGAGGACCTGCCATAATATCACGCAGGCCACTCATGATGTCCCTGATGACGTCGCCCATCTGTGAAGGGTGTGTAGAGGACGAGGCCAAAGATCCCGAGTGTGACGACGTAGGGACCGTGAAGACGGTAGGTACCACCAGACCCGGTGTGGAATGACGATGATTGTTTGTAATGGCGCAGGTTGTGGATTGTTAATGACCATATCGCCGAGTTCTGCCGCTGCATCCACGAAGAATTTCCGTAATGGTTCCAGAGGAGGGAGGGGAGAAACGGTGGGCGGTGGTACCAGGGGACCCTTGTCGATGATGTCGAAGTCGTCCAGGTCAACGATCTGTGGGAGAAATTCCCGCGGGAAGGAGAAGTAGAATTGAAAATGTTACCTCGGGTAACGATGGGAGCGGTGAATTCGGAGTTGTCGGAAGGTGAGAGTGTAACTGAGTCCGAGGCAGCGATGGAGGTGTCGAGGAGGGCGTCAGGATGAATCCGAGGAGTGGTCTGAGCCACTGAGGACGTTGATGAGGAACGAAGGTCATTCATGCCAATGGTAGAGGCGGGGGGGGAACCGAGGAGGCGTTCGTGGTGAGAGGAAGTGGAACTCCTCGGAGGGTGAAGACAAGGAATGGGTGTCTAGGCCCATCCTGCGACGCACGCAGACAACATAGAGCTGTCTTCGCCATTCAAGATTATCGCAAACGTCTTGGAGGAACGCGCGTGCGCGTTCTAGGTCTTGGTGCATTTGCCGGTCGGCCTTCACGACCCATCGGGGAAGTCCATGATCCATAACTGGGAGGAGGTCAGCGTTGTTGGAATCCGAAGGAAAGGGATCGAGGTACCGACCTTTCACTTATGACGATTCTCGTTGAGACTGATGCCTGTTCGCGTGAGTCGTTGATGGCAGTAGTCTAACCGTGTTGTCACACGATGTGGTACATTCGCAACCTCAGGTGAAGGCGATGGTAGTCGTCGCCTGAGATGTTAATCCTAAAGGGGAAGAGAGATAGTAGTACTTGTATTTCTTCTCTATCCCGGGAATTAAAGCAGGAGTCCGTGAGATTGTCTCGTAGATTGCGACAAACAATGTTCCAGCGTGTGGAGGCGTAGGGGGCGAAGTCGACGGACGACAGTGGAGATGGAAGTGGTAGAGCAGCGGGTAGCTCTCTTTCTGGAGACCTAGGGGTATCTAGAACGAGAAGAGAGCCGTGGGGATAGTAAGGCGGAGGCCCTGCGCCTGCGCTGATGCAGGTACCCTGAAGACGTGTAGCCAAAGTACCCCCTTGCCTGGGCTGGCGCGTTCACGCACTGGATAACTGTGGAGGAGCCGGAGTTGGAGACGTCGAGGTCTGTGCATGAGATGTTTACGGCGGTTTATTGAAGAAGCTTCACTGATCATAAAAACAACATAGCAGTCAAGTGAGTCAAGAAAGGCCGCAACCATTTTACATAATTCAATTTCTCGATCTGAGTTCATTCTGTCACTTATAATTTTGGAAGAGGTGTGTGTTCTCCTGCCTCCACTAACTAGACAACTGCAAACAGTGGATAATGATCTCCTCAATGCAATGTCTGGTGTGGATGACAAGTTTTGCAGAACTCTTCGCATCACAATTAACAAACCGTGGTATTCCAGCAACAAGATCTGTGTATCGGGCAGTAGCTGGGATCGGAAAGCAGGATGATAATGATGAAACATATTTTCGTATAAATTATTTCTTTCCTACAATTGATAACGTTGTCAGTGATGTAGAGGAATTACACCATAAAGCCTCCCGGAGGGCCAGGTGGATGTATACATTAAAGCCCCCCCCCCTTGCGGAGAAAGAAAGAGAATTGAGCCACATGAAGAGAGTCGTGGGAAGGTTAGCCGGCGAATAACTGTCTAACTGCCTACCCTGTTTGATCTCCCCGCCGCATAGGTAATCAGAATGAGCCGCTGCGCTAAGGTGACCACCAAAGGCCCTTAAACAGCGCTCAAAAGATCTAATTACCTAGGAGATCCGGAGGCCTGTGGGTAAATCGCCAAAAAGCGGTGCTAGTCAAAAGAAACACCAAGGATGGTGACGGTTGGTGGTGTCTCTAATTAACAAGCCAACTTGGGCACCGCGATGCCACCCTCATAACCCCTCGCTCTCACCTCTGCGGCCTTGCCCCTTTTCCCTTAGATGGGGCAGTCGCCAGCCTATAAATAAGCCCCTGAAGGAAAGAGCAAAGATTATTCGAGGAGAGACGATAAAGGATCAGTTCAAGAAGATCGATCCTTTCCCCAGTGTCGAATTAACTTAAAACGTCACATTTTGTATCGGTACCAGATCGAACCATCCTATACAGACTTAGAAGAAGTCTGAATGGATTACCATTCCTAGTGCCAAACGAGGAATTTTGGCAGCAAGAGAAGAAGTATTATTTCGGTGCCAGCCCGAAGCATCCTGCACAGGGGGTTAGTAAAAAGCTTAGCAGGACCAATATTCTTAGTGCCAAACAGGAATTTCGCAAGTGATAATAGAAGAACCAGTCACCCTCGAGTGACTCTCAACTTGCGATCTTAAGACCGAAGACTTAGACATCGGATTCCCTTACCTCCATCCCATCTCAAGGAAAATCTACCATCGGCTGCTCCAACACTCCGAAGCGCGAGAAAAGCCATCTAGTGACATCTGTCAACCCCTGATCCTATTTGTTATGTAAGTTAGAATGACCATTTATATTCGTATTGCGTTAGTATGAGTTTATTACGGTACTCAAATTAACTGAAGTAGAAACAATTGTGCGTGAACCCCGTCATATTTACTAGTAGAAGAGTGTAATCTAATTTGATGTTTAACGCTAATCTAAAAGGGTCACTATAAAATAACTAATCGGCAATTGGTTTGTTTACGTGGAGATTATTTTTTATTTTTGTCATGAATAGATTCTGTAATAGGCCCAGTTGCAGGTATGGTTAACCTCGTTAAACTTATTAGGTGAATATAAATATTTTTACTGTTTATTTATGTAGTTAATTGATAAATTTAAAATATATGTTTATTTGGGGATAATTCTGGTGTTTCAATGGATCCTTTACGTGTTTAACGGGTTCTCCCCTTAAAACGGATTAAACGCTGTGACACTCTCCCAACAATGAAGTAATTAAAAAGTCCACTCAGCCAATATTGAAGTATTTTTGTCTTTCATAACTAATAAGATCAGACCTACTTCCTTAAAACAACAAATACTATACGGTTATACAAGTGATATCAAACTTCGATTTGGTCCGAGTCAACAAAAAGCAGTCACACTCTCATATGTTATACCTTACCTTACAGACGAAGACCAGAATAAGCAGTGAATAAAGCTGGAAAGAGGAATATCCACATATTCCTACTATTTTACTCACCTACCAAGCACGATTAGAGCTGAATTGGAATTGTGGTGCTGGAAGTGGAGAAGAGTCTTAAAGGAGGAGCGTCCAAAATCAGCTGTTGCAGCACTTGATCATACTTCTTTATTTCCAAACATTACAGTTATACTACAAATTGTGGCAACTATTCCTATTGCAATAGCGGGAGCAGAACATTGCAGAATCTCTTATGATGCTACAAATCCACCGATCTGACACCCCAAGTATCGATGCAGTTATTGACCGATTTGCTTCTACTGCAGCACGGAGACTTAACTCTTTAGTGTAAATAAGAAATTCTTATTTGCACTACAACAACAAACCTATTTACACAAACCTATTCCACCTACTGCCCAACTACTTTTGGACCACCCTGTATATAAAATAACAATAGAGAAATATAGTAAAATGATTTTTCCTCGCTCGAAATTTTGCCCCTGTAGTGATGGCACTCAATATTGACAATGAACTCAGTAGTTGTGGCACTCAATATTGACACTGTTTTCAGTAGTGGCGGCGCTAATTATTGCCAAAGCTCTCCCGTCGTTTAATTAAACAGTTGATTCCCTTCTTGAAGATTTCATTCAGCTGTGATGAAATTTATGATTCGTTATCCTTTTCCACCTTTTTCATATCAGAATAAACTCTGTCATTTTGGTAATGTTGTAATGACTTAAATAAATGATGATCACATTTTGCAAAGTCCGATTAAAATGGAGGATGATGAACTTCACAACCTAACGCTATATTGGGGGAAAGGGGATTGCTAAATGTGGCACGTGTGGACGTGCACTCTCATTCAGGAGAAGGATACCCTTTCTATTGACCAGTGAAGTACGTTTCTGCTAAAGAGTTTCATTTTTTGGACACAGAGGTTTGCACTAACTCTTTGCTTATTATTTAGGAGTTCATAATAACACCTTTTACATCCCATCGAATGTAAAGCATCGAGCCTTCTGCTGTTAAAGACCAAGTCTTGGAGTTGGAATTGGTTTTTGCTTGCGATCAGACCATTGCTTTTTGCGCTCCATATTACAGTGAAGAACCCCCTTTCCATCTTCAGTAACAATTCTGTCCTGAAATAGTTCACGAGTATTTTAAGTCAGTAGAGATGAAACAATATTCACAATTTGTAAACGCTGTCCTTCAGCCAATTGTAGCATCCAAACACCATTTCTGTAGTTTAAATAAGGCCTAGGCATTACTAGAGTTATCTTCAAACAGCTCACAGCAAATTTGGAACGATTTAAATAACTTTAAAAAGCATTTTTTGTCATATGAAAAAATTAATTTCTTGGAAACCAAATAACTGAGATTAAATTGGCAAATTTGAATTGGAAGTCTGCATTTCTTTTTTTAATAAAAAGTGGAAATACCTTTTCACAAAGTGATTATTTCAGGAGAACCAGGGGCCTTCGTCCAGTACCAAACACATGTCCCCTGTTGGAGAGGGGAAATGAAACGCCGGCGACGAGGGATGAAGTACATAGGATACTCAACGACCATGTCGGACACAGTGAGTCCGGAACGACAGGTGATAGAGGTAAGGGAGAAATCGCGGGACTTGAGGTATCTGTGGGTTAGCCTGGTGTGAGCCAGAGGTGTCAGCCATTTCTTTATGGTGGGAGCAGTAGAGGGATGAAGCCCAGTAACCGAGGAAGGTTTAATCCGGTTAAATTTGGTGAGAGACCGAGTTGGCAAGGAGTTAACCAATGTGCATTAAGCACTGGTGGGCACCCGCAATTTTTTTGTTAGTCCGCAATTGACAAATCCGCTAACTTTGTTGTGCATTTCGCTAAACACTAATCAGCAAATTTTCCGGCTTTGCCGGTCCGCTATCGCAAATACGCTAATGCTAACGCTAAGATTTTTTTTAGTCCACTAATGAAGTCCGAAGCAGTTCGCTAACCCTTTATTGCTAGTTAAAAACATAAAACATATTTTTCAATAAAAAATCTTACAATATATATATAATTAATTTAGATATTTTATATATAACCGAACTTTTAAAACATCAAAATACAGAATCCTTATTAGTCATTGTTGCCCTCCTCCTATTAGCACAGCTGCTTTCCCTTCAAGAGGTGCATGTTTCCATTGACAAACACTAGCTTCTTAAAGTTATCAGTCAGGGATGACCTCTTGGGCCTGAGGATGCCATAGCCCATGCTGGCCTGGGAGCCTATTCCTCCTCACTCTGTCTCATGGCGCTGCCATTTCAGCTTTAACAAGGCGACGGCGTAAAATGTCGTTCCATTTTAAAATATAAATCACTGTAGAAATACAAAAATTAACCAAATACAGATACTGCAAGGAATACGTGTTTACGACTCGGCGAGTTAATGCAAACTGCCTCCCATGCAGGCAGCCGGGACAGGCCGGCTTCGCAACAGAAAGTTCTAGAATATCCCCCCCCCCCCCACGCAGCCTACCTGTCGTGTACGATGAGCAACAAATTGCATGTTTCTTCGCATGAATTAACCCCTCCATCTATACTAAGAAGACCACCAGAAGATGTCCTGAAGAAGATTGGGAGATGGAAGAGTGAGTAGATTTGCAAATTACTGAGTTGATAAAGGCTAGGTCTCCATCAACTGTGTGAAAATTAAACACCCTACGGGAGCAAGCCCTGCTTGTAGATAAACTGGCACTGCATGATCTCAGAAAGTAACATCTTTGCATTGTGACAGTTGGGTAAGGGTTGAAGAACAAGAGGGAAATTGGGAAGTAGTCGCTATCAAAATACTCCTGGTACACAGCCCAAAAGATGTCCAGCAGCGCTGCATCAGAGACAGGAATTAGTGTCAGTGAAAAGGTGACGGTAAATGGTAAAACTGGCTTTCATACATGATAACAGCACGTCAATAAGGATAGAAGAGTGGACGTAATGAAAGTAGAAAAGCAGTCGCCTCAAGGCTGGTCTCTGCTGGTAATAATATTGTAATTATTATGTGGTTTTACATTCTCTTTTGAAGTTAAATGACCTCCCAGAGATAAAAAAAATGAATTCTTAAAGAGGCTCTACGATGCAGTCTAAAAGAAATTGATATGATTTGAAAGTATTCAAGAGGAACAAAGTCCCCTGCAACGAAAGATTTTTGGCAATAAAATGTTACAACAATATAACATGATAAAACTATGAACTTGTCTAATTCACATAATGAACCTAAAACAACTTACCGTTAATTCACTGACACTATAAAACCTACTTAATAGGTGAAAAGTTAATTAGAAGAAGTGAGATGTGATTCCTAAAGAAAATGGGACACAGCTGATTTCTATCCTCTCTGCGTGAAAGAGGATCCGCGCCAAAACACGAGTGTAGCTTCCAATGGTGTCTCTTTGCAATCCGCTATTTGAAAAGGCGTACATTGAACGATACGTCTGTACCATAACTCTCCAAGAGTCAAAGAAAATCGTGAAAAAAATAAGCCACATTTCCGTCCATCCCTTAAGCTCATCAAGGTCCTCCATTTGGACTCAGGTTGTCTTTCAACAAGGTCTCTAATTAAACAATGGAACTACGATAAGCACGATATTGGTGAGGAAGGAGGATTTAAGTGGCTGAATTGATTAGCTAAAGGTAATACATCTCCAGATCAGGACAGAATTTATCCTCATCACTTAAAAGAGCTAAAGGAAATGATAACAGATCCACTTGCAACTATAAGTCTCTTGACGAAGACTTCGTTCCTGAGGAACTTAAAATTACAAATATTACATTTATCTTTAAAAAGGTGATCTGCACTCACCTACAAACTACAGACTAATTAGCTTAACATCCATGGTTGCCAAACTACTAAAGACTACTGGGAAGAACAAAGTAGTCGAACATCTCAATATCTACAATCTTATCCTGGAAACGCAACATGTTTTTAGGAAAAAAACAAGTCATGTCTGACCAACTTATTAGAGTCTATCATAAAATTTTCAATGAGTACGATTCAAGTAGAAATGTCGACGTGACCAATCTTAATTTTTCAAAAAGCATTCAATAAAGTACCACACAAACGTTCAATGACAAAAAAATTTCTGCACACTTTATCGGTGGTCAGGTATTAAAGTGGATAAAATTATGCCTAAGCGGAAGAAAACAGCGAACAGTCATCAACGGATTGCATTCGAAGTGGCTATGCGTTGCTAGCGGTGTGCCTCAGGGTTCTTTGCTGGGTCCCCTGTTGTTTCTAATATACAGTATATCAACGACATAGACACTGACCTCGGAAACTATGTTACAAAATTTGCTGGGGACACGAAGTTGGGAGGAAAATACACAACTCCCTCATACAGGCTCAAAATCCCAAACCACCTGAACGCGATAGTCGAGTGGTCCGAAGAGTGGCAAATGCAATTTAATGTTGATAAGTGCAAAGTACAAGGCAAGATAATGTCAACTACACAATGACCTTACGTCTTACGTCTTGAAAAAAGAAAGAAAATTTTAAAGTGAATAGTCGAGGTATAGTGGATAGGGTAGTTAGGATATAGTGGTGAAGAGGAATAAGTAAGAGTTAGAGTTAGTTGCTGGGTGACCAGCCATCTCTTGGATTCTTAATCCCTATTTTTTCCCGTTATTCTTCAGTTGATTTTGGGGGCTCTCACGCCTCTGTTGTTCTTCACTGTTCTTCATTTTCTGTTTCATTTTTTCGTGCGGATTTGCTTTGGTGATATTTTTTCGCGGTTCTGCAACCTTACCTCGCAGTGTACCTTGGGGGCGGTTCCTCCCTCGAGTCGGGTCTACCGCTTCTGAAATTGCCTCTGAAATTGACCGGTAGAACGTTGAATACAGTAACCACTGAAAATAATTTTGTAAGATATGCGTTGAGGCTTGCAAAATATATTGTAGTATAAGGACCATGTCGTTGGATAGAATAAGACTCAAAGGCACCTCAAAATTGAGCACTTTGAATCTTATACGGGGTTCACACATTCAACCAAAAATATAACATTTGATGTAAAGGGATTCGTATAGATAAGTGCTATAAAAAGAGCAGTATTGCTGTATAGTGATTAGCTCTCTTTTGGAAAACGTCCGAATCGACAGTGGTCAAATGACCACTGAAAACTACAAAAATATTACCGAGTGCCAAAAGGATACAGCCAGATCACTTAAGGAAATTAGGAGAAACTCATACAAAGCTCTGAAATTACAACACCTCGTTTTTCTAAATTTCATAGCTCGGCCTAAAAACTAATTAACTCTATAATAGTAAACACCATCAAGATTATAATTTAAATATCTCAACGTTAAAAAAAAAAAGCTCATTCATATTTTTCCAAATTATTGTCATTCTTTCAATCACTTACTTTTACGAATAAATAAATAATTTTTTTTTCTTTCCGACAAATCAACAAACTTTAAAGCCATCTAAAAATGAAACAAAAGATTGGAAAATAATAATTTTGGTTTAGTAATTATAAAATCTATATTAAATTCTGTAAGTAACAATTACAATCTTATTTATTCTATATATTTAATATAAATTGTGTTTAATCGATGATTGTAAAGAGAAAGTTGATTTGAGTATAAAATGAGAGAAATGGCCGCATTTTTCAACTATTAAAGGCATGTCTCTAAACGCCGCCATGTCCGCTAATTGAAAATTGAAAATAGCCATCAAATAACTTTAATCTTATAGAAAAACAATTAAAATAATGGCTTTGTTTTGGATATGTTCAAATTAAGATATATGTGATTAAAAGCAAAACAATTTACTATAAATTAATTTCCCCCTTCAAATTCTACTTCTATATGTTAAACGCCCTGAATTGAGCTGACTTTTGTCGAACAGATACATTAAATAAAGCTTATTAAATCATATTAAATTGTTAATGTATAATAATAGAGCAATTGTAAGATTCAATAATTATGTAAAAGATTGTAAAATAAATTAAAGTGAGTAGAGAGTGTAACGTACGAGAAGTGCAGGCGAGCGGCTTAAAAGCTTCGCTTGAATGAGTCTTTTTTGAGACTCAGGATGGCCGAGTAGATTCGCCGCTGGCTAACAGTAGTCCAGCGACGCGGGAAGCTGTTCGCAACTCGCCTTCGCTATCATTTTTCTTTTCCCCTTTCCTACTCCCCTCTATCTACAGTGGTGCCCAGACCTGGGGCGGGGAGCGTTAGCCCTTGGATAACATTTGAAAACGGTTTCTTTTTATTTCTTCAAAATACGCTCCGCTTCTAGGAGGGGGGTTATGTAGCGTATGGGAAGTGCAGGCGAGTGGCTTAAAAGCCGCTTAAGAGAGACTCAGGATGGCTGAGTGGATTCGCCGCTGGCTAAAAGTGGATCAGCGACGAGGGAAGCTGTTCGCAACTTGCCTAGGCTATTAATTTCTCTTTGCCCCTTTCCTACTCCCCTCTATTTACAAGTTTATAAATGTAATATTATCTTAATTCATAAGGAATATATTAAGCGGTCTAATATTAACTCATTTTGTTTATTGAGCGCCCTGAATATAAATTCATTTTTTCTTAGAAATGTCATTAATTAATTGTGTATTATTTAATAGCAGTTTTAGGATTATATAATGGTGTAAAGCTTTGTAAAATAAGTTAATGTAGCTAGAAAGTGCAAATTGAATCTTATTTTGAACTCATGTCGAATGTATACAAATTAATTCCTTTTATAATCTATTAAACACCGCCGTGTGTGCAAGCCGTTAATGTAAATAGGAAATTAGAAAAAGTGTCTTAGCATGAAGACTCAATTCCATGAAGAGAGATACATCTGAAGACTTTCCAAATTCCCGCCGAATACAGAATACTGAATCCAGCTCCAAGATTTCTTTCCCCTTGAGGAAGTCTCTGATCACCTTTACCTAGCCTACAATCAATAAACGAGAGAATCTTCTACCCTTTTGGAGTTAGTGTCTCACGTAAAAGGCACTCTCAGAAGAATCAAACCGGTAACCCCCAAACCAAACGAAGAAACCTATAGAGCTACCCAGGAGAGGTACCAAAAACTCGGTGACAAATCATCCTTGCTGAACCTTACCAACTCACAAAAGAACCTACACAGCCTGACCCGTAACTGGTGATCTTCTTACATCGAACAATAAGAGTGATCAAACAGAAATGGATTCACGAAGCGAGCAACTAGCTGCTCACTTTACAAACCAAGAAGTGGAACTTGCCAATTCGATCACCATCAAACCTCCCGTCTTCAATGAAGCAGCTGTGACGAGATGGCGTAAAATTGTAGAAGCACAATTCCACATTTTAAGATAAGTAGGAAAGACAATTTTTTTCATATTATGGGTGTTTTGCCTCCTGAGACAGTCGATCTTCTTCCTGCTGCGGTTCTTTCATCGCACAACTACCCTCTTTTAAAGACAGAAGTGATTGGACTTCTGAGAATACAAAACCAGATCTCTTCGCGAAATTAATAGCATCTTCCCACCTTACCGGACGACCATCAGTCAATCTTGAAGAGCTACAAAGGATAGTAGTGCAAGTTGGAGTTGGCGAGGACCTACTGAGGCGAAAGTTTATCCACTCCTTACTTCTGAACATCGCGCCCGTCATTGCTACGCAAAAGGATTTAACTCTCGTCCAATTAGGGAAACTTGCAGACGAACTAATGCCATTTTATAGGGCATAGTGTCTTAGTATGAATAACAGTGATAAAGATGAAAGTGGTGGTACGTCATTTCCCAATATAAGTGATCTCAGCGTTAATGATAGGTGTAATAGATTAATAATGTGCAATATACGAAAAGTGCGCGTTCAGTGCTCATCCGTTGATACTCTGATGTCAATCGATCAAATTTTGTGCCGTACAAATATAACAATAATAATACAAAATATATACCACTAGGACTGCGACCTTTCCTTATTAATCAAAAGCCTGGTGTGTGACGTGCACATTTATATTTCTGATGGAATGATAAATATTGTAAACCGTGGTGCAGATGGCCAAAGCGAGGTGAAACGTAAAAATGCAACCATCATCTAGACCATCTTCTCCAGTTCCCTCGGAAAACTAAAAGGACAGGCCGAAGTAAATGCGACGAACGGCGTGCCAACTTTACTCACTGTTGCTGTGAAACTAAATAATAGGAAAATGAATTTTTAGTCAATTCAGGTGGGCGTGTATCCATAACTCCATCCAATTTTGTTCTATTTTGTGAAATGCGTCACTCAAGTGTAAATATTGCAACTGCTAATGAAAGAAAAATAAAAGTACACGGTGAAGTGCAATTAGATATAATTATCCCTAGTTTGCGACGTTCATTTAGATGGATGTTCGTAGTTGCGGATACTACGTCAGGATTGTTAGGAGCCAATTTTCTTGCGCATTTTTATCTTTTGGTCGAGTGTGCTCGTGGCATCGTCAATCACCTTACTTTCACGGCCGTAGTTATCTTGTGACCATAATTTATCGTTTCACTCGTCAGCCAGAGGCTGCAGCTACTTTTAATATTCGAGCTTCGACCGTAACTCAAACCTTCGTCTCGGGTTGGATTTCACAAGTTGCTGCCCCATGTCCGATCATGAACGATCGTGTGAGACAATTTAATCTCACCAGTATCATTCGCTCATTGATTCTTTCGTTACTACCAGGCGCAGAGTAGTAACGACATTGAACGTGACCACCTATAGATCAAGGCTAGCCTACGCTCCACGGATCCCAGTATTAAATGTGTGGACAAGCAACTTCCTAGCCTGCTGATATTCCTTCATCCTTGAAGAAGGATTGGGCTTACTCTGCTACAAAATTACTTTATGGTACGTTATTTCGTCTTCGCAGTCAATTCTTTTCTTCTGATTCTTCTGACCAACCTGAACCCCCTTCTCCAGATCCTGCTCCTAAAGTACACAATTAGGTAAGGGCGCTGGCTGAGGGTCATCTCCCTCCCCACAGTAACTGTTAACCGAGCTGCCTTTGACCCAAAGGAATTGATATCTCGTTCACATGTCTTTGTCTTAAGTGACAGTGCGCTATCCGTTACAGCCGCTCTATGACGAACAATTTTTTATCATGTCCAGAATGCCAACTTCTTTTGTCCTAAAGGGTAGCGGTAAACAGGATAACCTCTTCTTAGGCCGCATGAAACCTACTTATATCGATGATGTTCACCTTAAACAACTTTTGTCTTCTATTCATCACAGAAGCATTCCAAAGGGTTCAAGCATTTCCGAGGCAAATCTTCCTTCAATTCCTCATTCTATCCACCTATACTACTTTTACTTTTCAAATGCTGCCGCCGCCTCCTCCTTTTCAAGAACCATCGACGTCAGTGGTAGGTAACCGAGAGCATGACTCGTTTTGCTGGCTGCCCCGTTTTCACAGGCGAACTAATCGAAATTACTTCAGCTTCGTCTTCCGTTAATTCGGTAGAACGACCAAACTGCATCACTTTGGACCCGACAATCTTTTAACTTGCCAGTGACTGGTCTACGTCAGTCTGTAGGCACTACCAGTAATTTAAGACTCCAAGCACGTAATCAGCCAAAGTCGTATCCTGAACGTGATTTACATATATATCATCATCATCATCTCAGGCATTTGCTTCCAACTGTTGAGAAAAACCCGTTCTCATCTTTCCAAATTTTTGTCGATCTTATGTAATTTGTTTCCAATTTTGGTGTTGTTTGTAACTGTCGTAGAATGACTCCCGACGATACTATATATAACACTATTCGTTGAGGGAACTTCCTTAATTATCTTTAGAGTGCGTTACTGTCTGGCGGCCGATATTATGTATCTTCAAAATGCTTAAGAAGTGGAACTGAGCTCAAGGATAATAATATTGCTATCATTAATAAAATAGAGTTTTATTAATAATAACTATAAACAATACACAAAAACGGAAAATATTGACATAAACAGAATGGAAAGGGTCGTGGAGACTCGGGCTAATCCAAGGATTTAAGGGATTAAAAAAAGGTAAAACAAATATAGAGTTAAAGAGATGGGATGGTTCGATAAACAATTTAAAGCACAGGATAGAATTGACAAAAGGGATCAATACTCCAAAGGTGACGTTTGGCTTACGTAACTTTTCATTAGGGTGCAGTGGAAGGTACTTGAAGGAATATTCGGTCCGCTGGCGAGTTCCAGCCGAAGGGGGGGGATAAAAGGATCCTGACGAGGCGTCTTGGAAAGGAGAACCGTTACTCGACGAACGGCTTGAAGAACAATGGCTGTTCTACTTTGTTCTCTTCTGAACAAAGGGGGGAATGAGAACCGTCTCTTGTCTACGGGCTCAAGAACAATGGCTGTTCTAATGTTATTCTCCTTGAACAACAGGGGGGGGGTGAGAACCGTTTATTGGCGAAGGGCTCAAAACGAACAATGGCTGTTCTAGGTTGTTCTCTTCTGAACAAAGGGGGGGGGATGAGAACCGTCTCTTGTCTACGGGCTCAAGAACAATGGCTGTTCTAATGTTGTTCTCCTTGAACAACAGGGGGGGTGAGAACCGTTTCTTGGCGAAGGGCTCAAAACGAACAATGGCTGTTCTAATGCTGTTCTCCCTTGAACAACAGGGGGGGGTGAGAACCGTTTCTTGGCGAAGGGCTCAAAACGAACAATGGCTGTTCTAATGCTGTTCTCCCTTGAACAACAGGGGGGGAAGAGAACCGTTTCTTGGCGAAGGGCTCAAAACGAACAATGGCTGTTCTAATGCTGTTCTCCTTTGAACAACAGGGGAAGGAGGGGAAGCCTTGGGGACTTGACGTCGGAAAGGCTCGAACCTTTGGCACTCAAGGAATATTGTCCTCCTTCTGGACAAGTGATGGTGAATCTCGAGGTCGAGGTCCCTTGGCGCACAAAGGGAGAGAGGGTCGTGGTGAAGTTTCGCGACGAAAATCTGGATCTCCAATCTGATCTTAGTGGTAAAGTTTCCATATAAATAGCCAGGACATCTCCTTGGCGTGGGGGAAAATGGAGTGAAAGCTTGGAGGGAACGCACAGCCGGGCCGGAGAAAAATGCCTTATCTGTTCATAAGCCTAACTCGATCTGGCGAGGTCGGCGTATGGGGGCGAACGGGTGGGACGATAACCTCCTTGTTTAAACATTGGCATTTGGTAGCTGAGATAAGATTCCAAGCCTCGAATCGAAGATGCACGTGGGCAGCATCGTAGTTTTTAATAATATGGGATAGGAGTTGAAATTAACTCGTTCTATCACACCCCTCCATTCCAGGGGAAGTTGTCACTTCGAAAAAAAAAAAGAGAGAAGGGACAACGATAGAGCTCCGTTGTGGGGAACTCGTTTTCTTGTACCAACCGTACCTTCCTGCACCTAACTTTTATTACCTCAATACATATGATTATTTTGATCTTTAGATTACAGGGGAAAATAACCTTTAATACAACTTAATCAAAGAAAAAAAAAAGGGCATGGAACAATGAAATGATATAAACTTAGTATATACGGGACAAAATAATTTATACGTAAATTAATAAGAACAAATATATAGACATACAAAAAATTAGACATTGAGCGTTACAAAATTCAGACATATACATTAATTAATTATATTACAAAAGAATCTTAAATTAAGTCGTACAAGACGGTATATACCTACATGGAGATACTAATCCTATGAATACAATTATTCTACGCTATTCGGTAACGCATTTCTACTGAGGGCGTCAGCGACCTGGTTATCGGAACCTTTTATCTAATTTATTTTAAACTGATACTCTTGCAAGAGTAAACTCCAGCGCATGATGCGGCCGTTTGAGTGTCTCAAATTCCTAATATAGGCTAACGGACGGTGGTCGGTTCCTATTCGAAATTCTTTACATATCAAGTACAGCTTGAATTTGTCTATGACCCAGATAATTGATAGAGCTATCTTTTCTCTAGTGGCATATCTCTTTCCGCGTGGTAATAATTGACGACTAGCATATGCAACTGGATGACTCGTTCTGTCATCCACGTATTGAAGGAGTACACCTCCAATGCCCTCGTTGATCACGTCGGTCTTAACCCCAAAGGATTTTTCCGGGTTGGGCAACTTAAAAATGGGGGCAGAAATGAACTTACTTTTGAGCTGATTAAAATGGGAAACAGCGACATCATTCCAACGTAAACGATCGGAGAAATTCTTTTCCTGAAGGGGGCATAGGGGGGCCAAAATTGCAGCGAAATTCGGAACAAATCGCTGATAGGGAGAAGCTGATCCTAGGATCGATCTTAATGGCTTCTTTGTAATCGGGAGGGGCACGTCGGCGATTGCCTTAATCTTGTTCTCGTGGGTCCTGACTTGCTTTGTCCTATTTTGAAACCCAAATATTTGATGGTTTCGTGAGCAAACTGGCATTTGCTGGGGCCAATGGTGAGGCCATTTTCACGCAGTTGCTCGAAAAGAGCTAATAGGGTGGATAAATGGTGATTCCATTTAATTAGTTCTTGGAGCTGACTCTTCTGACGTGGTGTCAGCTGCGCGTCACTATCCAGGTCAGAGGGTTCCAAAGACTCGCCTGGTAGAAAAGGAGGAGGGTACTCGGCATCAGGTTGGATGCACACTGTCTGGATTACCTTAAGGGACTCCGCAAGGCAGTCCTTTTCAAGCGCCGATGCTTCGTCCAGTTCTACGAAGGTATCTCCATGGGCGCGTTGGGGGTTCTTTATTTCTTGGGGTCCAGGGACAGTCTCCGTGTCCTTGTCTGGTGCCTTATCACCTAAGGGTGTTAGTCATTCACATTCCTCTTTTGCCGTCCTAAAGTCCTGGTTAGGGGTCTCCGAGAAATCGGACGGTATCGGGGTTCTGATGGGGACGGGCTCCTGGGCTTCTTTCTTATCTCAGCCTTGAGGAAGGGCGGCCTGAAACACAGGGTCGAAACTTACTTGGGGCTCTGTCCTATAAGTACGGAACAGAATTTTATGGGTGCTACAATGACTTCAGCCCAGCCATTATAATATTGACACTGCAGGTAACATCTAGCGACGGGGAATCGGTTCGCCCGCCCAAGTTGGTCATGTACCACCGCAAATTTTTCGTGGTTAGAGGCCACTGGGAGGAGTTCGTCGGACACGATGAAGCACGTACATCCTGTGTCCCTGACGAGAGTCGATACTCGACAGCTGTCCACGCTGCCCTCCTCATATTTCAAAGTTCCCGATGAACTTTTACCAAAAACAAAATTTACCTGGTGGCCTGACGGAGGGGGAGAAGTTTGTGCTTGGGTCTGCACCACCGGGGGAGCCGGGGTCGCATTAATCTGGTGAACTTGGTGGGCTGGTCCGCTTTTAAGCCTAGAATTTTGGGGGCAATTCCAGCTCATGTGGTTTTCTACACCACAGGTGAAGCATATGGTTGGTCGCTTCGGGAAGAGAGATGGAGGAGAAGTCTTAACGGGAGGTTTGGAGTCCCGTTGTTGGTTTTGGGGAAAGAAGTTTTGGGGTTTTACGGGGCTCGGAAACTTTGTCAGCTTTCCTGGGAAGGAGCGCGAGTCCGTCCTTCTTTCTTCTCGTTGGATTTCTTTTTCTCGTTCTTCTCGTTGTATTTTTCCTTCTCGTTCTTCTCGTTGGATTACTCTTTCCCGTTCCTCTCTTTCTCTTTCTTTTTCTACCTTTTTTCTTTGAACTTCTGCATAATCCGAGCTAATTCAATCTGAAGCTCAGCTTGTCTTATCCGTTCCTCTCTTTCTCTTTCTTCTCGTTGTATTTCTCTTTCACGTTCTTCTTGAATGTACTCAATTAGTTCTTTTCCGGAAAGTCCACAGGACTCTCCTTGCGCTTTAAAGATTTCAAACTGAGTCATCTTTGCACTTGGGGGCGCACTAGTCAACCAACTAAAATTCCTCGCAACAAGAATTATGCCTCTATAGAATTAGCCTACCTAAATATGGGCACTGACCTATTCGTACTTGGTTTCTCAATCTAAATAACCACTGACTAAAATCACAAAAAAAAACAAACAAATTATTATAACCGTTCCTTGAGCTATTCCAGCTTCTTAAGTTTCAAAAAAAAAGGGGATAGCAATCGTTAAAACAAAAGGGAACTACTATATTCTATTATTATAACGAATAACACTATGCTTTACTCGACTGAGACCAGTGTTTGCAAAGATATAGCGTTAAACCTTACACACCTGATACCAAATTTAAATAGTATATATATATATGTCGTAGAATGACTCACGACGATACTATATATAACACTATTCGTTGAGGGAACTTCCTTAATTATCTTTAGAGTGCGTTACTGTCTGGCGGCCGATATTATGTATCTTCAAAATGCTTAAGAAGTGGACTGAGCTCAAGGATAATAATATTGCTATCATTAATAAAATAGAGTTTTATTAATAATAACTATAAACAATACACAAAAACGGAAAATATTGACATAAACAGAATGGAAAGGGTCGTGGAGACTCGGGCTAATCCAAGGATTTAAGGGATTAAAAAAAGGTAAAACAAATATAGAGTTAAAGAGATGGGATGGTTCGATAAACAATTTAAAGCACAGGATAGAATTGACAAAAGGGATCAATACTCCAAAGGTGACGTTTGGCTTACGTAACTTTTCATTAGGGTGCAGTGGAAGGTACTTGAAGGAATATTCGGTCCGCTGGCGAGTTCCAGCCGAAGGGGGGGGATAAAAGGATCCTGACGAGGCGTCTTGGAAAGGAGAACCGTTACTCGACGAACGGCTTGAAGAACAATGGCTGTTCTACTTTGTTCTCTTCTGAACAAAGGGGGGAATGAGAACCGTCTCTTGTCTACGGGCTCAAGAACAATGGCTGTTCTAATGTTGTTTTCCTTGAACAACAGGGGGGGTGGGGGTGAGAACCGTTTCTTGGCGAAGGGCTCAAAACGAACAATGGCTGTTCTAGGTTGTTCTCTTCTGAACAAAGGGGGGGGATGAGAACCGTCTCTTGTCTACGGGCTCAAGAACAATGGCTGTTCTAATGTTGTTCTCCTTGAACAACAGGGGGGAGTGAGAACCGTTTCTTGGCGAAGGGCTCAAAACGAACAATGGCTGTTCTAATGCTGTTCTCCCTTGAACAACAGGGGGGAATGAGAACCGTCTCTTGTCTACGGGCTCAAGAACAATGGCTGTTCTAATGTTGTTCTCCTTGAACAACAGGGGGGTGGGGGTGAGAACCGTTTCTTGGCGAAGGGCTCAAAACGAACAATGGCTGTTCTAGGTTGTTCTCTTCTGAACAAAGGGGGGGGATGAGAACCGTCTCTTGTCTACGGGCTCAAGAACAATGGCTGTTCTAATGTTGTTCTCCTTGAACAACAGGGGGGGTGAGAACCGTTTCTTGGCGAAGGGCTCAAAACGAACAATGGCTGTTCTAATGCTGTTCTCCCTTGAACAACAGGGGGGGATGAGAACCGTTTCTTGGCGAAGGGCTCAAAACGAACAATGGCTGTTCTAATGCTGTTCTCCCTTGAACAACAGGGGGGGGGGGAAGAGAACCGTTTCTTGGCGAAGGGCTCAAAACGAACAATGGCTGTTCTAATGCTGTTCTCCTTTGAACAACAGGGGGGGGGGAAGCCTTGGGGACTTGACGTCGGAAAGGCTCGAACCTTTGGCACTCAAGGAATATTGTCCTCCTTCTGGACAAGTGATGGTGAATCTCGAGGTCGAGGTCCCTTGGCGCACAAAGGGAGAGAGGGTCGTGGTGAAGTTTCGCGACGAAAATCTGGATCTCCAATCTGATCTTAGTGGTAAAGTTTCCATATAAATAGCCAGGACATCTCCTTGGCGTGGGGGAAAATGGAGTGAAAGCTTGGAGGGAACGCACAGCCGGGCCGGAGAAAAATGCCTTATCTGTTCATAAGCCTAACTCGATCTGGCGAGGTCGGCGTATGGGGGCGAACGGGGGGGGACGATAACCTCCTTGTTTAAACATTGGCATCCGGTAGCTGAGATAAGATTCCAAGCCTCGAATCGAAGATGCACGTGGGCAGCATCGTAGTTTTTAATAATATGGGATAGGAGTTGAAATTAACTCGTTCTATCACAGTAACGATGATCCACCCATCTTTTTTGGTCTTCTTTTCGGTCGTCTTTACTTAAGTGGAGACCAATCGGTAAATTTTCTGGTCCATCATTCGTCCTAGAATTTTGCCACATATCCTTCCCAGTTTGATTTCAGGTTTCTTATAACAAATTATATCCTGAAGTTTGGTTTGTTCATGTATCAATAGTGGCTGATTTCTGGCACGTTGTTGGCCCATAATACGTTGATGGACTCTTTGTGTTCTCCTAAGTTTTAATGTTATGCGTTTTGGTCAGGTTCTAAGTTTCTGATCCATGAGTCGTAATTGGGATTATACATACATTGGTTATATACTTTTCTTTGCAGGAACATGAGCATATTGCTTTTGAATATGATGCTTGTGTAGATAGAGGGGAGTAGAAAAAGGAGCAAAGAAAAAATAATAGCGTAGGCGAGTTGCGAACAGCTTCCCGCGTCGCTGGACCACTGTTAGCCAGCGGCGAATCCACTCGGCCATCCTGAGTCTCAAAAAAGACTCATTCAAACGAAGCTTTTAAGCCGCTCGCCTGCACTTCTCGTACGCTACGCTTGCATTTCTTAATCTTTTCCCGATTACATTGTAATCTGTTGAGCCAGATAGATATATTTGTCTACCATTTCACTTTGCTCGTTGTCAATTGTAATGTCTATCTTGTCGACCTTTAGTTGCTTTTTTATGACTTGCTTTTCCAATATTTTTTTTTAGGCCTGCTTTTTTTTGCTTTCAGTGTTAATTTCTTGAAACATTATTTGAATTTCTTCTAGGTTATCAACTATACTATCGGCCTATCACGGGTGATTGAAGTACTGCACATCGATCTTAATGCCTTCATTTTGTCTTAGACATCTTCTAGACAGGAAGTGAACAATTTCAGAGATATAGTATCTCTATGTCTTATACTTTCTGTAATTGAAAGATGTCTAAATCTTCATCCAATCTAATGTTGATTTGCATTTTGGTATATGTTTTCTATGATATTTATGTCGAGCGGCTCTATACCTTTATTCTTTAATGATGTTATGATCGCTGGTGTTTCCATTGAATCAAATGTTTTCTGGTAGTCAACAAATACTAAGTATAGAGTAGTATTGTACTCTGGAGTTTTCTCAATAAGCTGGTTGAGAGTATGTGTGGCCAATCGTTAAGAAGACTTAGAAGCTTTTTTCTCTAGTCATTTTGTTCTCTCGGTTGTTGGTCATCTAGCTGGTTTTGTAGTCTGTTGGTAATGACTCTTGAGAAGAGTTTATAGACACGAAGGAAAGTTGATTGGTATGGAGTCTGTAAGGTCTGTTTGATAGCCTTTTTTTTGTATAGAAGGCTTATCGTGTCATTGTGCCATTCCTCAATAATTTTGCCTTGTTTAAGATATTCAGTGAATAGGCAAGTGAGTTTGTCCACACTGGCATCTCCAGAATCTCCCAGTAAGTCTGAAGTGACGTTGTCCGCATCTGGTGTTTTGTGGCTCTTCATTTGTTTGATTGCAATTTCAATTTCTGATTTGACGATGACTGAGATATTATTGTTAGTTGTTTGTTTTTCTGGCTGTTGTTGTGACTTGAATACAACTTTACACAGTACTCCTTTCTGGATCCCTGGTGATTGCACCATCTTCCTCTTTTATAGCATTTATGCGAGATTTTCTTTTTAGACGTCTCTTTTTAGCCATTCTATAGCCCTTTCCTTTTCAAATGGTGTCTTCAACAATAGTTGTATCATATTTTCTGATTCCAGCTCTCTGTTTCCTTCTAATGAGTTTGTTTATTTTTACGCTTCTTTATTTGGTTTAAGGTTTCTTCTAAGAGTTTGTTGTTCTTCTTATTTTGTGTTCTATTGAATTTTTACCAGTGTCGTCATGGGTTTATTTTTGGAATATAATAGCTTTCTTCTTTCTGAATGTTATTTCTTTCCTACATTTGATATGCTGTGCTCACTGACTTTGATTTAATTGTTGATTGAAAATAATTCACTGTTGTTTGTCGACCAGAATGTAATCAATTTCATTGTTATATCTCATAGTTTAGCCTTTTCTAAGTCCATATTTGCTACTGCTTTCCTTTGGACATAGTGTTGGCAATTTTGATATATGGGACTAGTTTAAAGTCAACCAGATCTTGCTCCCTCTAATTTTGCTTCCTAAATGAGAACTTTCTCATGCCTGACTCCATTACCTTGCAAAGTTTTTGTGTTAAAACCTCCCATGAAGATGTTGATATGCGTTTAATTTTTGTTTAGGCTTGTCCTTATGACATTATAGTATTTATATAATTCTTCCTACGTCCTAGCAGATGTTGATGTGTACACTTGGACTATTTTTAGATTGTACTTCTTAGATACTCTTAGGTATACGTAAGCTACTCTTTGCAATATGCCGTGAAACTCTACTACCATTTCTTTGAGCTCTTATATCTATCAAGAATCCAACTCCATGCTGCCTTTTCTCTTCTTTTCCTTCCTGGTAGAGTGGGTGATGGTCACTTGTTTCAATAATAGCCTCCAGTATCATCGGGTTTCACACAAAACAATTATATCCCATTTAAGGTCACTAACCTTAGTGAGGATTTCTGTCTGAGGTGTACCTCTTGAAATAGTGTTCTGCAGTTGTAGACTGCAATTTACAAGACTTTATTTAGGTTTTTGATGTTGTAGTTGGAATTAAAATTGTACGAAGTCGTATTTTGACTCAGCACCCTTGCATACAAAATAACTGTTTGTTGTAGTCGGTAACAATTAGACTCACCACTGCCTAAAGAAGCACTGTGGTTCTGGTAATCAGTCGCAATTTGGATCACAGCACCCCTGTCTAATCAAGCACTGTTGTTGGACCTTAGTTTAAATTTGATGATCCAACACGAACGGACAAATTTTCTTAGGATTTGTTTCGTCATAAGTTTAGGGCTATAGGGTATCCTAATACAGGTCGGTAGCTAGAAGCCATCAGCGAAAGTAGTCGATATTTTTGTTTCAAATTCAAACACGATAAGCATTAAGGGTTCAATAGCATTCTGTGTCCGTATTAAATTGTGGGTCCTGCGTCATCTCGATCATCGACTCTACCCGTTGGTCCCTGGCCATCTCAATCGTCACTACCCGTGTGTTCTTCGTCCATTGGATTTCCGTCCCCTGAGTTTCGCTCCACTGCTTTCGTATCAGGTATTTGGAATATTTTTTCCGTCTTACGCCGTTTAATTTCTTAAGTGCTCGTGTCGACTCATTGCTTTTGTGTGAAGGACGAAGAACGGGGGGGGGGGGAGGGTATTCTTTTTATACCTCTTACCTAAGTAGTGTAGTTAATTATTTTTAACGACGCGTGTAGTTTCGGCGTAGTGTTCATTTTTATAATATCCCTTATTATACGCGGACTTTGTTTAATAACAACGTGTTGTCGTTAGGTGGTTTCGAAGTTTGTGGCTTTTTATTATTTTTAGTACCTTCTTGTACTCTATTGACAGGTTATTTTTCATTTTTGTAAATAATACGGTTGAGTTTTCCTGTGTATTTATTTTTCTCTTGCGGATATTTGAGCACCGTCCTGGTAACCTTTTGGTAACCTTTCTCCTGTCCTGTGTGTATTTTGGGGCCGAGATAGCCGAGTTCCTCGTTTGCCCTCAGAGTCTATAACGGGGCAAGCGGCACGTCACGAAGTTACTTTGCGGGCGACTAACAGTCTATATATATTCAACGCGAAGTATTGAATTCTAGGGCGAAAAGACTTGGTGAATTTAAAAGGGGTTCCGTAAACGCATTATACGTGTATAACAATGCTTAATTCTTAACTCCTGTATTCTTCTCATTGCTCTCCTATATATGCGATTTCATTTCCAGCGGGGCGTGGCCTAGACTTGCCTTCGGGACAAATCTTTGTCGTCAGGGCTCATTAGTTCCACCCCTGGGCGGAGTTTTGAACCGCTGTGTATTACAATTTACTTAAATCTCCCAAGTTTTATCTCTATAACAGGATACGCTTGTCGTAGCTTAGTGATACAATTCCCTTTGGTCACCGGGTGTATTTAACTAGGTGTTCCGTAGACTTCCGTCTTTCGAGAAATCTATTCTGAGACATGAAATGTTTATTTACGCGCGTTCGTACATTGTTTATCTCGCGCTCACTTTCAACGGCTGTTTGCTTTCTATATATATATATATATATATATATATATATATATATATATATATATATATATATATATATATATATATATATATATATATATATATATATATATATATATATATATATATATATATATATATATATATATTAACAAATATATTACATCCCTTATTTTTGTATTCAAATTCATAGATACAAATTAATCTATGCATTCTCAATTCCTTATTCCAATTTTAGACATTTATTTTATATGAGTGGAGTCTGATGGGATTTAATAAGACCATCGCGCGTCCATTTTGTGGAGGTGTTGTTTGCTGAGCCTATTGAATCCTGCAATTTGGTGCCAGTAGCCTACCTATTACATAATCCCATCATTACAATTTATTATCAACGCTGCCTAACATAACCATGCCATTTTCAATACCATTTTCTTAGACTAATCAGAGAGAAGAATTCAGGTACACCCCCCCCCCCCCTCGCAACTCAAATGAGTTGCGATTTGAGTTAGATAACCGAGCGGTCACTAAGAATAATACTTCGAGGCTGTTAAAACATTTGACACTGCGATGGGCCAGGGATTTTTTTTATCGGATAAGGGCTTCAAGCCTGTTAAGACATTTAACACTGCGATAGGCCATATTTTTCCTCGAATAACGACTTCAAGCCTGTTAAAACATTTAACACTGCCATTAGTCATATTTTTTCTTTGAATAACGGCTTCGAGCCTGTTAAAACATTTAACACTGAGATAAGCCATATTTTTAGCGACTCTACACTCACTATATCGGTCGGTCGCTCTTGTTTTGCATTTTTTTTTGTAATAACATTGTAACTATTAGGTGGATCTAAAGAAATTTGAAACCCCTGTGTTGTTTTACATTCTCTATCGAATTATTTAATTGTCAAAGTCCTCCCAAGATTAGCCCATGAATTATTTTGTTTTGGCCATAACATCATAACTCCTCTGCCGATTCTAACAAAATTTGAAACCTTTATGCTGTTTTACATTCTCTTTTGAATGATATAACTTCCTAAGGTTAGTCTTTGAATTATTGAAAGTTTTGAAGGTCGTGAGCTCATAAATCAGAATTGAGTGAGAGCAAGTGACTTTTTGGTCAGCAGCCCTTGTTTCCTTGAATAAGGGCTCCAAGCTTGTTAAAACAACTATCACTGCGATAGTCCATATTTTTTCCTCGAATAGAATTACTCAGGAAATAATTTACACTCGCAGAATAGAAAAAATAAATATTACTTTAACATATAGACTGGCTACTCTAGGAAGAACGCAAAACCCCTGTAGCCAGTCGAAAGACCTCGGTTCAGAAGTGGATCAAGGTGGCTGGTATTGCGTACTTACCCCGCATAGCCAAAGTCCAACAGTGTAAGGGCGAAGCAAAGTGTGGCGCACAGCGCCCAATGTATTATGGGACAGATGACTCAGAATGTTGATATTGACGGGTGTCTAATGTAGTATAAATTGGGTGTTATACTTCCCTTGTGCGACTTGTTCTGTAGTGTAGTGGGTGCTCTGGGTTTGTGGAAGCGATGGGATACAAGTTACCTACTGTGGCGAACATTTGGCTTCACTGCAGGTAAATGTCCTAGTCCAGCACCTATGAAACAACTAGCTCTATCCTGCTTGCTATAAACAACAACCTTCGAATGATAAATGCTATGATCAAAAGTCTGTAGCAGACTTGTAATGGAAGGTGACGGTAGTTTTCTGATTCTATCTACCTATTTACGCTTTGTTTTCAATCTTGTGGCATTGGCGGATGCCTACAGAGTACCCACAGTATGAAAATATGTACTAAAGTGATGAGAATTTTGCCAAAAGTTTGAACTAAAAACACACGACTTAAGGTAAGGCAAAGATAACTTTAAAGAAATATTTATTTAAGCTGTAAATAAAATCATTTTTACTGTTTCATACATATAAATAAAACCTTAAATTTTAGCACACATATTATTTACAAATAAAATGAAAGGATGACAAGAACTTTCTCGCGGAAGGCCTCGCTAAGAAGTTTATTTCATCAGTTTTAAGTCTTCTCCCTTGACTTGAGAAGTAAAATTCTCTTTAATGCAGATTGACATAGGAGGAACTTCCATACTTACGAAAACTCCCTCTACTCCAGTAATTCCGTTACCCTGGTAGCTAAATGCGCAAGAAAATAATGCTCAACTTTAAGTCAACCAGGTTCTTGCTTAGTAGGTGCTTCCTTTAGCTGCCGCGATCAACCAGAAAATTGATCTGCTTCAGGTTCACTTATGACGGATCTGTAAATAATTGAGAAAAGGTAAAATACTTGAAGTATTTGAATTTTTTTAAGAGTTATCCATAATTATTTTTAAAATGGCAAATAGTTTATGGATATTTTTTATTCTGTTTATACACAAATTGTGTATGTACTACTGAACAGAGGTTAAGACAATAAAGAACTAGAGACCCTAGATTACATGATAGAAGCGACAAAGCAATAAATAATCCAACAACTTTACTATTTGACCCATGGAAGTGTGGTAAGACTCGAACGCTGGCTACAATAAACCTAATGACAGTCACCTTCAAAATCATGTTACCCTCTTCACAACCCTCGAGCTGGAGTACAAACACCTTCGCCCTACAGTGCTTTGTCCTTTAATCTCCCAAGCATTCGGAAGGAAGAGTCCATCTGCTTCTCGGGAGCTATAGATAACAACCTACAGAGGTCGGTGCCACAGTCGACACAAGAATAGCTTTCCGAAAGCAAAGAAAACACTACAAACAAAGTCTGAACGTGAACACTCTGAGCACATACGGAGACCACTCTGGTAAACACGGGGAATCCATCACCCACAGACAATATATCTATCCCTCACCTATGCTTCCACAGCGTGGGCACCAAATCTCGCCTCACTTACTTCAGCACACAAAACAGGGTTTAAGGTAAGGTTTAAGGTAAGTTACCAGTGGGTTGCTGCCCAATCCAAGTGGATTCTATATGGCAGCTAGGGTGAAACGAGACAAATCATCTATAAAAGGTGGAGGAGACCACTTTGTGACAAAAATTTTAAAAACGACTGGTTAAAAGATTCCTCCGCCAATATGAATCGAAGATGGGTGTGTTGAGGAATAGTTAGAAGGGTCGGGAAACAGGACAACCGGAGAATGGCAAAATGGCTACAATCCAATAAAGGGTGGGCAACCGATTGGTCCCCACCGCAAAAGCGACAGCAAGGGTTGATATGAGCATCACCCGAAACAAGATGGCCGTGAGTAAGTCTCGTGTGGCCAATGCGAACTCGACAAAGGACCACCTCCAACGACCGCACTCTATGACGACTCGAGGGCCAAGAGTGAATAGAATTTTTAATTTTGTATAGTTTGGATGTTGAACAGTCATCACATTCATTCTGCCACAGTTGAAAAATATACCCTATTATTGAAGGAAAGTAGTCCCTAAAAGGCAGAGCAGAGTTCTCAGGGGACACAGAATGTGCTGAGCGGGCCAGCCGATCAGCCTTCTCGTTGCCCAGAACCCCCACATGCCCAGGGACCCAGCAAAAAATAATTCTATATCGGGATGCATTTTGGATCAGCCAGTTGCAAATTTCTGTGACTAGGGGATGGGACGCATTAAAAGATCTAATTGATTGTAAGACACTCCTTGAGTCGGAAAAAATAACAAAATCACTAAAAGGTAAAATTTGGATGAGTCTAAAGGCTAAAAGGATTACTGAAAGTTCAGCGGTAAAAATGGATGCTGCTGGCGGCAAAGATAGTTAGGAATTCTCCTCCTGGGTAGATGGTTGCGGCACCCACGCCACCGTCCGACTTAGAGCCATCCGTGTATAGTGGGCAGCATTGTTTGTGTGAGGTTGAATGCTCTAAGAACAGGCTCTTAATGATGCGAGGGTCCATGGAGGACTTCTCCAGGCTCCACATGTTGGTACATACTGTGGGGAGAGGAGCACGCCAACTAGGGGTCAGTAAGGATGGGGGGGGGGGGTAAGGACCCTTTGAGCACCCAGGTTGGAGAGATGATCTCCTATGCGAAGGTTCAAAGGGCGGGGTAAAGATGGCAACTTATCATATGCCGCCGTTGATTCGGCAGCATACAGGCATCTGTAGACCTCTGATACAGGGGCTTGCTGTACTCGGCAGAGGTATCGCATGCAGATTTGAAGTCTATGGTAGGACAAAGGGAGTACCCCACTCTCGCAGTAAAGGCTGTTGACAGGAGAAGTACGGAAGGCTCCACTAGAAAGGCGAAATCCTAGGTTTCGAATGGGGTTCAGCATTTTAAGGGCAGAAGGGGAAGCCGATGAGTAAATTTGACAGCTATAATCCAATTTGGAATGGACGAGGAATGTATATAATGTCCACAATGTTTGTCGGTTACTGCCCCAAGAAGTGTGTAAGAGGAGTTTCAAAATGTCTAGAGCCAGCAGACAGCCTGTTCGAAGTTGGCGTATGTGTGGTAACCAGGATAACTTTGGATCGAGAGTTACGCCAAGGAATCGAAACTCGGAGACAAACTCTATATCTTCGCCTTGTAGGGAGATAGATGGGGGAACAAGAACCTCTCTGCCTCGGTGGAAATACATTGCTTTGGTTTTGTTCGTGGAAAAGCGGAATCCCTTAAGTTGTGCTCTTTTGGATACAGCGTCGACCGCCAGTTGTAGCCGACGCGCTGCTGATGGAAGGCGAGGTGAGGAACAGTATAGTGCTAAATCATCGGCAAACAGAATTACCGATACACCCTCTGGGAGAGACGAAATAATATCATTAATGGCCATTATAAAACATAAGACACTTAAAACACTGCCCTGAGGAACTCCCTCCTCTTGGGGTTGCAGGTCAGAATATGTTTCTCCAACACGTACCTTGAAGGATCGAGATGCTAAAAAACTTTGAATAAGTGAAGGTAAAAGGGCCTCTCATTCCCCAGACGTATAGCTGCTTCAAGATGCCGTATCTCCATGTTGTGTCGTAGGCTTTCTCAATATCGAAAATATAGCCAGGACTCGGTGCTTTAATGAGAAAGCTTTCCGGACCGATCCCTTGTAACGTACTAGTAGGTCAAGGGTACTATGACCTTTGCGGAAGCCACATTGAAATGGAGAGAGAAGGTGATTGGTTTCTAGGAACCAGTTTAGGCGCTCCAATATCATTTTTTCCAGCAACTTACTCAAACAGCTGGTGAGAGCTATAGGGCGGTAGTGATCTGCATCCAAACCGTCCCTGCTCGGTTTGACAAAGGAAAGGATGATCCCAATGCGCCATGATGACGAGTAAAAACCTTTCACCCATATAAGTTTGTACAAATCAAGTAAGAAGAGAGTAAAATGTGGATGTAGGTGCCGAATCATATCGAAATGGATCTCATCAAGGCTAAGGGAAGTAGATCTGCAAAGGGACAAAGCGCTTTGCAGCTCATGGATGCTGAATAGAGCGTTATATGGAAGGTTAGATTTTGTTGTGAAGTTGAGAGAATGAGACTTCCTTTGATTTTTAGGATAGAAAAGCCTTATCGTAACGGCTGACACTGCTGACGGCACAGAAATGGTCAGCAAAAGCATTGCTTACCGCCAGGCCGTCATTCTCCAAGGAACCGTCTAAGTTGAGTGTGGGGGTATGATGATTAGCATAACGGCCCCTGATCTTATTAATCCTCTTCCAGATCTTAGCAGTAGGTGTCATAGAGGAAATTGATGAAACGTAACGGGGCCATGAATTTCGGCGAGACTGACGAAGGGTTCTTTGGCGAAGCGCACGAGTTCGGTTTCGGTCGACCTTGTTGCACAAAGTTGGGTTCTTTCGGAATCGGGCATGGGCTAACTTGTAATTTTTGATAGCTGTTGCACACGTCGAGGTCCACCAGGGCACGGTTGAGCGGCCCGTGGCAGGTTGCCTCCGTGGGATGGTCTGTGTTGCTGCATTGTAGATAGTCGATGTAAAGTATTCTACTGCCGCGTCTACTCCATTGAAGATCCCCAAAGATGCATCTGTGAAGGACGCCTCTTGAAAACCTTCCCAATCAGCATGACCTTAGTCTCACTTAAGGGGCATGGTTGTATGAGGGCTAACTTGAAGGGCCGACAAGACAATAGGGAAGTGGTCACTCCCATGGAGATCGTCAAGAATTGACCATCGAAATTCCGTGAAGCAATCCGGGGAACAAACAGACAGGTCAAAACAGCTAAAAGAGTCCGTCTGGGCATGATAAGAGGTAAAATCGCCAGTATTTAAGACACAAAGAAAGTCAGATAATAAAAGAGACTCTAAAACACTGCTTTTGGAAATTCGAATGATGTCACCCCAGTATGGAAGGGCGTTAAAATATCCTAGTAATAAGAATGGGGAGGACAACTGGTCTATAAGTTCTAAAAGGTCGGGTCTTGACAATGATAAACAAGGGGGTAGGTAAATAGAGCAAACAGTAAAAAGCTTAGTAAGAAAAACCCTCACGGCAACAGCTTCGAGGGCAGTATGTAGGGAGATGGGAGAAACATGGTGGGATGAAGATACCATGATTGACACCCCTCCATGAGAGGGGCTTCCAGCAGGAGCAATAGAGTTGAAAGTGAGAAAGCCGGGTACGGGCGGAAAGGGCCGTATACCCAGTTTATTCTCCTGAAGACAAATAACTGCGGGGTGGATAGTAGTCAAAAGAATTTTGAGTTTTTCCCACTTTGGAAGAACGCCTTGGCAATTCCATTGTAAAATGGAAGATATTATGTGTGACGATTAGATACCACTGTGGATATCTTTTTCTCTTTTGAGGCCGATATTGTATTTGAGGTTCGTCCCAAAGAGCTTGGGAGACGGAGAGCTGATTTTGAGGAGCCTGCTTTTGCAGGGGTAGATCCTAGATGGAGCAGTAACTGGGTTTTTTTCGTGGGTTTTGGAGAACCGACCGAGGCCCTTGATTGTAATTCGGGCTCGCAACCTGGTGGAAAAGGAAGATCAAGAAGGGATTTTCGGCCGGTAGATCCGGATTCATGGGTCGAGGGTATTTTCGGTGTCTGAGGCGTTGGTCCAACCGCCGCGATTGGTGATGTTGGAGTATCAACTGCTTCCATCGGATCTTGGGTTGAAGGGTGAGCGGAACGAACAGGTGATCTGAGCGAGGTGTTTGGAGCTGGATGTATATCTGCCATCGTTTGGATCAGGATGGGGCCTAAGTCCTGTGAAGGGCGGGACGGACTTAAAGGCATAGAATGTTCAACCATAGGCGAGGAGTCCATTGAAGATTCTTGGGGTTCGGCCGAGTCAGCTCCAAAGGCTGCCCGCTTATTGGTGGTCGATGACCCAGGTGAGGAATCCCTTCTCTTACCACTGGGCTTTGGGTCTCGGGGCCGGGTGGATGAACCTTCACTGGTCGATGTTGAGGATTATTTCAAATAGCGTCTGATGTCTTCAAGTGTCTCACCCTGAGCGTCTCTCCCAGCTAGAGCTGCTGGAGAGAGGGGGTCTACATTGGTAATCTCGGTGTGAGAGGAATGCTTCGAGTGCATATTCTGAATGTTTTCGACGCTGCGAGTAGATCTAGGGTGAAGTGCTTCAGGCTGGTCGGAACTCGCGCGTGATGGTCGGTTTCGTCCAGCGTCACGTAAAACGTCAGAGAAGAGCCGGCCGAGTGGCGAGGTTTGTGCTCGGGCACGCTGGCGGGCCTCTCTTATACCTAGACGTAGGGAGTCACGCAAAGCGAGAACTTCCTTTTCATATAAAAATATAGAGCAGAGTTTTGACACAGCACTGTGGGTACCTCCGTAGTTGGCACAGCGGGGTGTTTTGGTGCATTCGGGGCCATGGTAGTCAGAGCTACAATTCACGCAGGAGCGAGGGTGCCGACAGGCACGGCCAACATGTCCAAATTGATTGCAATTGAAGCAGCGTCTGGGTAGTTCGATGAAGGGACTTATCGGGACACGAAGGTACCCAGCTTTAATATACTGCGGCAGTTCTTGTCGTTCAAATGTTAAAATCAGTGTGGCGGTTGGGACTTTAGTGGAGCCTAATGTTTTAGTTACCCTGTGTACGTAGGTGACACGTTGGGTACTGAGCTTACTCTAAAGGCGGGTGTGGTCGTAGTCCTTTAGTTCGTTTGAACGGACGACACCTTTGACGAAATTCAGACGCGGATGGGGCGAGACAGTTATTGGAATTTCAGCTATCGAAGATAGATTTCGCACAAGGTTGAGTTGAGAGTGGGATGACACCTCGACTACGACATCACCACTTCCTCTTGACCACATCCGGCGGGGTTCACCACAGCGGGACTCAAAAGATTCATTGACGTCAAACACATCGACTTTTGCAAGTGGGATGTCGGATGATGAATTTATGACAAGAAAGCGAGGATAATCAAGATCTGGGTCTACTTCGTTGGAATAGGGGTCTAACGAGCGAGGAAAGGCTGAAAGGGGAGCTAAGGAACGTTTGGCACGAGAACCCTTAAGAGAAGGGGAGGTTTTTGGTCTATGGCTAGCCATATCAAAAAGAAAAAAATTCGCATTCTCCCTCGGGGCTCCCCACCATGGAGGCCTATAAGGGCCCGGCACTACTGCAACTATACAATCAGTTACGTCCGGTATGTCCTCATGGAGAATGGATACGGATCCACCACACCATCTTTATAACCCTAAGAGGCTGCCCGAGTTCTCCTACGCACGGAGAAAAGGGGCCAACGATGGGTTTCTCCTTGGGCATTCGGTAGACGAAGGCGGTGGAGATGCCCAGCCTCTTCCACCTTCATGAAAGAACAATTCGGAATCAATCCATTAAACGAGCAGAGGGCGGGTATCGATAAGGACCACTAGATAGGTGAAGGAAGAGGGGGAAATAAAGGGCAGTGGAAGAGCGTAATAGAGGAGGAAAGAAAGAGGGGCATGTTAAAAGTGTTATTGGCAGCACCATGGGTCCTCTAAGGGGCCCAGGGCTGACCCCCCCTCACCACGAGAAGGCCAGAGCCTCTCTGGGAACAACCCCTGAAGAAAAGATCACAGAGAGGGAAGGGGACACAAAACAAAGCACTCGGCCTCGCTAAGGGGTCCACCCACAGCCCCTCCCCACAACTTCCTCATCTCTGAAACAAAGGTCATGACAATAAATGGACCTCTGTGGAATACAGACTCTTACCATTCTCTACAAAACAATGCACGCACCACAGTATCTAAACGCCATTTCACTGGCTAGTAACTACATACAGATATTCGCCCCCACCCATAAACCAGACAGTTCAACAAATATTCACAAGCCTAATTGAGACAAAATATACATAAATACGGCGTGTGGAATCTCCTGGTGAACCAAGTCGGATAGGTGAAGTTAACCGGCCCTGGAGAGGTGTGTTTGTGTGTGTGTGGTGGCGAAGTAAGTCGAAGTAAAAAATGAAAATGCCACGTTTGATTCCTCGACGGGATTACATTATTCGATTACAGCGAAGTTAAGCAACATCGGCTATCCTAAGTCCCTGGCTGGAGTTCGATTCGGGTTGCCTTCAAGGCGACTGCCATAAACTGTATTTCCCGTGGTTTCGGAGCCCACGATAATCAGTAAACACCACCAACACCGACGCTGAGAAATCCGACATCTTAAATGAGGGTATTTCGGTGGTAAAACCAATTTGTTTATGGTGTTTTCAATTGCACGAGACATATTTTTCAGTGGTGACACCACAAGTGATTTCAGTAGGGAGAAAATACTGAAGTATTTGCCAGTTATTAAATTCACACATTAACACCATGAGGACGTGTAACAACAAACCCACAAAACTTTTGAATAAAGACAATTTACGAGAGAAAAGATGACAGAAACCGTCAATCTGATTTCAACCCTGAAAATTATAGACGCATTTATCGGGGGAAGTAGATTAATAGATATTCCATTCCTAAATGGCTCCATTTAAAACTCACATGAAAAAATGCCATTGTTAAAGCTTGAATTTATGTACCCTGACGCCACAGAAAACGAAGATTTTAAAAAAATCGAAACAGGTAAAGCTTGAATTCGTGTACCACGATGCCACAGAAAACGAAGATATCCAAAAATTGCGCCGTGTAAAGCTTGAATTCGTGTACCACGACGCCATAGAAAACGAAGATATCCCCCAAATTGACACAGTTAAAGCTTGTATTCCTGCACAACGACGCCACAGAAAACGAAGATATCCCCCCCCCCCCAAATTGCTACAGGTAAAGCTTGAATTCGTGTACCACAACGCCAGAGAAAACGAAGATAGCCAAAATATTGCCAGTGTTAAAGCTTGAATTCGTGTACCACGACGCCCTAGAAAACGAAGATATAGCCCCAAATTGACACAGTTAAAGGTTGAATTTGTTCATAACGACGCCACAGAAACAAAGATATCCCCTCAAATTGGCACAGGTAAAGTTTGAATTCGTGTACCACGACACCACAAAAAAACGAAGATATCCCACAAATTGCCAGTGTTAAAGCATGAATTCGTGTACCTCGACGGCACAGAAAACGAAGATATCCAAAAAATTGACACAGGTAAAGTTTGAATTGGTGTACCACGACGCTACAGAAAACGAAGATTTCCCCCAAATTGACACGGTTAAAGCTTGAATTGGTGTACCACGACGCCACAGAAAACGAAGATATCCAAAAATGCGACAGGTAAAGCTTGAATTCGTCTACCACGACGCCACCGAAAACAAATATATCTAAAAAGATTGAGACATTTAAAGCTTGAATTCGTGCACAACGACGCCACAGAAAACGAAGATATCGAAAAAATTGCAACTGTCAAAGCTTGAATTCGTGTACCACGACGCCATAGAAAACGAAGATATCGCCCCCCAAAATCGCTGTTAAAGCTTGAATTCGTGTACTACGACGGCACATAAAAAGAAGATATCCCCCAAATTGCCACAGGTAAAGCTTGAATTCGTGTACCACGACGACACAGAAAACGAAAATTTCCCTCAAATTGAAATAGGTAAAGCTTGAATTCGTGCACGACGACGACACAGAAAACGAAGATATCCAAAAAGATGCCACTGTTAAAGCTTGAATTCGTATACCATGGCGACACAGAAAACGAAGCTATCCAAAAATTGCGACAGGTAAAGCTTGAATTTGTGTACCACGACGCCCCGAAAACGAAGATATCGAAAAATGCGACAGGTAAAGCTTGAATTCGTCTACCACGAAGCCACCGAAAACAAAGATATCTAAAAGATTAACACAGTTAAAGCTTGAATTCGTGCACAACGACGCCACAGAAAACGAAGATATTTATCCCAAATTGCCACAGATAAAACTTTATTTCGTGTACCACGACGCTACAGAAAACGAAGATATCCCTCCAAATTGCCACAGTAAAAGCTTGAATTCGTCTACCACGTCGCCACAGAAAACGAAGCTATCCCCCCCTCCCCCAATTGATACAGTTAAAGCTTGAATTCTTGCCCAACGACGTCACAGAAAACGAGGATATCTCCTCAAATTGCCACAGTAAAAGCTTGAATTTGTGTACTACGACGCCCCGAAAACGAAGATATCCAAAAATGCGACAGGTAAAGCTTGAATTCGTCTACCACGAAGCCACCGAAAACAAAGATATCTAAAAGATTAACACAGTTAAAGCTTGAATTCGTGCACAACGACGCCACAGAAAACGAAGATATTTATCCCAAATTGCCACAGATAAAACTTTATTTCGTGTACCACAACGCTACAGAAAACGAAGATATCCCTCCAAATTGCCACAGTAAAAGCTTGAATTCGTCTACCACGTCGCCACAGAAAACGAAGCTATCCCCCCCCTCCCCCAATTGATACAGTTAAAGCTTGAATTCTTGCCCAACGACGTCACAGAAAACGAGGATATCTCCTCAAATTGCCACAGTAAAAGCTTGAATTTGTGTACCACGACGCCACAGAAAACGTGGATGATAACCCACAAAATGAAAACCGGTCTTATAAAATGACACTTACTCCTGATTGCTAGATTGTAAAGAGGATGGAGTGAAGCATGACAACTCAAGTTTCTCCTCGATGTTCATTACTTCTGAAGTTTCAAAGAGAGCATGAATTTAAGATAAACTCAAAAAGACGATACGAATAGAGAACATCGGTTAAATGAATTCAGAACTCAAATTTAATATCTATCGTAGGAATCAGTTGCACAAAGAAATATATTTATCAAATTAGCTAAAAGAACGGGTGTTTTAGGTTTTTTAAAAGAGATTCACATCCTCACATGGAGCTATCATTGGGAACCTATAGTTTTAAGTGATTCTAAACGACCCCATGCGAATAGTACGAATTTATTGACCTTTAAAAGCGGTTAAATTGCAGTTCTCTTAGGGAATTTAGGGTTCGTTAAGGCTTTCTAAGTTCTTACGAGAGGTTGTGAGGTCTGTAACAAAGCTCTATTATGAAGAGGAAAACAAGTTTCGATATATGAAAAACACAAAGGATGTAACAAAGCTCTATTGTGAAGAGGAAATCCAGAGGTAAACAAGAGTTCTTTGATAAATGAAAACAACAAAGGATGTAACTAAGACCTATTATGAAGAGGAAAATGAGTGAATGTACTGGTTGGAAAACCGCAAAAAAAGTAAACAAATGAGTGAGTGTTTGAGGGAGAAGGAGGCGATCCAGTGATTTCGCTCCCTGAGACCAACGAGGGCATCTCCCGCAGAAAGCTTGAAGAAGATATCTACCTGTAAAAGGAGTGGTGAGAGGAAGTGAACATACATGAAACATATAGTATCCCCGCGGGGCCAGGAGGGCACGCAATCCTTCAGATGTTAGGCACCGCAAGGTTGCCAATGTGAACATGATGTCCCCTAGGGGGCCCATAAAAAAGAGTGGATAAGGAAAAAGAGGGGGAAGGGGGGAGTACGAGAAAAAGGTGGAAATAATGTAGGCATATAACCCCAGCTCCCCCAATCAGAACCAAGAGGGAGGGGTCACCCCCTCCCCGCCTCGACCAGGGATGAATGAACGAAGGCTGGTCGGCGACTTGCCCGCGAACAAAATAGGCTAAAATGCAAATGTCTAGAGGGAATAAAGTCCAGGTAGTTTCAATCTAGTTTGAGACTGCCTGTGGGATTTGGGGCAAGGAGGGTGTGCCGTTTCCCCCAGGTACCATTTTCTTTCCGGGTTTAATGCCATCTTTGACCAACGAGGCGCCAGGTGTAACCGTCTATACGGGACACCGAAGGCACAACTGGATGTATGGTAATTGGGCATGGAAGGGTGGGTGCTAGAGGGGTCCTTATGCTCAAGTATGAACTCTAAATGGACGAGAAGCTACAGCATACATCGCCCCATTAGCCCAGGGATGAACCAGACTGGAAGAGTTCTAGGGCACATAGACCTTATGGTATGAAGCTTTTAAAAAATTGGCAGTTTTGTGCTTAATAGGGCAAAATGGGAGGTTTTGTGGCGTTAATGCACACCGACCTCAAATCGAGGAAAGGCAGTTACAGTCGGAGTCCTATTCTGAGGAAAGGCAATTAAAATAACTTTATAATGGACTTCAATTTTCTGTATTGGAAGAAACAATGTTAATTATCGAGCTTTAAAAAACATTTTTTTAGAATTATTACACCCTGCTACTAACACAATCACTGGCATAACTGAGTTAGCACTTGCTGCACATATAATACATGCACACACCCAAGCCACGCTTTTCTGATCATTCAAGCACAGGGAAAAGCTTGTAGGTCATTGTATCAATCTTTGATATCCCACTCTATTCACTTACAATTTAGGCCCAGTAGAACGTACATTCAATTACAATTTAAACCAAATAGAAGTGCATTCAGTCACAATTTAAACCCAGTAGAACGCCCATTCAATCACAATTTGAGCGCAATAGAACGTCCATTCAATCAAAATTTAGACCCAGGAAACGTCCATCCAATTACAACTTAAGCTCAATAGAACGTACAAACAATCACAATTTAAGCACAGTAGAACGTCTATTCAATCACAATTTAAGCCCGGTAGAACGTTCATTCTATCACAATTTAAGCCCAATAGAACGTCCATTCAGTCACAATTTAAGCCCAGTAGAACGTCCATTCAATTACAATTAAGTACAGTAGAATGTCTATTCAATCACAATTTAAGCCCAATAGAACGTCCATTAAATCCCTTTATGCCCAGTAGAACGTCCATTCAATCGCAATTTAAGCGCATCAGAATGTCTATTCAATCACAATTTAAGCCCGGTAGAACGTTCATTCTATCACAATTTAAGCCCAATAGAACGTCAATTCAATCACAACTTTAGCACAATAGAACGTCAATTCAATCACAACTTTAGCACAATAGAACGTCCATTCAATCACAATATAAGCCCAGCAAAACGCAACATATTTTTTTACCTTTAAAAGACTCCAAATGCGATTGCAAAGCGCCTTCCGTTAAACCTTCATTCTTGGTAGGAAGATGTTTCATGGTTCTTGCGTTATCTGACACACCAGTGCTCATGTCAAAGATTTCTGTGACTTTCATCTGAGATTAGAAATCATGGATTACAAAATATTAATCCCCAAGCTTAGACAAATAGAGGAATGGGAATTTTTATACTAAATTTTGTTGGTCTTTCAAAGCACTAGGGATGGTGACATTCGCATTATCTACTACCCTTCTGATTCAAGGGTTGGTCTAAATTCCACCCATGTCCCTCCTACTTCTCTTGCTGATTCTGTCACCACTATATGGACGTCTCTACTTCCGTACCCCGATTAATTAAGGCATCGGTGATCCAGGAGAAACATTTAATATTATATTCTTTTAGAACCAATTCGCCATAGTTAAATGAGTAGCATCTGGCATCATCTTAAACCAAATTGGATAGCGAAACTTTGAATAGGAAGGTGTCGGTGACACTCTGGCCCTACTCATGGGGCAGTCGGGAAGAAATATCGCTGCCCCGTTCGAGTGTCAACCCGCTAAGGTAACATCTTATGGGATTAATGAGTTATCCCGTTTCCTGTGGAGTAAGACCAGGCCGAATCGAAACAGTTGAGTGAATAAACATTAGATGTTATTCGTTGCCAGATAGAGTTAAGATTGGGATTGGCTTTACTAGGGCAGATGCCAGTAGATCGTCTATTCAATCAATTTAAGTCCAGTAGAATGTCCATTTAATCACAATTTAAGCCCAATAGAACGTTCATTCAATGACAATTTATGCCCAATAGAACGTCCATTCAATCACAATTTAAGCCCAATAGAACCCGTAAACTTTAGGTCATAACAGAAAAAAAACTCCCGAAAAAAAGTTAAAAGCCGATTCGCAAACCAAAATCTTCCTCCATCACTCAATTATTACCCACCTCGTTATTTTCGTCCATGTAATAGTAGGCCATGAGCGAATCCTGATTTTCGGTGACCGTGAGAATCTGCTCGAAGGCGTCGTCAGCGATAGGCGGGGTCGAGAGCTCATCCCACTCTGGACTAGTGATAGAGAGGTCCTCTAAAGACGGGAATCGAGACACGGCCCTCGAGACTGCCCGAGACGCCGCCCTTGAAACGTTTCGGGACGGGTTCTTGGAGGGTGCCAATGAGCCGTGGTGCGATACAGACTTGGCACATCGGACAGCCAGTTGACTCAGGACTTCAGCCTCCGACAACAAGTGTTCTCGATGTACCAGATCGCTGAGGGAAGGACGAACCCATGAGAAGCAGGTACTAAATATAAAGGCGGGGATAAGGCAACAAGGTCGGTTATTTCTAATGTAAAATACTAAGGAAATATGAAAATACGGGGAAAAAAAAACAAACCCTTGCGCTTTATTTTAGGATCCGTGTTTATTATAAGACTCAAGATTAATATTCAAATACCCAAATAAAGTGGAGGAAGTAATTAATCCACGGGTGTTCTGTACTGGAACTCTCGAAATAACGTGATATTACCCCTTAGATAAACACCACTAATCGGCGAGGGGAAATATCGGTCTTACATGAACAGCACGACAGATTTAAGCTCAGAATGGAAAATAGCCAGCACTAAATCGAAACCAGGATATAATGCAAACTTCAAGTTGCCTTCTATGAGAACCTGGTGCAAGAAATATAAGATTATGTCATCCAACAAATATTACAATTTAGTTAAAAAGGCAACTTAATCAAATAGTCTCCCAGGAATGATTACAATGTAAAGGCAACTTACTCATCTCTCATTTCGATGTCAAATTCGAAGTTTTGCCTTTCACCATTCACCCGCTGAATCCCGCCTTCACCTGGAATCACAATGGAATACTGAATCATTCTGCATTGGCGAGGAGTACTATCCTACATTGGCAAGGAGTACTATCCAGTATTAGTGAGGACTACTATCCATTTTTTTTTAATACAAAAATACAAAAACAAAGGTAAAGAACAAGCAAACAAAAACAAAAGAAGCAAAAAAGAAGAAGGAAGCGTGCTATGGGGTTTGGGCGAGGCCCGCCTCCCCCTGGCGTAGGATCATGCGACCGACAACAAAGAGAGTAAAATAAAATGGAGGAGGCCAGCCTCATCCAAAAAGTCAGATAGTCGACAAGTCTGTGTACATGAATCAGTCCGGGGTACAAGGGGCAAGCGGTAGCGACCACGCTCGTACCAATACCGGGATAGCTAACGTGTGCGAAGATAACCCCGACTGGGACATTCAAAAAGAATGTGGCGAACAGTCTGGGGAATAACGCAGTCTTCACAGTATGGCGCAGGCGAGCACTCTATCAAATGGCGGTGCGTCCCGCGAGTGTCCGATTCGCAGACGAAAGAAAGCAACCTGAAGCCGTCGCGGTATTTGGGGGTAGGTCCATGGCAACAGTCACGGAGCAATAGCATGCAACTTTAAGTTCCCCTCGGCTGTCTACCATCTTTTTTTGCCAGGCACCCCGGTGGGCTGCCCTGTAATCGGTGTGAGAAAGAACGAAACGCTGCTATGATCGCTCAGTCTTCGCGGACACTTCGGCGATCTCATTCCCACATATCCAGGAACCCAGCAGGACAAAATCTCGACATCCACCCGGCTCGCCAAAACCGTGGCATCACGGATACCGCGAAGCAGGGGGTGTGAATATTCCAATGCCCCAAGAGCACATAGGACGTTTTGTTGGTCGCTAAATATAACAATCCCGTCTCCGAACCGGGCACGACGCTTTATCTCCCGTACCGAGCAGTGTATTGCAACCAGCACAGCCGTGAAGACAGACGCAACGCCTGGCAGATCCCAGCTGACCTCAAACAGATGGAATACAGCATGAATACCGATCCCCTCCGTATACATTAGGAGGCGTGGAGACAAATAGTCAAAGATGATACACCCCATGGTGGCATCCTGGGCAGAACCAGAGGTGCCACCGGCCCGATAGCTACACTGAGCTTTCCAATTAGTTTCCTTGCCCTAAATCCAAAGGGCATAGGATATGCTTGGCATCTCTCTCACTGCGGATGTAGTGAGTCAATGGCGACTGACGGATGCACCGGGATAACGCGTACAGACCAATAGTACACTGTGCACGGCGCAGAACAAGTAGCCTCTAACTGGGAGATGTGCGAAGGCACTGGTTGCCAGGCGGAGACCAGTGTGGTGGATTGAGTTCACTTATCAGCACTCCAGATGCTGAACGTCGCGGAACGTCACGACGCGGGTACAAGAGAATCTAATGGTGCAAATATGAGCCTCCTAGGTGAGGCACCGGTCAAAAATAACACCAAGGAAACGCTGCGAATCCACCACTTTGAGATGAACCCCATTTACAAACAAGTCCGGGTTGGGTGGAGCCGTAGATGGCAGCAGAAGTGCACCTTAATTTTAGGCAAGGAAAACCGAAAACTGTGCTTCAGCATAGCAAGAGTTGAAGTTCAATGTCTGTTGGAGTCAACGCTCGAGAGTTGGCATCTGGGCCGCACCAAAAGAAATAAAGTGGTCCACTTAGAGCGTAGAGAGAACATCTTCCGGCAGCATCGAGGTGATAATGTTGAAGCTTAGGGAAAAAAGTGTGATACTCAGGACACTTTCTTGCGCGACACACTGTTTCTGCTCCATTAGGAGCAGGATCAGAGATTGCGGTCCCATTCTCCTGGAGAACGGTAGGGGGGCCCTGAGAGAACTTGCCCCGAATCCTTTTGACTCGCTTCCACACCTCTGCTAAAGGGGTCTTCCCGTTAAGTGAAGACACATATGCTCACCAAGAAGAGCGGCGGGTCTGTTTCGAAACATATCGGAACCTAACGCTTCTGTTGAGGGCCGTCTCACACACGGCTGAGCACCACGGAAGCGGTCGGTTGCAAAACGGTCAGATGCTCTAGGAATACTAGTCACACCCACGGCGATGAGGTCAATGGAAAACTTAACGGTCTCGTCCACAGACCTAAACTCCTCGACGGGGACAGACAAATCAGTCTTTTCCTGAAATGTGAACGACCGCGCCAAGCAGCACAGGGGCGAGCTCTCAGGCAGCAGCGGTCTATAAAATATATTTGAATGGTAAAGTGATCACTACCATGGAGGTTATCAACTAACTCCCACCCAAAATCAGACTGTGCATCCGGAGAGTACAAGGAGATATCAAGACAGGAAAAATGAAGCGATTCTCAGGCAGTGATGCGCAAATTCATCCACAGTTAGGATACTTATCTCCAGCTCGGCAAGGACCTGACCCTTGGAAATGATCGAGTAGTCTCTCAAGAGTGGGTGTCAACCGTTCAATCCTCGAGCAATAGAAAAGGCCTCGTCAACCGTACCACGATATGGCGGAAGTTCCCCGCGTCGAAATCGGCTGACGGTTGAATGTACGCAGAAATAACAGTACACCTCCTATCCAGGTGCAGCTACGCAGCTAATGCCTGAAAAGAGCTATCTGAAGCAAAGGGAGGAATGGAGACATCATGCTGGGTGTAAATGGCGCATCGTCCTGCCCGGCCCCAATCCCGTGGTGGTGAAGTCGCAAAACCCTTATACCCCGAGAGGGTGGGCAGGGGGCACGCGCCCAGCATGATCTCCAGTAGCAGCTCCTCCTAATTGGCCCGGAGTCAGCGGCAATTCCATTGAAGGAATATGCCCCAAAAGCCTGGCTCGGAGATTCAGGGGCTCTCTTCAAAGAGATGACCCTCACGGGAATGGCCGTGCGTTTCCCGGAGGCAGAACTCCGGGAGCAGTTGGCCAAACAATGCTCTGAAGTTGCTGTCACCTTCGAGGACTTATCGGGGGAGGTTGGGCTCGCCATGCGAGTCTTTTCTTCCTTCCGCCTCGAAACATTAGGCGAGCGGGGCGGCTTCAGAGGTGGGGCTCCATCCTTCGGAGGATCCACCGTCTCCGAGACACCCAGCAGTCCAACCTTGGTTGTGGATGTAAGAGCCAAAGCTCTTTTAGTGCTGTCATCTTTTCGGGAGGCAGATTTAGGAACCTTGGAAGACGGCATTATGAGCACCTTCAGGGATGTTGCCTCCCTTGAGTCTAATGACTCGGTGGAGGCGCGCAACCGTTTCACCTTACGAGAAACGGTCACGCTAAGAGGTCTTATTTGAGGTGCTTTTTTTCGTGTCGTCTCTGGCGGAAACAGACCTCCATCGGGACAGAGGGATAAGCAGGCAGGCCGACCCCCTTCAAGCTGTAAATGCAGGACTGTAGGGGGCACGGACAGGCGAGCCCTGCTATCTCTTTCCCTCCTAAGAGGGTTGGCCCTACAGAGCCGCCTGCCTGCTCTCTTGGCAACCTTCTGTGATAATAAAGGAGGGACTGGGGCTGGTAGGGAGATAAGAGTCGCCCAAGGACGCCTCCAGAAAGGAGCTGAGGGGAGTCTATCGCACCCGTAGGCCTAGAAAAGGAGTAAGCCTCCTCTCCGGTAGAAGAGGTTTGGAGGGGCCCCTGAGAAAGCACAGCGAGGGCCACCTCCTTTTCAGAGGTGGAGGTGCCCGAGAATGGCTTCAAAGATAGCAAAGGGAAAGCTCTATTACCGCATATGGATAGTGAGAGGGGATCCCTCTACCGATCAAAGGGGTGTCTTGTGTTACCTCGTCCTCCCCGACACCTCGGGAGGGCAAGGCCGCGCTTGAAGACGGATACCAATGCGCACTCCCATCATTGACTTCTATTGCAACCATAGTATCAGAAAAAAGAGAAAGAACTCATGGAAAGTAGATACGAGGGGCGGTCGATGAGTTTTGCGAATCGGTAGGGCAAAACAGAGGAAGGGGGATCGCTGTTTTGGGGGGTGGTAGGACAAGTCAGGACCTGCAGCCGCACGCTCATACCTCGTCTATTTAAGAAGCAGTAGCTGATCACAGATCGTCAGTCACAAAATTTTCAACAATGGAGAAGGTTGAGAACCGCGCAGTGATCAAATTTTGACCAAGGAAGGCAAGAATGCAAAAGAGATCCATGAACGCAAGGTTGAAGGGGACACCGACACCGCCCCTTCCTATGCAACCATTGCTCGCTGGAATAGGAAGTTCCACCATGGTCTTGAGTCCCTTGAAGATGACCCCTGTCCAGGACGCCCGTCAGACGTGACCAACGAGGACAATGTGGCCCGTGTGGAGAGGATGATCATCGAAAATCGACGGGTCAAGGTCGAAGAAATCAAGCGACAACTTGGAATATCACATGGAAGTGTTATCAACATCATCCACGACAATTTGGCCATAACCAAGGTCTCTGCCCGTTGGGTTCCTAGAAACCTCACGCCCCATAATCGACTTCAACGTCGTCAAAGTTCGCAGGAGCTGCTGCTCCTGTACAACCAAAACCCGGCTGGATTCGAGTCACGCATATTGACAGGTGATGAAATGTGGATCCATCATTGGGATCCCGAGACCAAGCTTGAAAGCATGATCCTGGAAGCACAGGGCTCTCCGACTCCCATCAAGTTCCGGACCCAACCCTCAGCCGGGAAGATTATGGCCACCATCTTCTGGGATTCTGAGGGAGTGTTTATGGTGGACTATGCGCCTCGTGGAAGGACCATCACAGGCCAATATTACGCCGAGGAACTGGCTGGGTTGAACAAGTGCATCCGTCAGAAGCGGCGCGGCAAGTTGACACGCGGTGTCCTGCTCCTCCACGACAATGCCCCTGTCCACAAGGCCATAGTTGCACAAGCTGCCCTGTGCAAGTGTGGATTCGAGGAGCTCAACCTGCCGCCCCCCTACATTCCAGATCTGGCCCCTAGCGACTACATTTTATTCAGCCAGCTCAAGGCTGCACTGCATGGACGCCGGTGTAGGGACGATGAAGATGTCCAGCTCACCGTCCAGGAGTGGATAAAACAGCAGTCGGGAGATTTCTGGTTGTCGGGAATTCAAAGCCTCAGGGACAAGTGGCGCAAGTGCATTGAAGTCGAGGGTAGTTATATTGAAAAATAATAAAACACTTTTCCTCATATCTCGTTTCCTTATATTTGAATTGGAAAACTTATTGACCGCCCCTCGTAGTATGACCTTCCTATGAGGGGGAAAAGGTTAAGAGAAAAGTCGCCATAGGATCAGAAATTCCAGATAATCGATTATCGGTTCCAGGGCAATTTCGCCATTTAGGCGAAATTACCCTGGAACTTTGACCTTAAAGGATGGCGTTGGTGTAGCCATCTCATGTGTGTACTGGAGGGAGGTGAGCAGAGTCGAGCCCCCCCCCCCTACCTAATACTTGCCCCAGCCAGCAGGCTTTCGTGCCTCGCAGCAGGAAGGGACCTCACGGTATAAGATGCCACTCACCCAAGGCTCATAATAGCAAGATTGGAAAGAAGAAAGTTTAAATAGAAAAGCAAGTTTGGAATGGGGTAAGAGGGCACGTAATAAAGAGAGGTAGAGAGAGGCAGGTCCACTAACGAGTAGGGTGGGGGGATCACCTCTTATTATCATATCCCGGTGCTAGGTGATCCCAGGATGGCAGCCAGTCACTCTGTCCAAGTGGAAACAGTCTTCCTGGCAGAAAGTGCGGGTAGAAAACGTTGAGGGCGAAAACCGAAATAGTAAACAATGATAATAATACCTAGAATTAGTAATAAACAATAATATATAATAAATAATAATCATAATTAATACTACTAATAAATAAAATTAATAATAAATAATAAAAAGGTAAAGTAGTGAGTGGAAAGCGCACTAACAACTTCCCCAGGCGCCATCAGAATGTTCCAATCGACCCCCCAGAGAGAGACGGGGCTGCCCTAATTTGTACTCAGGCAGGGAGACGGGGGGAAGGCAGCTCCTTCGGATACCAAGGGTAACAGGCTAAACAGGGTACCACCTGCCGGAGGACTCCTATCCAGCATTGGGAAGGAGTACTAGCCCTAAGTACTAGTTCGATGTAGCCAAAGACAAGGGAACTCGGAAATGAATCATTGCCAGATCAATCACAAAATAAAGAGCTCTCGAGAGCCCAGTAGTGGATGCGGTGATGCGCGGGTTCGAGCCCACCGATTTCGGGTACAAAACTTACAGCGGCGTCATGAACTGGCCGCCCCTGGGTGGATACACTGAACTTACCATGCGGGGGTCGTTTCACGCGTATCACCAGGCACATAGCCAATCATAACATTGCTATCACTCCCTCCCCGTCTTTACAGCCCAACACTCACTCTCCTCTGGTTCGAAACCCTGATGATGGAGTACTAGAATCCATATACCCCGACATGGAGTACTAATGCCAAACATGCGGTACCCATACCCACATACGTATGACGGGAAAAGCCAGAGGGTTTTATGATCATTGGTTGGTGTTAAAATACATATCCCCCCCACTATCCCCCAAAGACCGGTCCCTGGGACCTTCGGGCTTGTCGGTGATTGTGATTCTGATTATTATGCGGATTTCATTATCCGACAGGGAGCTATAGTCCTGGCGGAGAGGCAAAGAAATAGAGATTTCAGCGAATCGTTATAGGGTAAGGTCGAATTTTATTCGTTCCCTATAACCCCAAATATTTCCAAAATGCAAATCCTAAAAAATAACGATCATATAAAAATTCAAATTCTTTTAATTACATTCCAAACTAAATTGCGTTAATTTTTCTAGAATGTAGACATAGGACTTACACAGATCCACATTACATGTAGGTTACAGTTTTGGAGATGGCAAATGGTATCAGCTACTAAATGGAGTCCCGAGCAAACGCAAAATCTTAATAGAGTCACATGCAAACTTTATAATAGAGTCCCTAGTAAACTTCATAATGAAATCCCTAGCAAACTTCATAATAGAATCCATAGTAAACTTCATAATGAAGTCCCTAGCAAACTTCATAATAGAATCCCTAGTAAACTTCATAATGCATTCCCTAGAAAACTTCATAATAGAATCTCGAGTAAACTTCATAATGAAGTCCCTAGCAAACTTCATAATATAATCCCTAGTAAACTTCATAAAGAAGTCCCTAGCAGGCTTCAAAATAGTCCTAGTAAACTCCATAATTATGAAGTCCCTAGCAAACTTCATAATAGATTCTCTAGTAAACTTTATACTCAAGTCTTTAAAAACTTCATAATGGATTCCGTTGCAAACTTCATACTGAAGTCCTTAGAAACTTCATAATGGATTCTCTAACAAACTCCATACTGAAGTCCTTAGAAACTTCATAATGGATTCTCTAACAAACTTCATACTGAAGTCCTTAGAAACGTTATAATGGAGTCCCTAGAAAACTTCATACTCAAGTCCTTAGAAACATTATAATGGAGTCCATAGCAAACTTCAAACTGAAGTCCTTAGAAACTTTATAATGGATTCCCTAACAAACTTCATACTCAAGTCTTTAGAAACTTCATAATGGATTCCCTAACAAACTTCATACTCAAGTCCTTAGAACATCATAAGGAAGTCCCTAGCAAACTTCATACTGAAGTCCTTAGAAACTTCATAATGGAGCCCCTATCAAACTTCATAATGTAGTCCCAAGCGAACTTTGTCATGAAGTCCTAACCAACTTCATAATGTACTCCCTACCAAACTTCATATTGAAGTCCTTAGAAACTTCATAATGGAGTCCCTAGCAGACTTCAGATTGAAGTCCTTAGAAACTTCATAATGGAGTCCCTAGCAGACTTCAGATTGAAGTCCTTAGAAAATACACAACGGAGTCCCTAGCAAACTTCAGATTGAAGTCCTTAGAAACTTCACAATGGAGTCCCTAGCAAACTTCATACTGAATTGCTTAGAAACTTCATAATGGAGTCCCTAGCAAACTTCATACTGAAGTCCTTAGAAACTTCATAATGGAGTCCCTAGCAAACTTCAGATTGAAGTCTTAGAAACTTCATAATGGAGTCCCTAGCAGACTATGGTTTCCCGTACTTTGCATCTGATTAGAAGCCATAGTGTTAATGCTCGGCTGGCAAGTCTGTGTTTTTTAACTGTGTAGGAGAAGAGAAAGGAATTGTAGAGTGGTCAGTCATTTCTAAGTGAAAATAACACGGCTATCCCATCCCACCTGGCTGTAATCCTGAAATGAGACCACCCCCACTTTAATGTATCCCCAAATGAAGTTAAGTTGCAATAGAACTTACACTTACTAGCTGTTGCATTGACCGCTAGAACGAAGGAGTGCTATAAAGTTCCCCCAGTATGCAACAGCCGCCCTCCACTCTAACACGGTCTCTTCAGGACAGTCTCTTAATTGTGAGAACATTAGTTAGGCCTACAGCAGAAAATGTAGAATCAAAGTCTTTCTCCCTTAATCTCCCAAGGGGTCGGAAGGAGAGGTCATCAGGTCCTGGGGAGCAATTAACAACAATAACAACATTTATCTGGGAAGTCAAAGAAAGAAAAAAACCCGAACGTGATTCTAAATGGCAGCGGCCTTCCTATCCTCGCTAAACGCATGCTGTCTCCATGTTTTGATACAAGTGATTGTGATCAATGGTGGGTATGATACCCCAAGCCCGAAATGTGGTTATGACCTTGGGTAGCTTGAAGCCAAAAAAGGTTAAAGCATCTTTTATCAAGGAGAGGTTGTTAACAGCATAAGAGGGACTTCCCTGTTAATGAATGATGTCGAGAGACCATCATAAATATAATCAAACTTCAGATATGTGAATGAAGATTCGCTTAATATGCTCATTGTTTGCTTGGGACTCCATTATGAAGTTTGGTAGGGAGTTCATTATGAAGTTGGCTAGGACTCCATGATAAAGTTTATTGGGACTCCATGATAATGCTTGTTAAGGACTACATGAGAAAGTTCGCTAGAGACTACATTATGAAGTTTGCTAGGGACTCCATTATGAAGTTTGCTAGGGACTCCATTATGAAGTTTGCTAGGGACTCCATTATGAAATTTGCTAGGGAGTTCATTATGAAGTTTACTAAGGACTCTATTATGAAGTTTATTAGGGACTCCATTATGAAGTTTATTAAGGACTCTATTATGGAGTTTATTAGGGACTCCAATATGAAGTTTGGTAGGGAGTTAATTATGAAGTTGGTTAGGACTCCATGATAAAGTTTCTTGGGACTCCATGATAATGCTTGCTAAGGGCTACATGACAAAGTTCGCTAGGGACTACATTATGAAATTTGCTAGGGACTCCATTATGAAGTTTATTATGGACTCAATTATGAAGTTTGATAGGAAGTTCATTATGAAGTTTACTAAGGACTTCATTATGAAGTTTGGTAGGGAGTTCATTATGAAGTTTATTAAGGACTCTATTATGAAGTTTATTAGGGACTCCATTATGAAGTTGATAGGGAGTTCATTATGAAGTTTACTAAGGACTTCATTATTAAGTTTGCTAGAGAATTCATTATGAAGTTTATTAGGGACTCCATTATGAAGTTTGATAGGTGTACATTATGAAGTTTACTAGGGACTCTAGCCCTCAATGAAGACATTGTCGGGTGACAGGCAAAGAGAAACGCTTCCCTCAGATATCGTTCCAGAATGTCGTCCTCGGAGGATTGACACTGCCATTACCTGTGAATTCGGTGATCGCCAGCTGGCAGGAGAACGTGTCGTCGCTGTGACGATGTGCGTGGTGATGATGAGGTAGTGTTTGTGGTTTAGAGAACCAAGCTCGAATGAAAGCCCTCAAGAAGTGAATTAGTCGTTGGCCGACTATCGTCAGGTCCTTCAGCGTCGGGACGGAATTAAAGAGTCTGTCCACGAAAAAGCAACCAGTAATTAATCGAGAGCTTAAATTATTAAGATTAGAATACTAACTTTGGCCTCTAAGTGGGCAGGAAGAATACCCATAGTCTTTCGAAGCGACTAAACCGTGATATGAGAACGCTGTTCTGAGAAGCTCGGGCATTCGAGTTTTCTTCATGCGAGTGTAATACGCAATGACGGGAATGAGTGTTAATGATGATAAATACTCAATCCCTTGTAGTGGGTTTGTTTATTTTGAAGCCTGTGGCTTGTGAACACGGCTATTTCAGGCTAAAATAGAAATAGAAGAATGGAATAGCATACAGGAGTAAATAGAAATGAAAAGAAAAGAGAAATAATTTATGTGCAAATTGGATTAAGAAAGACCCCAATGTACACCCTAAATTCTACATACTAAAACGGGGAAATACTTAAACTAACAACCTGGATTTGGGGTGGATATATGTATTTAACATCTTTGTGGGGTCGAACCAAGTAAACATTCGTATGAAAAATTTAAACGGTTTACACAAAATCTTCAGGAAACGTTTATCATTTTGCTTGACTTTACCTCCTTTTGCAAATACAATGTACGAGAAATAATCATAACAGAAAATTTTCGGTGCAATTCCACATCTCAAGGATAATTCGGGAGGACACAAAATTCTACGATATCTTTGCTGCATTACCTCCCGACACAGTCGATCTACTTCAAGCTGCAGTCCTTTCATCGGAAGACTACTCTCTCCTTCGGACAGAAGTGCAAAGTGTTTAAAAATTAATAATAACATAATAGTGCAAAAAAACCCTAGTGTAAATAAGTTTAATAGTGCAAATTCAGTGCCTATTTAGTTTTAAAAATGAAAAGTGTAAATAGTGAAAAATCAAGGGTCCAGTAATGAGAATAATATAGTAATTTTGGGTGTGTGAAAAAAATTTAGTGAAGACATCAATATAAAGTTAATTCTGTTTAATTAGGGAAAGTGGTTTGGTGCCTACACACGAAGTAACGTACATAAAAAAGGTTTAGTTCGCGACAAGAAACTGCAGCTACTGTACTTTATGCGGAACGCTTTAATCAATGTTGTTAAATCGTTTGGCATAACATAGGTTATACAAAGAATCTCAGGACTGCTGACCTCTCTGAAATCTATGTCATGCAGTCAAGAATAACAATTGAAATACGGAAGTATATAATATTGTGGGCGCGCGCACACAGCTGTAGGTATGCTTAGAAATATAATTAACTTATACTGCACCCAATGATAGAAGTAAAGGAACGGCATAAGAAAGTTGTGGCGCGCACACACGCACGCAAACATAATTTTGTTCGCATTTTAAGTGCTGCAGTTCCTGCGCCAGAACGCTCTAAAGTACTTCCGAATTTATTTAAAGTACCTCTCTGTTTATTCATAATATGTTAACACACTCCACGTTCTCGCGGCGAACTCCTGTGGTGCTGGAACCACATTATAGAATCGAATATGACTCAAAAGTACTTCAAAAATGAGTATTTTTAAGTCTAGGGAAATTCTATAATTGGTTCACAGTAAACCATAGCATATTAAATATATATATATATATATATATATATATATATATATATATATATATATATATATATATATATATATATATGTTTATAATTGTAAGGCGTAGATATCAATATGTATTAAACACTACGTTTTCTCGGGCCGTAGTACTTACTGTGGGGGTCGAACCAAGTAAACATTCGTATGAAAAATTTAAACGGTTCACACAAAATCTTCGGGGAACGTTTATCATTTTTTGCTTGACTTTACCTCCTTTTGCAAATACAATGTACGAGAGAAATAATCATAACACGAAAATTTTAGCAGTCATTCGGAAATGAAATGAAAAGAGAGGTGAGAGACAAAGAACAGCTCTTCCGACCCTCTCGCCGCCCCCCTTGGCACTCATGGAGCGGCCAAGGAGGGAGTGAGGGAGGCCCGGTACTCCTTTATAGACCCCCACAGTCACACTATCTAGAGCCAAAGTAGGCCCAAGCACTGTTAGTACGGTGGATAGGAGTGAGAAGGAGAGGAAGAAGAAAGTTTTAGCAGAAGAGCAAGTGAATGTAAACAAAAGTAGAGAAAATGATCAAGGCATGGCAATGGCCAACACTATCGTAAACAAAATTTTGTACATTTTAAGATCGCAATGTTCCCCTTGCGACATCTGGCATCTTGGAAATAATAGCTGCCTCAATTCCATCGTCCACGATAACAGAAGAACAAGTTAATGTAAACAAGAGTAGAGAAAATGATAGCTGAAGAGCAAATGAATGTAAACAAAGTAGAGAAAATGATCAAGGTATGGCAATGACTAACACTATCATAAACAAAGTTTTGTACATCTTTAAGAACGCAATTTATCCCTTGGAATATCTGGCATCTTTAAAATAAACCCCGCCTTAAATCACTTGTCCTCGATAAAGTGGGCAAATTAATGTAAACAAGAGTAGAGAATTTGATAGCAAAAGAACAAGTGAATGTAAACAAAAGTAAATAAAATGATCAAGACCTGGCAATGGCCAAGAGTATCATATTTAAGATCGTAAAGTCTCGCCATGCGAGAGCTGGCATTTGTAAAATTAGCTCCGCCCCAATTCCATCGTCCACGATAACAGGAGAGCAAATTAATGTAAACAAGAATAGATAAAATGATAGCAGAGGAACAATTGTATGTAAACAAGAGTAAAGAAAATGATCAAGGCCTGGCAATGGACAAAAGTATCATATTTAAGATCGCAATGTCTCCCTTGCGACATCTTGCATCTGAGAAATAAGCCCCGCCCCAATTCTATCGTCCACGATAGCAGAAGAGCAAATGAGTATAAAAAGGGATAAATAATCAAGGCATGAGAATGACCGAAATAACCAACCAGTAAACTCCTTTATCCATTTGAACTTTTTGACTTCTTCCAGACTACAGTTTCACTTTCATACATTAAAGGGGTTGGAGGGCCCTCGCGGAACCCACAATCTCTAAAAATCCGCTTGTAATGATTTTACCATCGAGTGGCATCACCTGACGCTTATTCCAGTGGGGACTTAGTTTTAAAGGGAAGGGGGGGGATTCGACCCCGCGCATCAGAAAATGGTATTTACTTATACAGGTTCAAACTAAAGGGTGAGAAAAGTTGGGTTGGGCAAGGAGTCGAACCGAAATTCTTGGGTATTGCCCATCATTCTTCAACGGGCAGCCGTGCCGGAAACTCTTTTGGTGGCCAGTGATTGTCATACTGATCTTTATGCATATTTGTTGTATGCATTCAGGGCCGGGGGGCGTTTAAAATCCCTCCCCCACCCAAAAAAATCTAGAAAGAGGTAGGAGTTAGTAACTATCTAGTCCATGAACAGGAAGGGACTGGGCACTACCCAGGCCAAGAAAGTATTGAGGGAGAGTCGTGGATAAAGAGCGGGGGAAGGGGGCTGCCCAACTCACCTCACGAAGGTGGCGTAGACGACCTCGACGGGGATGACATAGGGCAAGGTGAGGATCGAGACCAATTTCATCGACTTGTGTTTGAACACCCAATTCATGAGGCCTTTGTTGGCGCCGTTGATCGCCTCCTGCAGAATCGAACCCACTGCCTCGGGCAACGTGTCCAAAATGGCCTCCTGAAATCACGGACATGTGTACCACTTGGCCACTAAGGCAGGAGGAAGGTTCGAACCCTCCTCCAGAGCGTCCTGAAAGGCGAGTAAACCATGATAGTGGCCGATGTCCTGGGAAGCAGCGCATCCAAATGTTATTTTGTCCCCGCGGACGCGATACTCAATGGCGGTAATGGGAGGCGGGCAGAGGGGGGCGTGCCCCGTACAGTCATGCTTTCATCCCTTGTGTGAAAGCGGTTGAAGGTTCTATCCTACGTTAAACTGCACGTCCCCACATAGGGCTAAAAACATGAGAACCCCACCAAATAAAGTCTTATTGCACCCAAGAAAGATCTAAATTTTGAATTTCTATGTTCTTGTGGTGATGGGGCAGGATTTATTGGCATTGATGTACACCATCCTCATTTTGTGTGAAAGCGTTACAAGTCGAAGTAAGAATTGCTATGGGTCTTTTTGTAAAAATGTGTTCAAAAAGGTTTGGAACTTGACGTTCCTTTTCTCAACAATGGCGTAAGGTTTACAGATTGTTGTGATCATTAAAACATTTCCCTTTTCCTATTTTTATTTATTTTTTATTCCTGTATCGTTTCCCTTCACTTACTTATAAGAAAGAAATCCTAATTTCGTGTGATCTGTTTCACCTCTGGTGTTGTGGTGCCAATCATATGGGGAAGTGGGGTGTCTTCCGTTATTCCAATCTTTATTTCTTTCTACACAGAGAAATATAATTCTCAGAGTGGTGCTCATTTTCCTTCCTTTTACAATGAATGACTCAATTAGTTGGTTATTTCTTTCCTTTTTACAAACGATAAATAAACGTATCACTGAACAAGTAATGGTTCCATTAGTTGGCCATTTCCTTCCTTCTCTACTAAGGATAAATAAATGCCTCATTGAGTAATGAATTGCTCCATTAGTTGGTCATGTCCTTACTTCTTTTTAAAAAAGATAAAATAAACATCGCTGAACAATGAATGGCTCCATTAGGTGGCTATTTCCCTCATTTATACAAAAAATAAATCGTCTCACTAAGGAATGAATGGGTCCATTAGTTGGTCAATTCCCTCCTTTTTACAAAAGATCAATCGTCTCATTGAGCAAGCAATGAATGGCTCCATTAGTTGACCATTTTCTTACTTCATTTTTACAAAAGATAAATAAAAGTCTCACTGAACAAAGAATGGCTCCATTAGTTGGCCATTTCCCTCTTTTTTACAAAAGATAAATCTCTGTTTCACTGAGCAGTGCATGGCTCCATTAGTGTAAGAAAAATGGACCTTCATTCGCCCGCCATCACACTCACACACGTGTGCTGAGCTTATTGCCCCCAAAAACCCTAGGATGCGGGGGAATAAAGCTTCCCCTCCCTACCCCGGGGTCCTTGTCCGCTGCGAGATGGTCCCAGACACAATTGCGCTCGAACTTGCCTTGCAAACATCTCCCTCCTCAAAATTCCCAACTCGTTCCGTTTCTCCCCTTCAAAGTACGGTTCAGTGGTTTTAGATGGTAAGGTCTCAATTCCGAAGCTACTCAAGGTAAGTACACAATTTCCCATTTCTCGGGCGGACGGAACAAGTCCTTCAAACATTACCTCACATCTCTCCACCGTTTCTTTTAAACTGTGAACTAACGAGGGTTCTCTGAGCTTACATCGCTTAGAGAATCCCCCCTCCCGAAAAGAGCACCTTTATCTTTTCAAAAACCTAATTCTCATTTATCGGTTTCTCTTTTCCCTGGCCTTCAACCACTCCACTTTGGTTTACAACCCTAATACGTTGGTTTCGCGCCTTTCAAGCTAAGCGTTGGGACTATCATTAGTTTCCCATTTTCTTTCCTTATTTGTGCAAAAGCTGAATGAACGTTTCACTGGGCAGTAGGTGGATTCATTAATTGGCTTCCATTTTTAACGAACTGATAGTAAGCTGAGACAAGGCGGCCTTCGTTCTTAAATATATGTAGAACACGCCTTGTTTGTTTCTCAAGTTGTGAAGCAGAGCTGTTTTCTTGTTTCTCTCGAGATATGAAACACCTGCCTCGATTTTTGTCTCTGGGAATACCAAACATGTTTCCTTGTCTGTCTCTGGAAGTAAGAGAAAATTTTATCATTGTTTATTTCTTGAGGTACGAAACACTTGTTTCCTTATTGGTCAGTAGGGGTGCGAAACTTTCTTCCTTGTTTGATTCTGGATACTGACTTGTTTCCTCATTTCTCAAAATCAAAATCTTGTTTTATTGTTTGCCTCGACATGAAACATTTGCTTCCTTGACTCTGAAAGTAGGAAAAATTTATTTCATGTCTGTCTTTAGAAGTATTAAACACTCTTCCTTGTTTATCGCTGGAGGTACGGAATATTTGTTGCCTTGTTGTCTTGGGAGGTAGATATATGAAACACTTGTTTTTTTATTTGACTCGAGGTAAAAAACACATGTTTCCTTGTTTGAGTCAGGAAGCGGAGATCTGAAACAACATCTGTTTCCTTGTTTGACTCTGGAGGCAGGGAACATTTGTTCCTTTATTTTAGGTGGGAAAGACATGAAACATTGGTTTTCTCGTTTGTGTAGAAGCGGAATGAAACATGCTATTTCCCTTGTTTGTCTCGGGAGGATAGAGATACGAAAAATTTCCTTGTTTGAAACGAGGGGGGGGGGTATGAAACAGGTTCCCTTGTGGAAGCTGTGTCCCTTTCCTTGTTTGCCCTTCTCTCCGCCTACCACCCAGGAAGTAAGAAAGGGAGTTATGTATGTAGACCTCACTCGCCATAACATGTTTGAAGCATGCACAAATTAGGAGGACGCGTAGGCCTACATACACGTGAGGTTAAGTTGCAATCGAACTCTCACTTCATCTTGCGTGGACTGCTAGCACAGGGTGGTGTTATAAAATTCTCACTTCACTCTAAGCTGAAACCTCAGGACAATCTCACAGAAGGCGCAACCTCATTTAATGGTGGTGTAGCGTACGGGAAGTGCGGCGAGCGGCTTAAAGGCTTCGCTTGAATGAGTCTTTTTGGGGGGACTCAGGATGGCCGAGTGGATTCGCCGCTGGCTAACAGTGGTCCAGCGACCCGGGAAGCTGTTCCCAACTCTCCTACGCTATTATCTTTTATTTTCCCCTTTACCTACTCCCCTCTATCTACAGTGGCAACGTTGGTATGGGCCTACAACACCGGCTGTAGGATTAAAGGACTTCCCCAAAGCGGTCGGAGAGGTAGGGGGAGGAGCAGAGATCATCTACTCCTTGGGAGCTATTAACCCTGAACGCCTAGAAAGTTGCACTGACCTGTCTGTGGGAGACGCAGTCGGCGCAATGATGCTCAAAATCTGTGTCATCCAAGTGGAGAACTGTATCATTGTCCTCTTTCATCTGGTTTTCCTCCAGGTTGAAGGTGGACTGGACGGAGAGGCAGCGCGTGCAGTTGATCAGACGATTTCTCTGAAGGAATTCTAGGGCGTCGTTGAAGCCCTGTTGGCACATCCTGTTCAAGATCTCCGGCGGGGGAGGGAAGAGGATGAGTGAAAAGCGATACAGGTTCTCCCGACTCAATTCTATACTTGTGTTGGCCATGGAAACCTAAAAAAAGAGGGGAAAGTAGGGTAAATGGTTCTCAAATCGATCTCACAGCAATTTATCGACAGCTCCCAGACTTTGTTACGCAGCTCTTAAGGTCTGTGCGGTGGAGGTCTGGTCGAGCCGGTCGTATTTGTTTATTTCAGCCCAGAAAATGGTTTTAATATTTGGCTAGAAATAAGTGAGGCTATTTTTTATGTTTCAACCATATAGATGAATTTTAGTTTTGATCAATAGGTTAATTTGCTAATACAACGAACTTTACATGCATTATTTAATCCTATAAGCTATGTTGAGCAAAACAATAGGCCAATGACTCTTAAAAGACATATTCATTAAACCATTAAGGATTTAGTGGTGCTACTGTAGCATGATTCCTACCAATAGGCTTTTACTGCAGTATAATTCCTACCTTAAAAAAAATAAATAATAATAATAAACATGAATATTTTTTGATTGGTTGATTGATATTTAAAGAGAGAAATTGGTGTGGGGATAGTTAAAATAAAAAAATAGATAGAAATAGTGTAATTAAATTTTTGAATGCATGCCAGGCCGCTAGCTCGCTTCTGAGAGAAGTCTGAAGCAATCTCCCAAGAAGAGCAGCTGCATTCATTATCTTGCATCGAGACGACTGGAGTTATATAAATCAAGTCTTTTAGACCTTTCTTACTCTGCGAACAGAGAGGGAGAAATATGGTACCGAAATATGTGCCAGGTCGTCTAGCAAACTCAGTAGTTATGATTATTTATGATACATTAGTCGCCCGGCTTTTTTTCTCGAACTCGCCCTCTGCAAAATTACAAATGGTCCACGTTATCGAAAATAGTTAAAATAAAATATTTAAATCCTTTTTTATAAATCAAATAATATATCATTTTAATGGAAAAGAATCATTCCATTGATATAATTAAAAAATTATTAATAACCTTCTACTTATTTATAATTATGATTGATAATTCTCAGTTCTTACAAATTTTCATCAACACCCATGGTTGTTTTATGCTTTTTAAATCAGTTACGCTTTAAACCTATATCTAATTATAGAAAACAGTACCTATAAAACTGTATTTTCCAGACAAAATAGGCTTGCTGGTTTGTGTGCTTTCAATAACATACTAACCTAAGGCATTTCCTCGTTTTAATTGGATGAGAAATGAAAAACATAAGTGTATTTAACTAAAAAATAAGGAAGAGTCATCAAAAACGGCATTTACAGATGAGTAATAAATCAGACTCTTTTCGCAGTCATGTTGTTGTGAGGCCTAGAACGGAGTCAAGTTACTCATTTATAAATCTCGGTTCACAAGCAAAGGACTGACCTAAGCCATTTCTGTATTTTAATTAGATGCTTAGTCACTAACATAAGCGTTTAAAAAACAAAATTGACAAATTATCATAATTATCAGGGCAAATACGAGTCTATACGTGAAAGGCCACAAAAATCCCTCGGGCGACTGATGGGTTTAAAAGCTTTAGCGTTCAAGCCTTTGTTTTCTTAATTAAAGCAGTTGGATTATTTTAGGATAACTTGCCAATGCAGTTATTATTTCGGATTTTTTTTTCTCCAATTCGGATCTTTTATTATGTTGTAGTCATTTCATTTTAATATGTCCACTTCGGATCTTTTTCTTAAGTTACACTTGTCTTTTTTTCTTTTAGGTATATATCGGTATAATTTCTCTTTGCGTCTTCAGCTGGCTGCTTTCAAACGCTTGTTTGAAGTATATATTAGGGTAGTCTTCGTTCGGTAGTCTCAGTTGATTTGTTATTTCTTCAAAATTTATTTACCTTTTAATTTATTTTTTGTATTACTTTTAAAATAAATAAAATGATTATGTTCTTTTTTAAATAATTATGGTAGGAATCAAGCTACATTAGCAGCAGCCATTTAGTTTTCAACTAAAATAAATGCATCAAAGAAGAGTGAGAGGTGTTCGAGCGTTTTACCACAGGCAACGGACATGAGTAGAGAGCAATTTAAGAGGACAATTGAATATAAGTGGCAACATCCATTGGCCTATTATTTTCTCGAATTTAAGTAACAGAGGAAGAGCCATTTCTCCCTCAATGCGTTAAGCAAAGAAACCAACCAAACACACCCAAAGCTTGAGTATAAGTATAAGCAAAATGACAAAAGCTAGAGAGCAAAATGTATCTTTCCATTTACTAAGAAGCTTAGTAGCTATTGCGGACAAAAAAAATAATGAATTAAGGGGCATACTAACTTATTTATAATAGCAGGACTACATGCAATTACGGACTAGAGAACAACAAGCAAAAACATAAAACAAACACAAAGCAAAATAAAAACAATGAAAACTGTTGAAATGGACCGCGGATGGCAAGGTCTGCTGAGTGGAAGTTCAAAATAAATTAGAACAAGTTCGTATTCGCGGGCACAGTGACTCCCCAGTAAGAACTTAGAACTCAATCGTGCTGTCCTCGCCTCAACTAAGAAGAGCTCTGCCCTGGTTGGTGAGCGCGAGAGAGCGCTCGAAAGAGACAAGTGGATTTCATTATGGACGTGAGAGTCAACTTCAAATAATTGTTAATGCGGGGCTTGGATTTAGGATCACTGGACGCTTGGATGAGGAGTGTGCAACTTACCACTCCGATAAAGTTCCAACAACGATTTAACGGGTAATCAATCATCTAAAAGTCATCATCCTGTTCCAGGAGAGCTCTGATTATAATTTAAATAACCCCCTCTCAGAGAGAGGCGAATACACCAAAATGAAGAACAATCACTGAGATTGGCTTCGACAGTGCGGTTGGTGCTAAAAACGGGATCAAAATAAGAACTTGGTGATTAATGCCCTACTCCCCCTGGGTAAATCTAGAACTGGAGGACTGCAAACAAATAAGAACAAAATATTGAACTGCGCAACTGTGGTATACGGTTTCCATAGCAATGGTTAACACAGCTCTTTTGTGAGTTGTTATGGCAATAGCCACTTCGACTTCCCTGAGACGCCTTGGGAACGAACGCTCTTTATCGATGCCTAAGGACTGTACCCAATAGGCCGATCTACAGCACTACAAAGAACTTTTTTAAGTGGCTATTTAGTGTTAGCCATTGGATACAATCACAGGCTTGGCAGGGTGAAAAGCGTTCCCTAGGGTACGCGGGTGTGAAAACGTCACCGTTGTCATAGTAACCCCGAAAATGAAAATAAAGGAAAGAAATCGAGAGGAAAATAACAAAAGCTAACTTGCATCTGATGACAAAGCAAAGCTGAGCTACTTTCATCATCAGATCAGATCAGTATTTCTGACCAACTCCTTTGTCTTTAGAGATTTCGGAGGAGGAAACCTTTATAAAAAAATAGATTAAGCATTTACGCAACTGATAAAATAAATAGAATTTTGTATCAAATTCATAGTTACATAGTTACAGGAAGCCAGCAAGGAATACTTAGTCCACTCAAAGGCCTAACAATTTTTTCATCTTATTGATGGAAAAATAATCAACAACGCGCAGTAAATGACTATAATGAAATCGAATCAAGTAATGAGTAACGTCTTTTTTTTATCCTTGTATTCCACCAGTTCTAATAAACATAATCCGACTTTGTGAAATACCATATTAGTTTAAATTTAATGGCGAAAACGGTCATATTTTCTTCCAAATGAATGAAAAATAGATACTTTTCATAGTTATGGGCAAAAGTTAACTGGAATCGCTACAGTATTGTGGTACAAGTAGGAAACGTATATGGAACAAAATGAATAATTATTTTGAAATACTTCTCTTGTTTATTTTTATAGGAATGACTCAGTCCTCATAGTAGTACAGGGTGACACTTCCAATAGGCTTCATGTTTTAATTGTTTGTCGTAAGAAATGAAGCCTTATTGAAGGTTGGGGCACGGGTTTTTCTTTTTTTTTTTGGGGGGGGGGTCCCTTGTATTAGGTGCAAGATGAAATCATGGATAAAGGGTATTCATTCCTTCTATGACCACAATGTCCAACAGCTAGGTATAGGCAAGTATGCATTAATACCATAGAATGTTAATGGACTGGAAGCTAAAATTTGTAAAAAGTAGCAAGTTATTTAACGCATTCATGGGAATATTGTAAACGCGGATTGTCACCTCAGTCTAAGCCTATTTAACACGGAAATATTCGCATTTACTTGCCTTATTAATTCCCCCTGTAGAGGGGAAAGGGACCCCCCGAGGGAAACCAACAGCAAAACGTATTCATGTTATGCCTTAACAAAAACAATACAAATAAGGACAAGTGACTATGATGAAGATGGTATTTGGTGAAAACGACATAAGTTCCCACATGAGACGACTCCACAATAATTTTTTTTCGACCTGGGTGTCGAGGGGGGGGACACAGGTTGTCCTACCGTTACAAGGCCGGCATTGAAGTCCTTTGGACAAATATCAGCTTCCCCGCAGAATGGACTGACGGTCACGGTGCTTTCATCTAGGTGTGGAAGATTATCCGAAAACCCACCATCCACGTAACGAACTCCTTTGATTTTGGGCGCTTTCCAGCCGCTGAATCCGGGTATGAAGGCGGATGACAAAAGACTCTACACGTGAAGGACAGTTGGAAAGCCTTTAAATATTTTATCAACAAATTCACCAAGGTCTCTGATCAGCATTCGGTTCCAACCATTCACCCTGAACCTAACATAACCAGGAACTTGAATAAATTTTGTTCCGCAAATTCAGTACCTCGGGGCCCTAAATCCGTATTTATTTATTAAAATTAATTTCGAATGCTATTTTTTAGCCTTAGCTTGTTAATGACTTTCGGTCTCAATAATAAAATATTTGACAAAGTTACAAGGTTCGGTTTCCTTCATTCAATGAGAGCAAATTTAATTTTGGCAGCTGTCAGTTCATTATCTGATATTACGCTTTAATACGTCGGCTTATCAGACTAGACTTTTCTACCAAAAAAGAGTAATTGGCATCTCATTCTGCCCGAACGTGTGTGGGGGGGGAGGGGTCTTGAAGCACGGGAGGGAAGGGATCAGCTGTTAAACTTATGGCGCCAAAATGTTTTTAGAAATAAACATAACATAATTCAACGGATGACAAAAGCCGCAAGTGCCTATCAGAGGTCATACGAGTCGACACACACCACATAAACTGCATCTACAAGATTGTGTTTGAACTGCTCAAAAAGGCATCACCATCATGACTTGTCGAAAGCCAAATTATGTAATACACATATTAGATATAATTTAAACACAAATTGATATTACAATATGTAATTTGCCCCAATACAACTTAAAAACCATGATAACCTAGCCTCTCCATATACTCATCTAACCTACGCTTGAAAGCATTTAGGTTTGGATTGCTTATTGTCTTCTGAGGTAAACCATTCCAGTAATCTACCACTCTATTGGTGAAAAAAATACTTACTAACATCCAAACTACACCTGTTTTTTTTTAATTTTCAAGTGGTGGCCCCTAGTCTTATTACTACCGTCCAACTCAAAGAACTTGCTAAAATCCAACTTCTCTACCCCAAAACAAATTTTAAAAAGCTCAATCATATCTCCCCTCAAACACCGTACAAATGAGAACATATTTAGCTGCCTCAGTCTATCTCCATATTCAAGGTGGTTCAGGGAAGGTATTATTTTTGTTGCCCTCCTTTGTACTAACTCTAGCAGGTTGATATCATGTCTAAAATGTGGTGACCAAGCTTGTATACACTACTCTAAATGTGGCCTGACATATGAGTTGTAGAGTTTAAGGATAACCTCCTTACTTTTGTAACCAACATTCCTTCCTCTTAATGAAGCCCAACACTCTGTTTGCTCTATTTTTTTGCCTCAATACACTGCTTAGATAGCCTCAGTGACCTATATACTACCACTCCTAAGTTCTTCTCATCCTCTAATGCAAGGTTAAAATTCATCTGCCACTTTTGCGCGCAACCTAATAACTTATTTAGGTCACTCTGCACTTTAAAGCTACCCTCAACTTCAACTATGAAAAATAATGGACCTAGAACTGATCCCTGAGGTACGCCACTGAAAACGTCCATTCCCTGTGACCTCACCCCATTCAGTACCACTATGTTTCCTGTCTTTCAACCATCCAATTCAAAATTTTCCCACCCCATGCATTTTTAATTTGTTAGTCTCTCGTGTGAAAATGAAAAGTGACTGATTAATAAACATCATTCAATCACATTTTAGTCATCACGAGGGGCAGGAGAAAGGGGTGTACAAAAGAATAGTATTGAGATTAAAGTTTGCTGTTCTGTACTGTTAAGATTTCTTCATAGTACAGAACAGCCTGCATGAATAACAAAAGCATTTTTTCTAGACGTATTTGTATATAGAGGTTTACAGATAGGAGCAGTCATGAATCAACGATGCCTGTTTAAGTCTTTACTATTAGGGGTCTTTTTTTATTTCTATTCTTGATTATTTATATCTGTCTATCCGCATTGGACACTATATCCGTCGCAAGTTTCTCCCACACCTCTAGTGCACTCAAACAACAAGGATGTCTAGGGAGCCATTCGGTAGATAGCCCTTGTTGATATCGTACCATCATGCTTCACCCAAGTGCAACGATCAGTCGAGTACATAAACATGATGGAAGTGACCACATGTGATAATTACATGAGTAAAGAAACTAATTACTTTGTGGCCTTCTAAAGAAACTACTTTATTCCCTCTGTATAGAAAGTAGGGTTAAATAGATTATAAAAGTAAGTTAAATGGGTTTCAGCTATTCTATTAACATTTCCTGATGGGTTTCAGCTATTCTATTAACATTTCCTGATGGGTTTCAATTATTCTATTAACATTTCCTGATGGGTTTCAGCTATTCTATTAAAATTTCCTGATTGTGTCCTTTTTCACATCACAATTCACAATCAGGTATCTTTTCCACTTTCTGTGCCCGCAAAAGCGGGTGGGGGAGGTGGGAGGCGAGAGCCTGCCTTCACCTGCGCTATGCATTTTCTCTTGCTACAGGTTAGGCGTTAATAGTACCTCCTCGGTATGGTCAGCAATGTACTTTGAGGTACTACTTTTCCTTGTGACTCCCGTTCTTCCGTGGGGATGAGTGGACCCAGGAACGTCATCACAGCCCCCAAGGTGGGTCTACAGTCCCCTCATTAAGGTCATGCAGTGTATGTTCTATTAATGCTATGCGAGGTTCGGGCAGTCGAGGAGGTTAGTGTTGTCTGGGTCTAGGTGACATTGGACGTATTTTGGTGTTGGGGCAGAGAGGCATAGTTTATGTTGTGGTTGCACTTGTGGAGGATAGTTGAATGATGTGATCTGAGTAAGGCTAAAATTATTCTATCCTGTGTAGTGATTTCTCTGGACTTGTGTGTTGGGGGAAGTGTTCATGTAGGATATTGTGAATCAATTAGCCATTTTAAAACTTAGAACTTACAACTCTTACCAACAACTCCTGAAAGTTTTATTTTGATCACAAAATTATTATTAATTTTATTAAACTTAAAAGTAGGACATGTAAACAAAATACTCCCTGTATGTGGAGTGAAGATCATGAGAGTGTGATTCTAAGGAAGGTGGAGTTTTGTGTAAAGGTAGAACTTGCCTATTCAGTCGGATTTGGGGGTGAAAGTCTGATATGTGAGTGTTACTGATGATTTCAGGGCACAGGCGTTGGTTGTTTCGGGTTTGTGTAAGACATTTGTTACAATGCATTTGTGTTACGATTACGGCCTATTGCACCATCTTACACATGTGTCCGTGTGAGCGCGCATGAACGCATGTACGCCAAAGGAAGGTAGCTTGGATTGGTATCTTTCCGTGGTGCGTTATTACCCCCCCCCCCCTTTCTCTGGACAGGTTATTCCCTAGGCTATCGAAGACGGACCGAGTGGTTTATGGATATAGAAGGGGGGGGAGGGTGTTTGCGCGTCTTGGGGCGTCGGGACGCCCAACGTACCGCTCCCCACCCACCATTACACCCCCCCCCCTTCTCTCTCTGGCCGCGTTGTTCGTTGGCGATCGGGCACGATGGTCCCGAGTGGTTTATTGCTATATGAGAGGGTGTTTGCGCTTTTGGGGGCATCTGGGTGCCTACCGCCCCCGCTCTCATCTCAACTTAATCATCCCCCAACTCTCCCCCTTCCAAGAGGGACTCCCAGACACAACAGTTCCGAAGTTATAAGAAGAAACCATTCTCTAAAACTCCTCTCAAAACTAAAACTCAAACTCTTGGACTCGGCAGAACCGTTTCGAAGCTTAAAGAAGAAAGAACTATCAAACTCAAAACTCGTGGACTCGGCCGGACAGAAAACTTCCGAAGTTTGAGGCACCTTGAACGACTCCTCCCTTTAAGTAAGCCCTTGCCAGTGTTCTCCGACCAAGGTAAGCTTTTATACCCACTTTCTCTCATTGGTTCTGCGAGTTCCCTCGAATTCCCATCAAACTCTCAAAATCATTTGGCCCCTCTCTTGCTTAAATTCATTTTAACCTTCGGCCCTTCAAACTAATAACTTTCTATCGATTTCCGAACTACCAAACTCATCTCAAAAACTCTCAATACTACCCTTTAACTAAACTCTTAACTATGGAAAGCATTCGGAACTAAACATCGTTTCGAATAATCTCTGGAGGCAAAATTATTTTTACAAATCAATCGGAGACAAACACCTCTCATTTAAGCGCACCGCACCGCCTGGCTTAGCTCTGCCTTGCTTTCGGGGTAATAAATCTAACATTTGTTGTAGCGTTCTGGTTCTATTATGACATTCTAGTTTTGTGCTAATATTGTCTCAACTTAGGTGTATGTTAGGAAAATTGGGGATCGTGCTTGCGGAATGTAATGGGTGAATTAGGTTGAAAAGTAGGGGGGAGAGGATGGCACGCTGGGGAACGCATTTCTGAAGTGGTAGTATGCGTGATTTGTGTAGAACTTGTCCTTGTCTGACTGGTTTGTTAGCTATTTTTTTGTTGCTGTTCGTAAGGTTGGTGTAAGATTTTTCGTATTAAGATATGTTTGGGTGCTGTTGGGGAGGGGGGGAGGGCTTTTTTTTAATATCGATTACTGCTAGTATTGTGCGGAAAGGAGTAAAGTGTTCGTTGAATCCGTCTGATGTATTCGGTTTGTTACGAGTTGTGATTGAGTTTTTCTCAATGCGTGTTGTGTTTGTGAGAGGGGTAAGACTGGGCCTATTCTTTTCCGTATGTTTTACTAGGGTTTTGGATAGAAAGTCTAACCGAGTGATAGTTAATACAAGAATTCTAAAAGGCAATGGGCGAAACAAAATACAGCATTATGGACCAGCAAAGACTTTGAGATCCAATTTACACAATGGCAGAATTAGGGCCTAGGGAAGACCCGGAGATCCAATTTAGTCCAGGCCAAAATAAGAATGACAGAATGTGGGACGAGAGAAGGCCTTAAAATGCGATTTAGGCCAGGCCAAGACAGGAATTGCGCATTGCCAGAATTAAGGACTATAGAAGGCCTTAAGATGCGAGTTAGGTCAGGCTAAAATAGAAATTGCGCATTGACAGAATTAGGAACTAGAGAAGACCTTAAGATGCGATTTAGGCTAGGCCAAAACAGGAATTGCGCATTGACAGAATTAGGGACTAGAGAAGGCCTTAAGATGCGATTTATGCCAGGCCAAGGCAGGAATAGCGCATTGACAGAATTGGGGCCAAACCAAGACAGGAATTGCGCATTGACAGAATTTGGGGCTAAGCCAAGACAGGAATTGCGTATTGACAGAATTGGGGACAGGAAAAGGCCTTAAGATGGGATTTATGCCAGGTCAAGGCAGGAAATGCGCATTGACAGAATTTGGGACTAGAGAAGGCCTTAAGATCCAATTTAGGCCAGACCAAGACAGGAATTGCACAATGACAGAATTAGGGACTAGAGAACGCCTCAAGAGCCAATTTAAACTAGGCAAAGACAAAAAAAAGGGAGATAATATCAGGCAGGATGGAAGGGGAAAGGGGATATAGATCTAGTATCAGACGTAGTATTGCATTTTAATACTAAGTTTCTAAGTAATATTTATAAATTCTTTTCTGGCTGAGGCGCTGTCAACGAATTGCGACGCTATTCTTCAATATCTGATTAATTTTATATGAGAAAAATAATCTGTGCTATCGTGTTATTTATTTTCCTTTTCTTTTTTTTTAGTTTGCGATGCTTTCGTAATTCGAGGAGCGATTGTTTATTTTTATTCATTTAATGTCATTCAACTGCGATGAGCATTGAGGCAGGAGCGAGAATTCAATGCGGGGTTCGAACCTCGGGTCCATGAGAGCCGTCTAATGAGTTGGCTCAACCCCAGGACACTCCATTCGGCGATTAGCTCAACGTGACTTCGCTCAAATGCGAAGGAGTGCCTGGACGCGGCGCAACTTATAAGCCGCTATTGCTCACAACAAAATCCTCAGTAATTTTCCACATCAAAATGTCAAAGTGTAGTAGAAGGGTTGGTTGGACAACGTAAAAAGTGTTGTGTGCACGAGTGTTAGGGATAAATGGGTCATTTTATGTATAAGTGTACATGGTAGTGTTTGAAGCCTGACTGGGCAAGATGGTACAGCAAATTTGGCAGGGCCAAATGATGGATTGGCCTTGTGCTGGCTTGATGCGCACCAACCACACAATAGAAGTAAAGTAGTAAAGTGTGAAAGATCCAATCTAAACGAAAACCCCACTCATTTTCACGAATTCATTTTATATTTAGGTTTTAGCTAAGAGAATACAGGAGGGAGATGGGCATATAATGACCGGCAGCTCATTCCACGTCTTCGGAGCAGTCTAAAAGCAAACTTAAGGGAAGAATCTACAACTGAGAAAATCTTAAACTAGTAAAAACGACCAACAAAATATATCCAACTTCTATCCGGGGTCAGCAACCCCCCGCAAATACAACTACGAAGATGCGAATCGGTACCGTCCAAGGTTCCTTTTCATTTTCCCGCCGGGGACAAATATCCGAATCTCCGGCAAAGGGGTTCACAGTGACAGTGCGTTTGTTGATACGTGGGAGGTTGTCGCTACAAAACCCATCCACATAGCGAACCCCATTCACGGACGGGGGGAGCCACCCACTCACTCCGGGTATGAAGCAAGAACAGAGAAGCGCCTGGGGGGTATATGAATCCCCCATCAACAGGGGTAAATCCTCAGATTATTATAGAGGGATACTCCCCCTCAGGGACCCCTCTTTGCTACACAGGAGAGTTACGTGCCCGCCCAGTGACAACAACATTACGGGTTCATATTAGTCTGCTTCTTCGGGGACTCTATTAGCAATAGGCCTCAATGACCCCGTTGATTTATTCTATCAATAAAAAAATAAAATAACCAAACGACCTTGATAAGATGTAAATCAAGCTATTCCACTCCATTGGCCATATCAGTCCTTTTTTCCTCTTACTTTCAAAACATACACCCAATGCGGAGCAATAATACCCTGGCTCTTCGGACTTTATCACTTTTGCCATCAAAGCCACATTTAATCATTCAAGCCATGATAGTTAAACGATTGTGAGGGGGGTTGTAAAAAAATAGGCCTCCACTAGTGAATACCAGTTAGTAATGTGAGTAAGCAGTTACGATATCTAGCAGATGTGGGTTAGTGGAACAGTGATCAAGCTGTCATTACAAAACGTCTGCCTTGAAATGGATGATGACTACCAGTGCTGTATGATAGTGAAGAGCGCGAGAAGAGAAAACGAGGAAAGGAATTAGGAAATGATGATAAGAATCGAAGCATTGGGTCCGCTTCGATGAGATCAAAGGGAAAAGCGCGTGACTAGCCTACCCCGTTGATGGGGAAAGCTAGGTTCAAACCGAGCTTATGAGTCACCCGATTCGTCCAACCAATAGTAAGCTGCTTTGACGCGTGAGGCGTTTAGCGGTTAACACGAACGACTCGCGATGAGACTCGGATCTTGGTTGCCTCTCTTCCAACCGAAATCCGGACCCAGGGATTTATTAGTATAGAACATAAACACTTTTAGTCATATTTAAGAGAAGTGACAACACAAATCATGCAAATCTGGATTTCTGACATGCTTGGAAGGGTTTTTAATAGTACCTGCATAAACGAAGCATTGTTATCACAGGGACAAATGTCAGACTCCCCCATGAAAGGACTGACAGTAATAGTTTGGTCATCCAGAATGGGGAGGTTATCGCTAAAACCCCCGTCCATGTATCGGACACCTTTAATGGTAACCGGAAGCCAACCACTGAAACCTGGGATGAAGGCTGAAGCTAACAGAGCCTGTCTGGCCGAAAAGTCACCGAAAACAAAACAAAAAAACGGGCGTTTGGTTAATGTAATCGACTTTAATACAGGCTTTCATAATATTTTTGTCAATTCACATCGTCGACAAAGCACTTCATGGTTTGTTTATAAGACCGACATTTTTTTTAATTCTTTGGAAACCTCATTGAGGATAAGGCCTTTGAAATTTCTTATTATCTTTGTATCTCAGTGTGATATCCACCTTTCCTTGTGAGGACAAGTCCCCTTCCGGCCAGGCTGCTTTGTGGATACAGTAGTGATGGCACCATTTTCCAGGCTGCAGTGTGGATATTACCCAGCCCTCCTGGACTATCAGAAGAGTTTTGATGTAACCAATAACACAGCTCACTCAAACACATAATGGAAGGCTGTACTTCACACAATCATACATACCAACAACATAGTATACACTCCCTGAGGGTACTGTAGGCAAACTCGGTATAGACCATATCCTCCTCAAGCTCTCGGAGTTACTCAGCCAGACAGTTCGATGATCAATAACACTGGCATAAACCATAGGAAGGGTAAAAGGGAGACAAATGTGAAAATATATAAAATTAAGACGCAAAGGAACAATTTTGAATTTCAATGGAGGGCTAAAAAATATCTAAAACATTCACTTATTGACGATAGAGTAATAATAAACGTTAATTCTTTTACAGTTCATAAGGACAGTTTATCACTTTTCCAAGCAGACTCAGGACTTGATATAGTTACTGTTATCTCTAGCCCCTTTTCAACTTTATTTTCCTCTCTACTCATACTGTCCCATGGGTGCTTTATATCCTTATGAGCTGGTCTGTACCCCTTTCATTTTCCGTACAATTAACCCAGTAGAGTCGGATATTCCGGCTTTTAATATAAACAACATCTACGGGTACTTCAAATTGACTTTCAAGATTTACGTCATAATAGTGTGGCGCTCAAGTTAAAACCCAAGGATGTAGTGTTTGCTCTCCTGCCAGGCTGGTGGCATGAGGCCATGTGGCTTTTATGACCCTTTCTGAGAGCGGTTCGCATTTCTTTTTACTTTGGAAGCTACGCCAAACAGTAGGCTTTCGTGGGTTAAGTAGTGGAAGTCTGGAAGACCAGCAGTACTCTCGTAATCTACACGTTCATTGGACGTGGGATGTCACCCACTCACTCAATCCAGGTAAATATAAAAGGTGTGTGAATTCCAGTATTAAAATAAATGATACTAAATTCTTTACCTGAATTAATTCTTCTCTCGATTCGAAGTGTGACAGGAGAACATTTTTGCCGTCACAAACTCTTGTCACAGAGATGAATATTTTCCCGTCCACTCTTTTGTGAGCGTCGTCTGGCAATATCTGGCAAGAATTTGACATCATTAAGGTGGGGTATGAGTTGAAGTGCTAATAGACAACTTTTAGGCACATAGTAGTGTTACTTTCAGAGACTAGTGCTACAATGTTGTGCCATCCGTGGGCGAGATCCCTCGTTCTGAAGCTGAGATCGCCTAGGCTGGATAATGAAACCGACATAAAGATCAGCATAACAAACGCTGATGAGAAGGGAGAAGAGGAATTCGTTCCGCGTTGGGAGAATGTGGACACCTACCCATCGGCAGGATTCTTTGTGGTAGAGGAGAAGAGCGTGTGTGATGTGTGCTGTGAAGACGAATGAAAAGACAGCGGTGCTGTGATTGTCCTTGTGTAGATCTACCTTCCCCGCGTGGGTAAGCACAGCGCGTTCACAAATCGGTGTCCAGACCTCTACAAGCGATGACGTTTGTGTCCATTTTCGCTTTCGGGCTGAACCCGACACCTAGACGCCAGAAATCCAGCTGGGTATCCACGAGGCTAGCGACATATCTTCACCCTCAGAGATTAGAGCGATGACTTAGTGCCACCGATACAACTGTGAAGTTCACACGGCCCCGCAAAGGCGTGCCCATATAGGCTGTTACAGATGGCACCTGGAAAAGCGACATGCCCTCCAGGACCCAATAATCTCAAACTAGATTGAAACTACCTGGGCTTTTTCCC